>JAYDZK010000202.1:24672017-24698615 GCA_034509185.1 Euphonia xanthogaster | reverse complement strand
AGGAAGTGAACCCTTACAAGTGCTAGCTTAAAACAAAATTTGTTATATACTACAGTGCCAATCTGAAGGCTTTTAAAAAGACTTCTACAGACAGGTGTGTGCTTTTCATTTAAGAAAAAATTCAGAAATCAGCAGGATATAGCCAAGCTGCAGCACAGAAAGTGATAACTGCTGCCAGTGTAACATTATCCCCTCCATTCTTCTGTCAGTCTTTTCCCATTCTGGATTTTCTCACTGTCGAAAGACCAGATGCTTCATTGCAGCATCTCAGGGAGAAATGGCCTAAGAATCTGTTTGCTTCTTAGACAAGACAAAGGGGGAAGTCCATCTTCAAGCAAAGAAAGATTTAGAAGAATTTTTCTAAAGCATCCTTAGAAGTTGGGGTAAAACTGCTGTTGGCATTGAAGGAATTCCTTTCCCTTTCTCTTCCTATTCAGATACATTAACCCAAGATATGCTCTTCAGGGAAATTGAATCAATCTTCACCTCCTAGGATCATACTGGGGTTTATAGCCCAGGCACTCCAGAACCTGAGGCAATGTAAAATTCCTTGATCTTTCTTGCTTTCTTCTGAGAATCTCACCCTTCCCTAGGTTTTGGTTTTGGGTTTGTTTTTTTGGGTTTGTTGTTTTTTGTTTTTTGTTTTTTTTTATTAAAATTATTAAATTTGTGAGAAGATGGCAGGCAAAGTTTGGAATTGGAAGTACTCCCTGAGTACTGTCACCCCATTTCAGACCCAGCTTTCCATTCTGTGGCTGGACCAGCTGCTGGACACAGTGATTTCATGGGCCACTGCTGACCTTTTTTAAGCAAAGGTCTAAGAAGGCCAAATCAATATCATGGGAGACTTAAATTTTCCGAAAAGTGGAACAGTTGCAGGCCAGACAGAAACCTCAGTGTTTCTTCCCCAGAGGAGGATAGAAACCCAGTTTTCTGGCTGACATTGCCCAGCCATCAGCACTGGAGACTCCAGAGGCTGTGAGTTCCTGGCAGGCAGAGTCCACCCAGGATGCTGCTGGCACAGTGCTGGCAGGCAAACTCCAAGCAGAGCAGGCTTGTGAGCAGTTTGCTGAAGGGAAAGAAAAACCACACTAAAACCTTCCTCAGTATGTTGCAAATGACACAGATCAGCAATTTTGGTAGCAGGTGTGTTTTTCTCAGCATTTTCCCCACCACTTCTCCTTACAAGTTTGATATTTCCTGCTGTATTTCTTGGTTCCCAGAGACTCATTGCTGCCTGTCAGGCAGAAGGATGTTTCAAGCTATATCCTGCCCTGCTGCAGGAAAAATCCTCATGCTGTTTTTGGCTAACTTAAATTTCCTTTGAGAAGTGTATTCCCAGGTGTTCAGTTTAGTAACAACATGATTTTCTGGATGATCTTATGCTTTACAAATAGCAAAAATTATCTTTTAAGAGCGAATGAATAAGAAGAAAGCTACTCTTGACTGCCTGAGAATTGCAGCCTTTAGCTAACAGTTAAAATGTAGAGATGCTGCTTTGAAGGAAGGACTTGGAACAGGGCCTATCTTCCCTCTGCAAAGCAAAGACCCATTGCAGCATAGAAGCAACACTCAATAATGTGTTAATTAATCAACTTCCCTTAGAAAGATATTAGAGAGAATAGTTCCCAGACAATTCAGCTGGACAAATACTTCTGAGCCACAAGAATCAGATGTGATTGAGTGGATGAAAGGAGCAAAAGGGCAAAGGCACACATGGTTCCTGCAGATTTACCCTTCCCATTTCAAAACACTGCCCTAAAATACCGCTCTGGGGCAGATTTGCTTGATGGGGAGAGATTCAGGGTAGCACTTTCCCACAGCACATCCCCATTTCACTCCAAAGTAGCTCCAGTTCTGAGCAGCAATAAAAAGTAAATTATATTTATTAAATCCCTTGATCCCACCTTTAAGGACTGCCAGTAACAGCATTTTCATAAAAGGAAATGTCTCTCTCAGGCTCCAAATCTTTCCATTTTTGCTGTAATTTAAAGCGGGGAATAATTTCTTCAGAAAAGATTTCTGCCAATGCCTGGCATCCATGTTAGGCATATTTAATGTCTGATAAAATGTTGAACACACCATGCTGTATTTCAAATTCTTCAAAGCTAGATACTAGATGAATATCATGTGAGTGAGATTTCAGCTTCATGGAACAATTTGGCTTGGAAGGGAACTTGAAGATCATCTCATTCTATGATCTTCCACTACACCAACTTGCTCAGGGCCTAATTACCAACCTGGCCTAATTACCAACGGCTCATTGCCACTGTTCCACAGACTCCGAGCTTCCAAATCCCTTTGTGTTTTGGGGAGATTTTTGGATGGATTCCCATCTATTTAGATGGATTCCCATGGTGTTGGAGCAGATAAAGTTCCTCTTGGAAGCAGGAGGGGTCAGGAGGCTGGACACACAACACAAACGCCGCTTATTGACTTTAGGACCCCTTGGCCATTTGCTTATAACCTTGAAAGGTCTCCAGAACTTGCAGATAACTAATGAGATGAGCCTCTGTAGAGGCTCATCAGAGCTCCTGGTGTCCTATCCCAGGACAGGGAGTCATAGAGGGGTATAAGGACAGATTATAAGATAAAATAGCACTTCTCTGATACACCCAACCTTCATCTGGTTTGGTGACTTTACTGATTTTAGGAACTTTCCTACTTGAGCATAGGAACCTAAGGCATTTTTGACATACCACATATGTTTAATAACAGAAAATCCAAGAGATCCATGGGCTTGCTGGATGAGTGCTGCTAGCACAGCAATCCTATCTATGGGAAGCAGTGGATAAAAGTGGAAGTATAGGACACAGGAAAGCTGTTTTGTTCCTCCCCATTCTCCGCTCTGGGCAAAAGCATCATCAGAACCTCACTTCATCAGTTTATCATTTCATGACCACCAGATATACTTTATGAATAGTCAGAAAATAACCCTGAGTCAGACCATGGGTTTGTTTCCTGAGCAGGTGAAATCAAGGGGATCCTCCTCTCTTGCAAATGGGAAGGGCACTCTCAGCAACCACTCTACTGCAGCTCCTCTTCTCCTCCAGATGCAGGGAGGACTTTGTGATTGCATTATCATGGGGACACCTCCACCTCCCCATGAAGCAGCTTCCAGGAGTTGTGCTCAATCTCCAGCCTATTTCAGTTGATAACATCCCACCTTCCTGCTGAAAAATATACATCTGTTGAGACCAGCTCCTACCACTTCTTTCTGCTCATTCTGGTTTTAAACTCCCACCATCATCTTTAAAGTCCTTAGAAAAATGAAATGGGCCTCCTCAGTGAGCTCATTTCTCTACTGCAGGGCTGCAACAGCTGTGGTCAACAGAGATGTGAGAGGGCTTTGAGACCCTGAGACTTTGCCAGGGTGATGGATGATTATTGGACTCAATAATTCCCTGGAAGTAGTTGTGTGATGCAATTCAAGCCTAGCAAGGGCAGCACATTTCCCAGCAGGGATGGCAGGAGACTTAGGCTCCAAATTTATCTGGGAAAAAATCTGTTGTCACAAATAAATAAATTCAGGTTATCGAGGAAAAAAAAAAGGAGGAGGAAGAACAACAGTCTTTTGTCCTCCATGTGTTGCCACAACACTGTAATGATCAAGTGAGGTATTATTAACAACACATGCAAAAGCAGAAAACCTGCATCCACTTCTTAAATCTTACCATCCTAGATTGCAAGGCAATATGTATTCTATTTGCCATCTGTTAGAGGTGTGGAAGTTATCTTATGTTAATTGGGCAGTTTTCCTTGTCTCTTCCACAAACCAATCCTCCCTCTGGGTTGACATCTGCTGTAAATGGTCCAGTGAGTGTCACTGCAGGGCTGATAAGAGTTGCAACATCCCATTGTGAGATGCTCTGCCCAGAGGGAGGAGACAAACATTCCTAACTGGATATAATCTGAGTTTTTGGGACATCAAAACAGCCTTTCCACTGGATTCCCAGAGGAACAGCTGCCTTCTCCACTGCATCTTCAGAGGAAGACTACACCCTTCTACAGGATCACTGCTCCAACACAACCACACCTGACACTCCAGGAGGACTGCAGCCACCATTCCAATTGGACTGCTACCAACACCCTGACCAACAGGGTGTCAGGTTGTATTCTGACTCCCTCAGTGGTTTTTTTCTTTTGCATTATTGCATGTATTTTGGGGTTTTTTTTCTTTTCCTAATAAATTGTATTTCTGACATGGAGTCTCTCACTGGTTTTGCTTTCAAATCAGAACACCTTATTCTGTAACAGGTAATTATGTTTTTTACCATGCATATCTGAGATTGCACACGAGTAAGGTATGTCCTCTTTCCTGTGCTACATGATCTGCCATTAGGCAAGCATTTCTGAGAGACATTTCTGCCACCAGCTCTGTGATAGTTTTATTTTTGATTGAAAATTGGCTGTTGGTATTGACACCTGGTACCACATGACTTATGCCTAATAAGTCCCAGAGAAAACATAAGGAAAGCATTAAAGTTTAGCACCTGAATCACTGACAGCACTCAAGATATCACTCTGTTGAAGTGTTAAGAATCAGCTAACTGTAGCCTAAGGCTCTGATCATATCAATTCTTTCACTCCCACCACACAGAATCTTATCAGTCATTCCGTACAGCACCACATTTTCAAACAAGACATAAAGGAAAAGCACGAAGAAACCACCAGAAGGAAAAAAATACAGCCAGTATCAAAAGTCTCCAATTTTGCTTTCCTGCTAAACTCCCTTAATGCCCCTCCCTAGGTTATCTATTTGCTGTTGCACGGGTGAATTGCACTGCAGAGCTGATGAGGAGGATGGAAGGTTTAATATGGCATTATGTAGTTTGTCTCCTACAGTTTTCAAGGAGCTGGAAAGGACTGACCAGAGTGTTTATGCATGACTGGTAAAGTACTTTTATCTCAATGTGTGTTTAAATGTTTGCATAAACATTTTACCCTTCAAAAGCAGAAGAAGGTGAGGCCCTCTCCAGCCTGAGCACAGTTGTGTTTGCACACTTATTTTCAATTGTGTATTTCACAAGATCATTAGAAGGCTGTAGTATTCACATACTCTTTGAACAGAGAGAAACATAATTCTCTCTCCTAGGATTTTTCCTGGGGAAGGCAGTGAGAAAGCTCAGAGAGAGAAGAGAAAACAGTTCTTATCTCCACTTGCTGCTCCAGTTGTGTGGCACATGTGGAATGTGTTATGGAGATTGTTTACCGAAGAGTGATTTGGTAATTGGACTCTGGTGATCGCTGTTTGGACTGATTCACCAATTAGGTCAAAGCTGTGTCCTGACTGTCTGGTAAGGGTCACAGGTTTTTCTTTTAGTATAGTTTAGTATTAGTATGTAATATAATATAGTATAGCTTAATAAAGCAATTGCTCAGCCTTCTGAATCATGGGTCAGAGCACATTATTCCCTGGCTGGGGATCATCCTGCATCACATAGCAGGCAATGCACAGAAACAATTAATGAAGTTATTATGAAATTCAGTTTTAATAAAAAAGTTCATAACAAAAATTTTACTTTTGTTTAGGAACTAGACATGTATTATTTCTGTTTGAATTGGATAAAGGCAAGGCTGGAACTGGAAAATCTTTGAGGTCTCTTCCAACCCAAACCATTCTGTGACTATGAAATGTTTCAACAGCAGAAATATTTCACAGTATTTTCATTTTTTCCTTTTAGGAAATTAAAATGCTATAAACATTTGAAATTATTTCCCCTCATTGGATGCAGAATACAGGACATCATCCTGTAAGTTTAAAAAAAAAAAGTCACTGTTGAGTAGATTGTAGCGCTACTGTGCTCATTTCATTCTTTGTGGAACAGTGGTTCATATAATAGTATATGTAACTAAGAGATTACTTCTTTTTAGTATCCAGTTGATCTAGAGATACTACAAATGGATTAAGCTATTTTAGATTTATACCAAAATAATAAAGTACTTTACATGAATTCAGTATTAAAAAAGCTCCAGCCAAATCTTCTGGTGTTAATTAGACACAATCAGTTAAATACATCTTTGTAATTACATCTAAAATTAGCTCAGACCCTGCAAGGAGTCTTGTAAACTTGTCACTGTGTCAAGTAGAAAATATTTATAGCATTCAGAATTTCACTCTTCTGTGATTATTTTAGTAATGTGAGATTTGAACACAAAAGCAGAATGGAATTAATCTGAACACCTGCTAAACTTCAGTTCTCAAGATGTTCATCAATAAAAAAATTATTTTAGCAAAATAGTTCAGAATATCAAGCAGACCGGATGTTTGCTCCTTCTAATAACCCTGCAGTGGACCCAATTTTAAACTGAGATACCTACTGGAGACCATTATACTGAAATAATATTACAATTCAATTTATCTGTTATGTTTGGAAAGTACACAGGCATTGTTAGAAATCACTGCAAACTACTCCTGTAAGCTGGCAAGAAAAGAGAGCACAATTTTGATTAGACCATGCAAAACCCTGTTCAATTCACCCTTAAACTTTGTTTTTTTGAAGTGCTAGAGACTGCCAGCACAGTAGGGAAAAGCATTTAAAAGGAGTTCTCTTAGCAATAACTGCACAGTTATTCATACATGAGTTTACATGAGCAGGTAAAAAGAGTGTATTTGCAACAGCAGCTTCAACCTTAAGAAACAAATAAAAGTTGGGTGCAGAAGAACTGCTAAGTGATTTTATTACTACTTATTCATATTACAGTGTGTTCTTCTTCATGCCTAATACCAAGGTTAACTGTAGTATTGGAATGTGTAAAGCATTTTAATAACTGTTTACATCTGTAGATCCAAGATAGCCAGAACATTCTCCTGGGACAGAATATAAATATGATTTTAGTTAGACAACTTTCTCTCCCCTCTCTCTCCTAGAAAATTAAGAGAGGACTCTCATTTTCTAATGGAGATGAATAGTGGTGAATAACTGAAATCTTCTTAACAACACTGTAGTATATTAAAGGAGGAAAAAATTGAAATAACAATCTTAATTTTAACATTGATTTCTTGAGGGAAATTACAAAATTTGTATCTATGATATAAATGAAAAAGAGAGGGGTTACATATGTCTGAAAAATGGTTTCACGAAGTGCTCTGTACCTACAAAGCACAAATGGCCTCTGGCATTAGTGGAAATAAAATGCAGAGATCTCAGTTTCTCTTCCCTTTTTCACTGTACCATCTACTTTTGTAGCAAGCCAGCCCTGCAGATGGGTTTCATCCTGCAGGCATGATTGCACATAACTGTCAGAAATGGACTGCGACATACATTTTACAGCAGGTAACAGAAAAGAAGACGGGTAAGATAAGCTATTTAGAGATCATAGGCATGACCAAAATTTGTGTGACAAATGTTCATCTGATTTATCTAATTCATTCCACCATGCTGGTCCAAGAAATGTATCTTTACTTGATATGAACACATGCAAGGCAGTTTGAAATTAAACAATTTCATGTACCTTTGCATAGAAACGAAAACAGGAGGGAAAACTTCCTAATTCAAAGCTAGCAAGTGCTCTCAGCATTGCAACTTAGCCGAGTTTAGAAGAAATGTAACTCCTACAGTATCAACAGAACTGCTAAGGCACAGGTGGTAATCAGTTTTTGTAATAGGAAGAAATGTAGCAATCAGTACAGCAGAAATCAAAATCAGATTTCTCCAATAATTAGCTGGAAAGCTGGTGGGTGTCTGTATGTGGTTTATTACTCTGTAACCTGGGACATTGCATGTCTAATAAATGTACTGAATTAAAAGTTCATCACAATATTTGTCTATCTTAGAACATGCCAGCCTTGGAGGCTTTAGACAGAAATTTTACTGGCAGCTTTCTAGAATCTTGACACAAGTGAATGAAGTCAAACCAGAGGAAAAAGCAACAGCTGAGCTTTCTGTTTAAGCAGCAGCAAGCTTACTGACCTTGCAAAATGTCAGTAAATGCAGAGATTACTTCATGCACTAGTAGTCCCATAATTTTGTTTTCATTCCCTCCTTGCTAAAGTTCACATCTCCTCTTAATGCCCTCCCAAGATCCTATGTGCATGATCTGCAGTCACAGACGTGCCAGGATGGAACTACAGCTACAACCATGTCAAAGATCATGGAAACCACAGTGAATATTCTCATTGCATTTGTTACTGTTTAGAGATCTGAGTTCACCATAAGAAATCTGTCTCAGAGAAGGGCTTAGCTTGCACAGTGACAGCCTCATCCAACTGTTTTGACAGCAGGCAACTGCAAATGCCTGAGAAAGACTGTAAGAAAACAAAGGTATTTATCCTTCCCCATATAGTCATCTGGTCACACAAATCACTTGTGATGCAAGGAATTCATACAGTCACAGAAAGACTTGGGTTGGAAGGGACCTGAAAGATCATCTAGTGAATTTCATTCATAAATTCTGGGGTTTGAGGTAATATCTTTATCATTTATCAGATCTTCTACAACAGGTCAACAGCTCTTTTTCATCTATGAAGCTTTCTAGTAGCTTTTCTGTATCCATGTAAACACTGGTCTTTACAACACATTGCAGCAGAGCTCCCCAGTTTCACCATATTTTTAAATCTATGTCTTTGTAGTTTCATTTTATAACCCTGATTTCTTCAAAGAAAAACTAATACTTGAATGACAAATCCTAAAGGAATTATTCTTCTTCATCTTTTCCATGCATTCTTACCACCTTTCTCTTCCGTCTTCCCTTTTCCAGACAGAAAATTCCTGGCCTTTTGCTCTTCCTTTCATTCCCGTGGTACTTAAATGGTCTTTGTATCCCAGACACATGGAGTGAGGAGGTCCTGTCTGTATTGTAGCACAGGATTCTTAGTTAAGATGGTAAGTTCAGAGGAAATCAGGCACAATTTCACTAGCACCCCATGTCCTTTTGTTGGAAGTATCCCTGGGGCGTAACCACTGATGGTTTGCTCAAATAAAAGTTTTCTGATTAAGCAAACTGGGCCTGCAGCACCTTCAGGGCTGGACAGTGTCTTTACCTGCTATGCAGGGTAAATTTTAACTTTTCAGCACAGACAGAGCAAACATGAACGGCAGGTGACCATCCAATAACAATGCTGCTTGTTAACTTTCCATGATGGTTCATTTCATGGAGCCATCATCCTGAGCCCAGTGGTGAAGAAAATGCTTGGGATGATGTTTGTTCCTAAGCACAAAGGATCTAGGCAGACTTCATTTTCCCTCTTACACGTCCAGCTCTGTCCTTTGTGCTCCATCCTTTGGCAAATCAGTGCACAGTTCACTCCACATGGAGGAATGCACTCCTCTGTGCTCAGCAGGACCTACCTCTGGGGTCACCCACAGCAGGCATTCATAAGCATTACCTTGGCAAGGCACAGAGGAAAGATTCTGACAACAAATAGAAAAAATCATTTCCTCTAACAGCTCAGCCTTTGACAGCCTAAGTGTGTTTTCTTATCACTGGCAATTTCCCACTAAATATACAACTCACAGTGCATATTCTGTACTGACTGCTGCTACTGACTAGATTGAAAAGCTACAGACAGAATGTACCCACCACGTTCAGGTGGATCTCCTGGTTGTCTGACTGGAGTGCACTGTCCTCGAAAAATCAATTGGGTCTTTAGGGATTTTATTCCCATCTCCCCATGGATCTTTAATGGACACTTGAGATATCTTTAGGGATTCAGACTCCATTAGAGAAACATTTCTCCCCCCTTTCCCCTACACCCAATCTTTGTTTGAAACACCTGACTGTAGAGACTTATTTTTGCAGTGTTTCAAAGGATTGGATTGTCACAAACCCTGCTCCGGTACACAGCAATAAGGAGGTGGGAGTGTGGAATGCCAGATCAGAATATTGATCCCTCTAAACCTCTGCCCTTTCTCTGATTAACATCAGATTTTTGTTTGTCTGTGTGAAAACTTCCTCCCTGGATTTCTATGGGTTTTTTAATCCACTAAATGGAAAGTGAGGTATATCCTAATCAATTGCTGCCTACAGCAAAGAAAAAATATTTTCACCCTCAACTCTTTCAACCCTCTCACTACTGGACTGATTTTAAAATACATATTCTTTTATATTTGACACTAGTATTCATTAATTTTCTGTACACATACTTCATTCTAGATTTCATTTACATTTAATTGCAGAATATCATATAAAAGAAGAATACTATTTTTTCCTGGTGATTCTGGAAGTAATCCTACCACTAAGCTATTAAAAATTAGTGGATTTCCTATTATAAATAAAAGATAAAAGTTAGCCTCATAATAGAAAATGGTAAAATTTGTCTCTTAAACCAAAAGTATACTGAGGCAATCACTGTTTCAGCAACATATTTCTTTTCAGGAAATTCAATCTGATTATCAATGAAAATATAGCAGATCACAGCCCTTTATATCCACCCCAATAAAGCCTTTTCATTCTTTCCATTTTAGAAAGAAAAAGAAGCTTTGCAAATACACAACAGTTTAGGCTAAGAAATTTGAGAAAACAGACACACTAAAGGACATGAAATCTTAACATAGAATTTACAGTATATCATTTGCACCACTGAGTGTGCCATTTCTATCAGATGAGTCACCACTAAGTGTTCAGTTCAGTTCACTTTAGTACAGTTAATTTTTGTAAATGAAGATCATATTATATTAAGAAACCAGGAAAGCAGGTCACTGGTAAGATCATATACAATAATATTTCACATCATTTCAGGAAGGACTACCAGAGTTAACCTGAAGTTTACAAGCTTTATTTTTTGTTTTGAAAATCCTGGGGACATAATGCCACAAGCTTTTCTCACTGCAGCAATACAGATGGAATTAGTGAAAAATAAGCTTATGAACTACAACAAAGTAAGTACTGTCTATGCAATAATTCTGCCAGAGATCAAAGGACACTTGTGCTGTACCACAGGACTAAAAAGAAATTAGTTTTCCTGGGAAATTGTCTACATCAGATGCTTTTAAATTCATCCAGAAAAGCAGAATGTTCTTTGCATGACAAGAATTCATAGACATTCATCACAGCTATGCTATTTTATTCAAAATAAAGCATACCATTCCTCAAGGAATATTAAGCGCCTATAAACCTGGAGCTTTTTTCTAAGTTTAATAATTCATAGAATCACAGAACCACACAGAATCACAGAATCTCTAGGTTGGAAGAGACCTTCAAGATCACAGAGTCCAACCCATGCCCCAACACCTCAACTAAACCACGGCACCAAATGCCACATCCAGTCTCTTGTTAAACACATCCAGGAATGGTGACTCCACCACCTCCCCAGGCAGACCATTCCAGTACTTTATCACTCTTTCCGTAAAAACTTTTTCATAATATCCAACCTATATTTCCCTTCATGCAGCTTAAGGCTGTGTCCTCTCGTTCTTTCAGTACTGCCTGGATAAAGAGACCAACCCCCACCTGACTACAGCCACCTTTCAGGGAGTTGCAGAGTGGTTAGGTCACCCCTGAGTCTCCTTCTCTCCAGGCTAAACACCCCTAGCTCCCTCAGTCCTTCCTCACAGGGTTTGTGCTCCAAGCCCCTCTCCAGCCTCGTTGCCTCCTCTGGACACGCTCCGGCGTCTCAACGTCCTTCTCAAACTGAGGGGCCAGAACTGGACACAGCACTCAGGGTGTGGCCTCACCAGTGCCAAGTGCAGAGGAAGGGTGACCTCCCTGCTCCTGCTCCACACTATTCCTGACACAGCCCAGGATGCCATCGGCCTTCTTGGCCACCAGGACACACTGCTGGCTGATGTTCAGCTGGCTGTCAGCCAGCAGCCCCAGGCCCCTTTCTGCCCAGGCACTGTGCAGCCACAGCATCCCCAGCCTATAATGCTGCAGGGGGTTATTGTGGCCAAAATGCAGGACTCGGCACTTGGACTTATTACACTTCATCCTATTGGATTCCACCCATCCATCCAACCATTCCAGGTCTCTCTGCAGAGCCCTCCTACCTTCCAACAGATCGACACACGCTCCCAGCTTACTGTCAGCCCCAAATTTACTAATGAAAGACTCAATCCCCTCATCCACGCCATCAGTGAAGATATTGAACAGAACAGGTCCCAGCACAGACCCCTGAGGACACCACTGGCGAGCAGCCACCACCTGGATGCAGCCCCGCTCCCCATCACTCTCTGGGCCAGCCACCCAGCCAGTTCTGAACCCAGCAAAGATACTTCTGTCCGAGCCAGGGGCTGCCAGCTTTTCCAGGAGCGTGCTGCGGGAGACAGTGCCAAAGGCCCTGCTGAAGTCCATACAGACAACAACCACAGCCTTTCCCACAGGCAAATAAGAGGTCACATTTCTGAGAAAATTCTAGTGTAGTTTCTGCAGCAACAAGAATCCTCCTTCTTAGAAGTTTAAAGTGAGAGGACAGTAATTGCTTAAATCTGCACAGCATTTTACAATATCAGCAGTAATACATATAAACATTGCACAATCCAGAGAAAAGTTTTTTTTAGCACTGAGGTGTACACAGAGGCTCCCACCTCATAACTCACTTTTTAAAGAGCCTGAAACAGACAATAGTCTTTGAAAAACATAGATAGGACTGTAATCCTCACTGCACATGAGTTCTTAGGACAGGGCATATTTAAAACTAATTAGTATCATACTACAAGCTGGTTTCCCTCACATACCTCAGTTCATGTGGCACATTACAAATTGTGATTCTGTACAGAGCAGCAACACTTGCTTGTGTTCAAAGACTCAAGCAGCAGAAACACCTCTTTCAGAAACACCTATATCTACACACCCACACACACCCTTTCTGATGGTATTCTGATCAATGTTTTACCCTCTATGCCAACAATAGAAGACTAGCACACGATGTACTGTTAAAACTGGTAAGGAAAGAATTGATGACTCGCTTCTCCTCTCAGGAAAGAATCAATGACTCGCTTCTCCTCTCAGGAAAGAATCAATGACTCGCTTCTCCTCTCTTCTCCCTAAGAACAGTTTTCAGCTTGCTCAACTCTGTCGATGTAGCTGCCTGGAAAACTTTATGAGGATTAGTTAAGAGGGATGATGCTCACAGTAAACAGAATGACTAAAACTCACCAAGAAACATGATGTAGTTCCTATTTTGGTCTTCCCCTCTACCTTCTTGCAATGCCTACCACCAAGCAGCCTAAGGCTTCTGCATCACCATCAGCAACCCCAGTCAACTAGAGATGGGAATACACAGATCCCTCATTCAAGCTGTTTGTTTACAGGCTCAGACATCCAAATCTACATCTAGCTCATACACTACATGCTTCCTTAGCACTTCCCTGCCCCCCTCCCCCCCCAGCTTCTGTTGACACACTTTCAGAACTAAAACCTGGTAAATTTAATTCTAACACCAAGTCAAGAATACTGAGCAATTTCAGCAATTACCAAGATCAATCCAGACATGTTTACGTAGGGGATTAGAAAAGCAGCAAAGAACCCTTTCATAATATACTCTTCAAGCTTCCAGTTTGCAATAACCAAAATTATATTAAGCTTTCCATATGTAACTGGGTTTCTCACTGAAGTTCTGTGCACCAACCTGAAACACTACACAGTTAAAAAAAGGCATCACAACATAAGCTTCCAATGCAGTCCCATGGTTTTCTTTAAACTTCAGCAAGTATTCCATTAGCTCAAAGCTTTCTATTAATAGAAGAAAATACTTTCCACATTATGCTGGCAAGAAAAATATTTCCTTTTTATATTATTTAATTCAGAAAAGACAGTGTTAAACTTTAAATACTACGCACTTAAGTACTACACACTTCAACACTTCCTTCTTCATTTTTGTTTCTGCTACAGACTGATGAACAGAACACTCGTTTCCTTAGCTTGCCAGGCAGGAGAAGTGATTGTCCTATCTCCCCACAACACAGGGTATCAATGTTAAATAAATTTTCTGAGAGGATGTTAACAGAGGGGCAGCAATGGAAAATAATAACAATTATAATCTAAAACCTTTCTGTAATACCTTTCCTTTCTGTAACACTATTTCCATTTCAGCTCCACCCTAGAGGTCATAAAAAGAGGCCAAGAATCCTATTAAAGTGTTTTTAATGCCCCTCACAGAGCTACTATTTAAGAACCTAACTAAACATCTCCAAAATAATTCCAACCTCTCTTCATTATTCCCTGCTGAACTGCAGCCTTCGGTAAGAACAACCCTGCATTGAACACCAGGGCAATAACAAAATTCCTTCATGCCAAGCAGCTCATAAGATTCAGCATAGAGGCTTTCACCATTCACATCAGTACTTTCATTTGTCTTCCCCTTCTTGCCTAATAGTTTGAGAATTCTTTTTGCTTTTTTAAGAGCTTTTTTAAAGGATTTAAAGAACCAACTTAGGACTGAAATGAGGAAGTTGGTGATGTTCAAATTCCCACTTACTAAAAATATAAGACTAAAACTATTTCTGCAAGAAAACAGCTGAATAGCATCTTCAGCTGAAAAATCATTGCTCCCAAAAAGCTATCATTAGAGTCTTTCATTGTAACATCACACAACTGCCTTGTAACACCTACATCTTGCACATCATGCACACACAGCATAACTAAAAAGGAACAAATTAAACTAATGACTGAAATTACACTGATCTTATCCTACCAGTTGGTAAAACCTGGTGTGAAAGTACTGAGGTGACTCTCAATCTACACAGAATGATGTATATTACACTGTATCATCATGTGCCTCAAGTATCGACTTTCACACCTTGAACTATGTGTTGTACTCAGGAAGGCTTCTGGTCATCACTGAACCTGCTATCTTCAGAAGCATAGGCAAGCAAATGATCACTCAAATCAATCAAGGCTGAATGTGAAGTGGAAATGCAAGCTGGTCAATCAAACTGCCTGCTAAATGGCATTCATACCAGCAGCACAGTGTGTTGCACTGAACATTATTCATTTTCCATTTCTTCATTTAAGTAACATTAATGTAACTTAAAATTTTGAGTCAAGAGACCATTTCCACAGGAAAGAAACCCACAGGCTGGAAACCAGGACCACTTCTGACCTTTGTCTTACCGTCCATGAAAAATTTTGGGGCAGAAGAAGTAAAGAACGAATGATCAAAAAAGATGTTTCAAGAAGGTCATTTGGAAAAAGTGATTTACAAACATACATCTTAATTCTTGGTCACATTTTCATAGGAGGCCCTAAAGCTTACTTTAAAATAGAAAGCATTCTATAAAAATTATCCAAAAAGCATTTTATGGCATTCTTATTCCAATGTCCACCAGACATCTATACACACATTGATTTGGGAAGGGAGGAAGGGAGGCCAAAGAGGTGCCATATAGACTATCTGAAACATGGAGGGCAGATTCTGAAACAGACTCTATAAACTGCTCCCCAGTCAGAACTGCAGCTGACAAAACTGTTTAGAACAAAGTCAGTCTCATCTCTAGACTCCCTGAGACCAGTGATGTGAATGTGTGTTAAGTAGCTATGGTGTACAGTAAATAAGTAGTGAATCAACTAATACCATGTGATCAGTTACAGAAGTCTAAGGACAGAACTAAGTGTTCAACTGGAAATAGTGCCAAAAGAAGAGAATGAAGAACTTGGCAAAATTAGGCCACAGTAAAAACAATTATTCTGGTCTACCAACTGTCTTTTTCCATGAAGGAGGCCACTATCTTATTACATACTGCTATTTCTGCTGTGTTCCTGCATAAGTTTTCCTCAAAAATACCAAATATGTCAAGAGATCTGCATCTATAAGCAAGGACAGATCATATTCTGGCTTTATAAGTAACCTTCTAAATTCAGGACAAATGGGCATAATCTGAGAAAAAATTTGCCTAGAGCATAGCTTGAAATCGAGACCAAATAGTGGCTTGGATTTCAAGAGCTTTCATTAACACAGCACTACAGCAAGCCAGGCCATTTTTAAGGTACTTACCTGACTAAATGTAGGCCAGGACAAGGGCTTGCACAACACAACCTCCGCTAAAATCAGCTGTTGCAGGAATTGCTCCTGCACAGCCATTTTGCAGCTAGAGCCACTGCAGGGTTCTTTGGTGTCAACGACTCTCCTCTGGGTGAGTGTCATCTTGCCAGGAGTAGGATGGCACATCCAAGCATCAGTGGCACCAAGAATACCCTAAATACACATCTATTCTAGACATACAGCAAAAGGAACGAAGGGAAGTCTCACAGGGATTTAACCCAGAAGGTCCCCACGTCAGTTGCACTTGAGCACTACTTTAAAAGGTGGGTAACTTCACCATTTCAAAGGTACACAACTGAAGCACAAAACATGCACATGACAATATTAAACATGTGAATGCCACACCCTGCATGACAGCCATTGTATAATAAGAAACACCCCCACAGGAGCAACTACAGGTCTGCAGAGGAGAGAGGCAGCAGCCTTCTAGACTCATGCAAGCCAATTAGGAAGAAATCAAAATTCCACATTATATTAGCTTACAACCATAACTCAAGAGGTCTGCTAAGATGTTAATGACAGCTGGGGCAGACCAAGATGGCCTAATACATTCCATACCAAACCCAGCTCATGGAATTTCTTAACACTGCTTTATCAAGACAACATACAAAGATGGGGATGGCTCAGGACTGGCCATAAAAGCTGCCACCCAGGAAGGCATATGTTATTTATTTGGAAGCAGAAGTAAGGCTGGGATACTAGCATCTTCCAGCCCATGTTAAGCTGTTCCATTGCCAGTGCAGCAGAATTAATTAGTTAAGTTCATGCAAACAGTTTAGGCCATACATGTTTAACTTATATGACAGGTCAATGTTAATTTTATTGAACCACATGAAGTGCTGTTATCCATATTGTACACGTGTATAAACAAAAACAGTGGATCACAAGAAACCCGTGCATTGGTATGTTTTGCTGGTAAAGAACAGAAGAAATTTATTTGAAATCCCAGAGCAGGGAATTTTCTCTCCTTCCTAGTACTTTAACACGAATAAAGTAAAAAAAAAAAAACAACAAAAAACCTGTTTTTAAAGACTTTTAACGCAAGGAATGCAAAATGCTGTTCTAGCATAAGACAAAAATTGAGTCAGAATTTTATAGTTTAAAACCTTCAGAAGAGACTCTATGCCCTACAGTAGGTATATTATTCCTCCCTGAAACCTTCCAGATGAGCTCCAGATCTCATTCAAGACAACACAAAAGAAACAGGTTTTATACATGGCAATGTTACAGTCCAGCAAAGACTGTAAACCAATCAGCCCAAAAAATAAGTCCAACCTCTGAACAAATCTGATTGCCTTTTCAGATAATGCACATTGTGAGCTGCCATAAGTATGGAATACTCAGATGTGTGGATCTGATGCAGAAAAGAAGTGCCATATCTCTAGAATTAAGCCATCTGCCATAGCCTACATTTTCCTGTATTCCTGGAAGAGTTCTACAGAATACACTCAAACAAGTTAAGTATTGAAGTTTAAATCCAACGGCATGAGTAACTACCCTAATCTAAAGGATTGTTCAGAGAAAGTTCTTGGCTCCCCAAAGCTTCCTCATGTCTGACAGTAAGATTTATAAAACAGACTTAGACAGAACTGACACTTGTTCAATTCTGCTTCTATGGGGCAAGAGCACAAACTCATCTCTTATTCTACAAGGAGGCAGTCAGGGCAATCACCTGAAGTGTCCAGGATAAAAACTTGCAGTAAAATTCCTTCAGCGTATTCAGACATCAGAACACTGAATATTCATAGACATGTACTGAGACACTTTCCAGGAAGAAGCTGAATTGCCACTAACCCTCAACATTTGAGCTAATGTGCAGACTTCACAGCAGGCAATTGAAAAAACAAACACAAAACAACAAGAAAACAAAAACTTCCAACAAACACCAACTGGAACAGGTACTATTCAGTCTAACTACACAAACCACTTTCTTAACATATACAGGAGACAGAAAATCACAAGGCAAGGGGCTCACACACTGCACAGACTCCTAGAGCTGTAACTGTTAGGTAAAAAGCTACATGTTCTTTGACATGTACCAGCATGAAAATCTATTTGACTTACAGCTTGGTTATCTGCAAACATATCTCAGGGGCAATCACTCGGTGGGTGCTGCCTGGCTAAGAGGTAAACAGACACAAAGCTCCTCTCAGACCTTTGAGCTCTCCTAGGAGAGGACTCATGTAAAAAGGAGATGAGAGGTGTGGAAACAGTGTTATAAAACAGTCACAATAGTGATAAGACAAAAACATCATCCTAAATAACAACACATTTTCTGTCCACTAAGATTGTCTTTTTCTCCATGAAATCACACTATGACAAATACTACACTAAAAATACCCAACACTACAAATACCATCCTGCAGTTTATAAGCCTTTTGATGAAAGGAGAAAGCCTTTTTCTCTGATTCTAATTGGAAACACTACAGAATATCACCATAAATGCATGTGTCAGGACATTTTTCATGTTACATTCTCAACAATGCATGACCAAATTATAAGCTATGTAACATCAGTCTAAAACCTCCTGAGCAATACAAACCATTAAAATCAGAAACATCTTCATAATACTGTTATGGAAGATGAATCATGATAATGGTTCTTCAAGCAAATTATAGAAGCCAAAGTACAATATTCATCCTGTAGCTGTCCTTGTAACTGCAATAGAGATTTTGATAAGAACAAACTTTATCTGCATGTTACACACATCACAGTCAAATTTTGACTAAGCTGTATTGCCTCTGTCACGTGTTCTAGAAAGGCTTGCAGTGCTAAAAGCTTTGTTCCTGATTCTACTACCACAGGATGCAGAGGGAGAATAGGAAGAAAGCACATATGTGTGCACACTCAAAAGAGTTACTGGTAAGATAGGAGAACATGGTTCTAGTGGTTGCCCTTGCTGCAGAATAAAAGAACAGAGCTTCTGCTTTCCTACCACTATCCTCTGCCCTCCAGGCCTTGGAAGGGGAATAGTATCCCATTTTAAATTCAGTCATTCAGTTCTGAGCTCTTCAAATATAGAAGTGGTAAAGAGTTTAGTCAGCCTCTATGATGTTTAAGACTTTAATATAAACATCTTACTATAAATTAAGGAAAAAAAACCAAACAAGAAACTTTTTATGGGAACATTCATTCTGCATAGTAAAACTAAGCCATGCACCTTACCTTGTTCAGATTGTCTAGTGACTAGGAAGTAATGCACACAAGAAAGCATAAACTGCCTGCAATCTGTAAAATTACACTTTTAAAAGCCCCAAGCACTTCACATCAAAGAAAAATACTTTAAGAGCAAGAAGTATAATTATTTAGCCCAACAACTTGAGCTTTGCTATTTGAGGTATTGTGTCTTGCGATGCTGATGGTCAGCTGAGATTTATTTCATCCATCTTAACCTTTAAAAGTCAGTACAAGTTACTGACTTTAGCAGAGACACATTATTCCACCCTACTTTACACAGTTTGCTCCAAACAGAAGAACCAAGAAGTGTTACTTATCTTAACACTTATGCCTGTTTGCACATATGGAAATAGCTGAGCCATTTTTTACAACCTGCATGGAGGAAGCTAATGACCGTGGTTACTGCAGAACACAAAACAAAGGCCAACAAGACAACCATTCTCACTGGAAAGCACTTGCCACACAGCTGTGCAGCATGTCTAGTATTCAGCTCCCAGGTCATAGTTATCACTAAAAAGATGAATTCTGAATAATTTGAAAACTCAGGATACAATCACTGCAGCGGACAGAAGTTCAAACTCATAATGCTAAACTCTTGAAAAAATTGGAAGTTAATATTAAGGCAACTTAACTTCTAAGTTCACTGTGGCACCTTGGAAGGAGCAATGCATTTAATAATTCTTGCTTCAGTGCCAAACAGGATGCCACAGCCCTTCCTTTCGAGACTGAAGTCCATCATGGAAGTTAAAAAAATTTCTAGGAAAACAAAAACACTGGAGCGCTGTTTTTCTATGTTAGTACATGAGCACTTTTAATAGTCAATAATAAGATTCAAACAACTTCAGCAAACGCGCTTTCTCACAGAATGGAAATAAACAGAGATTCACTTTGGAGGACCAGCTTCAGCCTTCTGGCACATTTTCCACATCAAGTAGAGTTGATATTTTTTTCCCAAAAATTTAAAGATCATTCCCTATAGCTGCGTGCAAAGCATACACATGCTTTCAAAGCAATTTGCAAACAATCCTGTGAAAAAGAGCAGCTGCATTTCAGTAACAGCAGCTTAAGCAAGTGCATTAATTTTTACTTGTAAATTAGAGCCACGTTTTGGCCTCTAAAAGACCAAGATGGTATGCCAGAAGACAAGAATGAACTCTTGTCAAGTGATACTCAAACTAATATATAAAATCAGAGTAAAATCAAATGATGACAAGCTCATGGTTCTGAGACTGGTATTGTAAGGAACTCATACCTGGCATCCCTACAGATTAGTACAGTATTATGAAAACAGGAAAAACCACAAGCTTTGGTAGGACTTCTGTCAGGCTCCTAGTACACAGGAACTAAAAGTAACAAGAATTAACTTTTTAAGCTACAACATATCCATAGCTTCTACACACTCCTGAAAAAGTTAAGTTACCAGAAAAAAAAACCAGCACCAATGAACTAATCCAAATGAGTCATAAGAATTAACATCTCTCCGTATTACAGAAAAAAATCCCACCAAAACAAAACAGGGCTTTCAGAATTTCAGTTTAAATGCTTTTGATTTTTTACTGAAACTGTAATACATAAATTTGAACCAGAATAACTGTCAGAAGATGAAACAGAATTCTACATTAAGTTTTGTTTTAGTACTGTTAAGACAGTAACACAGCATTATAGCTTTTAAGATGTCCTTTTTAAGCAACTGCAGTGATGGGAACACTTTGCTCCAATACAGCCTGTGCTCAGTCTCAAACCAAGACATGGGCAGTAGTATTTGGCATAAAGCATCTACGGACAGCAAGTGCAGTTTCCCATTTACAAGGCTGATGTGGGGAAGTAAAAAAAGAAATTTAAAAAATAATAAAATAAACTATAATTACTGTAGAAGTATACTATAACTATCAACAAGCTACAGGATTATATCATGCCCTCCAGATGAAAGACAGAATTAATGAGTATGAGGCATGACCTTCTCTACTGCTGCTTCTCTTCAGCCAATTATGTCACCTAAATAAGGAGACTGCCTCATTATTTCTGATTTAGCAGTAGTCTGGAATATTAAATGAAGCATATAGAGTTGAATTCAGTTTCTTGGATAGGACATAAGCATAATACAGCTGAAACTGGATAAAAAGAGTCTGGAGACACCGTCTCCTTATTTAGCTCTGCTCCATTAACCAACTGGCCAGCACTAGAGTGAACCTAAGCAGGAACTTGGGTGTGTACATAAATAAACATTTTGTCACTGTTATGTACCTTTCACATGGCTGAAACTAAGTGTGAGAAGTCATTCAGCACTCATCACACAACAGTTTAAGATCTTAGGAGGCTAAGCAGAATACACACTCTAAAAAGAGAAAGATTAGAGAATGCAAACATATTTCAACATTAAAAAAAAGTAGTGAGAGCAGGTGACTTCTTAATAAAGAACTTTTACAGACACAAGAGTTCTAGTAAAGATTTTCTGGGGAGGTAGCATATGCCAAAATACTTCTAATAATACTTCAAGAAATGGAAAAACATTACCTTGTGCTTAGGGCTTTAAGCTAGGTCTTAAGAGATCCAATAGGCCTGTTATTAGAGGCTGGACAGATTTCTGCACTCTGATAGGATTAAAGACTCCCATTTATTTTATAGTTAACTTAGATTAAAAAAACAAACATACACAATCAAAACCAACCCACCAAAAAAACCCAATCAAAATTAAGTTCTATTATTAGAGGCATGAACTATGATAATGGATGTATGATCAAGCAAAACAAAAAACCCATCCTTCTCTAAGTTAGACACTACAAACACAAACTCTAGTTAGTTTTGATAGCTCTTAGTGACACTTTGCTATCAGAACTTGCATAAAGACAGAAATAATATACTAATTTAGACATATGTACTACTACTGGGCTTTTTTATTTATATGTATTTAGTCCATATTAGTACTTAAAACTTCACTCTGAATATTTAAGCTTACAGTAGCAGCAAGACTGACACACGCCTAAGATAGCAACAGGCAGCCTAAACAAAAAGGCCTTTCCCAAAGGCAGGGAGGCTACAGAACTTGACAGGGGCCCTACTGGTTTATGACAGCTAACATGTAAACCTGTCTCTAAAACGTTTCACAAAGAACATAACCAATTGCCTGGGGACTCTTGAAAACCTGTGATCATAAACTGCTGCAGGCAGTTTGTAAATTCTCAGATGGGGGTAAGAAAAAACACCTTAAATATAAAAAGCTTCCTGGGGTTTATTGCTCACTTCCGTTGATTTCTTTTGTGATATCCATCTCACCATGAAAGTAACCTTAGTGTAACTGAAGATACAGTTAATCATTATTTTACTTTAAACTTTCTTCCCAGTTTCAGCCATGATATGCTTACATATTATCTGAAAAACTGAATCCAACTCTCTAAATTCCATTTAAGATTTCAGATTACTGCTAAATCAAAAATAATCCAGAGAGAATTTATTTTAAATTTAGCCATTCTTAAGCAAACATATTCCTAAACGCTCTGCACCAGTTCAGCTTAAATCAACCAAATTAAGCTTATGCAACTTTTGAAAACATTCAGTGCTGTGCCCAAGAGGCTCAGCATTTCCCCAAGGAAGAACAGGTGTACAACCCTAATCCTAATTCGTATCAGTAACCACAGACACAACAACCCTGCAGAGTTTAGTGCAAAGCTTACTGCATGGCACAGGATCCTAGTGAGATTCAGCCTGAGGAAATCACTATACATAAAGAAAAAGAAACAAAAGACATCAGAACAGAGCAGAAAGAGATGAACTCTAAAGGCCAGGAGAAAAGCTAGGAACAGGACGACATTGCAACGTGTGACTGCCAAGATCAGATTTTGGAACCCTCACAGATCTAGTAAGATCATCAACTTCATTTTTGTATACAAACTTCATCAATAATAAGTGAGATGTTCTTGAAATTTATACATGGCAGTTGATAGTTAACCTCTATCAACTGGGGAGGGTAAGTGACAGCAAGGGTAAGGGACACCTGATTTTTT
Source organism: Euphonia xanthogaster (assembly GCA_034509185.1). Classification (NCBI taxonomy): domain Eukaryota; kingdom Metazoa; phylum Chordata; class Aves; order Passeriformes; family Fringillidae; genus Euphonia; species Euphonia xanthogaster. Next base: position 24,675,518 of record JAYDZK010000202.1, on the reverse strand, counting down.
TGTTCAAGTACCTTCAAATAAACAGGACATTCTGCCATTCTGGGGTTACATACTGGAGAAACTATTTATTCTGAAAAAATAAGTAATACGCACTTTTTTGCTATAAAATTCTCTTGTCAGAATGAATGCAGTGAACTTCTCCTGATTAATGATGCTTATTATTTTCTCTGATGATCTAAACACAAACACTGTTTCATTAAGAACCATTCTATTGGCAATGATCACCTCAACAGCCTCAGATACTCTGACAAACTGTTTCTTCATCGATACAACAGACTAGACTCCAACACTTTTAAATGCCATCAGATTGCAAGCCGGACCCACCTGACACACAGTAAAGCAGAAAGTTTTACTCAGCAACCACAAGTATGACCTCAAAGTAAAGCAGTCCCCTTATTTTACAGATATTGCATATCATGGATAGAGGGTAAGTACCACGTTTCCCTAAAGCTGAATTCACTTTCAGTTTATATTTTGGTATTATTAAAATTCCTATCAACAGCCACAGACTTCCAAAACCAGTTATATTGGTAAGAAGTACTTCATCCTCTTTATCACCCGTATCCCCACAAGACCTGTTCTGGGGAAGAGAAACAGTGGTAGCTGTTAGTGTTAACTTAAGCAAGCATCCTCACACCGGAGACACTTGTGGTTATTAACCTGGAGCCTCACTAGAACAGCTGGGTTTCAGGATAGTTAAGAAATGTCCAGAATAGACTTTCTGTTTTAAACATAACACAGAGCTATCTGTGTTACATAAAACTTTCCCATTAGCAGTTCTTAAGGTCTTCAGCATCAGCTGGGACAGTGGTGCCTGGATGCCTGACATGCTTAGCGTGCACAGCATCTTTGGGGACAGTGGTGTCCATGGTACAAACAATTCTCCCAGCAGGGAGAGATCTCTGAAGACAGTGGACCTAGTGTTACACTAATCTTTGCAGCATCTGTGCAGACTAGTGCAATACCACAGCCATACTAAATAAATTTCACAGCATCTGTATTGTCCGCTCGCCACAAACAGCATCAAAAACTAGCGTAGGCCAACAGCCCACCAAAATTAGGAAAAAAAATCCAAACAGAAAAGGCATGCAATTTTATTACAAATAACTCTACCTTCAAAGACCACTTCTTTTCCTTGAGACTTAAGTGTAATGAGCCATTGCTTCAAAAACCTTCTTCTATATTTCCTGCTCCTTCAAAAAGGCTACTCATTTTTAAAATCCATCACTTGCTTCAATACTTATTTTGTCAATCCTTAAAAAGTGATACACTACTTTTCAGTCTTCATACCTTTAATACGCTATACTAATACACTGTAAATAAATAACTCCAGGCTTTAGAATTAAAAATACCTAAGATTAAGTCTTTTATTCAGATCTTCCAGAGACAGGGAGGTACGTGTGTGGGCTGAGTTTTTTGCATTGATAAGGAAATCTTCAGTTTTTCACTATACTGTATCCCTGATATAACACTTCTGATGTCTACTTGAAACATGAAGTTCTGAAATAATTTTTGTCCTACAATATTACAACTAGAGCACACTTCTATGATGCAGAAAAGTAAACACTTAACATGCCATCCATGGCTCAATAGTTAAAATATTTTAAAAGCATTCTACATTGAGATTACCAACCCATGGCTCAACAAAAATAATCTGCCTTTGCTCTCTCCAAGTTGTCATTTCTCCATTGTGTAAGTCCATTTCAAGGACAGCACAGAAATCTACCTCATTAGAGGCCTTTATCAGTTTACTATTGTTGTCCCCTTAGATTTTTGCCTAAAGTTTCTCCCAATCACCACCTGATTTGTCCAATACTCTCTAAGACTGACATACTACACAGGGTATGCTGAAATATTTTTCTGGAGGACAGAGACAAGTATATGTTTTTCAGCAGAATGTGATAATCTGTGTCTGATTTTGAACTAACAACATAAAAGGAAAGGAATATGGAAGCAAGCACATTGATCTTCCTAGTAAATTAAGTCCTAGATTATTTCAATTAAAGCAAAATAAGGAATAGACATTATTAGTTTCACAGCAAGAAAGTATTTAAGGCTATAGAGCCTCAAAAAACCTGCCTTGTCAAATAATACATGTAAGCAACTATATTAAATATAATTTTAAAAAGCAAATTGATTTTGGACAAAGCATTTAATAAATGTGGTTTAAAGTGAAGCCTGCCAAAACTCCTGTAAGGCCTGGTGTCTCAGAAGAAATACCATGCACCTGCTCAGTTTATGCTAATACTCCTACAGAACCATTCACTTGTATAATTAACTGTGCATGAATTAATATCTACCAAGTGGTTTGAGAACAGATGTTTGATTTCCTAAGGTGTTCGAATGAAACAAAATAAAATGTTTAGAAATGGACTAAACTAACAGCTATTCTACATTGTATCCTAGTTTTATTACTTTGCCTGAAGACTATGCATTAACTACTTTTCTCAAGAATTTGAAGCTAAATTTATGCCAGAAACCACACAACATTAAAAGAAATGCAACCTGCCACTAAGTCAACAGTTTAGTTCAGCAGCAGTTCAGGAAGTTTAAAAGTGGCTTGAACAGAGCAGACATGCAATAAGAAAAAAAAGCACCTACAACAAAACACCTTTACAACACCCTTAAGAGCTTTATAACAATACTTCATCTTCCTGAGCTGAAATCCCACATTTTGAAGTCCCCTCCTGAGCAGCTAGGTATGTGGTACTGCTCTAAGGGGTATGTACACATTGCCCACAGCAAAACCATAGAATTTGACTCTCAAACTAGGTATGTTCCACGTTGGCAAGAGAGCTCAAAACAGCAGGTGCCCTCCCCAGCTAGAGGGGCCTCAAACTCTAGAAATGGAAGAGACCACGAGCGTGGGACTGCTCTTCCCAGTCTCTATCCAGTTGACAGCTGTAGGTCTTCTGTGAAAGAGGGTCTCCAAGTGGGCACCTGTGGTACGCCACGCTTTTAATCCACCTATGCCGCTCCCAACTTACCTACTCAGCCGTATATGCAAAACCTTGCACTGCTGGCAGTTCCTCCTCCAAAGGCGGCTGGAAGTCGTTTTTGGAGCCTCAGGGCTCCTGGGTTTGGGCTCTGCAGTTCCTTATGGGCAGACACTCCCACCAGTGAGGCAGCAGCACGCAGAAGCAGCTAGAAAGTTTGCCACAATCTCTACCTTCCCCTGCAATTTGCTCCTCTCCCAGCCTCAGCCTCTTCTCCCTCCGGGCGAAAGGGACCGGCTTTAAGGGCGTCGGCGGAGGCGACACTTCTCGCTGAGGTTTCCTGCCTCAGCAGCGCCGCAGCTGGAAGGGCTCTCCCGCTGGAGGGCGGCTCCGGGCCGGGGGGCGCCGGGGGCAGCGCTCGTTCGGGGCTGCGGCCGCCGCCGCGTTTGCCGCGAGCCTCATGCTCGCCGCGGTGCTCCCTGACATCATTCATTCTGCTACGCGCACGCCCGCCCACTCCATTTCCAAGCAGTGACTCACCCGGCGCTGCCGCCGCCGCCGCTAG
>JAYDZK010000202.1:24651860-24662172 GCA_034509185.1 Euphonia xanthogaster | reverse complement strand
CCTGTATATATATATATATATATATAGATATATATATATATAGATATATTCTTATTTGTGATTCTGACTCCTGTTATAGACAGAAAGAGAGGGAAAACAGATTTTTAAATTAGGCACAGGATACCTCCAGCAGCAAAAAAAAAACTAAATGTAAGGTGGAATACAAGTGTCTTATATTCCTTATAGCTCTGGAGTCATCTGGGGATTAACAGCCTTTGAACCAGAGAGCTCATGATCTAACTTACAGTGGTCATCCTGAGAACAGAAGAACTGGAGCCCACCAGTGGCCAGTGTCAATCACTTCTATTCCACTCTTTTCCTATACATCAGTCCACATGCTGATGCTTACAGGTTTATGGTCATGCAGTCCTTTATGCAGACATCAGCTCCTGGGATAATTTTTGTTTCCAGTATATTTGTCTTAAAACAGTTGCATTATTTACTGGTCATTTGTACAATTACATTTTACATCTTATAATGGATTTGTGGCAATAACTTTTGTAGACAGTGAAGGTTTTATGCCACTATCCTTTAAAAAATGCCAGGCAGGCTAGGGCAATGTCACTATGGGACACGAAAGAACACAAGCACACACTGCTGTTCTCAAGGTGAAGAGAAAAAAAGGGAAGTTTATTTTCTGACTCTAACATTTATAGTTTTCTAAAAGTGACAGTGGATTAGAGGGTGACAGTGCCACCTCTCCAATGACACTGGACAAACTAACAGTCTATCAAATTTCTCTTCTTCCATAAAAGAACATGCAAAACAATGAGTTATTTACAGAAAGTGTGTGAGAAAGTTAGCTACAAAAATGTCAACATTAGAAGGCTTAGAAAATTTTGAAAAATCAGGGTGACAGGGCACAAATGGGATGAATGCAAATACTGCTGACTGTGACTGCCCAACGAAGCTTGAAGGAAAAACATTTGTTCTACTTAGCTAAATTTTCCTTGAGACTATCAGAGTTACATCTCGCTTTCTGTCCTTTCAACTTCCTCCTCAAAGTTGAGTCAACACTCAGTTCAGACCAGACTGCCCAGAGCTTTGTCCAGTTGGGTCTTGAAAACCCCTGAGACCTCACAGTCTCTCTGGGAAAACTGCTCCAATACATTTTCCTTGTATCTAGCTGGAACGCCCTTTCTTGATTTCTGATTGCTGTTTCTCATTCTCTTTTCTTGTCCCTCCATAGAGCCTGGCATCAGACTTGTGGTTGGTAACTTTCTCCTGAGCATTGGAAGGCTGCTCTAGGTGTTCACTAGGGCTTCTCTTCTGACAAACTTATTGTCTACTTTAACTGAATGTCTGCTAAATCTGTAAACTGTTTAGGGAGGTACTGGATCAAAACAATACATGCAAATCCATAAAGTTCTGCAGGTCACTGAAAATATTCTTGAAATCCTACAAAATTTCTGTATTATAAAATATTCAGAGATATATTTATGTAATTAAAATTTTTAGGAGAAATCCAACATTTTAAAGAGAAATACAGAATCATATTTTACTTCAGTCCTTAGCAACCAAGTAGGTGATGGGTCATAATCACCAGCTCTTTGTTGATCTCGGGTGGAGTTTCCAAAATAAAATGGAAGAAAGCCCCATATATCTCCTTCTGAATTTGGGATAATGAGAAAAAGGTTGAGAACAACAACTTCTCTTCTGCAGGATTTAAAATGACTATTTTAATTTTCTTAATCAAGAATAAAAGCTGTAGTATGAGAATAATAGTTATAAATACTTCATTTTCACATTGACTATTCAATTACAAAAAACTTTAAGTCTGATGGTAGAATCCAAGGCAGTCATTAATGCACAAGCTCAGTCTTGAAGGATATACATTGTGACTGCTTCTCCTCCGCCTAAATTTACTATAATTTTCCCTGTTCATTATTATTTTCATCATCCTCCTCTGCTATTCTTTCCCTGTGCTCTGCAGATTTTTGAATGGCTGAGGTGCTTTGTGTATATTCTCGCTTTCATTCAAAGTTTGTATGACCTGTCTTCTTTTCTTTACACAACTCTCAGAGTGACAAAAAATTAATATTTTGTTGAATAACTTAAACACTTCGGTCAGTAAGAAAATGAAGCTATGGTTATTTTTTTACATATTGTAAGGGTGTCTTCTTTAAGTGTTAACCTAACTCTCACATAATTTTAATGTTTTCAATCTTTCTTCAAATATAGATATGTAATGAATATTCAGTTGATTTTTCTAATAATTTCTTATTAGCAATAAAATATTCAGATTTTTTATCTTTAGGCACCCAGGCTTTTGTAGAAAGGAAAGTATGTATGATTTTCCTAGTTACTAGATAAAAATGGGATTGTACAGGATTGACTTCTCCAACATTCAACTGCATATCAGAAAGAGGATGAGGTTTTCTGACTGCAGCTCAGTTATCCATATACCACAAGCAAACATTACACTATTTTTATCAGTGGGAAATCTAGTGCATCTGGAATAAATAAATCTTGAAAATTTGAAATAAGAATTAAAACATATTGGGACAGGGGGAGTATCTGTGTGTGTGCTTGCATTGTGAGACAGATCACGCCTCTGGTATTTGGAGTACGAGAAGAAACTTCAGAATCACAAAGTGCTGGAGTAATCCTTTTAACATGACTATATCATAATATAATTCCAAGAATATTACAGCAGAAAAGAAGGCCACAGAAGCCCACAGTGTTATGCTAAACTTTTTTAGCCTGCCAAACACTAAAATCCCAAACTTCATAGAAGATAGAGAACACTGCAAATCTAGTATTTGTCTTAGGATTTTCAAATATAAGACTGGAATTCTATTTCTATGTCTGCTTTGCAATGTCCGGCAAGTTGCTTCTAATTGTAGTTTATATATATTTTCACCATTTTTTGACAGCCCAGTTACCAGGGACTGTGACCAGCCTCCTCTATCAAAGATTTACATGGGTTGTGACTGTATTTTGAAACTGTTAAATAAGCTTATATGTATTTTGGGGGAGGGTGGGAGGGGGGACCCATCCCCTAATTTTTCTTCCCATTGATCTGTCCATTTTTTAAAATACTTTTGAAATGTCACCTAAAAGTGAATATCTGGAAAAAATAACTGTATGTCTATACTTGTATTTCTGACTAGGAGGATAAAGTTTATACATTTTTTTGACTTCCCAAGCTATTTCATAAGTATATACCAAAGAGGTTGGCTGTTTTTTTATTATACAAGTATATTGCATGTATTGTAAGTACCGCTAACGTTAGCTCAGCTAAGATGGGCCATATCATCCTAAGCCCTAATGGATGGACACTTGTATTAGTTGCAATCATTATAACTTTTACAAACCCCTTCTCAGTTTACAGAAATTCACTGTTATAAGGGAAAATACAGGAACCTCTATGTTTAAACAGTATCTCCTGTACAGTTTATAAATAAATAAATAAAAATTTAAAACCACCTTGATATCCCTTGTACCAAGTACAAACATCAATAACAGCAATGGAAAAAACGTGGATTAAAATAATATTTCTTTCCATCTGAAAACTTGTATTGTACAGCAGTTGTGGATGTTTCCTAAAATTACATTGATAGCAGCACTAAAAAAACAGAGATTCACCTTGCTAATGACCTCTGTTTTTGGCAAGATAATAAGTATGAGAAAAAGAGGAGATCATTCTTACCATAAACAGGAAAAGAGGCTTTATAACAGCAGCATTTGCTAGCACCTCTAAAATTAACTCTGGGTCAAGCTTTCCATGAGAAATGCTTTTTTTAGAATTAATACAGAGCAGCTCAGCTACAGACACATCTGAGAATATATTTTAAATCACTCAATCTGGAAACCAGGTTTTAAAATAGTACACATGGAAACAACAAAAACATAAATTTGTATGGAATATCCATTTTCTCTTATAAATTTTCTGGTCTAAGGTGTTTCCATCTTTCCCTGCTTGAAACATAAGGTAATTTAGGCCACAGAGTTCTCTTTAAATCATAGCAGAGGTTAGAAGGCATCTCTGGAGGTCATGCAATCTAACCCATTGTCAAAGCTGGGCTAGTCATATATTTATTTTCTCTGGACATTAAAACATTTTAAAAAATGTATATTTCATGCTATTTTTAGAACAAGGCAAATCTTTACTATGATATTATTTTGTAGTGATGGGTGATAAACTGCATATACATGTTGTAGAAAATGGTTGTGAGTTTTCACAGTAAAAAACATGAATGTGTGTGGTAAATATAATCTATCTTAAGATGTTGCTGTTAGCTAACCACTTACACTTGTTTCTGCCCATTTTTAAAGATCAATAAGTTAGATTCCAGTTAGATATTAATGTCAATTAAATTTTCAGGTTAAATACTAGAACATCACTGTATTCCAGATTCTCCTGGATTCTGTTTAGGTGAGTTTCTTCAGTCATAAAACTTAAATCTCATAGGTAGAACTTCAGATCCAAATAATTCTCAACAGAGCCATCTATCATCTTTCATATCAATATTAATTTTTGAAGTCTAATCATAACAATATAAAGACTAATCTTAACAGTATAAAGACTAATAAATATACTTTGTAGAACATGAATATTCACAGACAAAGGCCTTCCTATGCATTTTGCTGCCTATTTGTAACCAAATAAGCCATTTGAGCCAAATAATGTAGGCCATCTAAATAACCACATTTTCTCATGTACAATTTTCTCTTGTACATAAGTACATAAAAGCACAAATATGACAAAGTAGGTATAACAAATCTTGCTACTCTCATTACAAAAATACAGTTTTTAACTATTAGCATATTTATAGAAACTTAAAATAGAAATAAACCCTGAAAAATGAATAACCATTATTGTCCCCTAAGCAGAGCACTGAATAGCAACTTAATCTTTTCTTCTTGCATCTAACTCTATAACTAGAAGAGAAATAAAAGAAAAAAATCACTATTAACTATTTAATTAATGGATAGCTTGTATGATTTAAAAAAAATAATGTGTATTGAATTGGTACATATGTTTGGAGTTTGTTCTGCAAAAGGAACACTTAGGGCATTTTGCAGCAGCTGGCATATACAGCAGTGGGTATGTTTATATCTGAATTGATCTTTTGTGGTGTCTTGTAAAAGACCTCTTTAAATTATTCATGTCTAAACCAAATTCAACTCTAGAAAAATACCTTTAGTGACATCTATTTTAAGGGCAGTAGAATTGTGAGGTCAGCTGGCTTAGCTATAGTGATTTCTAACAATTATTTGGTTGCTAGTAGTATCTCAGTCACTGCGGGTAATACTGAGGGTATCAGATACTGAGGGTAAAAACCCCTCAGCCACTAAATATAAAGGCAGTGGTGCAAAGTAAGTTTAGATGAGAGGCCTCAGAAGGCACCTTAAAGGTCTATCCCTTTATCTCAGAAGCACTAGCCTGTTATGTTCTTTCCGGGCAGGAAACAAAACCATGTGGATTATAAATGACCAGTCCTGAAGCCTGGAGATTAACGCCCTTCATCACATTGAAGGGTATCTTATCACATCTATTCCCCTGAACGGGGGCTGCACTACAGGACAACTTAAAGAAATTATTCACGTTTGCAATTTTTTTAAAGAAATAGAATCAGGCTTTCAGTAGGCACTACTGGCCAATGTCAACAGTCTTCTTGGGCTCCTCAGTTTAACAGAGCAGAAACAAAACCAAGTTTGTGGAGTGCTCATCTGAATGATGAAAAGAATATGTAAAATAAAGTGTTTATAGGAAACATATACATACAAGAAGTGGCAATATTATTTGAATATACTGATAATTGTTATCACTTACTCTATAATGGCAGATATTTGAGTACTGGGGAGGGAAAAGGCACTGACAGCTCGAGACTAGGAATAAGCATCTGTTAATTTCTCTTGACCAAGAGATTTCTACACAGATACTCATAAAGAACTGGTAGAGTTTTAAATTTGTTTTTCTTTTCATGAGTGCTTCCAAGCCTGTTGTGCAAGGCATTGAGCTGCCAGCAGGCATAACTATGCCATCTCCTTAGGCTGAGGTCATCTTGAGTGGCACATAAAATAGCTGAAGTAATGTAGCTGTTGTAGCACAAGAACTCTGTGCCAGGAAGTTGTCCAAATATTTACCTACCTTTGCAGGCAGCTTTTACAGATGACATGAACTGCTTGCTGCCATGGCTACGCTGTTTCCAGTAGCTGAGTTAGTTCATTTGAATCTAGTTTGAGTTTCTCTTTAAAATTCTGCAGCTATCTCTCCATATCTCTACAAGGTTTGTGACTTTAGTTACCAATATGCTATTTTTCCTGTTTACCTTCTACAGCATGTAAAACATTGGATTAGGATTAAGTTCAATATATCACAAAATCTTACATATAAAACACTATTACTCTGTGACAAAGGTAAAGCTGTAAAACCAGCTGAATTTAAAGGTGTTTTTCAAGATGTCTTAACACCATTGACTTCTCAGGATTTCAATTTGTGTTACAGAGAGTCTTTTACTGTTTAGAATCTGCAAGCATAATCTGTATGGTTCTCTTTTGTTGGTGGTTTTGGTTTTTTTTTTACTTTCCTGTTAAGTATTGCTGCAGATCTAACATAACCCTCTCTACTGCTTTAACACAATACAATTCTTGTCACTATAATTAAAGCTGCACTGTTGAACTGGTGAATGGATGAGATGCTGGATGTAGAGTGCTTGATTTCTGTTCACTACTCTGTACCAAAACCAGCTGTCTATACTCACCCCCCATTTTAGTGAAGCATGTCTGGAGAGACCTGCAAGGAGGGAAGAAATGAATAAAACTAATGTTAATTACTACAATTCAAAGCCCCCCATTTTTCAGTTATTTCATAAACTCCTAAGTAACTTGCCTTTAGATAGATCACATTTCTCAAGATAAAAATAGATCAACCTTGTTCAAATTGTTATGGTTTATTATTTGACTTAAATGGCCTATTGCAAACTTCCCTCGTATTGCCTGGTTCTACATATTCTTCACTATAAACTCCTAAACATTTATATATTAAATATTTGTTATTTATTGTTAAATATTTATATATATACAGACAGACATTCATACAGCTAACTCTTGAAGGATTAAAGCTGTGTTCCAAAATTGTTACTCTTCATAAGAAAGAGATGCAGCCAAGTTGCAGACTATGAAATTCATCTTGCCTGGTCTGGCTTTTTTAAACGTTGGTATTTACTGTAAGGCTTTCTCTACCCAATGTAAAAAGACTGAAATTAACACATGCCATTCAAAACCAGCTTAGATAAATATTTTCTGTTCTCTTCCTTATAACTATAGCAGAAGAGCAAGCAACTAGCTTAGTTCTGATATATTCCCAACCAAAGTAAAATGAGATGAAACTTACCCTATCAGACAGATCTGGGTTTTCTGAAGAACATGTCAAAAGCAGTTTATTTTCTTTGTCCTGAAAGAGGCAATGAGGTACGGCTTCAATTTAAAATAATCTGGCACTGAAATTAGTGAACAGTAGCGAACAGTCTCTCACTTTGGATTGAGCCTTATTTTTTCTTCACAGTCTGTAGCACCCACTCAATTTTTGGTATTGCGAGGGGACTCTTACGATCTGGATTGCTGTCACTGGTGTTCTTCCACACAAAACATTTCTCTTGACTGTTTTTAAAGTGGTTCAGTGGGCACATAAATAATGTTTTGGCTGCACCAATTACCAAGTTGAGAAGTTTTTAGGCGGGATCAGTATTTGGAGGAGTATTACATTCCAAAAAATACCTCGTTCAGGCATCTAATAAGGAACATTGAAAGACATAAGGAAAGTATTGCTCCTGAAGTCTTTTTTTGAGCTCCATAGAGGGTCATCTTATTTTCATCTTCATAGCTACATTTATTAAAGTTAAAAAATTCTCAATAATTTTAGATGGTGATCTGATATGCAGTATTAGCAGCATGCCCTAATTCCATTAATTCAGTCTTGAGTTTAATATATACATGCTATAGGGAGAGCCATACTATTGGAAAATTCAACTCTCTTCCTTGGCAACTGAGAGCTGATACTCCTGATGGGTATGATTAATCCTAGGGCACATTCACAAGCACCCACACTTACGCTCCTGAATAATCTCAGTAAATTATGTGAGTAATTACAGTTGGTTTAGTGGTTTAAACTGGTTTAATATTACTCCCTTATTTTCTAAAATTGCAGAAGAGACAATTTGTGTGCTCTCTGCCAGCTGCAAATTTCCATTGCAGAAACACTAAACTTCAGGTTAGCTTGCCTATAAAGACCTCCTTTTTAAAAAATACCATAACATAGGGGGATGTCTGCACAACATGTCTATCAGTGCTGCCACATACCTATGCACATTGCACTAAGATTTTAGCAATTTTTAGATTCATAGTACAAATTTTACCTGCAGAGACAAGACAGTAATTGTCAGAACTGCTTGAAATGCAGCAACACAGCTTCTACTAGAAAGAATTCATATAATGCAGCAGAATTATTTGCACTAAGAATTCCTTTAAACCCATAGTAACCTTCTGATGGAAACGTTTGAAATTTACTGTTAGTGCATTTCTGTAGACACAAGGCTTCAAACAGGCATCACAAACTCAGTGTGGTTTCTTCTGTAATTAAAAATATTTTCATTTAATAGCTAAATATTTTTGTTCTTGTTCCAAGAACACACCACTGCAATCCAGTGTTTAAGCCAAACGTTTTCTTTTAGCTTTCCTCAAATCCTTAGCAGCCAAGCTTCACATGACTTCAGTGGATTCCACACAAGCTTTCCATTATAAACCAAAAAGCCTTTTTATATATGTAGCAAAGAAGAAAAGTTGTGTCACACAGTAAATATCAAGTCCTCTCCTGCTGAAAAACTTTACCATTTGTACGAGAAATAAGCATCCTTCAGCCAGCACCTTGCTGAGATAATTCAGATCCATTAAGGTGTTTCCATAAACTTCAGTAGACCAAAGCATACTGGAAGAGCCCTGAGATTTACCTCATATTGAGGTAAATATGCTGATAATATTCTAAAGTGAAATCACAACATAGGATGTTTCTCTTAACCAAGAGCACAACTTTGCTTCGGTTGGGAACATCACAGAGAACTGCAAATGAGATACACTGTGGTAAAAACTAGATTAAAACACAAAGTAGGTAACCTGATGATTTCCAAACACAGCAACAACAGAAATCTGGTCTGCAAATATAATTCTATCAGCTGCAATATTAGAGTCTGGTTTGGAAGACATGACATGTTACAGTCTGGATCATAGCGAATTTAAACAGGGAAAGGAAAAGGAATTTTCCTAATCCTCAGTTTTGCTTTATTATATCATTTGGTAAAATTAGATCATCTGTATCAACTGCTGCCTTCCATGTGCTCCCAAATGAGCAGAAGTACTACTAGTCTGTCTTTTTTGTGCTTTGATTTTTTAATAATGGGAACTGAGGTCAAAATTACTTTTAAAATTTAGAAGTTTTTTGGCGGAGTCATAGGAATAACATCCACTGTGAGGGAAAAAGGAGAAAATAGGTGTATCACATCAAAGGTTTCTCTCTTCCCACCAAAAAAAAAAATTAGAATAAAAAAATGTATTTTGATTTTATCATCCAAGTACAGGTCAAAAAGAACAAGTCAAAGATACTCGTTAGCATGAATTTGCTTTTGGTTACTGTTTTTGTAATCCAAATAACTTGAAAATACAATTCCCCTTAATACTGTTTAGCTACATAGCAAACAAATGGATTTGAAAACTTGGTGAGGGAGTGGCAGTTGCCTAAATAAATACATAGAAATCCCAGTGTTTTGTCATATAACAAACTATAACAGCACTTCAAAGTTTTGGACAGATTTCCTTATATTATGGGTTTAGGGTGTAGCTGTGTGGAAAATTGTAAATGTTGTCTTTTGATATTTACTTTACAACCCTTTGTAATCTTTAGCTGTATTTTTAGCTTCAAGTGGGAAGGAATCAAAATTAAAGAGGCCAGCTAGAGCATCCTTTGTAATCAAATGCTTTTCCCATTTCTCCTTAAAATAAATGCGCAGCCTGCACATTTGGCTGCCTGAGGAGACCACCCGAAGAGTTTACAAGCCGTGACCTTGCAGAGAAATAGTTCTGTGGAAAAGCACAAGTTGCAGGAACACACAGAGAGGAGTTGTGGATAAACTACCCGATGTTTTGAGGGGAGAACGAGTAACTCGGATTCTAGTTGGAGGGTTTAACTAGCGATAAGGAAGGGGTGAGGTGCTCACTCCTGAGGCGCTGCGATCGCCACTCACTCTCTTTCAGCGGCGCAGGCGGCGCCCCGGGCCGGGCTGGGCACGGGCCGCGGTCCCGGGGGTGCTCCGGG
>JAYDZK010000202.1:24633704-24651770 GCA_034509185.1 Euphonia xanthogaster | reverse complement strand
GCAGCCGCCGCGGGCCGCCCAAGGCGGGCCGGGAGCAGTGGGGTCGGGCCGGCAGCGGGGCCAAGCGAGGCCGCCGAGCCCGGAGCTCCACCAGAGCTGCCCCCTCTGAGCCGCGGCCCGAGCCAGGCACCGACCCAAAGGAGTTCTGCGTATCCTGGACTGGAGAGACGAGACGCAAGGCCGTCCGAGGGGAAGTCACTCCTGCGAGGGCATGGCTGTTGGAAGGGGATGGACCCAGTGCAACTGGCAGCGCAGCTGTGCCAGCTGGCGATAGCCAGCGACGAGCACTCAGGGAAATAAGAACACCAAAACGCAGAGCCCACGGCCAAGAGTGAAAATTTGGCCAAGAGTGAAAATTTGGCCAAGAGTGAAAATTTGGCCCGGAGTTTCCTGAGAATTGCTTCTGTTGTTTAAAAAAAGGTGTATTTGAGAACTGCTTTTAGGTCTCGACTTTGCCCTGTTGTTTACTCAATGCTCAAGGCAAGGTTTATAAAGAGAATTGCTTTTTATTGGACTAACTGCACTTCTTGGCAAAACAGCTGAGCTCTGGGGCAAACAAAACCTTCAGACTTGTGCAGCTGTGGAAAGGTGTCATGGGTACATAAATTACAGGATCTCCTCTCCATGCTGCCGAATATGCTTGGTCTAGGACTTGAAAACTGTTGCTACAGAGGGAATATCCGTGCTGGGGAGCAAACTGGGGGAGTTCGTGGTATGCAGGGGACGTACGGAGAGAGGTTTTGGCTCTGGACTAACTGTGTAGCAAAACACTATAACTGAAACAAAAGTAGAACTGCTAAGACAAAAATTTATCTCCCTTAGCAGCTTTGGGAACATCCCAGATCTGTAGTTGGAAGAGCAGCAGATTATGCTGTGAAGGAAACAGAATAGGAACATTTTCCAAAACTCCAGAGAGTTTGCCTTTTTGCCAGCTAACCTAGGTCCAGGTGATCAGATCACAGCTACTTTTCATTTAAATTTTGTTCCTTTATTTTGTTTGGACTGAAATGTCCATTTTGCCTTGTGCTTCCTTCATTGCTGAAGCCTTCTCATCTGCTTTATTTCTAAACGGAACACAGGATCAGAAAATTCATGGACTATGGAGCCTAGTTCCTTCCCTGCAGCAGTTAAACAGGTTATACAACCCCATTTGTAAATTTCCCAAGCTTTCATCTTAAAACAGGTTTGGGGGTTTTGCCTCATACTCCTATTGGGAAGCTGTTGCAGCACTTTATGTCCCCAACAATTGGAAACTTTTTGAATCTGTGATGAATTTTCATGGCAATTTTCTCAGATGGTTTCATGCTGTGGCAAAGTATCTTTCCTTTTAGTGTTTCTCTTACCCTTCTTTATCCCCAGTATAACTGATGAGAAATATTCAACAAACATTTCCACAAATTTTCATTAAATAGCCTCAATAATGTAATGAAATGAAGGTAACAAGCTAAATGAAATAAGGGAATAAGATAAACCCCTTTTAGGAGAGGGTTTCATAGCTTCATCTCCCTCGTAGTATGTAGTTTTGCTGCAACAGATGTATATACTAGGTTTTTTACCTAATTTTCTTTTCTAAACTGTGAACTATCATCTAGTAATAGAAAATTTCTGTTATTAATTCCAAGTCTGCAGCCGTGCACTTTGTACACTCTAACCTCATCCCCTTTCAGTAACTAAAGTTCAATGACCTGTATGATATTCCAAGCCTTTCTAGTTTGACACTGCCTCCAGACTTTGTCATCAGAAAATGTCATAAGCACATGCTTACGCTGTACCAAAATTAGCCATGATACTATATGCTATTTTTAGTCTTCAACCTAATCCTAGAAAATTCTGCTGGTAACTTTACTCCAAACATACCCTTTCTCTTTCAATGCAATAGATTGTATTGAAATCTATTTGTGTTTGTGAGGGCAGTAGAATCACTTCAACACCAAGGAATTTGTGGTTTTCTTTGTAATTTTGATCTGATTTCAGTTAATTTCATTCCTCTAAATTATTATTTTCTCTCACAGTGAAGCCCTTCTCCCATTGAGAACTAATTTTTGATGGGCTAATGTATAAATGGTTTAATAACGTAAACTGGAAAAAAAGGAAAATTGTTTTTATCTGGTAGAAGGCCACTAGGTAGATCTCTCATAGTCTGTTTGACATAAAATGATTTTTTATCCTTCACTGTTTCAAATTTACATTTACATGGATGTGTTAATTGTTCTTTCCCATGCTGTGTGTTTTTAAACCTTTCATAATATTAAAGTCATCTTAATAGGGTTGTAGTTTAATTAGTTGCTTCCTCTTCTCTTCCATACTCCATTTGCTCATCTTTAGTAGTATGATGCAATACTTGCCTCATTCACTTAGCTAACCCTCTACTGTTCAGTTCACCATTTCAGGCAAAGGAATAGATTTTTAGGAAATTCTGTTATTACAAAAATAAGCTTTGTAAGGAGTAATGTGCTATTAGGAACAGAACTGGGGATCCTGAAGCAACAACTATACAGAACTCACTTGGCTGTGTGCCAGATGGCCAGCAAATTCACAGGGGGTGTATCTAAACTGGGAAATAGAAGGAGGACCCTCGCTGTAACTGTATCTCACTTAAGTTAATTGCTGAAATGCCTGGTTTTCCTAGACTTTGTTACTGGAAGTCACTGTGATTTACCATAAAATTACTAATCAGTTTGGTCTGAATTGTTCTTCACTATCACATACTATGTTCTTAAAAAGTAATACTTTTTTCAGTTGTTTATATTATCTTAACCTTCTCAAATATATTTTGTAGTTAACATGTGATATTTTTTCCTGTATCTGCACCAAAACAGGAAAGATATGCAGTGTTCTGACTGGCCAGCATTCTAGAGAATCCTGTCAGAATTTCCAAAGAGCACAAGTGAAAATGAAGCTTAGGGTATTCTCATCCACTGTAGTTCATATGGTACAAATCTTAGTCCATAGCAGATATTTAAAATTAATTTTTTCTGTGTTGACAGACCACAGCAGAGCTCCGACATCTGAAACTGCCATCCTTATATCTTTTATTTTAATGTGAACAGTAAAATTTTTCATTTAGATTCTTACAACATATATCTCAAAATTATGTAAACATGTTATTCTAGGGTAAAACAATAATTTCATTGTTTGTCTTATGCTGTAAAAAAGGAATTAAAGAATAACTGCAAAATTTTCAAGAAGGAATCTGAACTTGTACTCCTTGCATAGATAAGTGGATTTTTCTTTGGGATACCCACTGTAAATGATGCCACTTAGCATTCCCAGTGATAACTCCAGAGAAATCTGATTTTTGGTTAGTGAAGAAAGCATATCAAGCTAGAATTCCTAATAATCATGCGTTTAAATTTTGACCGCTGTCTGGTAATATTGAAGACTTAATATTTTCTACTAGGTTCTGACTCTCTCACATATTTGTCTGTCTTACTCTGTTAACACTATTGGTACAAAGCCTTAGCCACAGATCTGGAGCTGTCTGTCCTGAAGCCAGAGAATATGAAAAGGAAGCTCTCCTGGTCTGATGCCTGCCTTTCTCAACAGTGGTATTCAAGGAGATGCAGTAGCTTATTTTACATCTTTGAACACCATGTCTCCTGATGGTTGGTTTCTTTGGTTAATGTCCTGAAATGTAAATAGGAGGTCAGTGTGTACCGTGTCTGCTATTTCAGGGACTTAGCTATTAAGATAGAAGAAGGCCTCTGCTTTGCTAGGCACCAGACAAATGGATCAAAAGGGCCCAAAGCCTGTGGGTTTCCTCATTGCTAAAGAATGCAGTTTGCTTCAAAGTCTCATTTTAAATCACAGTGAATCAAGAGCTTCAATTATGAGCTCTGAAGTGAGAGATTACAGATTCTGAAGAGAGGGCTGGCTTGTATAGATATATCACGCGAGTTGCTATAAATGTTAGGTCTACAAAAGAACCCTTCAAGCCAGTGGCCTGAAAATTATAGTCTTAAATGGAAAGGGTGAGGCTGAAGTGGGGAGTAGAGGACATTATCCCAATCTGCCAAACTGTATAGACTCTAAGGAGCATGGATTGTGGAGGAGGGTGTGAGTTACATTGCATGGAGACTGTTGATCTCATGTTTTACTTCAGTCAGAAGATCCATCACTGTGTCATCTTGGTACAAAATGCTTGCTCTTTTTGTTCTTTGTGCTATGATTCTTATGTGGTGTGAGGCCATAAAAAACCACCTGCTGGAGCTCAACTGCATTTTTTCAGAGTAAATAACCTGAGAAGCTTGCATTGTTTGAAGTGCAGGGGAAAGTCTGTGAGAAGTTGTGTTCTAAATGTCGAACAGATTATTCTTCTTTACGAAAGATGTGTCAGCAAGCCTTGTGGTTTGAGCCCTCTCATGACACAGTGTCTGTAAAAAGAAATGACTGGCTTTATAGTTTGGTTTAATGCAAAGTTCAGGTTCTACACTTCCCTGATCTACACAGACACAGGGGTTGTTTAAAGACAGGTGTGTAAGTTGCTTATCTTTGCTTTTTCCTTTATTCTCTTCTGTTTTTGACAGGTTAACCCATACCTTCTTAGTTATAACTTTGGGAAATTTCCCAAGAAACCCAAAAAATTCTCTGAGAAGAATGTGTTTTCTGAGCTGAAAAAGATGCATTAAACTGTACTTCTATGCATTCAAATTATATAGGAAGATTATGAAGGTCATACTCAGATTTCAGATCTGAATAAAATTTTATAGGCTGCTGTGTAAATATACACAGAGTTGTTCTTATGTGGTTTCTCATAATAGTTGCTCTAGGCTTTCATCTGGTGCAGTTTTCACTGAGTGCCATAATGACAGGTTCCACAAAGGCCCCCTCATTCATTTTTAGCTCTACCAATTCAAAAAAGAAAAAAAAAAAATCAGGACAGAACAGCCAGTATGTAAACCAGACTGAGAAACAAGAACTTCTGCTGGTAAATCTTGTCTCCCCACAATGGGGACTGGTCACTGTAACTCTATTTAAAAGCTGTATCTGTAGACAAATATTTAGAATGCAGTGGAATAGAGATGGTTACTGGCACATTAGGAAAGGTGAACATTGAGTAGCAGCAAGAAATCAATTAATTTTATGGGACAGGTCAGTTTAACCAGATCAAAGGGACTAAGCCCAAAGGCTAAGGATCAGATGGAGCCTGCCCCACAGCAGCTAAGCTGGCTTTGAAATCATGTTCTGGATGAAGTCAAGTAAGAACTTTACCAAGCTAAGCAACTCAAATCAATGTGAGTTAAAACTAAGTCTAATGAGTTTGCTGTGAAGATACTATTCTTAAATAAAAGAATTTTAATAAGGCAGTAAAGATGCTCTAGAGGATAAAGAAAACCTTATTAAGCAAAATTAGAATGATTCAGTTAGAAGGCACTTCATTTCTGTCCAAGCTATATGTTTTTATTTTTGGTTAGTTGGAGGAGATTGAAATCATAAACAGTAACATAAACAAGAAATGTGTATTTCCTGTCACAATCCTTCCCCTGATCATTGCAGGTTACCTTTCTATGAACAAAACTCTTCAAATCTTCACCCCCACCAACTAAAAAAAAAAAAAAAAAAAAGTTAGTTGAAATATGCATTAAACAATCCTGTGGCAATACCCTACTTTGTTCTAGTTAAGATCATGCTCTCCACTCGGCTCTGCTAGCCAGTTCCTACAGAGAAAGATTTCAAAGCTGCCTTATCTCAAGGTGTAATTATTCAGGTAAGTTATTGAAATTAAAACTCTATATAAAAGCCTTTGGCTTAGAACCTAACCAACTAATAGTCATGCTTCTGCCACTCTGTACAGTAAATTGAATTTAGGTAGCACTCTGTTAACTGCCAATTGAGATATATAGGTGATATTTACATGTGGCACTCTAGACCTCGGTGTAACCATTTATCCTAGTCAAAACAACTATGGTATTTAATCATCAGTGAATGTGTAAATGCTGCAAGTATTGAGAGGATGTTTATGGAGCAGTGATGTTTGTCTCTAAAATCAGCTCAGGAAGAACAATTTTCTTGAGAGGATGACTCTGTATATGAATGCTTGTATTTCAAGTAATATTGATATCAATTTAGTATCGATCACCTGCTTTTATTTACAGACTAACAAGATGGGAGGCTTTGTATAAAGGAAAATTTGGATAGGAATACAGATATGATTCTGCAAAAGATACACCTTGCCTTACAGATTCAAAACTTTCTTTGTTTTCTACTTATTTAACTTCTTCCACTTTGCTTCCTATTCAAATATTCCTCCTATTCAAATGTTCTCTTTTTTTTTTCAAATTACTGTGAGCTTTATTTTTCCTTCTCCTGTAACATCTTGAAAAATTGTTCTGCAGCACAGTTTTCTAGAGAACAAATGCACACTGCTGAAACATTCTTTTTCCTGCATGACTGTATTTTATATAATTAAAGCTAACTCTGCGCAATAATGTTAATATGATAAATTATTCACCACAGTAAATAAATCTCATAAGATTTCTCTAATTACTATTAGGCATTCTGTTGAACATTACCAGAGTCCTTTGTGAGAATTAGCTTGCAAGTGAATACATATTAAACTGTGGATTTCAAAGGCCATATACAGACATAACCTTTATAAAGATTTAGAAATGCTGTACAAACTGCAGGCTCTCCTGTCATGACCATATGAAACACAATGTAATACGGGAGTTCATGCTGCCACAAACCAGGTCAGTCTGTCCCTTGGACACCTACCAGATAATCTGTTTGTTCCCTGTCCACTGCCACTGGGCCTGGTATGTGTTAAGCTTCTGGAGTCTGAAGAGAGTCCAGGTGCTTCATTTGTGTTTGTATTGTGAGGTAGAAACTTTAGTGCTCCCTTCTGAAACTGAACATACAGTTCAACAGTCTGACTCCCATGCCTGTTGTTGGCTCTTCAGGCTTTTTTAAATTGTTGTTTAAACACACTTTCAAGAAGAATTTGACATTTGGGGCTATGTTTCAGTTCTTTGGGCATAGAGAGATATGAAGGTAAAGACTCGCTAAGCTGCAAAATAACTAAAATATGAACTCTCTTTATTTACAAGGTAGCAGATTTATTGGTTAAAAACCAGTATCTAAATGCAATTCACTTTTAAATTTAAAATTATTAGAAGTCTGTCTGTTCAATGTAACAGGACTTCTTCCTGCAATTCTTCTCTACCTGCTTTGGGTGAAAATGCCCATGTAGGTTAGCTCTTAATATTCTTTAAGTTCTCAGCCCCTTTTCCAAAAGACTTCTTTATCTTAGTCATCACCTTAGGCAACCAGGTAATTTGTAACTTAAATACCCCATCGTTTTCTTCTGCTGCAGACCAGAAAGGGTGCCCTGTAAAACAAGTATCTCCTTGTCTAAAAGATCATACTCAAAATGTTACAATCTTAGGCCAACTTCCCTTGGAATTCTGCTTCAAAATGCAGGCATAAAAATGGCATATGGGCTTGCAATCAATGTTTTAAGTTTGAGATAACACAATTCATAATCAGGTTACTCTAATCCTTATAACAGGTACATGAATACAAATGTTTTCCACATAGACACAGTATATCCAGTATATTCATAACAATTTTTAACAGTCATCCAACTTATCTGATTGGTTTTTATATTAAATGAACAATTTTATATTGGGAGGAAGCTTGACACGATTAGAACTATTTAGGGCAGAAAGATATTGCAAGAAAGAAAGATTCATGATAAGGACACATGATTACAGTGCTCATCAAGTAATGATTCATTTTTACTGAGACATTCTAGAGATAGAAATTTCAGAAAAGCTTTCCTGCCAGGTATATATCTTCTCTCCTAGTTTTTTGCCTCCCTTTCTTTCCATTCTTCACATGATAATGAAAGGACCTCTTTTTATTCTTCTCCTGCCCCAGTATATCCTGAATGCCTCCAAGGCATCATTCTTGGTATTATATTTTTTTTTTCAGGATTTCTTCCCTCAATTCCAAATGTAAGCTTTTCTGAACAGCCAGGTACTAGCCTGGAACCATTAGCTGGTGTTGATTCTGGATGCAAGCCCATCTGGTCTACTTGTTGAAGTGTTTGCCCAAGATATTTCAGTCTTTTTCAGAATAATCCCTGATCTTTTTTCCATGGGTGTCCCTTGACATCTCATTTAGCTCTACAGTTAGGGAATACTAGTGACTCAAAAGAGTACTCCACTGAGATTTTAAAGTTAAAAAGTTTGAAAGGTGTCTGTTTTCAAGACCTTTATAAAACTATTTCTCCATTTTTTACATTGTCAATTGTCACAAGAGAGAATTTTTAAGGAGTTAGAGAGGAGGAGTCAAGGTCACCAGACAAATGGGTCTAACCAAAACTGACTGTGCCTACGGAAAAGAACAGTTAAACTGTCAGCTCTTTTTTCTGTTGCTTTGCTTCTATTTCAATTTTTCAGGTCAGCATAGGAAATAGTATTGTTCTTGGATATCAATAGGAATAAAAGGAAATAAATTATTACTGTAGCATTTAGAGAGTCATCTCCTGTTAGCTACTGGGCTGAAAGCTCTTTAAAAGGGCTAAAACCTTCAGCTCCTTTTGATTTGATTAAGTGCACTAATCATCTGTTCAGCTGGAGTCACTGTGAGATCCAAGTATGAGCACTTCACAAGCTGTTCTCTGTGTCACTCTGACCACAAAGCCACAGTAAAGTCAGGCTGAGACCAGCACCTGCCCAAGGCACCAAGGTGAGAAACTGCTCCTTGGGAACCAGGTCAGCTCCAGCTCCTAGTTAACAAACCAGACTGCTGCTGCTGCCTTTAACCTGAAGAGGGGACACAGGAAGTGGCCAGATCTAGGGTCAAGGTGTCACCAAGACAACATGCAGCAGCTCTGCTCTGAACTCTGGTTGGTTTTGTATCCCACTGGGGATTGAAGCAGTTATTCTGGGAAAACATGAATTCTAAGTTCATTAGAGATGACTCGGAAGTATTTCAGTTAAAGTTGCTTCAGAGTTGCACATCTGACAAATAATTCAATATTTTTAGCTTTTAGGAAAATGTCTGTAGTTTAATTAAATATTTTAGATTAGAGAAGGGTTTTCCCTGCTCTGGAGTTGTTGTATTTAAACACCTTTCTAACTGAATTAGAAATGTGTTTTGAGTCTTTGGTAACTTTGGCCTTTGGGTGTTCTCCACCAAAATACATTTTATAATTCTGTAGTAGTAAATGCCACCATGGTAGAATAACTTTATTGAATGTATATGACACAGTGATATTTTGGGTGTATAAGGTGTCTTTGGTTTCAAAGCATTTTCCTCAGATTAAGCAGGGTAAAAATAATGATTATTCATATGTTACAAAAAGAGAAATTGAAACACAGAATGACAAGCCAAAAAACTTATTAAAGAATTAGTCATGTAGTAATTTTGCAGACCTGTTTAAAGCATTCATTTTTCAAGGATGTTTGGCATCTACATGGCTTCAGTAGTTCTGTGCAGTCCACCAAATCTTATGTCAACAAGTCTGATACCGAACAACAAATAGTGGAAGTATAATGTATAAGCTACATTTTCCCCTCCCAGTACACATTTCATGATCCTAGTCCTCTTTCCTAACAAGCAGACTATTCTTTTCTGGAAGCGTTTAATGTTTCACTTTTTCAGTTGTGATTCATAACGTTTCAAAGTTAATGGTTCTGTGGCAACTCACCAATCTATCTTAGGGTGTCCACCAGCACAACACTTTTAACACTTTCCTACAGAATGTTTTTCCCATCTTTTCAAGTTGTTGTGGGCAACATTCTAACTAAAAATTATCTTGGAACTTGCTAACTCCATTTAGAAAAAAAGTAGGACTTTAAATTTCATGTATTTTTTCCAAAAGTGCTAAAGCCAACTAAAGCAACCTTTCTGAAAATTTCTTTGGAGTAAATAATTCCTGGGGTAAATATCAGCTGGATTCTCAACATATGCCACAGTTGCATTGGCAATCAGATAGTGTGGGTCCTACAGCTCTTTCCAACAGGTGGGTGTTCATATGATAAAGTCCTCTAGTCAGCAGTCCAAAGGTCTTTTCAAGATGAGATACATATTTTTTGTCCTAAGTATATTATTCTAAGAAGGTGGATTTGCATGTTGAAAACAATAAATTATTGAAAAGAACTGTAATAGTTCACTTCCCATTTGTAACAAATAAAAACATTTTGAAATTGTACTACAAATACTTCTGAGAAGGGGGTCTTCCTCATTAAAGAAAATTTGTTTGAATTTTAATGACAAAAGCGATCTTTTAGTTAAACGATGTATGAAGTGAGTAGCAAACAAAGTGGTAGAAACTTTAGCTGGTGAAAAAGCAATTCAATAATAGAGAGACATTAGAAATTACTTTGCAAATATTTATATACAGTAAATTTACTTAAATTGAAAACCATCTACTCTTGGAAGGAACTTCCTTTTCAACAGTTGTGATTTGGCAAAAACAGCCCTGGGGATATTATGTCCTGACATTGTTGACAGGCATGAAAGTCTTCTGTATATTTTCATTCCTAAGAAAACAAACTGATAGCTCACATTCACTTTCATTCTCAGCTTGAGTCTCCTACTAAGATCATAGCTAAAAAGTCCTGTTCCTTCTTTGGCTTTAGGATAAGAACTGCCACATGTAATTTCTTCATCTTTTGCTCATATGACAGGAGCTTTAACTGCTCATTCCTCTCCTCGTTGTCTTCCCTATGGAACTTCTGATCTTCCTTCCTGATAACCTTCTTCTGTTTCATTTCTACTTCAGAGATCCCATCAGGTTTAGCTTATTTACAGTTTTGCCACAAGACTATTTTACCCCCACCTAATGTCATGTGCAGAGATGTGGAAAAATAAAGGAAAATTAGTAGTTGTCTTCCAATGTTGAACAAATAATAGGAATAGGGAGAGAAAACACCTTCAAAGTTATACTGGCATTAGTTCTGCTTCACTAGAGGTCCCTCTGTCTAGAGTTTATCAGTTTTACTCCTGCTTAAATAAACAATACACCTGTCCTTTCTTGTATCTGCCAAAGACAGGGTGACTATATAGTATCTAAATTCAAAATAGACCAAGGCATATGGAAAAAAAAACACTGGTCATACAGACAAATATTTTTGAACTTTTGAACACTGGAATTGGGATTTTTTGGGAGTTAAATAACTAAATACACAGAGGAGCACACAGCAAAGTATTCATGTTTCTAAATGTACGTCTAGTTCTCAATCATATTCTTGTGAAAGTGTCAGCAGTGACATAGGGCTACCTAAAATCCTTGTGTACCTACAGAGCACACGGAGGGCCATTTATCTTCAGAAATGTAGTACTTAGTTCTCTTGTAAAGTTAATTCTTTATGTTGTTAGTGACAAAGAACAAAATAAAATAAACCCCAAGTAAGAAAATCACCCAACAGAAAGCCTGAATTATTTCTTATTCATTGAATGACCTCTAGTGGTCATTCATCACAGCTTTTACAGCAGTCAAAATGCCAGCTCGGAATATGATAAGCTTTTTTTTTTTTTGTGAAATATAGAGTATGAGAATCAATTATTTTCAGAACTGTGCATTATGAAATTTTTCTCTACCTCTGGCACTGTTAAAATGATATTTTATTTCACTTTATACAGTGAGCCCTGGGAACTCTGCAGGAGTTTTAAGACAGAGTTCTAGCACTTGCATTGCCCCTTGCTGTTTTCTCTTCGCTAGCCAGTGCCTCCCTCAACCTTTGAAATCTCCCTCAGTCAGCTGCTTTGAAGTTTGTCAGAGACACCCTTCTGTCATCCAACACAGCCTTGAGTGTATTCTGTTACCTCAATAACCACTGTTCAGCTTCTCACGACATCATTGTATTACCTGCAAAGGGCCACCAAGCATCACCTCTCACTGCTGGCCAAAGCAGACCCCTTCATCCTGAGCGCAGATGGCACACGGAGTGAGCTTATCTAACTAAAGAGCAAACTCAGCAGATTTAATACTTGCAGTATAATTGGGAAGAGAGCTCTAATCCTCAGTATTGTGGGACATGAAAAGAAGTCTGAGTTAAACATTCAGCAATATGTCAGAAAACAAAAGGTATTCTCATCACTCAGGGGTTTTATCAGCGTTTCTGCTGATCTTTCTGTGGCTTCTTTAAACAGTTGGGCCAGATTGTTCTGCTGGACATGCATATTAGTCCAGATATTAAAGAATTTATTAAAAACTTTAATTAAAAGACATAAAATAGGTTCTGAGAAATATCTCCTCTATTCCTATCTTTCTCAACTATGGATATACAGAACTTCTTATATTTTATACAGAACTTATTATATTTTATTTTTTATGTAAATGAGCATATCATATCTAGAACGCAAGCAGCATTACAGGTGAAGTATTCACATGATAGTTTTGTTAATCTCAGGCAGCTTTTGATAGTCATCTTTTCCACTACACAAACCTGGTAACAGAGGAAGAATAGCACCTCCAACAGGAGATCAGTGAATAAGGAATTTATGGTTAAAAGCCTTTAGAGATTGTTTCATAGCCCTACTTCCAGTATTGAGAGGTACTTGAGAGTAACTTGAACAAAATGTTTAATCTGTTTAAAAAGAATTCTGAAATTCTTGCTTACTATAACAGTGTCAAAAGAAGAATGGTTTATGTGAGAAATAGAGTTTGGAAACTATGCTGACAGAACAGTGATGAGCCTTTTCTATGGAGGCAGCATAATCTACATTGAAGATGGGGTTTTTTCTCAAAAAAAAAAAAAAAAGAGCAAAACTGTGAACAGCCTGTATGACTGCCTGAAATTTAGTGCTCTGGATATTTTGCAAGGAAAAAAACCAAAAGAACAGGCCTGTAGATGAGCATGAGATGTCATCAGAATTTGATCAGAATGCTTATCAGAGGAGCAATTCCAGTATTAAAGGAATTTCTTCCCTAATTTCTCATTCCTTTTATTGTAAGTGACAACAGCGGGTGGATTCTAGAGAATGCTTCATTAATATTTTTTTTCTTCCTAGAAATAAGAGGACATGCATCTTAAAGGTAGTATTTATAGCTAAGGCATTTCTGGGCTTGTATACCAAGTCATGTATAAATAGATGGTCAGTCTTTAATCATTAAACCAAAGTATTAGAGGATACTTTGTCTCTAGTCTGTAGTCAAGTCTAATTCAGACATTCTTCTTATGTTAGAATTGATGTCTAGAAGCTACTCAAAATATTTTTTTCTAATACCCAATATTTTTGAACATCTAAAGCTTGATTTATCTCTGTTGAAACAGTTTTATTTATCTCTGTTGTTTGGTGAAACACTGTAGTAAAAAGTATCAGACAAAATAATTTCTAGTATTGTAATTAAATATTTTTTCTTTGAAATGCTGATTTTTCCACTGAAAATTTGCACATTTCTTTGGAATATAACCTAAGAAGAAATCTTCTTGTCATTTTCCTAATATGATCAGTTGCTCAGATTTTAGTGGAGATTGAAACTGTATGGTACCATGTGTCTCCTCAGTAATTTTAAATTATACACATTGGGACTCTTACTATATGTTTGGAATTGATTGGTGTTAGATAATTGGCTTTGCAAAAGCTAACTCAGCAGAAAATTATTTTCTATGTAAGTAGCCCTATGTAGGATATGTAGCCCTGAGTTGGTCTGGTCAGAGTGTCCGTGTGTACAGTTTGCTCTGGGCTGAGAGTCCTTCTTCAGGGGTATTATGTGCATGTAGCTTTGCCTAAAACTTATCTGTGCTCAAAGACTACTTTTTCCCCAACCTTCATATCAAAATCCAAACCAGTTTCTTTAACTAGTCCCTGTGCTGGCTATGAAGATTCTAGTATTTTGTTTTTAACAAATAACTCCATTTTAATGTAATTTCCCTCCTTGAAGCTAAGCCCAAAATCAGTGGATATTTTGGGTTTGTTGCTCCTGCTCAACATTAAATCCAAATTTATTACTGTCATTTTACAGAGTAGCTCTTTGACAGAAGTATTCAGCATCAAAATCAGCTCAAGGATACTAAATCCTGGTGGTTCTTTCAGAGGTTGAGTTGCTCTTCTTTTTGGGGGTTCAGACTAGCCAGAAATACATCTCATGAACTTCTACTTCAGTTCTGCCTTCATTCTCTGAGCAGAATTTAAAATTTAGCAATGACACAGCCTTAGTGCCATATCCAGTTCTATTAGCTCCATAGAGAGGGGTTGCAAGAGCACTGTCATGAGAAGAGTTTTTGAATTCAGCTTGGATGAAGATTAAGAAATAGCAGCAATTCATATTGACCTGAATCTCGCTAAGGGCTCCCACAGAAATGTGCTTTTAAAGTTCAGAAAACACCTGGCTTGCATATCAAAATCAATCCAACCTGGAAAGATTTCAGGAAAGTGGAATTGGAACCTACCCCTTAATAGCCCTGCAGAACTTGCATATTACCTTACATAGAATTCATAGGTAAAGAATTCATTCCCCAAATCTATTTGCTTCCTATGTTTAAAGAAAGCTCTTTTCATCTCCCTCTTTAATAGTCTGAGGAGGTTAAGAAGTTAAAGACGCAAAATGTATGGGCAGCACTGGATGGACTTACGTGTCAAACTTCTGTACAATAAAATTACATTTACATTTCCACTGAAACAGCTTTGACAAGAGCTGA
This sequence comes from Euphonia xanthogaster, assembly GCA_034509185.1. NCBI lineage: Eukaryota > Metazoa > Chordata > Aves > Passeriformes > Fringillidae > Euphonia > Euphonia xanthogaster. The sequence goes on along the minus strand of JAYDZK010000202.1, from coordinate 24,637,176 downwards.
TGAAATGTGACCTATGCTTGTGACAATTGCCTCTGTAAAATATGTAAAAGTTGATTTTTTTCCGATATATTGCATTAGGAAGAGCATTGCCAGCAGGTCGAGGGATGTGATCCTCTCCCTCTATTCAGCCCTGGTGAGGCACATCTGGAGTGCTGTGGAGTCCAATTCTGGGCTCCTCAGCACAAGAAGGACATGGAGCTCCTGGAGCAGGTCCAGTGGAGAGCTATTAAGTTGGTCAAAGGTCTGGAGCATCACTCTTATGAGGAGGAAAGGCTGAGGGAGCTGGACTTGTTCAGTCTCCAGAAGACTCAGAGAGGTCCTCATCAGTGTCTGTGAGAATCTGGAGGGAGGGTGCCAAGATGATGAATCCAGGCTCTTCTCAGTGGTGTCAAGCAATAGGACACAAGGCAACAGGCAGAAACTGATGCACAACAAGTTCCACTTGAATATGAGCAACTTGGTCCCTGAAAGGAGCCCCTGCCCATGGCAGAGGGCTTGGAAGTAGATGGTCTTTAGGGTCCCTTCCAACCTAAGCCATTCTGTGATTCTCATTCCATAAAGAAGAACTTCTTTATTGTGCAGGTGAACACTTAACAGATTGAACAGGGAGGCTGGGGGGGGGGGGGTCTCCTTCACTGGAGATACTCAAGAACCATCTAGATGCAATCCTGTGCCGTGTGCTCCCTGCTTGAGCAGGAAGGTTAGACCAGACGAGCCCACCAGTGTTCCCTTCCAGACTTACCAGTTTTGTGATATATCTCCTCCAAGTGTGTGCCTTTACTATAATATTTTATTATACTATATATGCATATGTAAGTATAAATTATTTCAGAATGTTAGTGTAATCATAAAAGGTGATTTGTTTTAGGAATTGCTGTTCAGAAATGGGTTTTTTTTAATTACCTCTAAGATTATGTCATCTGTCTGACCATGAGTGACCACATTTGCAGACACACTTCACATTTCACTTGTATATAGTTCATTCATCAGGGTTTCTTCAGCAATTTCTGGAAGGAATCATGCAGCTCCCCACTTTCAGTCTGTTTGGGCAGTATTGTGTATACATGCTGATCAACACAACTGCATTTTCTTCTCTCGTGGTTTTTCAAACTGTAAATACCATTGCCTAAAACTTCACCAGTGCTCAACGCCTTGTTTTCTCAACCTTCAAATCAGAATGCACCATTTCTTTAGAAAGTAGGTAGCAGAAAAGATCCTGTAATAGGATGGGAATTCTTGGTGTTGAAGGGCTGCCAAAGGCTAAACTCCTATGCAGACTATTTTAAAAAATAGTGTTTTGCTCCCAGCCCGTGTGTGAGTATTTCAGGGGAGCCAAATGGACCTGTAAGAAATCACTGATGCATAGTTTAGTGGGCTGCCTTTGTTTTTGGATTTAATTTACAACTCTTGCAAACTACTGTTTTCCCACTATTGTATCTCAGAGTGCAGAATGAACAGTACCAACCTATATCAATACAATCAGAATAAAATAACAGTAGAATTTAAAAAAGATCGTGACCACAAATAACACTGAGAATTACTCTTAAGCCATGTAAAACCATGTTGTGAAAGCACATTAATTGAGCACACCCTAGACATAACTGAATAGTCAGCAGGTGGAAGCTCTCAAGTCACTGTTCCAAAGCAGTGTGATGGTTCTCTTTCCATAACTGGAGAGCATTGCATGGGAGGTTTTGCCCTGGCTCTGTCACTCTTTGTCATGATCAGAATACAGCCAGGGACCATCTGTTGAACAGTTACTTGCAGGGCAACATGTGGTATAGCATTCAAGTCAAGCCTAAATAAATAACTGCAATTTTTGAATTTCTTAGTTACTTTGTGTTAATTCCTTCAAATTGGCTGAAATTTGAAAACTATTTTTCTTGATTTCAGAGACATAATCTACTTTGCATAAGGATTTTAATCAGAGTATTAATACCTGCTTTTAAGCCAACACCTTATTTTCTTTGGAAGGATTTCTTTCTGATACAGCAGGAGTAAACGTTGATCCACATTGAGAGTTTTTTTCATTTCCTGTTTAAACTGTCAGTGAACAAACACACTCCAGATGTTGATTAGCTAATGTTTTTACAGTAAATGCAATTCCTGTGATTACAGCACCATTTCCACCCCTAACACTTAAGTGCCCAAGTACTTCCTTTCTTTAACTATTGTAAATGGCCTTATATTTATACAGTAAGTGCCACTCCTGTTAGCATGGCATCGTCTCCACCTTAAGATTAGCACCTAACTGCTAAACCAATTCCGTCCTGGAAATAAGAACCTAAGAACTTCTGGTTTTAAATCCGCAGTAAGAGACATTTCCTAGAGCGCTGCACGGGATGAGCTTTGTTTGTTGGAGAAATTTTTGTCACGGCATAATGCGACAGCCACTTCGCACATTCCCCGACCCGAGCTTTTCCCAAGGGGCGCAGCAGCCTCTCCTCTGTGCATGAAGTGGAGAAGGCGGGGAGGACACACTCAGGAGAGAACATCTCCGCTATGCCGGCCGAGCGGAACGCTGGAGCGCAGAGCGGGTGGGCGGCGCACCAACAGCCAGGCTGGAAAAGACCCCTGGGATCATCGAGTCCAACTGTGACCGAACACCTCCTTGTCAACCAGACCATGGCGCCAAGTGCCTCATCCAGCGTTTCCTTAAACACCTCCAGGGACGTTAACTGCATCTGCTCCCTGGGCAGCTCATTCCGGTGTCTCATCACCCTTTCTGTGAAGGAATTCCTCCCAACGTCCAACCTACACCTCCCCCGGCGCAGCTTCAGGCTATCTCCTTTCGTCATAGCTTAGGGCTATGTCCTCTTGAATGAAGCGAGCTGCGCTCGTGGGCGCAGGGCCGGGCCGCGGGGGGTCGCAGGGACACGGACATGGGAAGGGACATGGGCAGGGATAGGGGAATGGACACGGGCAGGGATAGGGAGGTTCAGGGACACGGATACCGCCGAGGGCAGCAGCAGAGACGGCGACGGCGGAAGTGGCGGCGGCCGCCCCCGCGCGCACGTCACGGCGCGGCGCAGGCGCGTGGTGGGGCCGTCGTGGCTCCCTCTCCCCTCAGCCGCCTCCCTCCTTCCCTTCTTCCCTCCCTCCCTCCGTCCCTCCCTCCCTCCCTCCCTCCGGCCGCCCGGCCGCGGCTCCTCCCTGCACCACCTTTGGCCGAGTCGCGGGAGTGCGCAGACGGCACAGCTCCTCGGCGGCAGCGGCTTCATCCGCGCCGAGCATCAGTCGGGAAGGCGCATCCTCCTCTCCTGCCTCCTCTTCTCGCTGCCCCCGCGGCCATGGAGCTGCCCGAGAGCCAGTGCAAGAAAGTCAAGCTGAGCAACAGGGTGCCGAGCTGGGTGAGCGGGCGGGCGGGCGGTGCGCCGGGGGGCAGGTGGGCGTGCGGGGGCAGGGGAGCGGGGAGGAAGCAGCGGCCGAGCGCCGGGGTGATGTGGCAGTGGGCGGCAGCGGGAGCCGGGAC
>JAYDZK010000202.1:24599509-24633645 GCA_034509185.1 Euphonia xanthogaster | reverse complement strand
GCGGTGCGAGCCCGGTCACGGAGCGGCAGCGCCCGGGCGCCGAGGGCAGCGCGGCCGGGGAGCCCCGCGGGGCGGCCCGCGGCGGCTGCGGGGAAGAGCAGGAAGCCCCTCCGGAGAGGACCCGGCGTCTGTAGGTTTCATCCCTGCCTCTTCCGCCCTAAGCCCTCGGCTTCCAGCTTTTTGGAAGAAGGAAGACTTAAGAATGCGATGTACAATGTGGCCATTCATAAACCTGGGTTGGCCAGAGACTGGGGTTCTTTGTGTAGCGGGTGTTATGTGGAAAACGGTCGAGACTGGGCTTAAAAAAATCTAACCAAAGCATTCATTCTTGTTCATAAAGATGGGGGAAGATCGGTTTACAGCAAAGACCAAAATGCAGCTATTTAGAAGAGACATTGCAGGCCCTTGAGGACATTTGATACCTCTGATGATGCAAGACAAGTGAAAAGAAATGAAAAAGAAAATATGATTTCTTTCAATCAATGCTGAAACAGGCAAGACATAAGATCCAGAAGACATTTGATATGAATATAAGAGTGTAAATCAGTCTTAGAAGTCTTGTTGTGAATAGTGCAGGCCACAGCTTCCTTGATAAAAGCAGCTGTTGCCTGAAAAACGGGGAAGTTGCTTGCTGTCATAGTGCTGGGTAGATGTTGTGCCTGTCCAAGCCTCTTCCACCGTGTACAAGCTCAAACTTGTTCACCTAAGAGAGTAATCAGAAGTTTGCATTCTTTCAATTTCCACTTGGAAAAAAGCAAAATTAGCTGTTTAGATGATAGTGAAATAGATGGTGTCTGTGTGGGGTTAACAAAGTGTATGCAAAAGTTACTCTGTATCATTTCCTTAGTCACAAGCAAAGCCAAGATCGCTTTGTCTAAACTGGGGCAATTCCTTAAGGGACATTAAGTGTTTGCTGAGTTCAGCTGAGGTTGGCAACCCCCTCTATGCTACGTGGCAAGCAGAGGAAGTCTTCCACTTCTCCCTTTTTCTTTGGAAGACCTCAACTGAAATGCTCTCTATAAACCAATAAGCTTCACCAGGAACAAAAGTGCTGCTGATTCACATGCTCCACAGGCAAATGTTCTGGCACTTCTGACTCTGCATCTGTTCAGCCGAGAGCGAAGTCAAAGCAGCTTACCCTGATGGACTTGGCAGCCCCTAGGAGAGTGGGCAGAGCCCCATCTTTCAGAATTTCTCTGTGCTTCCAGTGCAATTCAAAATACACCTCTGCCTGTGGAAATGCCCTTGCCAAGCCCACCTCTGAGCACAGCAAACAGTGACTCCCCATTTACAGAGCACAGCATAGCCACAGACACTGCCATTAAGTGTGGAGAACATGGCTTGATAGGGAGATGTGTGGAACACTTCCTTTACAGTGGCTTGGATTCCTAACACGGCTGAGTTGTTGTGTCGGTTTGCGGGTGACTCTGAATGAGATCTTGCTCCAACTCTTGTTTCTGAGAGCATATTCAATAGGGTAATTTTGGCTTCATTTTTTATCCATCCCCTCTGATGCCAGGCAGTGAGTACCCTCCAACATGGATCAATGAGCTGTCTCTGCTTTTGTCATACTGGTACAACAGCAGGTGGCAAGCAGACACACTCCTTAATAATATCTTTATCACTGAATTTCTTGGTATCCACAGTACTGGGGAAGATTCTAGGTGATTGCTGCTGCTGTGATCTTTTAAATTGTCCCAACTGTAGAGCACCTGCCTGTTGGAACCCAGGAAATTCCTCTGACTGCCCTGGAAGACTTGAGCCCTTGCCCGGGGGGCTCAGAGACCTTGGCACAGAGCCCAAGACCCCTATGCCTTTGATCTTGACCCGTGGAAAAACAATTACCAACCTTTATATGAAGAATTACAAGTCAAGAGAGTTTAAGTAGGATAATAGTTAGTCACGGGGTGAAAAATAGATTTTTGGGGTTTTTAGAATGGGGGTTCAGGAGGCAAGATGGAGGAATCTGGGCGTGTCCAGCCGTTCTCCTTCTTCTTCTTGGCCTCCATCTTCTGCTGTGATGGTGGCACTTTTGGATTGGTTTAAGGTAGAAACCCACTGCCTAACATAGGTGATAGCTATTGGGAAGTTATGGTAAATAATGTACACGTAGCTTTTAGTATAAAAAGACAACACCACTCCAAGGGCGGCCAGTGTGCCTCAACCCGACCTGCCAGACAGACCTGCAGCGGGTTGGAGAAAGAATTTTAGAGATAAGAATAAACAACCTTGAGAACAAAACAAAAGAATCCTGACTCCTTCTTTGATTGCCGGGAAAAAGAGGCTTGTATGTATCTCAGAGTCACTCTGACCAGCAGAGATTCTGAGACCTGGCAAAGCAGAGCTAGTCTGTGTCAGTGGCAGGAGACCATGCATTTGGCAGCTCGGGTGGTGCTTTATGTAGAGGTGTTTAAGTGCCTTATTGTATTGGTGTCACTGTGGCAATCTGCTTTCTGGTGGGCTATTGTAAGGATCCAAGTAGGAATTCTTGTTGTAGATGGGAGAAAATGTAATGCTATAGGCTATGGCAGAATATGGACTGGGGAATTGTTATGTGTTTAAAAAAGTAAAAGGTATTATTGCTCAGATGTATGTAATTTCTGGCCTTGCCCTTCCTTCCCAAGCACAGTTGTCTGAATCAAAGCACAGCTTTTCAAACCAGAATTTGAGAAAGTAGCTAATGAAAGGTATTCCTGACAGATCTTTTTAGTCCTGAAATCTCATATAAATATGTAGATATAACCTCTGTGGTTGCTGAATTTTTGTGTTGGAACCACATCTGTTTTTCTTATTTGTGTTAGTTTGTAGATGAAAAAGATGGGCACTGTTCCATGTGCTTGAGTTGCTGTTTGGCTATTGAGCAGAACACTTTGCAGGGAATAAGAATAAAACTACCAATTGGTTATTAGTGCTGAATAATAAATGCCATAAAAACATGTTGTTATTAGGGAGTCACTGGTTTATAAGAGGCACATGGTGAGCAAGTTAACAAATGACCTAAAGAACTTCTGTTATGACTGGGAAATGAGAATGGCACTGAAAGTAAGACTGCAATTCAGAGGGGAGGCTGGTTGTGTTGCTTTTGCTAGCTTGTGGGAGTTCTTAGCTTGGGGAACCAACACTGTCATCTTTGAGCAGAAGGATATGGTGTATAAGTCACAGTTTCTTCAGTGTATGTGGTTTATATGGAAACTATGTCTGTTTTCTGATCCTTCCAGCTTCAAGCTGTCCCAAGTCATGATGCAGCTCGGGGAGTCTCAGCTTGCCATGGAAAGAATTACTTCCTTCCCAGAAAGGGAGTAAATTGCTTTATGAAAACTTAAAAATTGTTATTGATCGTAGAAGTACAATATTTTGTTGTTGTTTGGAAGTAATGAAGAAAAAATTCAGCTTATGCCAGTGTATATGCCATTTGTCTGTTAACCATAAAACAATTAAGATATAATCTCCTATTTTGGCTGTCTTTTGATCTTGGCATTGCAACTTGGGTTTGCTTTCCGTCATCTGGATGCCTGTCTGTGTTCTTGCATCAAAGGTGTTTGGCACTGATAGGCTGATTTGGTTTTGGTAATAAAAAAATTATAGCTGTAACTGGGCAAAACATCAAGAATAATAATAAAAAAAAATGTGTCATCTCAGGAAGTCTGTACATAGAGAAGTTGACAGAGTTAGTATTTCCTTTTGACCCCCATCGTCTTTCTTTCTTTCTTTTGTTCCTATGGTTCCAAGGTGTCTGTAATCATTAATTTCCTTGGTCAACTACCTGCAAAGCTAAAATTTACCTTCATGCCAGGGAAAGTAAACAGCAGAGTTATCCTACCTTCTTTATCATTGCAGCTCTCCAGTGCGCATCCAAGAAAGGATTTCTTTAGTACCCTTTTTTTACTTTAATACCAAGATGTTTGCCTGTTGGAGCAATTTAGATTTCATGTGAGAAACGAAAATGCATGGTGGGGGAGAGGAAAGGAGGGATATATCAGCATTCTCTGCTAACATTACTGCTATAATGAAACACAGTGGACTGAAGCACTGTTTTACATGGCGAAGTAGGAGGGAAAATATTAAGATGAAGTGTTTGTCTACATAATGCAGAAGCAGTGTGTTGCAGGGTGGAAGACATATTTTTGTGGGGATGTCAGAATGGAAATATCCAATGGCTGTTAAAAAAGCAGATAAACCTTGGTGATTAATGCCCTTTTTTTCATTAGCCCCTTTACAAAAATGTAGTGTGTCCTTACAGTAGTGATTACTGTAGTGAATGTAATTAGGCTTAGAATTTTAAAATAGCTTATTCAAAGAGAACTTGCTCATCACATAGAGTTTTTCTATCCCATGTTTCCTTAGTTTCATTTCTTTTAACCTTGTTAATATATATATGTCCAAGGTGATGCTTTAATAAAGTGTATGTATATAGTGCATGAAGTGACTGTTCTTTATGTCTGGTATCATTTTGGTTGGTCATTTAATTTCATCAGTTGATTGTGGAGGGGTAGAATATAAGAAAATAAAGATAGTGCAGAAGATAATCTCACACCTGAGGAGCTGCAGCTCTACCAATCACCCAAGATTAGGCACAGGCCTGCCCTTATTAGGCCACAGCTCTGTCCAACAAGAAGACAAGTGCTACAAAAGAGTGGGTTAGGTGGTTGAGAAGACAGTTGGAGTTTGTTGGCTGTGCTGTGAAAAGAGTTGGAGTTTGTTGGCTGTGAGGAAGAAGGAGTCAGTGCTGTGAGGAGCTGCCTATGAGAAATCACCAAGAAGGTATGGGAGCTGTGCAATAAGATGACAACAGTTGATAGACATCAAATTTTATGTACAAGAATTTGAAGACTGGCTAAATAATTTAAGAGCACAATATGTGCCAGTGAGTATTTTTTTGTGCCACATCAATATTTGTAGTTAGTGTGTATGTCAGGGATAGTAATTGAAAACCTGGGTTGTTGAAGATACAATGTTCATCTGTTTATGCTCAGTGGTGTAGGCAAATCATATGAAGCAAATTATTTGATAGGAAAGTGGATATAATTAGGGGACTACTTTTATTTTTTTTTAGTAACAGAGAATGACTTGCTAAATTATTAACTTTTTAGAGCACCTCTATAAAATTGGTTTTCTTTCGAAAGATAAGGGGGATTTGGGTACTGCTTTGCCCAGGATTAGTATTGAGCTGCCTTTTTTGTGTGCCTGTACACAGATACAAAAGGTGGGGCAGCTGGTGACTGGCAGGTGTGTTTTTGAGTGCATGCAGACTCTTTGGGCACTTTAACCTTTAGTCTTAGGTGCCTGCTTCTGAAGTACAGGTGGATTATTGTCCCTCTGCTCAGCTCGCTGGCTGCTCCACTGCACATGTGTGCCTCGTCCTCTAGCAAGGCCTTCTCCTTGCTGTGATTTCTCAGCTCTGCTAAGCAGGTATTAATACTTTTTTTTCATAAAAGTTGTGTCTTTTTAATAATTTTAAGAGTCCCTCCAGCCTTCTACCTCAGGGTTTCATGTGTTTTGTTACTCTAGTGTAATACCCTGATTAGTTTCATTGCTGCTTTCCTAGCTCCTAGTTTCCTAGAAAAGAGAGGAAGCTGATATAACTTATGGAATATGGACTGGAAGTCTCCTCGAATGAGATGTTTGACCTCCAATGTATGAGTCTGATAAAAGACTCATTGCCAGGGATCAGAAGCAAAGGATGTGTGGGTTTATGTCTTAATGTAAGAGAGCTTACTGAGGCAGTGGCATGGGATTTGTGCTTTGAGACTGCTGTTTATCCAGTGCCTGGTACAATACAGTACAACTGCAATTAATGAGAGAGAATGTAGCTATTACTGTGTTAGTTTGAATGGCTGTGTACATTCATTATGCACTATATAGCTTTTAATTGAAGCAGTTCAATTATTTTTGTTGATTTTAGTTCCACAGTTTGCTCACTGAGATCTCCAATTTTGTGTACTGCATAATTGTTGCTGCTGTAAGAGAAAGATTTTGATTTTTTGACTTCTGGTTTTAATCAGCTGTATTGCAATGACTTTGTGCACAAACTAGCTTTGTTTTAGGAGGTAAATGATTTGAAAGTAACATAACAGCAAGGGTAACGTCATTTTGTATAGTTATAACCTGTTTGCAGATTGTGGTTTCTTCTGGGTTGATATTCAATGTTCATCTAACTTTAGCTGCTGGACTATCACCACTGAATTACAGAGTTATTGTGTTTAAAACCTGAACATAGCTTCTTACCTTGAGCTTCTGTTTGTACTAACTATGAGCCCAGCCGTGTCTAGAAGTGGGGCATAAAATCACACAACTTCTTGATTTCCAAATAAGTTATAGATAAACCTTTGAATAGAAGAATGATGTAGCAGCAGTCCTTGAGGCCATAAGTAGATACCATATTTTTGTTAATTCTGCTTTGTGGTGTCCCTCTCTGAAACTATGAACAGCTCTCTGCTAGTACTCCGTAGAGGAATATAGTCCCTACTTTCTTTTATATTAAATGCATTGCGTGTTTTCTTTTTCTACTGGCACTGATACAATGATGAAAGAGAAGATAGTGGCAATATATTTGCAAGCAAGTGAAGCCAAAGCAGCATTAAAGATACCACTAATCCCTCTCATCCCCTGCCCCCCTTCTCTCTTTATTTTGAAGTTTTCTTTTTTGTTTGATTGCTCATGCATGGTCTGACAATCTAAGTCTTGATCTTTCACAAACAAAGTTCATATAGCCAGATACCATTAACGTCTGGGATGATGCCAAGGCTGATCTTCCTGTGGGCTCTCTCACTTCAGATTGTGAAATATGTTTGACAGCAGGGTCATCTTACTGAATTTATTTGTAGAGCAGGTTATTATGATGAATAGTTTTAAGAAAATTGGTAACCAGCTTTATTTTAATTAAAATTATATTTTAAAACCCCTATCTTTAAAATAATTTTTTAAAAAGCTCCTTGAAATAATACTTTCTTTACACATTTAGAATCTATCATAATTATCTCTTGTCTGGTGACTGATGATACCACACGTAAAGGCACTCGCTTAACTGAAATTTGGAAGAGACGTGCATAGTTTGCAATGAAAAGGCCTCTGAGGAGTTAAAAATGAGCCAGAGCCAGTGCCCCCAATTTGACAGTCATGATCTGCCCTTGGTGAAGCCAAGTTGGCAGTCACAAATCACCTCCTTTTCTGTGTGTCTTAACATACTTTCCAGGATCTTCTGCTCCATGATCTTGATGGGCAGAGAAGAGAGACTGGTGGGTTTGTAGGTGCCCAGGTCTTCCTTACTTCCCTATTCAAAAACAGGCTTATGTTCCTCCTTTTTCAATAGAAACTGCTGTGACTTCTCAAATATGGTGGATCGTGACTTAGACACATCTTCCACCACCAGTTTGCTCAGGAGCTGTGGATGCAACTCATCAGGTCCCATGGACCTGTGCACCTTCAGGTTCTGTAGATGGCCTCAAACCTGGTCTTCTCCTACCTTGAGCAATGGTCCTTCATTCTCCCAGTCCCTCCATTTGCCTTTCATGACTTGGGTGTTGCGACTGGAGCACTTGTCAGTGAAGATTGAGGCAAAAAATGTAATTGACTACCTCATCCTTTTCCATGCCTCAGGTAACCATGTCTCCCTTTTCCATCCAGAGAGAGCCCACATTTTCCCTAGTCTTCCACCCTCTTTAGGATTCCTTTTTGTATTTGAGTTTGTCCGGGAGTTCCTCGTTCATCCATGCTGGTTTCCTGGCTGGTTCTGCCTGACTTCCTCTTCGTTGGGATGCATCACTCCTGAGCTTGGATGAGACGGTCCTTGAATATTAAGCAGTTTTCTTGGGCCTCTGTTCCATTCAGGTCTTTATCCCATGGTACTCTACCAAGCAGATCCCTAACATTACTTGAGTAGAAGTCAAGTCAAGCAGCTCTAGCAATTCATCTCTCTTTCTTATAGTTGATTTTTCTTAAGCAAGTTTTATTTGAGAGTAGTAGTTGATTACCCTGTCAGTCCCAAGCTTCACTGGAGTAGCCCAAGGGGTGTGGTTGTCTCTGGCTGGCTACTCTAATTTCCTGCGCAGCCTTTGATCCATGCTGGAGCTGTTGGAATGGGTATTGGTTTTACTTCCATTTTTCTGTCCTCAAGTCTTTCTTTGTGCCTGCGGATGAATTTGTTTGCTTTGCCAACTCACCCTTTATCAAAGACTTAATCGACTTCTTCTTTTACAGGGAATGCAAAGGGCAACCAATGTTACCTACCAAGCTCATCATGTCAGCAGGAATAAGAGAGGCCAAGTCGTAGGAACGAGAAGTGGTTTTCGTGGATGCACAGTCTGGTTAACAGGTACAGCCATGGATTTCTGAGAATCCTTATGTTTTAGTTACTCCTTTGAAAAGCTACTCAGCTGTAGCTCTTTTTTGCATGCAAAGTTGAATGCTTGTGAAATCTAAGACCTTGATGCAATTTTATTACTATTTTTAGGTAGACTAGCAGGAAATTGCTCTGGGACAAATTGTAACTTGAGAATATATTTTGTTCAGTGCTCTGAGAGGGTTGTTTTTTGATACTGTCTGCTACTTAATTCTGATTTTCTTTGTGTGTGTTGCTTTTTTTTCTTTATTTTTGTTTTAACCAATTCTGTGTCTTTGTACTGTCCATTTTATCTATTTAGAAATGAAATGCAACACAGCTTTGTTTTTGTAAGAGTGTGTACTTCTAGATCTTTTCTGTAAAAGCTTCTTCTCTTTGGATTGTTATTGCTTCCTTGTTTTGAAATAACATTTCAACATAAACCTCTGCCATTGGACAGCAATTGCATTTTAGGCAATGCATACTGGCAGTTATTTTTGAAATCAGCTCTGTAGGGCTTTTTTTTGGTAAATAGAGAAGATAAATATATTCTGGAAGACATTTTTAGTTTTGTAGCAGTGAGGAAATTTTTTCTGTCTTTCAAAGTTTTTGGAAGCTTTAAAATATTTCTTGTAAAGTTATTTGGTTTTTTTTAGTTAAACTAGTAATTTAAAAAATAGCAAACTATGTCATTTAATTGCTTTGTAAACCATTTAGAACATTATTGTATTGCAGCATTCAAGATCCTCACAGAGTATTAGGGAAACTTACTACATTTACATTAAGTAAAACTGATTTCCACAGTGTTAATAAATGTGTGTGAAATGTAAAGCAGTCATTGATAACAAACTGCTGAGAGCCATTCCAAGCAGATTTGCTTGCTGTCATGTATTTCTTTGGGAAATGGAGCCCTTTCTCTGCCCATTTCCATCACACGGCTCCAGCCTCTCTCAATGCTTGAATGATCTAGTGGGCTGCCTTTTTGTTTCTTCTGGTAATTCATTAATCTAATCTTGAAAAAGGTCATGCTAAAAATGTGTTCTCAGTTATCTACATGGCAACATTTTCCAGTCAATGTTCTTTTTAAACAAATGTAATCTTAATGCCCAATTTCCTTTTTTTTCAAGAAGGAGGGTGATGGTAAGATATCAGGAATATACGTGGGAAGCTAGGTTATTGAAGATGTTTGAGCAGTAATGTGAAAGGGTGAAAAGGACTGTAGGCATTGAAGTAAGCAATATTAGCCATTCTAGAACTGTGCAAACATGAGTTTCAAAATTCTAATAGGTATTAGAATAAATGCTGCAATATTGGGACACTCCAAGACTCTCTCATTTTGTCAGCACTTATGGAGTGGGAGTGTATGAAAGATGTTTCAGGGATTGCTTTTCATTTTTCAAGGTAACCTTTATTTGACAGCTCTTTTTAAATGAATGTTGAGTCAGAGGGTCCTAGTAAAGAAAACTGAGGAATTTAGCAAAAATGTGGAAAACCATTGCTTTCATGTATGCAATTTTTAGAGTGTAAGTTATTTTAAAGACTTGTCAGCTTGAGGAATGTTTTTAAATTCGTTAATGTATAACCTTAACTCTTGCAATTCATTACATGTTGGAGACCAAATGATGTGTGAAAAGACAGCGTGTGAGTGAATAGCAAGCTAAATGTGGGGACAAAAATGGCAGGCCAAAGACTGCATCAGTGAGAAGTAAATGATGAAGTTGCTGAAATCTTTTGGAAATCTGTTGTGCCTATTTTCTGTGATGGGGGTGTACTTAATTGCTGCCAAAAGAAGGCTGTTCTGTTTCCTGCCTTGTGTTCCCTCTCTTGCCTAGCACAGGCTGTACCTCTTGCCCAACTCAACTGTGAGCTGATTCAACTTAGGAAATCATCAGTGAACTTACCACAGCCTTCCCCCAGATACACAAGAGGGAGGAAAAAGGGAGAAACCCCTTTACCTGACTCTCTCTTTACCTATTGCCTGTGTAAAAGCCACTTGGCTTATATTCCAAGTAAGCTTATCCAGAAGGCATCGCTGCTGATGTCACTTTGGGATTTTCGTAATACACGTGTACTATAACTTGCCTTAACTTGTTCCTATGCTTATATATTTATATTATTATTGACTATTTTAGGTCTATCTGGTGCTGGGAAGACTACAGTGAGCATGGCACTGGAGGAGTATTTAGTGTGCCATGGTATTCCATGCTACACATTGGATGGTGACAATATCCGCCAAGGCCTTAATAAGAATCTGGGTTTCACACCAGAGGATAGAGAAGAAAATGTGCGTCGTATTGCTGAAGTTGCTAAATTGTTTGCAGATGCTGGTTTGGTGTGCATTACTAGTTTCATCTCTCCTTATGCTCAGGTAAGTGTGAAAAACATCTAGATGAAATGTAGGGAAAATGCAAAGTGTTGTTCAGAATCCTAGTTACAGAAATCTGTTTCTGAGCGTAGCCAGAATCAAATACTTACTTGGAGTTTTGTTTGGTGGTGTTTGTGCTTTATGGAGGTGATTACTCAAAACAGAAATACTAATTTTAAATATTAAATGCTTACGTTAGTTCTATAACTGGAACTATCCTTCAGTCCATTAGACAGAATTATTACTCTAATAATGCAAACAAGCTCACATGATGTTCCAAAAAAACCTCTTAAAATTGCAATATCTTGTTTGATCCATGTAGATTCCAGTACTTTATAAATATGAAGACTAGGTGTTCACTTAACCTGAAGATTGAGGTAAATTGCTTTTAAAAGCAATTTTTCCTTCAGTGAATGAATGGTGAGAGCTTTATTTTTACCAAGTGACTTAAGGGAAAAGTGTTTTAATTGCCTGTAGGTTCTTTTTACTTTATTTCATGTTGTGTATGCAACATGACATTATGGAATACTGAAAATTATTTAAATCCGTGTTCACATTGTTGTGTGAAGACTGCTTTCATCTGTGCATAAGAACTTGGAGAGGAGAGACAAAAAGGATGTGTCAACACCCAAGTATCTTGAAGAATGACCCAAGGACTTTAAGCTTAGACGTTTCACAAGAGAATGTGTTATTTCTTTGGTTAGAGTGATGCAAACACTTCTTCTGATAATTATTTGGGGAACTCAAACCTTACAGTTTAACAGAAGCCTCTAGATATGAGAAAAATAACTAATAAACAAAATGTAGTAAGAGAAAATTTTAGTGGATTTTGGAAGACTTTTTTTGTTCTCTTAGTGAAAGTCATCAATATTGTTCCAATGCTTGGCAAGCCATAAAAATAATATGATAAAATAATGCAAATAATACAATATTTTGACTACACAAGTCTTGTCAGATGAAGGAATGTAGGGAAAAGTGGTGCTTGGGAGAGAAGGATGGTTATATCAAGAGCAGAAGATAACACCTCCTCCCTGCTGTACTCAGACATATATGTATGGATATAGAAAACCCTGCATTCTATTGGCTGGGTTTGGTTGTGGGTTTTTTCTTATAAATCAAGTTTAATGTAAAATATCTCGCATCTTCCTGTCAGCTTTTACCATGTGATGTACTGTAGCCAAAGTGATGTACCTTGCAGCGCATCAGATAATCAAATCACATTTCTCTTTTCAAACTTTGAAAGCTTGTTCACATTGGGCTGTCATCTTCTTTAAAATGAATTTCAAAGGCAAAACCCAGTAAAAATATATGGGGGCAACCTTTTAGGATTTTTCTTCTGTTTTCTTGCAGGATCGTAATAATGCCAGACGAATTCATGAAGGGGCAAGTTTGCCTTTTTTTGAAGTATTTGTGGATGCTCCATTGCATGTCTGTGAGCAGAGAGATGTTAAAGGACTCTATAAGAAAGCCAGGGCGGGAGAAATTAAAGGTGAACCTAGATGTAATCACATCCTTTCTACATAAGTGTAATTATTGTTGTAATTAGTAAAACATTGGTGTAATTTGACTCCATGTAAGTGGATGTGCTCAAGTCTATCATGGATTCAGCACAGGACTGAGAAGAAAATTGGAATTGACTTCTGACTCATGGAGCTGACTAGTTAAGGGTGGAAGTGGCTAACCACACATAGAAAAAGCCTTGAGCACAATTGCCATAGAAACCACGTAATGATTGAGGATTAGTCTGTCTCCTTTGTGTGTCCATTGGCCAGTTAGAAAGAGCCCAATTCTTTCTGAAGTCTTTAAAGAACTGCGTTCATAAAACCTGCTAGTTTCTTCTAAAAAGTAAAACATGGCCACTGTCTACCTGTAAAGACCATTAAGAACACTTCTGAAGATACTAACTTTTACATCTGTGTTTTGTTCTAGTGCCCATGAACATTGTTTCCTATTCCCAGCCTCAGGTTAAGATTTAAGTATAACCTGCAATAAAAAAATGCTTAGCTATGCCATCATTCATTGCAAGCATTGTTTCAAGTGCTGCTTTGCTCTGTTATGTTATAGTTTGCAGAGGCTGATGATAGATAGCTCTGTATTTAGTAGCAAAGCAGTTTTTTAAAAGTAGTCACTTCTGGGGGTGGAGTTTGCAGATGCTGTATGAATTCACTTTAATCAGAAGTGATATAAAAGTCAAGAAATCAAAGACAATTCTGCATGAGTGGTTGCTACAGAATATTTCGGGCAAGCACCAGGAATAAGTAAGGCTGAAGATTTATTCAAAATCAAAGCATGTCGGCTTGAGGTGACATGATACAAAGATGCAGTTCTGGACAGAATCCTTATTTGTGTATATTTTGTGAACATCCCTAGTATTTTGTTAATGTTACAAGCCACATAATGGAACTGTGCTCCTGAAGAAGTGGTAGTGAAGAAAACAGTGCCTGAGCAAGATACAAGTGGGTGTAGCAGTGGCTGTGTCTTATGACCTATCTGATATATGAAGGATGAAAATTAAACAAGCTTGCCAGTTCGTAAGGAAAGTCAGCAACTGTTACCGTCTTTTTCTCTGGAAATGGTAATGAGACATTTTCTTCATCTCACATTCCCACTCGTCTGGTAATCAGATCCTTCAAAAGTATACAGGTTTTGGAAAAGGTACCAGCCTTTCTTTATCACATGAGGTACTGCAGTAATTCACATTTTTCTTAGAGGAGGAACTATTTTACTAATTTTGAGGGTATTTAAATCCAGAGGGAAAAACTAGAGTTCTAATGTTTGCATTTGCATTTGTGGAGGATGCAGGTGTTGAGTTGCTGAAGCCCAGCTGATATTCCTGATGCAGATCTGACTTGTAGTGCTGACGCTCTTTGCCTTTGGGCTAGATTTTTCCTTGTTTATGCATGGGTGGTAGAATGCCCATGATTTCAAAGCAGGTTGCATGCTAAGAACAAGTGTCACTGGTAGCTTGTACAGTCTGTGACAGCTATTATAATAAACACAGTGATCAATC
This sequence comes from Euphonia xanthogaster, assembly GCA_034509185.1. NCBI lineage: Eukaryota > Metazoa > Chordata > Aves > Passeriformes > Fringillidae > Euphonia > Euphonia xanthogaster. The sequence goes on along the minus strand of JAYDZK010000202.1, from coordinate 24,619,953 downwards.
TTAGATTAGCAGCTATCTTCAGATGAGTATATTAGCTCAACTAATGTAAAAGGTGTTGAAATTCCTTACTTCAGAGTACTGCTTGGTGGTATGAGTGTGAATTTACATTCATACTGGATGTTTGTAGTATTTTTTCATCTTTTATTTATTTTTTTTAAGAGCAACAGTCAGCTGATATGACAAGCTCTGGGTTGATGTGCACAGTTCTTCTGCCAGTGTTTTTTTTTTTATTCAAGTAAAAATCAAATAGCTTCACCAATAAATAAGTGCTATGTATGTACTGCAGAATGCTGAAGTTTGATGCTGTCAGACAGTGTGATTAGCAAAGAGTCTGATAAAGAAAAAACTTGCTGATTTCCCTAAGAATTCCTGTATTAAGGAAGCTAAAACTCCATGTTCTTGCCTGTTGTGTTCATTTATATATAGAAATCTGTCTGTGAACAGCATTAAAGTGAAGCTATCTTTTGGAAGAAGTCACCTAATATTTTTATCTTCTGTAGGTTTTACTGGGATTGATTCTGAGTATGAAAAGCCAGAAGCCCCAGAGCTTGTGCTGAAAACTGATTCCTGTGATGTGAATGATTGTATACAACAAGTTGTGGAACTTCTTCAAGAGAGGGTGAGCAGAAATGGAGACATATGTTAGCAACTTTTTTCCCAAGTATTTGTACATGCAATCTGAATGTAGGTGCTGGAAAAAACAAAGGCAGTTTTTCAGACATAAAGGCTTATGCATCTTTCAATTCAAACTTTTAAACTTGTCCTATTATGTGTTTCCTTTTTAAATCGAAACAATGCAGAGCATTGATCTCCAAGTGAAATAAGGTTTGGACAAGTGGAAAATTAATTTATATCAATAACTGGAAGGGAGAGGAGGCTGTCTCAGTTGTAACAGAACCAACAGTGTATGCTGACTTAAAAATGCTAGCAACCAATTTTAAAGAATCTGAATTTTTACATTGTCTCTTTAGTGTACAAATTAATATATACTGCAGATGTGAAGAGACAGGGGTGCACTCACACAGTGATATGATCTCACTTAAATAGGGGCTACTGTGCTTGTGTCTGCTTTCCCTTGTTTCCACTGTTTTTCTTCTACTAGTAAAAGTAGTCCTGCAATTGTGTAATGACCAGCTCAGAAAGCTGATCTTCTTGACATTGCTGAGTTGAGTTTATGGTTCATAGCTTCTGAAAAGGTAGATCTCTTTCCTTGTTCATCCCTGCAATCTACACCATCCCTTTTGAAGTCTCCGGGCCTTCTCCCATTGTCACATAAGTAGATTTGGCTCATTTCCCAACCTAAAAACCTCACCCCCAGCAAATGCCACATAGAAAACAAAACAAACAGACAAAAAACCCCCAAACCCAACACTAAAAGTGAAGGCAGTAAAGAGATGGCTTTATCCTCTTGTAACCATGCCCCCAGAATTTGCTAATCCTCATGTAGAAGAAATGTTTCCTTACATTCTTATCTATAGTCAGTGGGTAGTGGATGATATTCCAGATAACTCTTTCATTTTAATTGAGATACTCTTGCAGATAATAACTCATGTTTTTTTCTGTGAGTTGGGTGTTCTGGAGATTTTTGGGTATAGACAGTAGGTTGAGTAAATAAAGCTCTATGAAGTGTTGAAGTTGATACAAGCAAAAGACCTCATCATGCAGCTAGTACTAGTTAATTTTAATTCTCTGTGTAAGTACTGCTCTGGAGAGATCATACTGAAATTTTCAAGAAAATTCCTCAAGGATGACTGCTTGCTCAGGGTTGCTCAGGAGATAGGGCAGAAAACCATAAGACAATTTTTGTCCAAATCCCCATCTGAATACTTTTTTGGAAGAAAATAGGAGAGCTGTGTAGGAATTCTGCCTATGAGAGGAGGCAGTTCTTGACTGGGGGGGCGGTCCTGTGCCTCCTGCTCAGAGCAGTTCATAGTTATAGAAACCTATGTCACAAGTGCCAAGATCATGATCCCTGAAGGCTTGCATTGGTACACAGTGCTGACTGCTGGCTCCTAGCCCAGTCAGCTTTGTTTGAGGCACATCTAGCACTTTCTTCCTCCTCTTTGAAGATAACAGTCTAATGAATAGCATGATATCTTAGTGGTTGCTTAGTTCAGTGGGAGACAATGAAATCAAGGCAAGGCTAAACAGGCATGTCTTGGTTTTAGGCCATATTAATGCAGTGTTATCTTGAGAATATGATTTCTGTAGATTTCCTGTAGTTTGAACAAGAGGGCTTGTAGGAAGGCTGAGGAAGGACTTTTTATAAGGGCATTTATGTAAAGCCTTGCCCTCTCTAAACTGATAGAAAGTAGTTTAGATATCAGGAAGAAATTAGTTACTGTGAGCCTGGTAAGACACTGGAACGGGTTGTGCAGAGAACCTGCAGATGCCCCGTCCCTGGAGGTGTTGAAGGCCAGGTTTGATGGAGCTTTGAGCAACTTGGTCTAGTGGAAGGTGTCCCTGCCCATGGCAGGGAGGTTGGAACTAGATGATCCTTAAGGTCTCTGCCAACGCAAACCATTCCATGCTTCTGTGATTCTATGAAATAAATTGTTCAGCATTATAAAGACATTTGCCAGCATTATTAAAACCTGTGCCTGTGCTGCAGAGAAGGCTACCTGCATGCTCTACTGTAAAGAACAAGGGCATTGCCAGGAGCTCAAGAGAAGCAATTTTGCAATTTTATATGGGACTTGTAAGACCTTGTGTGCATACCTTGTCCAGGTTTGTGCCCTTCTTCACCCAGAAGAAAACAGACATTGATGTGCTTCTGTGAGCTGAGCAGAAAGTCACCAAAATGCTCAGAGGCTGGAGTATGTCACTGCACAAGGAGAGGCTGGGAGGAAGTGGATTTGTTCAACCTGGGGAAGGCTAAAGGAGTTCTTGTTGCAGTTTCTATCATCCAAGTCAGAAAGTATAGAGAAGACTGATGAAGACTTTAGAGGTGTACAAGGATAGGATGAGGGGCAGCACGCATGAGATGAAATACAAGAGATTAAAATTAGACAGAGGGGGAAAAACCCTTTTGCTAAAAAGATGGTCAGTTACTAGAACAAGCTGCTTTGAGTGTTTGTGGATGCTCTGTCCTTAGAGATATTAAGTGCTCGATTGGCTGAGGTCCTGAGCAGCCTGCTGTAGTGGGACCAGTTTTGAGCAGGAGACTGGAGTAGATGATCTCCAGAGGCAATCAGCATCAGCAAAGAACCCACCTCCCCAGTGTGAGGAGGCACATTTCCATAATGCATCTAGTTTATTTTTTTTATTATTTTGTTATTTTTCATATGAATGCCTTGGGAAATAATAAATACCATGGAATATTCTGTAACTTGTTCTTTGGTAGAATTAAGCTTTCAGTAAAACTGATGCCTTAGGATGGTCACTAGATGGCTTGCTAGCCTAATGTTTTCCTAATTCCTAAAATTCATGCAGTTTAAAGATGCATGGATTCCTTTTGTGGCTGCTTTTCTTGTTTTGTTGATTTTTTTTAAAATCTAAGTTGATGTTTTAAGTACCACTTTCATGTGTGTAAGGGAGTCTAGGTTTACTAATCCTACAAATTCTCCAAATGTCAGACTCAGTTGCTAGAACTGTCTTGAAGCTGTTTACATTTGTATAATGAAGTAGGTTGTTGACAGAAACTGCGTTGTGAAACCTTTGTTTTGCCCATTAGTGGGACACTAAAACCAGGATAATACTTGAAGAGATCTTTTTAATAGGCACGTTTATTTTAAGCTGTTGATGGTTTGTAAATTTAGGACATCCTAGCCTGGTAATGAGCCAGGGTCCAGAGGGAAATCTGTGAAGCAGCTTAATGTGCACTCCATCATTACAGTGTTGCTTACAGGAGGCAATAGCTTCCTTTGATTCTGAGGTTGTTGTTTTGGCAGGAGTCTGCTGCAGCTCTCCTGGGCTGTCATGCTGCTGCCCAGGCAGAGAAAACAAAAGGCTGATTTTGCCTAACTTACAATGTATTAAAATCTGCTTCCAAAATGATGTTTGATGTGTGATGGATCAAACTTTTCCTTATAAAACACCATTTCTAAGCGTTAGTTTAATTTGTCTTCTTTTGATGTGTCTTTGAGCATATGAATTATGCAACAGGCAGTGAGACTCATCATATCTTGTTACTCCCTTAGTCATTTTATCTCTCACTTGTCAGCCCATTCTACTGCCTTTGTTTTACTTTCCATGGAGGTAGTGTCTAAGGTCTGATAAATGCATTAAAATTCCTAAGCTAACTTTGTGTTTTCTACAAGCATACTTATTTATTCTACCCTGCATGTACAGGAAAAGTAAAGATAATTTAATTATTGTTTGTTGTTCCAAGGGTGAGCTTTTTTCTCCAAAAGTAAAGCATTATTTCTCAAACACTGAAAAATGTGTTTTAAGAAGAATAGTCAGCCTCTTTCCACTGATTTTTTTGCTACTGAACATCCCTGGAACATTTGTCTGGGTTTTGACATATTACACCATTCTTTGTTCTTAACAGTTTTACGTGATGATCTTCTCTCTTCTTTTAATTATAGTTTTATGTTTGTGTTGATCTCTTCTAACAAGTTTAAAGTCTTAAGCACTGTGGAGTGATATTATCTTGTTTAATACACATGGAAGAGCACCGAATTTTTTTTTCAAATAAATAGATCTTATTTTTAGAGCTAGATTTTGGTTCATTGCATATATATGCACAGATGACATCACATTTAAATATTATAAGAGTTAGGATATAAATGAAAGTACTGGTGTTATAGCATTAGCTGTAGGAAATACTTTTAATATGTACTTCTGTATTAATTTTCAGTAGAGAAGGAGCTTTATGTATCTTGACTTTGTGTTACCATTTCTAATGTGTCTTGTATAGTGGACTTAAATTCATAAATGCTTGGTCTCTAGATCTTTTCTTACTACTTCAGCATGTGTAAAAGCATTGAGTCTGCCTTTCTACTGTAGATAATGTAGGCATTAATAAGTCATAAAAACTTCATTCAATTCAGTAGTTTAATATTTACTAGATAAATGTTAGATGGGTTACTTAAGGTATAGAAAAAACTCTCTTGTCAGAATGTTTCACTTTAGCCAGTCTGCTGGCTTGAATAACTAGCAATATATCATAACCTTGGAACAGTGCTGGCTTTTAGATGAATAAAAATTGCATAATTAATAAATTCTTGCTGCTGTTTAGTGCAACATTATAATTTTAATTCTTGATGTGTATTCAGTGCCCAAGAGGCATTCTGAGCAAACATTAAGTTCTGTTTATTCCTTTTATACAGGACATTGTACCAGTGGATGCCTCTTATGAGGTGAAAGAGCTTTATGTGCCGGAAAACAAGCTACAGTTGGCCAAAACTGATGCTGAGTCTCTGTTAACCCTGGAAATAAATAAGGTATTGTGTGTTCAGGTGTCTCATTGCTGCAGTTGAAGGACAGTCTGATCTCTTGCTTAGTGTTAAGTAGATGCAGCTGAAATACCTAAATGGGTTACGGAATACACCTTGATAGACTTTTTCCCTCTTTCCTTGAGTGAAAGCAACAGCTTCTGTGGTTTTTTTCTTTACTTAACAGAGATAGTTGATCTTCATACTTTCATGAATAATGTCTGGTATAGTGTTACTTATTTTATCCCCACCCTGGAGACAAAAATTGCAGTGATTTCCTCCCATGCTCCCTCCAGATCCATGGATGAAACCATGCCTGGAATGTCTTGTATAAAAAATTGTTTCTAGAAGGATTGCTTACTCTTTTTTTAGTTTACTTACATAAACCATTTTCTTGTGAATTGTAATTGCCTAGAAATATAGGGGAAATAATTACTACTACTTGATTCTTCCTGTTGGAAGCCTTCAGCTGAACAACATTAACTTTTAATATACATACCAAACTCAAACAGTTGCAAAGATATGAGCTGATCTAGTTTATTGCTTTTTTTTTCTGATTAGAATGTACTTGTGCTGTGTTTCTAGTTTCCAGCAGAGTGAATATAGAAAAGCATGGAACAACTTGATCAACTCTATTCTTATTTTGGTTAAATGCATTATTTTTCAACTCAGATCAATTAGATGAAGCTGCTTCTGGCTGTGTTTTTGTTCTACCTCATTCATTTTTCTGAATAACTAAGCCTAAACACACATACAGTGCATGAATTTTTGCACTGGTGTTTTGATGGGATAACTAGAAGTTAAAGCTAAGCATTTGATCTGGGAGCTGACTAAGCTCAGAGTTCAACATCTGTTGTGAGTAGACTTTGAAGGATTGGGGTGACATATTAAGCATTGAACTAAGTAATTTTAAAATTTGCTTGGTCTTCTACTAGTAATGAATATTGATACTTCCTTTCACTTCACCACATTTTACTCTTTTTTTTTTTACATATATCTGTGTAAAACTATTAATTGCTTTGTTGAGGAATACATACTTAAAGTCACCATTATTATACTTCAGTAGGGTCCCATTCTAAATTGCTCCCTATCTAGAAAAACAAATAATTTCTCCCTCCACCCCCCAACCACTGGCTTGTTAAGTATCAATCAAGTATCTAATGTAAGCTTGGGAATAAACTTTGTTTTGTACTTGCCTCAGTGTAATTAAATAGTGTAATAAAATTAGTCATGCCCTTTACAAAAGAGACTTGCACAAGCAAAGCCTGTCCTTGTCAAAAACTTGACCAAGTCTTAGTAATGCACATGCAGAAATAATGGAGACCACACACTAAGTCATACTGTGAGTGCTATGGAAGGAAATTCTGTGTAAACTGATATCTCATACTAAAATATGTACTAGTCCAGAGAGAATTTTACTTCTGGATTGTCTCACTAGTTTATGAAAAAAAAATAATTCTCATTTGTTTAAAGATTAGACCTCTTAATATTTATGCTCATAATTCTGTTGTGGGGGTTTTTTTGTGCTAATTGTGTGTATTGTTATTTTTTTCCTTTTTTTTTTTGCTTTTTAACATCTTTGTTGTCTTGCTTTGTTAGATAAAGGCAAGTGGGAGTCTCTAATTTTGTTAATATGAACTTTATCAAGATATACAAATAAAATTTGTTGTTTTGTGTTTGTTGGTTTGGTTTTTTTAACATATGGAAATTTGATCCCGTGTAGGGTCTGAAAAATAGAACCAGCTTGTTCCTCACTCTTCATATTTTTGGCTTTTTCCTTACTTGTAGAAACTTAGAATTATTTGTGATTAAAAATGGTAACACTGAGAAATCTTTCATTTGTACTGTCCTGCATTTTAGAATTAAAGCATGATCTATTATGATTAATACCTGATGCCAATAATTAAGCAGCAACTTTTATCTGCTCTAAGTCTATCTCTTCATTTCTTTACAAGGTGGATATGCAGTGGGTACAAGTGCTAGCAGAAGGTTGGGCAACACCCCTGAATGGCTTTATGAGAGAGAGAGAATACCTGCAGTGCCTTCACTTTGACTGTCTCCTTGATGGTAGGGTAAAACACACCATTTGTAAAACTGAGCAAACTAATCATACTTCCAAAATATTTTCGATGCTTTGCTTCTTAGTGGTGACGTGGTAACACATTATCAGGCTTGTGCACAACTTCAGGTCTGGGATAAGGGAATAGAATATTATAATAACCAGTTTGAAATGTGATGGTTTTATTCTTTTTATACCTACCATCATATTAGAATTTGAATATTTTGTCCTTTTGCCTTTACAAACTTTTTTTTCAAATATCTTAATTTCTGAAAAACATTTATTTATAAAATGCATACTTCTAATTTGTTTTGAAGAAATTTATCTTAGAATTTGGAATTGCAATTTAATTGTTGTTTAGCTCTGTGACCAAAAGATTTGTTTGGTATTAGTAATGAAGGAAAGGACAACAAACTGACTTGAGTGCTGGAGCTGTTGCAAGTGTGAAATCAGAATCTGAATATGAACAATTGTCACATGTACTTGAATTACTATGATTTAGTAATTTCCTGAGATTATTTAAATGAATCAATTTTATTTTGCATTACCAGTTGGCTAAGAACTTTGTTAAGATAGTAAGTCATAACATCCTCAGATTTTGGAGTTTGATTGTGATCCTCTGTCATTTTTCATTTACTCCTCTTTGAAGGCTGTTTTACTCCAGCCTTTTTCCTATATTCCTGCTTCCTTTTGCATCACTCGTCTTGCTAGAGACCAAATAGAACAAAAAGAAGTCGCTTTTCTCTCAATTCTGTAATACAGACATCTATTATCCTTCTTATATTTCTTAATTCCCTTTTGTCTAGGTGCTATCCTATACAGCATAATGCCACCCTGTTACTTTGCAGTATAATTCTGGGCTGCTAGTTTTGTTCTCATTTAATTTGCCTTTCATCCAGGTGAAAAGTCCTCTTCAATGCATTCAGCTGCTAAAATAGCTTGTAGGTCCTGGTCCTAGTCCTGTCCTGTAATTTTCTGTAAATCAGGGTTTTTATAAGGCATTTAAGACCTTGTATAGGTGAGTGTTTCATATATAACAATATAACAATTTTTTAAACTTTTTTGCTGTTGTTTTGAGTATTTCATCTGTGCTACAAAAGATACGAGTAATGAAAAATAGCAAGTTATTGATGGAAACAATTTTCAGTCTTAAGCTTGGATAAAATCATTATGTTCCTCTAGATGTCCTGCTACTGATTTCCTCTTTTTAGAGATCTACTACAGCACTTACAGCACTTTACTTATGTAAATCTTTTTAGAAAAATATGATTGCCTTAAAGCTGCTTTGCTACTTGCAGCAATGGCAGCAGTTAAGTCAAAACAACATCCTCGAAGTTTCCTCCTTGCTTGTATGTTAGTTCTGGGTCTTACAGCAGCAGTCATTGTGCAGGGCTCTGATTCTGAAGAGAGGGAAATGGTTTATTACCTGCAATGCATCTCATCCTTTGGGCTTTAAAAGCAGTGTTCATACTGACGGACTTCTAAGCTGTGGAGATCAGTGCAGATGTGTTGATAGTCTCCCTTTAAAGATTAAGTTGTCTGGAAAAGTCTCATCCTGATACTGTCCTCATCTATGATTTAAGAGACTTGCTTCACTGCCTTGTCTCAGTTTCTTATTTGTGCAGTCGCTGAAGAAAACTGTAGAAGATATTATGTATTTATTTGCTGGTCATGGACAAAATAATCAACAGGTTTGACGTCTCTTCGTACTTTGAAATATTTATTTACATGTCTGCAAAGCAATTTTTTTTTTAAATTATCCATTTTGGAGTGCCAAACCACTCTCTGTGACTGCTGTCAAATGACCTAGTTGCTTTGAAAATAACTCTGGGCACCAAGACTGAACTTAGGAGGAGATGCAGAGCATGCATTATGGAAGGAGGGGGATCTATTTGTCTCTTAAACTTTTCATCCAGATTTATAATTTTTAATTTCCTAATAAAAAATGTATTGCTTAAATAATAGCAAAATTAGCATTATTTTAGAGTCTTGGCAAATGCCAAAACCTCCATTAACTTTAAAGGGTCCATGACTGTTCTCCTGGAGACCACACAGAAGTTTAGAACCCAAACCTTTGTAGAAGACTTACAATATTTACTCTGCTGGATTTTTCAAATCTCAGTCTTGCAGAAAAGAAAAACAGGACTTCAGCATCTGGCAGTGAAGTAGGTACTTAAAAAGGACCACACAACCTTAAAATTCAGCTACATTGGCTTAGTTTTAGAAGTGAAGTAGCTGGTAAACTTTGAGCTGAACAAACTACGCAGAATGTTTGCCTGAGTCAGCAGCTTTTTCTGGAAGGTAAATGCTTGACTCTGAATACAGTTTTTAGTATGCAATAAAAGTTACCTTTGAAATAGCTCAATTATGCATGTTAACTACTTTAGCTACATTTGTCTGCTCCTATTGCATTGGTTTTTTTCTTAGGGGCCAAAAGTATGGTGACTAGGAATATAATTTCCTTTTTACTAATTATCCACTCCAGTAGCAATCTTGTCTGATATCTATTTAGATATCTATTTAGATGATCTATTTTAAAATGTTATTTGTGTATTTCTACTTTCTATATAGATTCTTAAGGAAGATATTAAGTTTCCCAAAAAGTAGTATCCTCGCAGTTTAAATATTTTTGTGCAGCTCTAAGTACTTGTTGTGTATTGTGCTTGAGCTGCATTTTCAGTACCGTGTTCTCAAACCTCAGTGTACTCTTTCTCAAACTTCAATGTTTGCTCAATTTTATAGCACGTGTATCTTATGGAAGCATGAGTTCATTCTAAAAGTTCTTTAATCCCTGTTAAATTAAGTGTTTCAACTACCTGTCATGTACTATACTTACAGCCTTAAAAGTAAGATGTTAATTAGGTAGATTTTCATAACAACATTGATGACTGTTACTGAGGATAAAGGGCTTTTTTTCTTCCCTCTGCAGGGGGAGTTATTAATCTGTCAGTGCCTATAGTGCTAACAGCTACTCAAGAAGACAAAGAGAGGCTCGATGGGAGCACAGCAATTGCACTGGTGTACGAAGGTCGCCGTGTTGCCATTCTCCGTAACCCCGAATTCTACGAGCACAGGAAAGAGGAACGCTGTGCTAGGCAGTGGGGAACCACATGCAAGGAACATCCCTATATCAAGGTGTGTGTTTGAAAGTTGGAAATCTAGTCCTGTTCTCTGTACTGTTGTGGAGCTGCAAATTTATTGAAGTGCATGTCTCTGCCTGAATGTACTTTGACAAAAAAACCACTTTGAAAATTAGTTAAAATATCTGAACAGAAACAAAAATATTTTTTTTTCTGTGCAGCTGTTGAATAGTCTGTACTTAGTGTGAAAATCTAATGTCAATATGTACACATGAAATGAATTTAGAATGTCCTGGAGAATCTGTGCTACAGAAGAGGGAACTTTGCCCTCCAGTGTGCCTAGGAAACACATCCCTCTGCGTCACCAGATGGATCATCAAAGCTCCTTAATCAGTGGATATAGGCATTGTGAAGGATAGAAAACTTCTTTTCTGCCTGCATGTGGTGCACGTGAGACCTGCCTGCTTTAGATGTTTTTCAAACAGGCTCTGTTCCTGGAGAGTTCATAATTTAACTCTCTGGGGAGTAATTTCCCATCCATTGTGTTCGTTATGTTTTATTATCTTGGCCTTATGTATATGTCACACTGAAATGTTCTAATTGTAACATACTCATCACAATGCTGTGTTGTCTTATGCAAGCTGATGTGAATGTTACATTTTAGCTCTGCAGAGCCAAAATATGTTTATTTCCCCATTTGTCTCTGAGGTATTTTTGTTTACAGGTATGACATAAAATTAGGTAAAGAGAAATGAAGCAAACCTCAAATTATGAGCTTGCTCTTGAAAAGGGAAAGCCTTTGAAAAGTTGTAAAAGTATCTGTATGACTAATAGAAGATTTTTAAAGCCCTTGATGTATTCTGTGATGTTGAAGATAAGATTATCCCTTTATTGAAAACTTAACATAGATCTAATAAATTATAAGAAAATCTCGTGCAGACAAAATTTGAATGACTTCTTATGTAGTAGATAAGGAACTATGTTCTTATGCCTGTACTGGGCTGTATAGCAGTAACATGACAGCACGTTAATTTGGTGGCTGTTCTTAATCAGAAAGATTTGGGTACCTGAGAGATTGTGTAGTGCAGAGTTTTCTCATCTTCGTATCATTATCACACCTTCCCTCCACCTTGGTAAGACATCAAGGTCTGGCATTTTCTTCAGGAAGGGAATGGTTACTGTGGCATCATTTAATTCCTGCAGGTCAAAGGAAAAATAAATTGAAAAATTCACACCAAATTTTCACACCTTGGCTTTTAGGTTTAGTATGTAGTATCTTCTGTTATATCAAGATTTATTGTCATTTCTAAATTGCATAAGGCTGAAAAAGTTATCAGAAATGTGTATGAAACTTGGAAGTTTTTTCTGATTTTGTCTTCAAAAGAAAATGCATTCTTAGAAATTAAAAATTTCACAGTAATGTCTATGTCTCTTTGTAGAGTATGTTAAGCAGCTTGCCATAATTAATTTTTAATAAAGCGTGAGGTGATATTTAATGATACAAAAAAGTAGTGACTGTCCAACATCTGTTACTTGGGTAAACTGCTACCATGAAACAAGTCCAAAAGCTGTTCTACTTCAAAGATTCTGACTTTATTTGTAGATTATAGTGGGTGAGTAGTTAATCAGAATGGTTTTGTTTGTTACTTTATTCTTGGCTAGAATCTTGTGAACTACAGAGTTCAAATGCTGCAGTATCTTGTATTGCAGCATTGTAAATCTTGCATATAACAGAGTACAAATGCTGCAATAGCATTTGCTTTGACCAATAACTATTAAGTGTGCAGTTTCATTGTATTGCTATATTGTAATTAAATTTTAAAATACGTACTAATAAAAATATATGCTAATATATGCTAAATAAATTGTAATAGACAAGGCTTTTCAGACACCCTTTGTCATGCAGTGTTGGTTAAGAATATTGCCTATTTATATTTATTTATATTATCTCAATTTTGAAAGAAAAGCCTGCTGAAGGTTTGTGCATCTCTCCTGCATCATGGGATAACATGTCTGGACTATGCTCCAGTGATTTTTTTCATTTTTTTAACACTGATGCTTGACTTCCAACTGTCAAATAAAATTAAGCTGGAACACAATCCTTGGTAAAGGTGTGTCCCCATTGCAGTGCTCTCAATACTCAGGAGAAGCTGATAACTAATCCTGACATGGACTTTGTTTCTTTTCTTAGATGGTTATGGAGCAAGGGAACTGGCTTGTGGGGGGAGATCTGCAGGTCCTTGATCGTATTTATTGGAATGATGGACTTGATCAATACCGCCTCACTCCGGCTGAACTAAGGCAGAAATTCAAGGAAATGAATGCTGGTGAGTAAATTTTTTTTGCTTTTTTTCTTCCTGCGAGGCTTATCCAAATGTCTGCTGCCACCAGTGTGGCTGGCCTTGTTTCAAGGATGAAAATTTTGCTCTTGTAGGTGGCATTCTTTGCTTTTAATAGTAATAATTTTTATGATCTCAGGAATTGCATTGCCTAAATGCATAACAGAAGCTGGTAATGCCTGAGGTTCTCAACTTTATCTTTCCATGCACTGTAGGCATGTTAGTAATGCAAGAAAAGATAATGCTAAAATGTGGTAAGTTGTGATTTAGAGATCATGTTTGGCCAAAACTACAGAGATATGGTTGAATGCTGAGCTTTCATGCTCTGCTATTTTTAAGTCTGTTCCATGCTGCTTCGGTGGAGCAAGGCTTATGAAAGTAGTGCAGGTATGCTGGTGCCAAGTTTCTTTCCAGTGCAAGAAATAAAACAGTTTTTTTCACAAAAGTGGTTGTGTTAGGCAGATAAGAGGCTGAGGAATGTCATAAAGCAGAGAACAAACATGCTGCTTTTACTGTGGCAGTGACTGGCAGGCAGCTGCACTTATAAATGTGAGGAGAGAGATTAACACTGAGAATGCAAAGCACAACTGGTCCTGAGCTCCTGTCGTTGTTCTGTGTGGTTGGTAGGTTCTGTGTAGGAGCTGTAGGTCTGCAATATCAGTCTTTTGGCTAATCCCTAAACAAACACATATTTGAGATCTGTAAAAACCCTGTTCTCTAAGTTTCATTGGTTCCATATTGGAAAATGTCTTGTTACAGCAATTTTGCTGTCTTGCAGGGCACTTTAATTCATCTGAATTTGCAGGAGAGTGAAATCCTGTGGCAGGATTTTTCGTTAAAGGGTTTGTAATACTCTGGAATAGCAGTTGGTCTTGCTTTGTTCTTACCATGCTTAAAATCTTCTAAACTAAGGTGAAGGAAGCTTAGTAAGGAACATTAAATCCCCTTTTATTAGTTTTGTTCCAAACAGGTCCATTTGTTCTCTTGATGATATATTTAACCTTTAAGATAGGTAGCATTGTTTTATTTCTTATTACAATACAATGCCCTTATGCAAGTGAAAAATCCAAATAGAATTTGGAGAAACTAGAGTAACTCTGCAGAAAATTCAGAAGTTAAGGAAGCTGATTTTTTTTTTGCATGGTTATGTTTATTATTAGTTTTGCTTCCTAAGTTCAGTGACTTTGTAATAATTGATAATTCTTTAATGACCTGTGAGCACTGCTATTACACTTGTTTAATAGAGCTCAGAGAAAAGCGTGTACTGAGGATTTTTCTCTGACTGTACAACTCCTGATAAAATAGCTTTCTTCCCTTATCTCTTTTGTCTTGTTTCTTTTCCTCCCCAGATGCTGTCTTTGCATTCCAGTTACGCAACCCGGTGCACAACGGGCACGCTCTTTTAATGCAGGATACTCACAAGCAGCTTCTGGAACGCGGCTACCGGCGCCCGGTTTTGCTCTTGCACCCCCTCGGAGGCTGGACAAAGGAGGATGATGTTCCTCTTATGTGGCGCATGAAGCAGCACGCTGCAGTACTGGAGGAGGGAATCCTGAATCCAGAAACAACAGTGGTAGCTATATTCCCTTCCCCCATGATGTATGCGGGACCAACTGAGGTAAATACATCAGGAGTTTAAAGTGAAACAAAACCCTTTTGATAGTGCACTAAAATATTTTGTGTGATGTCTGATGTTTGTGTGCTGTGTTGTTTTAATGGAGGGAGAGAGGAGACTAATTTTGCTTGGCAAAGTAGATTATCAAGTCTCTGTCACCAACCAAAACAGTCTCTTCTGAAAAAACTTCTATATTGGAAGATTTTGCTGGAAATGGTGGAAGAAAATATTGTGTTTGTAGGTTCATTTCTCTACAGTTACAGTGATATCATAATAATTTAATCCTTCCTCCTTTTTTTACAGTCTTTTTTAGGAGGAATTATAAGATCTGTTAACATAACAAGTGATTGTCCTGAATGTTAAAAATACTTAAGTTTTATAATTGTTAAGCGAGAAGTTTGTATGTTGGAAAAGTTTTATAATTGTTAAGCGAGAACTTTATATAAAGAAAAAAGCAGTCTGTTTATTTTTCGGCAAACTTAATTCAGAGAGAATTGTTTCGAGGCTTTTGTATGAAATAATTCTTTGGCAGCATTTTATTTCGGAGCCAGGTCTTGGGTTGGAGTCCCTAGAGGTTTGTGGGAGACAGCAGAAAGAATAAATGTTCTCAGTTGAGGACAATTCCTTGAGGGGATATTGATTCTCCATCTCATTCCTTTTTTTTTTCCCCCCCTTTCCTTGCTGGCCTCCACCTTGACTCACAGGAAGTTCGAGTTCTGACCAGGCTCTGAGGTTAACTCTGGGGTAGCTTTTTTTTCATAGATAGGAGATCTTGCTAGTGAAGTTAAATTAGGCAGATGCCACTTATTTTCTGCTGGCCAGCTGACTGCTCAAACAGAGCTTTTACTGCCTTTCAGTCCAGAGGAAAAACTGCAGTCCAGATCTAGCTGAGGTGTGTGAGTGAGTTCATGTGGGGAATCTTCTGCTGCTCTCCATAGGCCTTTTGTGAGAACTAACAGAAGTCTTCTACCTCATTCTTGTATGTGTGAGGAGGAACAAAATCCATATTCCTTATTCTGAACAGGATAAAATCTTTCTCCTTACCTATTTTTCTCCTCCTATGACCTGCGAGGTCATTTCCAGTGACCTCAGAATACAGCCTGACAGTAATGTTTGTTCAAGTAATAAGAGAGATTCTTTAATCATTTTCCATAGGTTATTTAAAAGTCATTGGTACTAGATCTGTTTCTATAGCACAAGTGCTTTACAGAAGAGCAAGCAGCTGGTAATACGGTTATCTACAGGGTGGATGTGTCCTTCCAGTCTTTAAAAATCCTAATGGACAAGTTTAATAAATACCAGTTTAGCATCTTTTGTATTTTTAACATTCCTGATAAGTGCCTTGGAAGAAAAGAAACAGTTCTGTAAGGCAAAGCTGTATCAAAACGCAATAAATTCACTTGCTTAGGAAATTTAATCTATTACAAGCATTCATGTGCCGTGTGTACCTGGTTTATGTGTCCTTTGGGTTTTAATGTTCATGCAGACAAAGTGTTAGTTCTACCTTGAACAACATCCTTGCCACACATACAAGTTGAAAATGCTGAACATGGGTGCTTTTTCATTCCGAATGTGTGCTGAAGTAACTTTCTGAGTGCCTGCTGTGCAGATAAAAAGGCAGTATGTTTCAGCTGTAAGTTTCATGGTGACCAACTCAGCTGGTTCTTTATTATGTTGTGGCTCCACAGTAAAAATCACATCTGATTAAGGAAAAATAGTAGTTACAGAGTGGATGCCTATTTTGGGAGCTGCAGTTTTGGAGTCTTTTCCTGTGTTAATTGTTTTTGCTGTCTCTGTTGTAGGTTCAGTGGCACTGCAGATCCCGGATGGTTGCCGGAGCTAACTTCTACATTGTAGGGCGAGATCCAGCGGGGATGCCACACCCTGACACTGGGAAAGACCTGTATGAACCAACCCATGGTGCCAAAGTGCTCACAATGGCTCCAGGCCTCCGAGCCCTGGAAATTGTACCCTTCAGGGTAGCAGCCTATAATAAAAAAAAGAAGTGCATGGATTATTATGACTCTGATCAGTAAGTTGTATTTTCATTTTAAGGAAATTTTGAGCAATAGCTGCCTCTTACCCCTGCCCACATTAAAAAAAAACAATTGTTTATAATTAAATTTATATTGCTCAAATGGGGCAGTGTTGAAGATGTGATTTTAGATCAATGGAGCTTTTAGACAAATGTAGTTTGATTTCAGCATGATTTGGTTCACAGTGCAGCTACCTGATCTAACTTTAGCTGCCACATGAAGGCTCCCCAGATACTGGGGTTTCTCTGATTCTGGAACATAATGACACAGATTGGTAAATCCAGGGAAAGATATTATTAAGTATTATAATGGGAAGATTAGCTTTCTGCTGCTTTGTCTTTCTAGATAAGCTTCCCAGGTGTCAGGTGTGCATCAGATAGGAGGGAAGAGACACAGTGAGAGTGTGCAGCATGGAAGAAAAAGTGGACAAGATGGGGTGACAAATAGCTGTTTATTTTCTCTTTTAGTAGTAAAGCACAGTGATGCCCTAAGAATGTTCTGTGTCCCAGGGTTTTCAGCTGTTTTGTTGGTTTTTTATTCTTAATCCAGTTACAGAACAGTTCATTTAATCTTCTTATGCATACTTCAATGTTATTTTTCCCTTGTGTGGGATAGCAGTATTCAAAACTTTGTGTACGTGTTGCTCTGGTGACAATGGATGATACTGAGAAGATGATTTGTCATTTTAATTTAACCCTCTTTATTCAGATTGTTGAAATGTACTTTTGTTTTACATCAAACTGCAGTTGAAATTGGTACTGAAGTGCAAACTTCTCTGGGCAACCTGTTCCAGTGCCTCACCACCTTCACAGGAATGAGTTTCTTCCTAATATCTAGTCTAAACCTACATTCTTTCAGTTTGAAGTCATTCCTCCTTCTCCTATCACTACAGGCCCTTGCAGAAGTTCCTCTCCAGCTCTCTTGTAACTTGCTTTAGAAACATGAAGGCACTATAAGGTCGCCCTGGAGCCCTCTCTTCTACAGAGTAAACAACTGCAACACCCAGCCTGTCTGCAGAGGAGAGGAGCTCCAGCTCTCTGATCATATTTTTGCCCTCCTCTGGACTCACTCCATCAGATCCATGGACTTTCTATGTTGAGGTCCCTGGGGTCTGGATGCAGTACTCCAGGTGGGCTGTCGCAAGAGTGGGGTAGAGGGGAAGAATCACCTTCCTGGACCTGCTGGTCATGCTTCAATACAGAAAGATCAAAGTGAAGTAGTTTTATTGGTATATCAATTCTTCCTAAATTAGAATAGTAAGGGAGTAGCAATGTGACAGGCCAAAATTCAGAATATTGATTCTCTGATCATTAATACAGTACTCTTAGCAGGATAGATGTGATTTGAATAGAGTAAAATTATATCTCTGTCATTAGCCTTAGCAAGTGATTTAAAAAACCACAAACAACTCTGAGATTTTTTTTATGAAAAGCAGTGGGAACAGATTTTGCCTTCTGTCACAGACTGCACATCATGTGCACCCTTTTATCCTTTCACTGTGTCTAGCCTTGTTTTGGGTAATTTTTTTTCCATGGCTCTATAACTGTCATGGAAAAAAGGCCATGCTGCCACGAATGTGCAGTTCTGTCCTGGTGCTGCCCATTTGTTTTGCCCTTCCCTGGGTGGTGTTTGCAGATGGACTGGTGTGTGGCAGCAATCCTCTAGGTGGCAATGCGGACGCGTGCAGGCTCCTGCCACTGCTCCTGCCTGCCAGACGGAGCACTGTGGTAGGCTCCAGACAGAGTTAGAGCCTGGGTGGGTGCAGCTGGCTGCCTTTCAAGATAGTCTGTGTAATGCTGAAAATGTGGCAGACTCCTGGACCATGTGGTGTTTGACTCTGCAAGGAGGATGGCAGGGAAGAGAGGATTGCCTGGAAACAGGAGATGATCAGTGCTGGTGGAAGACCCTTGGATGTGAAATAGTGATGTTTGTGTAAATATTTCCTGAGCTCACTTGATGAAAAACACAGCATGAAAATGTGGGAAGGACTGTTGAATGCATAGAAGCATTGCTGTGACTTGTTTTAGTAAAGGGTAATTTGGTATCTATTGCACCTTTCTCAGTTTTTTGAGGCTTGGACACTTGACAACCAACTAGACAATTCCAGAATTTACATCACTAATGAATGTGTGGAAGCTTATGGCAAGGGGGTTTCCCTTGGACCGAGCTATAGCTGGCCATGTGTCTTAGCTGCTGGGTGTAGTTATTCTGTCCTCATGTGAACATCTCTTCTGTTCTTTCAGGCCTCCTGGATTCCTCTCCCCCTGTGTGGGAGGGTGCTTGTGAGAAGCCATAGTAGACCCTATCTGCTACCTTGAGTGTCTCTGGAATTTGGTAGTGTCGCACCCACACCTGGCTTGGCAGCAAAGACATGCAGAGGTTATTGCAGTTGGGCTCTTTGCTGCCATTAGTGAAATACCTTTTGGCTTCTGAGCAAGTCCTAACACGAGGATGGTGGTAGATGAATCTTTGGCTCATGCTGAGAGGTTACCAAAAGCTTGGTCCAGCTGCCAGAGGGATCTCTGAAAAGCTGTGGCTGCAGAATTAGCAGTGGCAGAGAGTTGCTTTGCTCAGCTTTTCTGAGAAAGGTGTAGCACTTGCTGACAGCATTCCTTGTATGCCTGTGGAGATGGGTGTTCAGAGGCTGGGTCACCACTGGTCAGCTGCCTCCAGCAGGGTGTTGGGCAACTGTGTGAGACCTGGCTGTGCCTGAGCTGCTCGTGACCTTGCTGGCGAGCCTGGGAGGCACCAAAAAGCCTACACTGGCCCTGCCTCCAAATCTGTGCCAAAGGCCCTCACTTCTCTGGTGTGCTGCCAGTGATTCCAAGAGGTTGTTGTCCTTAAGGTCTTCCAGAGGTGCTCCCAGAGGTGACCACGCAAGTGCAGTTTTGTGGAGTTGGTATAGAAGGTCAGTTTGTTTCTCACTTCTGTTAGTACCCTCCAGAACATGGGCTGCCCTTGGAGTTTCAGTTGACCCAGTGGCTGCTTGGGACCACTCTGGAGACTGCTGACTTGGTGTGTCAGGACCTCGTGCTGCTGGTTAGCAGTGCTGAGCTGCTGTGTGCTGTGTGTGGGAGCTGAAGTCACTTGGCCCCTGTCAGTAAGGAAAGGCAGAAATATGCTAGTTGCATTCAGGATAACAGAGCATTGTCTGTGAGGGAAGGGAGTAAGGAAGGACTGACCTGAAAGCATTTATAACAACTGCACAGCCACTGTAGTTGCAAAGTGATGCACAAAGTTTAACTTTTATAAATTGCTTAAATTATTTAAGTAAAGTTACCCTTTAGAACATTAAGACATATGAACAACCAATGACTTGGAATTATATTCATGTTTTACCTCATGAAGCCAGCACAATTTTGAATTTGTTTCTTGGACATCTTAGGACTAGGTTTAGCACCTCATGAAACTGAACTCTTGAAGCTTATTTTTTGAAAAACAATTTCTCTGAAACTTAGATCTAGGAGAGTGATTTGAGGAATGCATTTGAAGTGATATATAGCAGCACAGGTAGAGCTAATTTTATTTTCTTTTCCCTTTGGTCAAAATGAGGATAATAAAAATAAAATTGCCATTTTTGCTGTTGCTCAAGTCAGATAGAAAGCCTAATCTAAGTTTCTGTGTGGGAAGCTTGAGCTTTTCCACTTGCATAGAATTCTGAATTAATGCATATAAAAGCTAGCATGAATATTTTTACAGTCCTTATCAAAAGTTTTTGCACTTTTAGATTTCATAAAATTTTTGATCTGTAATTGAATATATCCAAATGTGTTTTGGAAAAGTTTATAGGAAAAAACTCTAGTTATAATGGAGTAATTAAAAATGAATGTCTGACCTGTAAACAGCTGGTAGAGTGTAAAGAAAACAACCAAAGACCCAGGAGACCAACAAATAACACCACTACCCACCCACCACCCTAAAAAAAAGCTTACCCAAT
>JAYDZK010000202.1:24562481-24596732 GCA_034509185.1 Euphonia xanthogaster | reverse complement strand
GAAGTTGAGTGCTTTTCTGAAAACTTAAGAAACAAGGGGGAATAAACCACCTTTTTTTTTTAAATGCTCCAACTTTTGTGTGGAGAAAACACACATGGAGAAACTTCATGGTGCTTGCTTTACTCTTTTCTTCCTGATCATCTGAAGACTTGGATTTTTTGGTGGTTTGTTGTTTTTTTTTTTTTTTTGGCCAGAATTAGCCAGATTTAATACTTCCCCACATATATTTTATATAAATAGTTCTTTGCAAGGCACTCAAGTTATCTTCAGGCAGTGTTAGGGAACAGCAGACATCT
This sequence comes from Euphonia xanthogaster, assembly GCA_034509185.1. Lineage (NCBI taxonomy): Eukaryota > Metazoa > Chordata > Aves > Passeriformes > Fringillidae > Euphonia > Euphonia xanthogaster. Next base: position 24,596,436 of record JAYDZK010000202.1, on the reverse strand, counting down.
CTCTGCTAAGGAATAAAATTTTCAGATGTTATAAATAGCAGTGCCAACTTTTTCTCCCATGGAGCTACACCAAGTTTAAATTTTCATTTTTATGTGATTTATATTTTGCAGGACTAAAGCACAGTAGGGTTTTTTTGTCTTGTGACACTTCAGGAACCCACAGTCCCAAATTTAGAGCAACAAGAAAAGAGCATGTATAACACTGCTGGTGTGTAAATGTATACAGTCCAAATCAAAAAGTTATGGGGCTAGTGTTATTGTGAAAGGGAACTGAGGAATGCTTTCTGCATCTTGCTGACTTCCCTACCCTACTGAGCATAGACCAGCACTTAGAGCCAAGTTCTGCCCTCTGATGTGCACACTTGGCTCCTGTCTCTGTCAAAGGCATGTACATCTGAGATCAATACTTGGTTTTTATTTCAAACAGACAAGCAAAGAATGAGTAATGCATACATGTTGCAAATTGAGTGAATGGCATAAGTAAAATTGCATATTTAATTTTGAAATGCAGATTTTTTTTTCCTTTGGAGCATTTGATGGAAGTCTAGCATTCATGTCTTGCTTTTACTGTTTCAGTCCTGTGAGGAGGAATTTAATTTCTGGAGCTTTTGCTGCCTATGACTACATACCTGAGAAGTTAATAATAATTTAGAAACTTATGTTAACAATGGTAAACAATCCTGATCTGTCTTCAGTTTTGCATTTGTCCAACTGAATTTTGTTTTTTAGGGGAAAGGTATCTTTAGGGGAAGGTATTTTTATTATTCCATTGCTTTTCTCTTTATTTTGAACTGTATATGCCATGCAGTTGATATGCATAAATATGTATATGTGTGCTCAGTGTCTTGCAGAGGCACAGCTGGGAAGCTTCCTCTAGATTCTGAGGCTTTTACTTTCTCTGTTCTCCAAACAGTGCCTCACTAAGATGTACAAATTTTTTTTACACATTCTCTAGTGGGACTGAAATGACCTCCTTGAACCAGCACGGGAACATTCAACCAGCTCATCAGGCTGGTCTCCTGCCCTGGCAAGGCAAGGTGTAAATCAGGATGGCTGGTGTTGCCTTGGCAGAGGCTCAGACAGTAGGTAGAGTAGATGGTTCTCCTTCAATGTTTCCTCACAGAGAGCAAGCCAGGCTCAATGGAAGCACAAACTGAATTCAGTCCACAGGAGTTCAGTTGCACCATGCTGCTATATAGTAGATATTTTTGCCCCCGATGAGGTAGAGGAGTGATGAGGAGGACTCTGTCTTATCAGAAGGCTAATTAATTACTTTATTATACTATATTATTCTGTATTATATTACACTATGTTACAAGCACTCCGTTGCACTCCACTGCACTGAATCTTGTGACTGTCAGCCGACAGTCCTGACACACACACACCTGGATCCAATTGGTCAGTGAATCAAAACACTCACACCAGAATCCAATTATCAGTTCCCTTCAGGTAAGCAATCTTCCATCATGCATTCCACTCGCAAACAAACACAGGAGCAGTAAATGAGAGAAGAATTGTTTTTTCTTTCTCTGGGCTTCAGAGAATGTGAAACCCAGAAATATTCTTGGGAAGAATTGTTCCTTGCTTTTCTCTGTGAAGAGAAAGGTGGCTACACTGCTAAAACCTCAGGAGTTACCAAAGCTGAATATTGTAGAGGATGTATATTGCTGAGATATACTGGCATTGCTGGCCTGGAAATGACAGCTGCTATACAGCATTATACTCCCGAGAGAAAAATGTAAAGTATCAAGAAAGTAGAAGGAATATGAGCATTTTGCCTGCCTTTAATGTATGTTCTTTTTTCCCTCCCTTTTCCTCCACCCCTATTCTGTCAGCCATGAAGACTTTGATTTTATATCGGGGACCCGCATGCGCAGGCTGGCTCGGGAAGGACAAAACCCGCCGGAAGGCTTCATGGCTCCCAAGGCTTGGACTGTGCTGACAGAGTACTACAAATCCTTGGAGAAGGCTTAGGCCTCTTATTAACTGCAGATCAACCTTTGACGCCTGATTTATTTACGAGAAGGGGACCACACAGTCACCATTCATGTTGCTTTGTTGTGGTGTCTGTCAGGAAGTTCTCTGAAAACAGACTCTTTCTTCCTAACTTAGCATCATTCTTTGCCTGCCCTTATGGGTTCTATTATGTCCTGGCACCTAACTAGCTGCTGGTTTTAATGTCTTCTCTTTTATTACAGTTAATATTCTTGCAGTAGGATTTTTAACTCCTGGATTTTTTTTTTTTTTTATATTTTACTGCCTCTGTCCTGAGTTCTGCAGCTGTTAAATAGATGCAGCTTCTTCATATGTTATTTAAGCTGCTGGGTAGTGTCTGGTTTTAGTAGTTTGTAGGAGAAAATGTAAGAGTTAATCCTTTAACTATGGATCAATTATCTATAAATCAAAAAGTAAAGAATGTTTCAAAATATCTGTAAAAGTGTCTTCATTTTTATCTCCTCATTGTCATCTCCAGAAGCACTTAAATTTTATTTCTGACTATATGTAATCAAAAAGCAGAAGGGTTTTTTTATGTGTCATAATTAAAATTTTGCTTCCTTTCTTTAATTTTGGAGTTTATTGAGCTGTATGTTGATTCTCTTCTGCTGTGGACCTGTAAAGGTGGCCAAGTAATGAATAAAAGAAAATATCAAGTTTTCAGTTTCAATTGTTAACAAATCCACATATTGTTTTTGTATATGCTTGCTGCCGTAGGTGTCAGTAGGGTATCTTTTATTTCATTTGATGTAACTTACTGGATTTTGATTACAGATATACTTAATCAGCCTACTACAACTTCTTAAAAGCATGATAGCCCAAACTTAATTTTCATGTTTAATTATTGCAAGAAAAATAAAATCCTTAGATTTTGGCATTTCCTGTGGTAAAAATGCTTTGTTCAGATATTGATTTTCTGTCTGTTTTTCAAGGTCTCCAATGAGTCATCTTGTGAGTCAGCTTTGCTTGCTTTAAAGACAAAGCACATGTTCTTTTAGGATTCTTCAGAAATCCAGAAGAAACATAAGAAAATAAAAGTAAAACACTTCTTCATGTGTAAAGTAACACTGACCTATTGGTGTCTTTTCAAGCATTTGCAGGTAATCAGTGGAACAGTCGTAACCACTCCTAGCTAGAAACTACCTCATATCCTTGTCACAGAAACTTACTTTTTTCTTGTTGGACAGTGTATATAGGAAGAACCAGCTCAAAATTGCTGTTAGAATGTTGATGCTAGATGAAGCATGTGTTCATCTAGATTTTTTTTTGATACCAGGAAGGTTGTGATGAGGGGATCTGTGTAATGAATTGGATGAATGCTACTTGCAGTCTTTGTTTACTAGTTCTCAGTAGCATTTAAGACAAATTCTTTGAGCCTGACCTCCTCTTTTCTTTGTCTCTGAAGACATGTAGGATGTATGTTTTAGTGGAATCTTTACTTTGATAGGGAATAAGGTAGAATTGGGAAAAATTAGAGGCTTGTTTATTAACAAACCACAACAATTGCTTGAGTCTGTTTTAGTAGAGTCAAGCTTATTTCTTCAGAATCACTGAACAGATTTTCTTCAAACTTGGCTTTCTTTTTTAGGTTGTATCAATATATAGGATGTATAAAATCCAGAAGAAAGAGTCCATTCATCCATGTGCAGCTGTTCATGCAAAACTTCAAGTTTAACCATGAACGTGAACTAGGGTTGTCAGCTGCTAAATTGGGATTTGCTGTTGTAAGTTGCAGTTTGGACTCTTTGCTGTCAGGTTTGATTCTTTTGCCAGCTGTGATGAAAGATAATATTTGACAGAATAGCAAACACAGGTGAATGTCTACTGAAGTTTGTTTTTAAAATTCTATATGAAGCCTGGAAAATAAATGGGAGTGATGAACATGAGTTTGAATCATCCTGTGAAGTGAATTTAGAAGCAGAAATGCCTTCAAGCAGATTAACACAGTGAAAACAAGCAGATCTCATTTTCTAGATGTAACCCATGTTGTTATAGTGCCTCTGCAAAGCATTTCTTGGAGGGCTCTGTATTAAGGAAGCTCCAGTCTTTTGTGAACTTAAAGGCACAGCTTTCCCAGCATAATGCTAGTTGGGAACAGGAGCATCTGATCAATTTGTAGGCAGGACTTGCTCTATGCAACAGTATTTTCCTGTATTATATGAGTTTTTCTTCCTGTCTGCAGCTTGTTTAAGGAAGCCATACTTACATGAAAGGGCTATCCTACCAAAAATTATTCTTTTGCCAATGTCTCTCTTTAGCTTTTCCCTGCCTTCTCTCAGTGGATACCATTATCAGTTGCCAAATCCTAACATTCTGCTTTCAACAGTAGGTTCAGCTTCATTAAGGGTGCTGTGGCATTTGAGGTGCTTCTGAGACAGCAGTTGGGGTTCTCCAGAGGCAGCAGCAGGATTAATGAGGTGAGGGTTGTTGCACCAAACACGTGCCTTCCCACCTGCTCTGGCACCAAAGAGCAGTGACCTCAGGACATGTCACACAACAGAAATAATGTGATCCATGAATCACTATGTGATCTCGTATGAGGGTAGGGCTACATTTGATAGGATTACCTTTGAGCAATGTAAGCAGGACCTAATTTTGCTGCTGGAAAAATAAAAAGCTACATTGTCTTGCTTCTTCATTTCCTAAAACAATTTTTTTTTAACTGGAAAAATACTGCTGTATATGGAAATCATGTATCTAAGCAGTTGTATAGGTGTGCAGTTACAAAGAGCAACAAAATCAAACTTCCAAGCATGTCATCTTTCTAAAGGTTATTTAGCAGTTACAAAGAGTTTTACCCTGTTCATTAAGATGAGAAATGTCAAAAAGCATTCCCCATGCCTCATATTTTCTGCCTCTACATTTATTTACCTTATAAATGGTTCTTTACCTGCTACTGTTGTACAGGATATTTTATGGCAATTATCCTGTACTTTTTGTACAGTCTTGAGATGATTATTCTCTTCCAGAGGATCATTCTGATGTATTGGGCAAGTGATCTATGAAAATAGTAACATTCTTGATCCATATGGCTGATACAAACATAGTCAGCTTTTCAAATTACAAGATGAACAAGGTAGGTGGAGATACCAAACCCTAAACCTTAAAATAAATGGTACAAAATTACTGCATCTCCTAGGTGAAGTAATTCCTGCAGTACCCATAAGCAACTAAAGAAAATAGAAAATAGAAACTTTTTCTAAAGGACCTCATGGCTGAGAATTCATTTTTTTTTTCCTTTGTGAATTCTTTTATGCCTTTTTTTGACTGACATGAATATTCAGGGTAACTTTTCACCTAAGGATCTACAGGTTGTGATGTAAAAATAGTAGATCATTGCTGAGGATGCTGATTTCTGATTTATTTCTTTCAATAGGGAATCTGAGCACTAGCAATTCAGTAGTGCATTAGAGATGCAAAATGGAGAATGCAGACTAGGTCCCAAGTTGGTTTTCAGATGCAGTTTGGAGCTAATCAAGCTTCTACATCTGGAATAATGCAGTAGAAATCAGGAGGGGGAGGAAATGAGAAGCTGTCCTGGCATATTGGTTGTGGAAATAGACAAGGCTATGACCTATGTAGTCAATACTGTAATTTGTCTGAATTTGACCCTCTCTTGCATTTCATATTTCCCTAACTTTAAAAAGTTTCATAAGTGGGTCACTCAAATCATTAAACTTCCTGTCTTTCCACGCTGGACAAAGAATACAAGTTACTCTGAGCATCCTAAACAAATAGATAATAAATTTTTAAAAGATTATTTTTCCTTCCCAACAGTTTAAAGGTTCTAACCAGCATATTACAGCCTTTCCCTATGAAAGCTGACAGCTTCAACAAGTGTGCGTGTGTATTACTTTCAACATTCCTTTTATGTCTAGTCATGAACCTTAAAGTTACCATGCTAGGGATTGTAGGAACACAGAAAAAAACCCTCTCATCTTTGCTTCCCTGTGAGTCAGAAGATCTGTTACTTTATCTATGGCACCATGTCCAAAAACAGGGAAAGGTAAAAACTAATCCTTCACTTAATATGGGAGAAATGATAGGGAAGAAAGAAGATAAAAGATAGAAACTGGATCTTCATCTAACTTTGCATGTATGTCTATAGGAATGAGATTTACTGTGGTGTTAGAATGTTAGTAAGAAATGTGTAGAGATGGTATTTTACTCAAACCTGACATAGAATCCCTTCACCATCACCTGTAAAAAGCCTGGCACTTCAGCCTGGAATGAGCTGGCCAAGTTAAACACTGCAGTGAAAGCAACTGACAGCTCAGAATAAGTATTTTGTTTGTCTTTTTGAATTGGTCTTTGAAACTGGATACCAAAATTCTTGATTTAAATGCTATTAAAAAGAAGAGTGACTCTGGTTCCATTTTTTATTTTTTTTCCCACGCTTGGGTTTTTACAGATGGAGCTGAGAAGCTAGACTGCAAAGGGGAAATTTAAATTTCCAATTTAATGGATATGAGAATTCCTTGATAGCAGCTAAACAAGTGCCAGGTAAACATGTGATTTCAAGGGTGACTGTGGAGAGGTTTCTGCTCATTTGTGTTGTTTTTAACTTGAAGAAAGCCTGAGGGCTGGAATACCAGTGCCTCATTTAAATTAGCTTTTTCATTCACAAAAAAATTTTTGATTATGAATATAGCTAGATTTTTACTAGGCTTTTGAAGTGTCCATTGAAGGGGTTTCTTTGTTTCTCCTTCAAGCTCTGTGTCTGTTCTTGTGGTATTATTTTTTTTTTACCTGTATCCCTTTTCATTATTTAGTCTTTATTAAAATCACTTTTTTCTTCTCTATGGAGGTTATATATGCTCATGAGCCAGAATCATGCGTTCAGTATTTCCAGAACTGTTTGCCCTAGAAACCTCATCTTGATACAATTTTGAAGTTGAAGGAGAAAGGCAACTACACTGAAAGCTAGAAAACACAGCTTTAAAGCCACATCTGGAATTCTTAGATTGTTAGTGGCTCCAACTTTAGGCATGGAGTACAGAGATTTTATATGCCATAAAACTCAAGTAGCCTTGGATACAGTATAAGAGTAGTCACCCGACTGTCATGTTAAAATCCATTCTACACAATGCTTTGAAGAGTGATACCTGTCTATGTATAAAATGAGGAAAAAATATCAGTTTCAGTATAAACTTTACTGGGCTGAAAATAGTGCCCAAATCTTGCTTTTATCCTCTGCAAGCAAAGCTGTTTTTTCTGTGGAGTCCTACATTCATCACTATAAATTTCATCATATGAGAGGAATACAAATATTTTGGCCATATCCAATTATTTTTATCTCATAGCAGCAGTTATGGTGTATGTAAAAAAACCCCTTTCAGTCTAAGCTGTGACTTTTTATATTTTACTGAGCACCTGCGGATCTCCAGGATTTCTATCCAGATGACTTGTACTTGAGTTGTTATGGTCTAAATCAATTATTTTTGTAATGCTTGACAGTAAAAGTTCATCTCAACAATTGCGATGAGACAGATGAGAGACACCAGTATCCATGTGTTAATGTTCCCTGAACATTATTTTATTTGTTATAAAACATGACAGTTTTTTCAGGACAAACCTACTCTTAACATGGAAACATTTCTTTGATTTCAACAGTGCTCCTTAGAGAATGAGAAATTATTTAGGCTTTGTTTTATTAATTTGATTTCATTGACAGCCTCTCAAAGACTTAAGTGGAAGCAGAAGAAACTCCTTTACCCTTCAAGATTGGGTTCAAATGGGCTGCCTGCTGTAGAATGGAAAACTGTAGTTGATTAGTCAATGGAAGGTTATTTGCAGGACTGCTCATGTGTTATTGAGTTCTGCCTTGTTTATAGTTCATCTACGACCTGTGAAAAACAATATTTTAATGATTTGATTCAATTGTTTCCAGACAATGAAGACAATTATGAGGCAAGTTCATGTTTAACTTTCCACTAGGAAAAAGTTCAGTGTTATTGCTGCATCCTAGTTTAAATATAAACTGTCTGAAAGATAGAGTGTTGCAGTTATATGAGCAAAAATTTCCTATCATACTATGTGACAGCAGAGCAATAAACATACCATCAGAGCCAACATCATAAGTACAGTGCAAAATGGTAAGTATTATTGACACTTCTTCATTAGAGGCAGTTATTTATAACCTCTTTGTTCCTCATTTCTTCAAGGAAAAATACTCCCTCTTCCTGAAAACAGAAAATGTGTATTCCTTACTTGGTAGTTAGAGACGCTCAGAATAGCAGTGATTCTTCGTAGTTTTTCTGATTTGCTGTGAGTATTTTTAAATACATGGACACTTCTGAGCTCTACCATAAAATGGATTTGCAAAGAACATTTAAGTTTTAAAGTTTTTCTTAGTAATTATTCTTGGCTATTTTGCTTTTTGTAGTTGATAATTTTTACTTCTGTACAAAGTTGTTTTCTAAACATCAACCTCATGTAGAGATTGGTGAATTTTCATCAACTATCAAAACTACTCTAACCCTTTGCTTTTTCATATTAGCCTTTAGTTCAGGGATTCATTCGTGTTGTGAGGATTTCTTGTCAAATACTTTATGGGCTGGAGAAAAGTGTATTTAAAGACAGTAATTTGGTGCTGGAGAATTCCAGGATAACCTTATTCAAGCACTGACAATAAAAACCCACATCTTGTAAAATGTGGTTTAACCCCAGCTGGCAACTAAGCCCCACGCAGCTGCTCACTCACTCCCCCCATGTCTGGATGGGGGAGAGAATCAGAAGGGTAAAAGTGAGAAAATTTGTGTGTTGAGGTAAAGACAGTTTAATAGCTAAAGCAAAAACCACACACACAAGCAAAGAAAGCAAGGAATTCATTTACTGCTTCTTATGGACAGGCAGGTGTTCAGCCATTCCCAGGAAAGCAGGACTCCATCCTAATGGGTTCTTGAGAAGAAAACCACCATCACTGCAAGTGTAAGCCTCCTTCCACTTTCTTCCCCCAGCTTTTTGTGCTAAGCATGCTGCCATATGGTATGGGATATTCCTTGGGTCAGCTGGGGTCAGCTGTCCTGGCTGTGTCTGCTCACAGCATTTTGTGCACCCCTAACCTTCCCACTGGTGGGGTGAGAGCAACCAGCACAACTTCAAAAGAACATTGTGCTTTTCCTATAATCACAGTTAAGGTTCAAATTCAAATTTAAAGCAGGATGTTCTACCTAAAACATGTGCACATTTTGAATGTGCTTGAAAAATTAAACATAGAAGTTCTGATTTATGCAAGTGTCCCCCCTTGATAGGGGACCAATATGTTTTCTCTTACTCAACCATTTGCATTGTCTTGAGTTTGAGAACTTGCTGAATGAGAATTGGCAAAGAACTGAAAATCCTGGTCAATCTAGACCAATCCTGCACTAGACAGTTTTAAACAAGCAAACAAAAAAATAAGTGGATTTTTTCACCTGTATGCAGTAATTCCTCATTTGAGATTTTCCCACATAACCATGTATGTACTGAAAGAAAATTCAGCCTCTCTATGCACTCTTGGTTTGATTATTATCCTACATGTCTGTGGACCTTGAAGTTAGCACTAAGGAAGTAGGTTATTTTCCATGTTGGCTTTCTGACTTTAAATCTGGTAGACATGTTTGATGTTCATCAGTGTGAATTGTATAAAGATCTGTCTGCCTGTGGAAAAAATTGATTTGACTGTATTGAGAGCCTCCTGAGCTTCTCTCTTTCAGCCTGCAAAAGAATGTTGGCCTACATAGAGCTTTTATTTTGACAGAAAAGGAGTAAGCCACTGTTTTTTAAAAAATGTGACACAATTGGGTTTTCCAAAGAAACAGACTTATCTTAACAAGCCAAATAAAGACAAAAATGCAGCTTACAAAATGATCAGTATAAATTAAAGAAGGTCTGCCCACTAAAACCCAGAGTTTTGCGACTGTGTATACTCCCCAGGGAGACTACCACTAATGTCAAGAATTCCAGCATTGAAGAGGATTTTTTTGCAGTATGAATTTATTATGCATTTCATGATTTGTGTGGAATTTTCAGTGTCTGCTCCATCTCTGCGTGCAGTTTTAATGAAATGTCGTACATTCACAGATATCGTAACAGCGCACATTCCCCTCTTGAATCCTTCTCTTCCTTCTTTCATAAGACACCACTATTGTTGCAGGCCAAAAATTTTCTCAGCTCAGATGTTCTGAGGGGAACATCACAGTTCAAAAGGGAACTCATGCAGTTTCATCAGTCAGCTGTGCAAACTGAGAGAAAGAAGTGGAGAGTGTTCTGTGACAATGGAGTTTCTGATGTTAGGGTCAATATAAAAGGAAATTACAGTCTTTGTTTTGTTTGCAGACTATTACAGATGGGTAGGGGGTTTTTGTTTGTTTTAGTAAACATCAGTCAGCCTGTCATCTTTTAATGGTAGACTATGAGCCCTTCGGGGAAGTGCAGCTCACAAGTTTCAAACCATTGCTCTACAAGAACAGTTAACGAATTGTCATTAATTTTGTCTATGTAAAATTACAAAGCACAGATGATTACAAAGAAACAAGAATAAAGAAAAAGAAAAAAAAGTTATAAATTGAGTAGGCAGCATTTGAGGGGTTAGTATGTTTGTAAACAGGAACTGAGACCCTGAACTCTGGGATTGGATCTCTTGTGCACTATCTACTGAATTGGAGCCAAAGCAAATACCACTATTTCTCTGGTAGAATATTCATCTAGAATAGTCTTCTCTACACAATATGTTGAGCCTTTTCTGTGTAAGAAGAAAATGTAGAGTAATAATGTTCTTCTATTTGCCTTTCTCTTTAGAAAAGCAAGCATTGTCTGCCATGTGGTTGTGTGTTAATCATGGCTGCTTTGAGATTATTGGTCTTGGACCTCATGGCCTTGACCTTTCATACTTTGGCTTTACCTGGACTGTGGGGCTGCAGGAGCTGCTTCTCTTTGGGCTCATCTGCTTCCTAACTGTGGCAGTTGCTGAGTCTCTCTCACAGCCAGAATTTTTGGGTTTCCTGAGCGTGCTTTTCAGTGAGCTTTGCTATTTTTATTATTTCTGGAGCATGTTTTTGTGGTCTGTGGTTTTGGGCATGTGGCTTCCTCCTCTCCTTTGTCATATATGTGGAGCTGAAAACAAGATACTGTAGTATAAACCAAAATGTCCTAATTTACCATCTATCTCTGCTTCTGCTGCTGTTTTTTATGTCACGGCTTCCAGTCAACAGCCTACTTGCTGAGAAACAACAAATGCATGCATTATCCAGCAACAGCTGGATAGTACTGGTGTGCTACCAATGCTGTTTAAGTTTCAAGTACAAAATACAGTGTCATAGGAGCTAGTGTAAAGAAAGGCATTTCCCTCCCAAACAAACCGAGTAAACCTTTGTTTTTTCACAAGAGCTGTGAAGGTTGGAACAGCTTTAGCTCCAGATATCCTGGGATATTTCCATATTTGTCAGAAACTGCTCTTTTGATGTGGCCACATAGTAAAGACAGTTGCAATACTTGTGACTGCTCTAATTCCATTGCTTCTAGCTCTGGTCATAAAAGCTTATATCTGTGGAACACCTAGTGGCAAGGCATGGGTGAAGCCTGATGAAAGAACTTGTGCTAGATCTGGAAGCAGAACGCTGCATGTATTTGTAGTTTTTTTTTTATTCTTGCCATTCCTTTTGTTGGTACAACAATGAGAGTGGTTTCTCCTCAAAAATGAGGAAGCACACTACAAGCTCAAGTGACATGGAAGCAGTTGAACTGAAGAAAGTGAGGAGCTCTGAATTACCCTTTTCTCTTAATGTCTCTAAATAATACATACTTCATCTTTTGACCTCATCTCTTCATTGTTCTAGATTTTGTTCTCTCTAATACTTCTCTGATAAGCCACATAGATCAAAGAGATTAAACCTTGTATGCTACTAATCTGACATAAAGGCTGTGATTCCTCAGTATTTCAAGGTAAAATGATAAATAATCATGGTAATGAGGAGAGCCTTTTTGTTTGCAGTGTGACATAATTAAGCTGCATCTAGTAGTAATTAATTTGTAAAGTGTTCACAGAACTGTTCTCACACCATCTGTGGTGCTGGTGCACAACCAGAGGAATAGTCAAAAATTCTTTGTATTTTACAGGCTTCATTGGAAACAAAGCAAAAGAGAAGCCCTCTCTTTTCCAAGTAGAAACATGCCAATCCTGCAGTAAGTGCAGGGGATGGGAGAACATAAAAATTTCAAATCAATACAGACAAAATACTAAAGGAATTTAGTGTTTTCACTGATATTTGTCTTAATCAGATTTCTTTATTAAAGAGATGATTGCATAAAAGCGGAAAGATTAAGCTTGCTTAAAGAACTGAGTATCACCATTTTTTGTTTTTAAACTGATTTTCAGTTATTCAAGAGCTAGTACATTTGTTTTAATCAATAACACTTTTAAATTGTAGGAGGACAGAAAAGTGCATTTGTAAAGTGGTAAATTTCTTAATGCTTCAGATTTTTCCTTTGTCTCTGGTACCATGACTGTTTTCAACCCAGCCTGAAGACACAACACTAAATCTGCACATTGATGCTTATTGCACATGAGCTTGTCTCTGGGCTCTGTCAGAGCCTCTCTGGGGGCTGTTGACCTTGCACTAATTAGAAGATGTCATTCCCAGTGGGCTAACAGCAGATCTGCCCTTAGCTCATGCTCTGGGATTAATTTAATGGGTGAAGTGTAAAATGCTGCATAGATTTCTGTGAAAACAGGCTACTATGGGAACAGCTGTTTAAGCATGTTCTTGCTTTGGGAGGCTTTCAAGCCATTTGGACTTTCTGTGGCAGCCAGTTCTGGCACATGCCCTCTTATGTTCAGAGGTGAATCTTGTCCCTGGAAAAGTAATTCTGTAAGTGCAAAGAAAGTGCATTGTGGTTTCACTGCAGGAGTCAGTACTTGGTGTTTTCCTGACATTGCTGAACAAGCCTTGCTCTCTTGTACATTAGACTGACTTAATTGGAGGATTAGAATATTGTTGAAAACTTAGTGGTTGCCGAGGGATTTCTTTTTCCCTTTCTGTCTTAGTTAGTAAAATTGAACATTCTCTGTTTGTTCTATTCTGTAGAAGAATAAAAATCTCCTTGCAAAGTTCTACTGAATAAGCAGGACTGTATCAATCTTCCTCAAAATTAAATACCAGCCAGACCTGCTGTTCATATGTGACATGCTTATTTGCATTTGCTCTGATCTTTTGCCCAAATGAAAAAGCAGGAACTGAATAGGATTTAATTACAGGCTTATTTGAGCTCTGTTTTATGGAGACAGCATGAAGTGTCATATTTATCAGAGTAGAACTTTTGAAACATGGTCCTTTTTACTCTCTCCATTTTATCTTCTGAAGAAAGAGATATCTGATGTGTGCTTTTTTGTGTTTTGTTTTATTTCCTTCTGACAGAAGCATACATTTAGTGTAATGAAATTAGGGTACTTCTGTCATAAAGAAAATAGTGCATTAAATTAATATTTTTTTCTCATTGTAAGTCCTAAGCAAAAAAAAAAATCATTTTCATTTTTAGGGTATGTAATTTTATAGGGTTCTATTTCATCAGAGCGTGAGGGGGATAATATTAGACTTCATATTTCTAAAGTTTGATAGGGCTTTTTATTGCTTCTCAGGAGAACTTGTCGAATCTAACTTCTGTCAATTTTGGTTTATTGTTTTCTCTGGATTTCTGCTAAACCATAGTTATCACCCATGAACCAAACTATTTTACTTGTGGTTTAACCATTTCAATTAACATTAAAACCAGACATAAGAGTTCAGCCATTTTTAGAAGCAATTTATTTTTCAGACTAAGTTTGCATTAATTTTTTTCATGTTGTGATGTTTTTCTCATTTATTAGAAAAGTGCACTAGATATCCTGGTCTGTTTCCACTGGATAAGATGCCTGATGGGTGAGCAAGATGGTATGGTGAAATCATGTTACTAGATGAGTTTTATCCTAATTTATGCTCAAGAGGTGTGTTTGTTACTGATGCTTTTTGGCTTGCAGAATTAGTTTGTAGAGTTCTAGTGCTAAGTGTTATTCAGAAGAAATCACATATTGAAAAATACAAGAGACCTTCTTTTAAAATAAAGCTCTGCCTTTTAATTTTTTTTTTCATGGAGTGATAACTGAGCAGCATTTTTTTTTTCTTCGATGTTGTTCCCATTCAAGGACTACCAAGGTATTTTTAAGTGTTTGTGTATCCATGTAAAGAGATAGAGGGGGAGAGAGAGATAGGGGAATGAGAGAAAGTGTCTTAACCACAACATATGTTTCTCTGGAAATTCATCTGTTTTCTTCAGTGACAAAGCCAACTTGATAATCTCTGTAGGGATTGCAAGCTAACACAGCTACGGAAGAATGAGCTGGATGCCATATTGCTTAATCAGCCAAGTGGCTGGTTAGTCTAGTTATTTTGTGCAGAGGACAGATGCCATAGTCTCTGGCAGAAACAGTACAACACGAGTTTTCAGATTCTGTCGTTCTTTGCTAACAGTTGGGAAAAAGATATTTGCTAGGCAACTAAGCTTGGACTATTGCAAACCAGTAGAATGAAAATCAGTGAAGGAAGGGCAAACAATATCTTTTCCAGGATTGGAATGTTTCTTGGATACTAAGGGCTTGTGCAGAATATTATTTTAAGCACTTTCAGGTTACTCAATTCAGTTGTCAAAGTTACCTTGACAAACCTCCTAGGCCTCTTAATGTGGCCACTACAGAGCAAAGCCAACATTTGAGACATAAGGGAAAATTTTTAGAATTCAAGATAGCATTATCCCAGCTCAGAGAAGCACACTCAATGTGGGTTTGCAATAGTTTGTTTTAACTTCATGATGCATGTACAATGACACAGAGAGAATAGATAATACCACTGAGAAAAGCTTTCCCTGCTAAGCCAAAAGTAAAAATCTTTCACCACTATTAGGTTTTATTGTTGTTCAGGATTTCATAAATGCTTCAAGCAAAGCTCTTACCACTTTTCCCTGTTCTATTCAGAGTAGAATAATCCTGGTTTGAATTAGCTTAGTATTCACTGAGAGTATGGTGAGGAAAATACATACAGTTAACTTTAATTTAATCATTTGTTATAATTCAGTTTGGTGTCATTTAGAGGGAGTAATTCTAGTCTATAACACAGAGGAGTTCTGCAGGAATTTATCTACTGAAAGGGTTGTCAAGCATTGGAATGGCTGCCTAGAGAAATGGAGTCACCATTCCTGGAAGTGTTTGATAAACAGCTGGACATCATAGCACTTAGTCCTGTGGTTTAGTTGACATGGTGGTGTTCAGTCAAAAGTTGGACTCGATGATGTTGGACATTTTTTCCAACCTTAATGATCTGATGATTCTGTAATTGACTTTTTGAGTGGGTATAACTTTGTCCCACACTTAGAAATGGAAAATCTTGAAGACATTATGTCCCCGATGATACAAGTGTTTTCTCAGTGTCTGTTTTTTAATTAAGTTGCAGCACAAGTGAATACTCAAGACTTCATAAGGCTGGAATGTCCTTTTCTCCTATGCTAGAGATTATGTTGGGTATATTTACAAGAAATATTTTATGCCTGGAGGCAATAGTAAAGGAGGAAATAGGTGACTGGTATGAAAGAAAACTCATGCATATCTGCACTTGTGCATACAAAAAAAATCCTGATCTATTGTTATGTAATATAAATGTCATGAATTGAAAATAATCTATTGCCAGAAATGGAAGATCATGATGGAAAGAAAAGTCATGTAGAATAGTCTATAACCTTTTGACAAAGAAATCAATATAGTTTCCAGGAATTAGTTTATCTTAGGATCCCACTAGTACCTCTGAATAAACCCATCCATGACTTTTTTCATCATCTTTTCTTGTTACTCTTCTGTCAGTCATATTTGCTCCTCTAACTTGGCCTTCTTTTGTTTTGTTCTGATGTGCAGCTATGATTCTGTGTTCAGGACTATTGTGGTTAAGAGGTACAAAGCTTGTTATTTTGTGCAAACCTATTATGAGCTGAAGTAAAGCATTCTGCACTTGATTATGTGCTAGCATTTAATATCCTTGACTCTATTTAATACTTTAGATTATTAGAACCTGTGCTTTGAATACATGATTTTTGCAACTATCTCATCTATTTTAATTTTTTATCTGTGTGTTAAACTTTGGTATTAGATAATCTCAGAGTGAACCTCATTTGTTTAGCAATGATGGCAGCAGAACACTTTTGGAACCAAAGTGTAGCATGACAAATGGTTGTTAGAAGGATTCCTGTGCTTTTTGTGTCTTTAAGTGCACTGGTAAAATCTACCCCTGGACAGAAGTTTCTGCTCACCACTTGAGCAGAAAAGCACGCTGATGGAAGCTGGAGTTGCTCTTCTGACTTCATGGGAGCATTACGAACAGGCACAGGCGCTTGTGGATTTGGCTCAGAAACTCGCAGTGATGTGAGTCCTTGAAGGTTCAAGTGAAGAACAGGCCTTTTAGTCTGGCCTTTGCACAAGAGACTCATACACTTTGGGTATATGGATTATCCTACATGAAAGGTCTTCATCAGTTTTTGCCATATGGTTAAAACATATATACATATTTTTGCTGTTACATCTAGGCACTGTGAGGCAGCTGGTATTAATGAATAAAAATAGCCACAAAATCCTGGCATGTGGTTGCTAGAAGGAACAATTTATAGCCAAGGGTCTTTTAGATTACTAGAAAGGAGAAAAAAGGAACAACCCCAAAACACATGACCTTTGAAAGTATGTATGAACTCGAAGTTTCATCTGCATTTTGGGCACCTGTATTGCTCAAGGCAGCAGAATATGGAACTGATTATAAGATATTAATTCTATCTATTGCTAAAAATTATAGGGAAGGCAATTGAGGAGTGTGGTGTTTTGGGTTTCTTTTATAAACACCATTGCTCTAGTTTGTCTTTTAGCTGATATTAGTATCAAGACATTTGTAGCTTCATGAAGAGCTTGGGAGAGATAAGTTTCTCAGAATAAATGAAATATAACTTACAAGGTGAGCCTTGGAAGGTGGTCTTACTGTAATGCAAAACTATGAGTTCTAGTAATTTATTTCATAACCCTGGTTCAGATTTTTGCCTTCTAAAAAATAAAGCTGACCTTCCTTCTCCACAGAGCAATGACAAAATGCAAGATTCCTATGTTTCAGAAAATGACTCTTTGGAAGTCCTTAGCATTTCATAATTGATAGTTACCAAGGACAGTGAGGCTCATCTTAGGGCTTTATGTTGTTGGGATTTTTTTTTTGTCTCTTTGGTTTTTTTGCCTCATAAGCACTGTGATTCAAATAAAGGGATGATCAATATAGCATGCAAATGCTGTAGAGTGTGATCACTAAAAGCTATTATTGTGTTGTAGTGAAAAATATGCAGTGTGACTATACTGGCTGCTTCAATTCTTAACTTCTATAAACAGGCACCAGGAGCAGTGTTAGGATGGGGGGTGGGATTCTGGTATTCCACAGAACCATGAAGACCGGCATTAGATTCTATCATGGGTTAGCAAAGGAGAGAAAAATTAAAAAAAAATCAGCACCAGCGTGCTGTGTTGGTCAAAGAAATTAAAATGAGACAGAGGAATGCATTCTTGTAATTAGCATGATTATGAGTTGAAACAGATTACCTAGAGATGTAATGGTTTCTTTTTCTTTTGTTTCATAAGAAGGCCACAAGCCTTTGAAAGGTGCTTCAGACAAAACAAGGACTGATGTAGGAGAATCCAGGTGAAATACTGTAGGTATGAAGAGGAGCTATACAATGGCATAGAGCTGATCCAGAGGAAGGACTCTGCAGAAAATATTCATCTCTACTAAAATTTGTCCTGAATGAGAAGTTCCCAGATGGCATTTGTCACTCTGACTGCAGTGACAAAGAAACAAGACTTGCAGCAACATTGAGATGTGACCAAATTTTTCTTCCCTATAAGGCTGAGGGGAGCATAAGCAGGATACTGATGTAAAAAGTGGAATAACTTATTTCCTGATTATGCATCTATGAACTCCAGAAAAGCCAATAGGGGCAAATGCCTGGTGGTTTTGTGGCTTCATTACAGAAAAACTCTTGGAATATGGAAGTCATAAACAGCAGGCAGGCAGACTGTTCTAGTGAGAACTCATTTCATGGTTAAATCTGCTAAACTGTGTTTTAGCTCTTTTTTGTTTAAATGATAATGCTGCTTACCATTGTTAAGTTTAAATTTTTGTTACCCACCATTGTTGGTAATGGCTTGTTGGATGGTTGAAAATGTGCATGTTATTAAACAGTAATATCCGTTCTACACTTCTGCTTGGCGAGTGTGAAATGCATGTGTGTGGATGGTTCTAATCACGGCTTCTGCTTTGTGTTTGAAAGCTATCACCTGTACTTCTTGCTGCTTTCCAGTGACTACTCTTAGCAGCCATTTGCTGTGGATATCAGAGAAACAAGAGAACCTAGGAGAGACACCCTTTGATTTTTCAGCAAGAACTATATGAAGATGGAAGGTAATTCTAGGTTGGATGTTTACCTAATCCTAACAGAAAATGTAATTGCAAATTAAAAAAAAAGAAAACCCACACAAAAAGCCTTTAGGAAAATTAGTGTTTCTTGTAACAAAATATGAGTACAAGCCTTGAACAAAAAATTCAAGGTTGACTGTAGGTTCACTGTAGTTTGCAAAGATGGAAATAAATGTCTGTGGTAGTGAGGTACTTTAAAACCTCTTAGAACAAGTGTTTGTATATAGAAATATAGTGTTGTTACCAGGCAAATGTCAATTCCAAAGCTCCCACATGTGAGGCATTTCTAATTTTACCCAGCTGAAGTTTATCATGGTGGCTGCCAGTCCTGTGTGCTGTGTTGTTTTGTTGCTTGGAGAGGGTTGTAACTCTTCATTTTTGGAAAATCCTTGCTCATAAACTGCAAGTGATTCTCCACTGTGGCTGAAAAAAATATAAAAATCCTCGAGTGTTTTATATCAAGTAATGTCCTCTTAACATACTGTTCTTACTAAAGGTTCTCTGTGGAACTGCTGCTTGACAAGTTCTGGTGTACAGAGTGTTTTCAAAAGGAAAGAGTTGATTCACTCCTAGAGGTCAGTGGTGCAAACTCACAGGCTGGTAGCAGAGTGATTTTATCACAGAGAGAACAAGCTGGCCCCTGGAAATGGGTGTGTGTGCAAGCTCTTGCCTCTACTGCCTCGTGGTAAGTTACTTCTCTTCCAGAAGGAATAACCCAAGTTAAGTGTGCACATCCAGGGGTCTTTTGGAATAGTAGAGTTGCTGTAGCCACACAGTCCAGCCCCTACCTAGAGCACTGTTATCTGGTGGTAGGAAAATGAGTAGAAAGTAAACATCTATATAAAAATTCTGGTATTTATGTGCTCTGTTATGCCAGTGTGATGATATTACAGAGAGCAGTAGCAGTATAAAGTAGGTGCAAGACAGAGATTGGTAAAAAAAGTAGCTCCTGTCCTTGCCATGGTCAGAATACCTTTCCTGATTGATGAAAGCAAAAGCTTTTTTTTTTTTTTTTCATTGAAAACATTGTTTACAAGGAACTGAAGCATTTCCATGGCTAGCCTAACACTGTAATTTGAATACATTCCCAACTGCAGCCCTTTATCAAAATCCTGAGGATTCTGAAGAATGGATTTTGATGTCACCATTAGACAGTTGTCACACACAAATTCGTACCAACTGTACTGCATAGAATACTATGGATGGTTAAATGTGCTGTTAATTCTGAAAAACAAACTTGTTTTGCCACAGACTTTCATCTTAAAAATGTGGAGCCTTAGGATACATATAAAATGTCTAAAATACATAAAAGAAGAAAAATCTATGTAAAATCCAGGTAAGCTATCGTGTACTTTTGAGGTGCAAGAACTTAAAGTACCTCTTCTCTGTGTTCTGTGTATTGTGGAGTCCCTTCAGATGCATGGATTGCTATACCCATTGATGCCTTTAAATTGACTGAAAAGAAAATAACTTCTTAAAATCTTATGGTCCAAAGTGTGCTGTTACTGCATTCCATTATTGAGGGTGATAAGAATCTCAGAGATCTCAGGGGCTGTTTTATTGCTGGTGTACATTGCACAGGCTGGCTGAAATGATCACTGTGCTTTAGAGTGAAATGGGAAGCAGTCTGCTTCCAGACCTTACAGCCTTTAAGTATCATACAAGAGGAAAACATGCAAGATAAGAAAATGTAATGGTAATAATCCTGTGATGAAAAACAAATGTGGAGTACATTTCTGATTGATAAACTTCTTGAATTCCACTATTTTTTTTCCATGCCTGAAAGAAGCCTGTACTGTTGTTTACCCTCAGAACAAGGCCCGAGGTGATTCGATTAATTTTGATAAGCAGTGCTAGGTACAGTTGTGGGAGGAGGTTGAAGGTTCATATGAATGTCACCTGGCTCCATTAATTTTGCTACAAGTATCATAGGTTTTTATGCTAGTTAACTCTGGGAAGACTTATTTATCTATGACGTGAAAAATTGAATATGTGAACACAGGAATGTAAATGTTCAACATGTAAGATGAAAATGTTTCAAAAATACATTGTAAAGGTTGCTTAAATATTTTAATACATAATAGATACCTTTTCTTTTTAATGTATGATGAGGATAGCAGAATCTTTTCCCCAGAAGGCCTTTCTATCAAAAGAGTTTCTTTATAAATTCCTCCTGTGTCTTGGTATTATGTAAGCTAAAAGTCCCTTGGCTAAAATAAGTATTGGTTAGCTGACCTTTTAAGTCAACATTTCAAGTAGTTTTGATTCAGCCCAAAGTTATTTGTAAATGAAACAAATTAAATTATTGCCCTTATTTATTACTCACATTGAATCAATTCAGTTTTCCATAGAAATATGATTATTAAGACATGATATTGAACTGAAAGTAGAGATACCTGATTCATTACTCATCATGCAAGTTTATGGTAGAATAGCCCAAATAACACATGCAGGAGTGCTGTTATTGCAGTTTTTGTATTCTAAGGGCATTTTTAAGACTCTTTGATTCTTTGCCCAGTCAGCTTTCCACAATTTCAGACCAGATCCAAGCTTTTCAGGAAGAGGACTGATAGAATTCTAAGACCCCGCTAAAGAAAAGCAGTAGGATCTTTCACGAGGTGCCTGCCTAAAATGATGATTATGTTGTTGTTGTTGTTGTTTTAAGTGACAAAAAAGGACCTGAGATTCCTAGGAAACATGAAGGAGGACAGGAAGCAGGTGTGGCCATGCACTGGAAGGAGCCCATGGGAGGGCCGCCAGTATCAGTCGGGATCTGTAGCGCATGAAGCACAAGAGTAGAGAGCAGACTTGGTTCAGCCTTTGGGAAGGCTAAAGGGAGACCTTGTGTCTGTCCACAGCTGCCTGATGGGAACGTTTAGAGAAGACAAACAGGTGCATAGCCAGAACTGAGAGGCAGCAAACACAAGGGGCAGGAAATGAAGTTGTTAGGTATTAGCAAAAATCATATTCACAGCAAGGGGTAGTCAAATATTTAAACTAGTTGCTCAGAGAGGAGGTGAAATATCCTAATACCCTTGGGGATATTAGAAATTCCCCTGGACAGGGTTCTGAGTAACCTGCTATGAGCAGGGAATCAGATGAACTTCAGAGATTCTTTCTGAATTATTCTATGAACCCTGGGGAAGAAAAGGGAAGAACAAAAGGGTTTATGAAAAAAAAAAAATAAAAATCTTATGACTCTGAGGGGAATTGTGTGTTGCAGTGTTAAAACTGACCCATGGAAGAAAATCTGGACATTTTGAGAGATATGTCTTGGAAAAAAATCCAGATGAACTCTCCCCCATGCTATAATTCAACAAAGTTATTTATCTTTGTACTTCTTCACCTTCCTCAGCTGTAGGGAACATCTGTTCAATGGGAGTTACTATCTCTTCATTAATTTATATCTGCAGATGGGAAAAAAAGGGAAAAAAGATAAGAAAAAAATGAACTTCAGGAAAAACCTAGGAAAAATATAATTTTCTTGATTGTTTTCTCATTGTTGCCTTTCTCACACTTAAGGAAGTTATCCTTGAGAACTGTAAGAAAACACTTTGTCACCAAAGATTGCCTTAGACCTCCTATGATTGCCATTAAATGGACTCACATGCATTTAAGACCAAGGCAGGGTGTTACTAAAATAAAATTTAAAAAAACCTCAACTGATAAAAATAAAAATAGAGTAAAAACTTTTTGAGTAAATGAAAGATGGTTGGTAAGAAGAGGCATAACAGGTTTAAAGATCCCCCCTGCTCCCACTCCCTCTTAGTTCTTCTGTCTGTTCTGCTTTTACAGGCTTGTCCCTACCATTGTCAATTCAGTGCCTCTGTCCCTTATATGAAGTTTTGTGCTGCAACTCTTTGGCCTTCTTCCACTAATCCTGCCTTGTGTCTGCCAAGCACGGTCTTTTACACCCCTCTTCAAGCTGTGCACCTAATTTCTTAGAGGAACAATGAAATGTAGAAAAAATAAAAGAAAATAATGATCTTGTCTGTCACACAAGTTTTAGGCACAAATTCAGTTTCTCTTGTTACGAACTTCTTCTGTAAAGAAGATCTTGCAAGAGGGCATGGTATGGTTCCCATGGAGAAGGAGAAAGGATATTAAACTACCATCTTGATCTGTGGGCAGAAGAAGGAGCTTGGATTTGAGGAAGATTTACTTACGTTGTGGTACAACTGAGTTTCTAGATTCTTGAACTTGTAAGTCAAGATGGAATGAATATTTTGCTACTTCTTTTCCACTATAAGCTCACTGTACTCAAGACATAACTCCTTTCACTTGTATTCTTATTTTTCCAGGAAAGGGAATATCAAGTGTGTTTTGTACCAGGGCTCAACTGTGTTGAACAACTGTATGCATATTGTTTTATTATTTTATTCTTCTCTAAACCTTTTTTAATGATTCTATTGTTCCCTTATGTGTTCATTCTAAATAAGTATCTACCAACTTTCCTTTGAGCAGTCAGAAGCCACTAATTAGCTGTTACATAGTAGCTCTGTCAGATTACTACCAGTTTCCAACCAAATTCCCTGCCCTTCTTGCATCAAAGCAGCACTGGAGATTTTTGACTGACAATGAACTCAAGAGTTGCTAAAGCACTCAGTACCACGCAGATTCAGCTTTATGATTACATCCAAGATGGGCCTTTACTAACGTGCCTTCAAAATGTCAATTATAGACACATTCATTTCACAAAACAGCCAAAAGCTGAGGTCTTGTGCAGGTTCATGCTATAGAACAATAGGTAAAATCAGAATGATCACATCTAGCACGACTCTGCCGGATTAGGATGTGCTTTTCTTTTCCACTTCTGTCTGATGCTTTGAATGCCATAAATGGTCTCCTTGTTGAGCTGTCTTTGACTGACTGCTGTCATGCCTGCACTCTTTTCACTGCCACTTTCTTCTTCTCATCCCACAGACAGCTGGGCAAGTTGCATGCCAGAAGCTCAATGGGAGCTGGAAAGAGCATTAAAGTGGCTTTCTGGCTTTATTTCAACATCTTTGCCAGATCCTGATGTTGGGTGGAACCCGGAAAGTATTCACATAAAAAAGCAATTAAGAAAATACCATTGGTACTACTAATTTGGTTTTTAACAAACTTGAGACTGTCTTAAAACTTGGAGTAACCTTCTACAGTGGTTTATTTGCTTGATGTGGTTACTCATTGATAATGAGTGTAATTTTATTTTATTTTTGACATAGGAAATGTGGAACTGAATTATTGTAACTTTTAATGCTTGGTGTCTTCTGGGTCAGATGCATTAGTTAAAAAACAAATTAACAGCTCACACCCACCCCTTCAACCTCCACCCCCCCCAGCTAAACTGAAGTCCCAAAACAAAAGATGCCCAAACTTTTTGACTGCAGTTATGACTGCTGCAAGGGGAGGGAGGGAACTGCATCTATGTCCTAGCACTCGTGCTTCTTGTCTCAGTGTTTTTTGTACACTGCTCTTATTCTAAATATAGTAAATTCACTCTCCAAAAGAAGGCCTCTCTTGTGGTTAAGAGCTAGACTGTGTCTTGGAAGAGTGGTGGTGCCACTGGTGCACCTGCTCCATTGGCTTTGCTGCCTCCTCCCCATGCGATCCTGGAGCAGGGAGCTGGACCTGATGTTCAGAGGCGTCCAGCTGAGTGGGTCACAGCTTTTCCACAGCCTGGAGATCTCATGCTTCTCTAGTCTACCACAGCTATTGCTTCTGCCTTTTTGGTGAATCCACCCCTTCATAGGCTTCTAGCTCCTTCTAGTTTCATTGTTCCTAGCCTTGCATTATTTGTCTGTTGATTTTTTCTCTAGAAGGAATCTTTTCATCTCTATTTAAATGTTAAGTTTTATTATAAACCCAACACCACTTTCCTGTAGCTGTTAGTAAATGGTATAATGCAAATAATCATGTCTTTATGGAGTTGAATTAAAAGAGGTCTCTGTCAAAATTGATGCAGAGAATAAATGGCTATACTATTTCTGAATCCTCAATGGATAATTTTTAACTTTTCTAGACTCCATTTAATTACATTTCCAAGCGTGAAGTAGTGTTGAATATCATATCAGTTCCTAGTCTTCACTGACTCATGTTGGAATATGGGCCTCATGTTTAAGCAGAGAAAATAATAAAAAACATTATGGAAATTCAGAGCCGTCTCCAAAAGTGTCACTGTATAACAATGCAATGTGGATGACCAGTGAAAAACTAAAACCCTGCCATGCAAACACATTTAAGAGTGGTAAATGGTTCTTAACATTCCTCAATGGCTGAACTGAATGAGTGAGAAATACAGGGGAAAAAAGTCATTTATTGACAATGCACAGCCAGCGGTTGAACTCAGAATTAATCCCAGATACTTTGCTTTCTAATCTTTGCTTTCTAATTATTACTTCACAGTATTAATGAAGGACATGAAGAGTAGTTTACAGGATCAGAAAGTTCATCAGATACTGAAGTGCTCTTCAGAAATTTGACAACACTATCTATGGCCGCAGAAAGTCATCTGTCTTGTGTTTGAGACAAGGCAGATAATCCCCACTAGTTTTTAACTTGTTATGGATTCTAAGAGCACTAATAATTACACTGCTCTCTCAGACAAAATTTCCACTGCAATTCCTCTTAGTGAAGACTGGAGGATAGGACATCTTTTGTGCCAAAACTCAACACTATCTTTGATGTTGAGTTCAGAGTTGTTTCTAACAGGTTTTCCTTTTAATAACATGCTTGCATCAGAATGGCAACTTTGGTTGCATAGTTCATTCTATTAATGAAAGATTATATCAGAGCGTGGACCTCAATGAATTGCCAGTTTTGTATCACTGGCAATTCAGCAAATAATCTTTTCTTTTCAGTCAGTCCTAATCCAAACTGTTGGAATAAACTGTGCTCTTTTTGTTGGAATGGACTTTGCATAAAGACACTCAACTAGCCAACAGTGAACTGTACTTTTAAAAAAATCTGTCGGTGGTTTGTGTTTTAAAAAATTGTAAAAATAATCTCTATCTGCAGTCAAAAGAACTGCACTCAGATGTATTACAAGAACAATTTGCCGAACAATCAGCTGAAGCAGGAGGTTCCAATTTTTCAGAGCTTTAAGGGCTCCTGTCAGAGAGGAAAGCTGTGTTATATACATTCTGACAAGTACAAGATAAGCAATCACTTGCTGTGATGTTGTTGGTTTAATTACCCTCCAGTGTCGAACTGTGATCCCCCTTGGGAAGTCATACTGAGGATACAAGTTTAAGTCAGCCTTTTCTACTTTTTAGATAATTGCATATTCTGGCAGAAAAAAAAAAAAAAAAGGACCTGACTTAAAAGGGGTGAAAACTACAATGACAGTAAAACTCAAAACAAACATCTCTCTTTAAACCAGTGTCTAAGTCTATGATGAACAAAATTCCAAAGGCAAAATAGCTCTTTTCAAAGTGAGTTAGAACTACCTAGGCATTAAATAATTGTGTTTGTATAATAGACAACTAAGGAAAGCTTCTTGATACCTGCTTTAATACACATAGGCACCGTGAAAAGAATCTACAGTAGATTTGAAAAATGCAAATTTCTATTAATGTAGGTTCTACTTGATGTTCTGTGAATTGAAGCAGATTCTGTTACATTTTGGTGTTTTCTTCTTTATTCCAGAGATGAAGTCATATGAGGAAATGTTACCTATCTGGTAAGGTGATCATCATTTCTTACTCCTGGACATGAAGAAGTTGATCTTGTTGCACAAGGAAAAAAAAATGCAATCACTTTATGATGTGCTAATAGTGTAGATATTTACCCTTGAGGGTAGGTGACATTACAGTCATGTTAATAATATATACCTGTGTTCTCTCTGCCTTTGAAAAATACTGCTGATATTTCTTTCAATTCCAATTTCCATGTTTTCACTGTCAGTAATTGAAAAGGCCTTTTAACCAGGCCCTACTTTTAATATTTTAATGATTATTGATTTCTTTGTAATTATAATATCTAAATTTCTCTCCTGTTTAATTATTTTTTTTCCAGTAGTCTAACTGCAAAGGGCACAGTATAAGAGCACGTTGTTAACAGCTGTGACTCTTTACATAACTAACAGCAGAGGACCACCTCTTTGGTCCTTGACCTGATGTAACTTTGTGCCATGCTTTCCTGCTTTGCTCTCAGAGAAAGAAGTCTTTGGGGACCAAGCACAAGCTGCTTGTTTTGCTTTGTTTTGTTTTATTTTATTTTTCCACAACTCCTAATACATTAGGGCGATGTTCTCAGCAGGTCTTCCAGGCACTGTTGCAATATACTTGCACAATAACATTAGCTCCATTTGATAAATCCTTCTTCCAGTTGACCATTGATGTTATCAATCACTTTTTATACAACTATACTGAGTTACTTACCTTTTCCCTTCCATATTTATTGTTATTTACAAATCAATGTAAAAATTATTTTTGTAAATTGTCTCCATTTTTAATATTCAGAATATTTCCCATATCAGTATAATATTTCATATTTTTTGTGGTTTCAATTATTAAGTATAAAGTTGAGATATAAAACATTCTTGTCATCTGTGATACTTTATGTAATTGTGTTTTTTATGTTTCTTTGCTCCCTTGAAAACTTCTGATTGCATTGAAAGAGACTTGCTTAGAATGTCATTTAGATTGGAGGTTATGTGCCTGAGAACAAGCCTTACTCTCTTATAATAAAATAAACAGCATAAAACTCAGGCTTGTGATGTCTGTACCCCACAAATAATACAGGACAAAATTTTTCTCAGCATAACCACCGAGCAGATCACTTGTGCTGGTCAACAGGGTCAGTGAGTCTTTGTTATTTGCTGTAAACCACAATGTCACTCATGAAAATGCACCGCGAAGTCTCTGAAACGTGAGGAACACTAGCAGCTGAAAGCATGCTGTGGAGCAGTGTCCCAGGCTGTTGCTGGGTTCTTGCACTGTTTCCTTGGCATGTCTGAGCACTTTTGGAGGCAGGGCCTCAATGGCCTGTTGATGTGACCCCTGTGCCTGTTCTCACACTCTACCAGAGCCTACCAGAGCACGTTTGTGCCCCGCACACTGTCTGTGGATCTCTGCTCCCCCACGGACCTCCAGGGCCTTCAGGGCCACAGCTGCCTTGTCGCCCTGATTTTTTAAGATTTTCTAAGCCTTCTGATGTTTACATTCTTGTAGCAAACTTTCTCACACACTTTCTGTAAATAACTTATTGCTTTGCATTCTTTTATAGAAGAAGAGAAATTTGATAGACTGTTAGTTTGTCCAGTGTCATTGGAGAGGTGGCACTGTCACCCTCCAATCCACTGTCACTTTTGGAAAACTATAAATATTAGAGTCAGAAAATAAACTTCCCCTTTTCTCTTCGCCTTGAGAACAGCGGCGTGCGCTTGTGTTCTTTCGTGTCCTATAGTGACACATCAACCAACTTACAATACTCATAAAGGCTTCAGGATCCACAGCTCTCTTCATTCTTCTCAGTTCTTCTGAATAAGTAACTCCCTGAAACAAATACATCACAGCAACAAGCAACCATGTCTTCTCCCTGCAAAATCCAATATATTAATCTGTCAGTAGTCCTCCTCTGCATTTGCAATCCAGACAGGTTCTGTACTTTTCTGATGAGGAAAGTGCTGTCTAATAATGAATGGAGCCAGTCTGGTCCTCCCTACTTGTTAATTAAATGGAACAAAGCTGACTTCAAACACCTGTCTGAGGGTGTTGGGGAACAACCTGGACTCTCTGCTAAGGTTTGGGCGAGGATGCTCCTCTTGATCAAGGCAAAAGTATCAATGAATCCAAGAAAAGGAGCAAAGCTTCTGGAGAAAGGAGTTTCACTCATTTTTCTGTGAAGTAGGTCACTTGCATTCCCATACCATGCATTTGATCTGTAGGTGAATTTGGAAACATTTCTGGCTAACTCTGTGAAACACGGAGTTATTGGGTAACTGGTAAGTAAATCGGTCATTGTCACAGTGAGGATTTCAAAGTGGAGATAACCAAGTTGTTGGATAATTAGTGGAAAAAAGTAAAAAACAATTGCAAATAAAAAAATTAAATATTTATCATTTAATTAATAACTTGGGAACCTAAATAAAGCAGTTCTTTATATTTTTAAAATTTATACAAACCTGCTTACTGACAAAATTTATCCACTCCATAGGATGAGGATGGATAGAGGAAAAGAATACTTTGCTAAATGTAATGCTACAGGGACTAGGGTCCAGTTTTGTTAAGAAAGGAACAAAAAAACCCTGGGAGTTAGCTGTCCTGTTTAGAGGCACACATATAGCACTGTCTGTGAAGACCTACATACTCTTGGCTCAAACAAAATGCAGTGTTTGTATTATCATCTTCTGTACACTGTATAACCCCCCAGAGCCCATCCCTAAACTTCTGTAGTCCTTGTGATAGATCTTTCAGTCAGACTGATTCAGCCAAAAAAATCTATTGCATTTATTGTTTTCCTATTCAAGAAGACTTTTAAACTATTTTTCCCCCAAATTATATGAATAGTTGTTTTTTTTTCTTCTCACAGAATAACAATTTATACCCTAACTTCCTAGCACTGCATTCTGGTACAGTCTCTGTGTTGAAAATGCGTAGCTCCTTTTGTAGAAAAAGGAACATTTAGAGACCTTTGTTTTACTGAGCTAACACCCTTTCTTTTGGCTTGAGGTCACCACTTTCTGATTCTCTCACTTGCCATCTTCCCATACCTCTTCAGCTACCCCAGAGTTACTAAATTCAGGCTAGGTGAGCCAGGCCTGAATCTCTTTAGTCACAAGGAATCTTGAGAGAAAATGCCATACTTTCACCTACCTACAAGCAAAACAACACACAAAATACATTTGTTCCCAAATAGTAAGGCAACTCCTCAAGCTCAGGTTTCATACCATCTTTTGCAGCTCCCATGAAGCTTCACCAGTTTTGGATCATAAATAAATCAAAGCATTACTGACCTTGTGCCCAAAGTCATGTGTTTGGCTGAGCAGCTGCAGCTACAGAAGAATGAAAACTCAATTCCTGGCTGTCAGGAAGCGGTGCTGGCAGTGAAAGGATGGTCATGCACTGTTTTTTCCCCCAATCATGCAGCAACTTGACAATAAGCCTCTGTTTCTTTCCCACCACTCATTCCTTCTACTATCACTCCAGCTTTTCCCTGATGCAGCACCAGAGAGGGGTGACTCCTTTTATTCTCAAATCTCATGCTTTTCAGCTCCTTAGCCACCACAGCTATAACAAGGCTCTTCTCCTATCACAGATTGCTGGATTTTTAAGGAGAATACCAGCCTCTGTTGAGTGGCAGAGAAGGATCAGGAATTTTGAAAACAAATATATTCATAGATACACCTTATCATACCTAATGAAATTGTCAATAGACCTGCAACAAATTTCTCTTTCACTAAAACCTACTAATTCCAGCTTCTCATGTTAACTGGAAAGGAAGGAAGGAACTCTGATACCTCTACAGATGTTACTGCACATATTTTTATTTTATTTTTTAATGCTTTGGTTGCTGCTCCATAATTCTACGTTGTTGCTGGAGTGGTTTCAGGAGATTTTCCTCCATTTATATTTCACCTCTTAAATGGGCATAGATTTGAATGGATATTCCCTAAATGAATGGTTATGAAACTAGAAGGCTTTTCTGCAATCTGTGTGGATTCGAAAAACATTGCTGAGATGGGCACACGTGTGTCAGTGGTCTCAAACATACTCTGAGTGGGCCAGAATGGTTCAGCCATGGAAATTAGCTAGGCCTGATAGAGAGTCCTGACAGGTCCTTTTTAAGGTATTCAGGACAGTGATCTTTTTAAGTCTCCTCTTTTTGTGGAGGACAAGCCCTGTTCAGCTGTGTTCCACCGTGAGTGGTGTCCTCCCTACAGCAATACAAGCTGTGCAGAAGTATGAGTGAGGATCTTTTTTTTCCACTTGTGTACCCTGGTATAAAGTTGGTGGGTTTTTCATTCTGCATGTTCCAAGTATTTTTAAATCCTGAAAGTAATTATTCTTTCTTCTTCAATTCCCAATTTTTATTCCTCCAAATATTCTTTCTGTCTCACAAATAATGTTCATCCATATAGAACAGATCTGCTTAAACACTGAGATGAACATTGACCAAGGTTTTGAGCAGGATTTTATATTTCTATTTATATTATAGCTTGCATGTTTCTTCTTGCAGTACTGCCTGTGGTTAGGATCAGAAATATTCAATATATCCTCAGAAGTTATTTTCTTTAGTATTTACAGATCAGAAAGAAATATGAAAGAAAATCTCAGGAGAAGACCTGTTCCTACAAAACTTGTTATCAGGCTTTCAGAGAGAAATAGAAACATCTGAGTTCAGTTTCTGGCAGCGAATAAGGAGAGGAAATGATTTTCAAAGAGCTGGTTTAGAACATGGAGTGTTTTCAAATATTGATTCTACACACAGGATGGGCTGTTTTTGAATCTTCTCATTATTTCCTTTATATACTCCAAGTTCTTTCATCTTTCCTACAACAAAAGCAGGTTTCTGCCTTTCTAAAGTCTCAGTGTCTTTTGAAGCTCGACAAGAATTTCATGAGTGAACTGTTTAAATGTGTACTTGCCTTTGAGTACCTCATGCTATTCTAAGTCATTAAGATGTGCTATTAACTCACTGTGAACAAAGCCAGCTTCATTCCTTAATGCAAAACAATGCTCCAATAACAAAAAACTCACTAAAACATTGCATACACATGGCATAATACCATAAATAGCAAAAGACTGGATAAAGTCATTGCAGGCAGTATGTGCTTAAAGTGAGTGTTTGAGATGGGCAAAGAAGCTGAACTAGGGTGAGCGTTGGGCTGATTTTTTCAAAACCAGACTTGCACACTCTGTTGTAAATTGTCAGGTTTCAGGGGAAGTTACTCACACTGTAATCAGGTATGGAATTCAGTGGAAATGCTTAAAGGTTGAGATGTTGCTGTCAGAGTTGTGGCTGCATCTTCACAAGTGTGGTCATATGTAAATGAACTGTAAACTGGTCAGTCTAGGTGCCCTTGTATAAATAAGTGCCTTTATATAAATTGTTCACTATGTGCTCAGTTTATGAAGCCTCAACTCTTTCCAGTGCTTTTTATGGATAAAACCCCCATCAACATACAGAATATAATCCCTAGCATTTTTGTGTTTTCTGTAAACTCTTTGCTCTCCCCATTCCCTCCTGCTGCAGGAATTGGACCTGGCTCTGGAAATTACTTAGGAATGGAAGATATTTTTATACAGCTGAATATAGCAGTTCATCATGGATCAAATATGTCCTTTTGGCTTCTTCATGCAGCTAGTGAACGTAGTTATCAGAAATGTTTGGCTATTTTAAGTATGTTAAGGAGGGCCTTTGAGGGGAGGTATGCTCTATTGAGAGACAGACTTGTTTTTGTGGAAGTTGCCATCCAGGAGTCTCCAAGGGAACACATAGCAGCAAAACCAGAAGGATCCCCTTGTGCACTCGTATGGCTTTAAAAACATTTCATGTCATAATGGTGTAAACAGTTGCTTCCTGAGAGTGAGAAAAACACTGAGAACTAAGCACAGGGTCTGACAGCGAGCTCCCCACTGAATCCCTGGGACAATACCTGGTTCCCACAGCATACAACAACTGCCCTCAGCCCCCCACCCCATGCTGTTGCCTCAGCTGGAGTGCTGTTGGCCTCCAGCACAGGCACATTTTGGGGGTGAAGGAAGACCCTTCCTATTCAGCAATGGACCCTACACCTCCAAGCAGCAAAAGAACTGCTCTCAGGGGAGTCCCTACACACAGACAGAGGTGCAGAAGCATAAAACACTAACGAGAACAGGCACTGCTTGGAGAAGAGATTCTTCTCAGCTCTGTCAGGCCTGCAAAAATATTTCTGGTGGTCATCATTAAGGTCAATGGACTTGCCTGTGATTACCAGTACTGGGCTGAGTGGCACAGTATTTGTACGTTATGAGTGAGTAGCTCTGCACTGGCACTTGGATAATTATGAATCTTTCCTGTGACAAAGGTAAGCTAAGAAGTGTCAGAAGGAAGGGCTCATGAGGGACAGAGAGGGCTGCACGCCTGGCTGTGCTGCTCACACTGCTAATGCCTTGTCTGGAAATGTCCCTGGCAGTGTTGCCCTCCTGCTCAAGTGCCAGTCACCTATAGAAGGGGCAGCTTCCACCTGAAAAGCTCAGCACCAGCCTGTCTGTTAACTTATCCAAGGGAGATACAGCTTGTGGAAAGAGCAATTAATTCCACCGTACTTTCTGGCTGATGCTGAAGTTTGTGAAATGTCTGCAAGCTGGGACTTCTTCACCTCCGAGGGTGGATGAAGTCTGTGTTGCAATTTATGAGCTTTGCATTATTAAAATTGTTTTGCCTCCCAATCTGCAAAATTTATTTTTTTTAATCCTTCTGCTAATATCGCCTATAATTAAAGAAGAAAGGAAATTACACATCTGCCAACACACGTGGAAAGCTGAAAATTACAAATGCTTTATTTCTCTTGAACTTGTAGCTAAATGAAAGTCTTGGGAGTATGAATTGAGATCCTCTGGCAGAAAAACTAGGACCAGTAGGAGCACTGTGCAGGCCTTGCACTCAGTGTGCAGCAGTCACCTGGTGATCATGATAAGCCCAGACTGAAGAAGTCTCTGGTCAGCTTCGTGCTGCTATCAGCAGGACCTACCCAGCTATTTATAGGGGTCAAAGGGACTGTGGGTAGAGGGGCTTTGGTTTTTCATAATCCTAAGAATTAAAGTAAGGGGTTTGCTCTGGGAAAAAAGGAAGGTGCTGGGGATGTTAGAGACAGTACCACTGAACTGGGATTTTTGCATACCTGTAACTGGGTTGAGTGGGGGCTGAGTTAGCAGCATCCCAGAGTGGCCTGTCTCTCTTCCTACAAACACCCTTCTCCTTGCCTTCTTTCTGCTGGAAAATTCTCATAAAATATAAATTCCATTACTAATCATCTCCATCATGGTTTCTTCCTTCTTTTCATGCATTAAAACCAACTTCCCCCTAACTTCACACAGAATCACATAGAATGACTAGGCTGGAAGAGACTTTCAAGATCATCAAGTCCAACCTGTGCCCTAACTCCTCAACTAAACCATGGCAGCCAGTGCCATATCCAGTTTTTTCTTAAACACATCCAGGGATGGTGACTCCACCACCTCCCCAGGCAGACCATTCCAAAAATTTATCATAAGAAACCTTCTCCTAATATCCAACCTATATTTCCATTGACGCAGCTTGAGACTGTGTCCTCTGCTTCTGCCAATGTTTGCCTGGAGAAAGAGACCAACCCCCACCTGACTACAACCTTTCAGGGAGTTCTAGGGAACATTAAGGTCACTCCTGAGTCTCCTTTTCTCCAGGCTAAACGCCCCCAGCTCCCTCAGTGGTTCCTCACGAGGTTTGTGTTCCCAGCCCCTCTCCAGCCTTGTTGCCTCCTCTGGACACGCTTGAGCGTCTCAATGTCCTTCCCAACC
>JAYDZK010000202.1:24537535-24548630 GCA_034509185.1 Euphonia xanthogaster | reverse complement strand
GAGAATTGCCCACTTGACACAAGACAACTGCCATACAGATGGTAATAGAATACATCCTGCCTTGCAATCTGGAACACTTTCTCTTTTTATATAGTTGGGGTTTATTGATTTGCCTTTGTTACAATGTGGCTGTGCTTTGCTTAGATCCCGTATATCCAAATTTCATCTTAAACTAAAGCTGAATATAATTGTTTTTTTTTTTTGTTCTGAGTTTTGATGTTTTTCACTTTGCCCAGGATTTAAAAAGGAGGGTAAATGCTATTTTATGACAATCTGTGGTCTCAGGTTGAAAACCAGGATCATCTCTAGAAT
Organism: Euphonia xanthogaster; assembly: GCA_034509185.1. Classification (NCBI taxonomy): domain Eukaryota; kingdom Metazoa; phylum Chordata; class Aves; order Passeriformes; family Fringillidae; genus Euphonia; species Euphonia xanthogaster. Next base: position 24,548,318 of record JAYDZK010000202.1, on the reverse strand, counting down.
GCAAACTGACAGCACATTTCTTTCTCTTTAAATTCTGGCAGCTACCTAATAATTTCAAATTAAAAGTGGATTTAAATTCAGGTCACTGGAAATAAACAGCTAACATTTTAGTAAAAATGGTCCTGTAGAAATTTACTGCACTTTGTTCTCTCCCGTTTAAACAGTCTGTGGTTGCTAGAGTCAAAGGAGGTCTGAACCATACAGTGGTACATTAGTGGCACCATTAATTAATAAATATCTTGTTAGAGAGGTGGAGAAAGAGTGTTTATTTTACCACATTCAACTGAGCTATACAGATGGAAATGTGGTTCCTACTGAAGTATGATCCTCTTGTGAGCTGAGTTTTACGACTGTGTGTTTATCACGTGACAGTATTCCAGAACAAGTTCAGGTAGTTCACAGATAAACTAAAGCAACAGTAGCAGCAATAGTAGTAGGTGCAGCATCCTGTGAAAGGATTATATTCTTGTTAAGTGTTCAACAATAAAAATTCTGAAATCGTAGGAGATTCAATTACATGTATGTTCAACGCCAGCACTGTAAAGTTTCTGCTTTTGTGGTATCTTGCCTTCACTAAAACTTCACTAAAACTTCACAAAAGGATGATTTAATAGAAATATATTAAAACTACATTTTTATTATCTAAAATCACTTGGCAAAGTTCTGTTAGTTTGAGATGGTAATTTGAGACCACACAAACAGTATGAACATGTGGACATTTATTGACAACAGGAGATAAAATTGGAGCATTTACTTGTCATAAACCTTCTTTTGGCATTTTTTAGGAGAGACATATGCTGTAGCTTTTGAAGACGAAGCAAAAGGCTGACACTATCAATTGAGATTGTCCAGTAAACCTGTCTGTGACCTGAAGGAAAGGTAGGTCTAGTCACAAGCAGCTGTCTTAACTGGAATTTAACAGCTTTTGATCAAAACCCCATAAATCTTCATTGTATTCATTGGTAATTCTACCTTGTCTTGTATGAGCCTGGGGCCTTTATGTACCTGAGATTGGGGAAATGGGATTTCTCTCCCACATTACTCTTGGACACTGCAACCCACAGTGTACTGCTGCAAAAATAAAGTCTAAAGAGAAATCCCCCAAAGTTTTGGTGAATCCATTTAATAAATAATGTAAAAAGGAAAAGAAAGAATCCCCTAAGCCAAAGGGAAGTGATGGGGAGTGTGTGGGTTCATCTGGTCATCTGGTCAGAGTCATGTAAAGCAATGTTTACTCTTCATTTTACATATGCTCTATGAGATATGACATCAACACATAGAGCATATGTAAAATGAAGAGTAAACACTGCTTTACATGACTCTGACCATGTTATATATTCCCTATAAAGTTAGGAATACAGTGCACACATAACCACGAGTTTGTGTGAGATGCAGTGAATGTCCCATGAGAGAGGGAACATGACATAATTTAAAGCTGGAACCTGGAGTGATTTATGAAAGTCATTGTCTTACTGACTTAGATACTTTCCATATGTTGTTGTAAAAACTCAGTTTTGTATTGTATGTACAAAATGTGTAGCAGATTAGCTGCAATACAACTTTCTTCCCACAAAATGTTTTGGTTTTAAAATGTTGATGTGTTTTTTATCTCTAGTCTGTGCTACACCACCGTATTTTTATGGAAAGAACACTGTAAAGTAAAAGATTTTGAGGTGATTTTGCTAAAGTTTGGAGTGGTGGACAATAAGTGCTGCAAGTGCTTTTGATGCTAAAACAACCTGTTGCACTGGATTTATGGCTTCACTTCTGTGCCATACTTATCTGATATGGAGTATGCCCTGTGTCATGCTTGAAGCCCTGAAGGTTCTGCCCTAGCATGGAAGGAAGAGGAGAATTTTTCTCTTACCAAGTGTAGCCCATTATAATTCTATCTCATTTTATTTTGAAAATTATTTAAAGATGGATCTAGTTACATTAAAATTATGTGATGGTAACATGATTTCTAAGAGGACATTACTCCCTGAGGCATTAAAAGGCTCAATTTAATTTACCATATTATATAAAATAATTTTATTGCAAGGAGATTTTATTCCAGTGGTTGCTTAGTAAGTGAACGGACATTTATTAATCAAATAAATCAACACCACCCATGGCAACTTGCCCCAGAAATACCTGCTGAGGAGAGATGGATGAACAAAGCATGAGGAAAAAATTATCTGGTTTGTGCTATATGTTTCTGCTTGCAATTTTCTAGAATTTATTCATTGTTCAGCATTATTCACCAAACAGTGTCTGCAGAGTAGTTTGCCTTGTAGCTTGTTCAGAAGCAATTTGTAGCAAGTATTCAACATATACTTCAAGCAGAGGTTGTTTGTCATTAATACGGGGGTCAGGTTTTTCTCTTTGTATATGATTCTTTGCTTTAAAAAAGTTTGTTGATGACAAATGAGGCTCCTAAGTATTACTGTGATACAAATTAATAATAGCATGAATTATGATATCCCTTTAGCTTTGTTTTAGATCCTTCATAATGATCTCCATAGACTTCAGTAGTATTCAGACCAAGCTCTAAAGTATTTTTTTTCAGCACTGACATTTGGGACAGACACTTTAAAATATGTTGGGCACACTTTCTGTACTCCTTCTCTATCAGTCTTTGTTTTGTGTCTTTGTCTGTCACTGAAGTCTTTACTCAGATATCCATGGAAAGTGAATTGCAAAGAAGACATAAATCCACCTAAAACAAACAACTCAAATACCATTAGAAATTGTGAACTTTCTTTTCCTGTAATTGCAAACCAGAGTATATGTTTTAAGACCTTCTCCCACCTACCTATCCTATAAGGCTTTTGAATGTGAAGTTGTGTGAAATAGCATAAACCAGACTCATACGTACCGAGAGATCACTTTGCAATTGTTTAAAATACATTTTCAGAAACATAAAACACCACCAGTGCTGAAAACCAGCAATTCAGTCCCTTGGTTGAATGCATCACAAGGAAGCATGCAGTGTTGCACCAACTGCATCTCCTTGCTTTGTTTCTGTCCTTGCTGCGCTGCCGAGAAGCCGGGGCGGGGGCGGAGTGCCGGGCTCAGCCTGCCGGGGAGTGGCACAGTAGCAATCCTTTGGACATCCCTTATTTATCCTCTGCACTGCTCATGTGTCGGTCCCCCACGGCTCTCCAGACCCCCACGCTGCGTGAGCTTGCTGCTGGGAGGGCAGAACAAATGTGGCTGTAAAGCTTTAACATCTGCAATAGCCACGAGTGGTTTGCTGGATGAGCTCTCCAGCAGGTAGGACAGCCTGTTCCCCAGCTCTGATATCATTAACCAGAGACACTGCTGCTCACCCCCTGAGGATTGCTAGTGGATCTTTTGTGCCTTGGGAAGAGCTAGCCAGACAAACAAGTATTCCCCTCAGAGCCTGAAGAGCAGGACAAACAACCCTTTCTGAGGCAGCTGTGGGAGCTGCTTCTCCGTGCCTAGGGATGCAAGGCACATTTGCTGGGCAGAATGAAATTTCTCCACTGGCAGGGAACTGGAACAAGGCACATGGGATTCCTCCACTCTCAGGAGAGCATCTGAGGTGTAAACATGAAGTGAAGGGACAGAATGCTGACTCTCTGAGTGGGATGTAGTGATGCAGGACTTGTTTTCAAGCCTTTCAGTACTTGTTTTACCAGAGATTAAAGTGTTATGAGCATGTCAGACAGCTAACTCAAAATAAGTCTGTGGTTGCCTCTTCCATCTTCGTCTGAGTGCTTAATACAATTTATCATCAGCTGCTTTCTTCTGCCTGTAGGAGCACTGGAAATCCCATTCCTGTGTTCTAATGTCAATCAGTTTCATTTTTCTCTCCATGGGGGACGTGTCTAACTAGAGAAATGGGAACTACACACGACAACCCAGGGAGACCTTCTAAGTGGAGTCCCCCCAAGGCAAGGACTGCACCTCTTGTTTAGTTTGAACTTACCTGCTGCTCGATATTTCTCTGTTTAAATGAGTTCTCTGTTTCTCCTCTCTTTTTCATTTAGGCACAAAAGCCTAAATTACGTTTTCTGGCACTGTAAGGAGTCTTTTCAGTGGTTTCATTCAGGTCCTCAGGCAAAATGAAGGTGGGATCCAAATGCATCCCCAGCGTGGAATAACTTCAATTGTCTCAGCTGAAGAAATTGCTAGTTGGTTTTTTTATTCTTGAAGGTACTCTGTTCATTCATGAGCCCGGTGGTCATTGTTGGAATACCTTTGCTTTGACGCTTTGTCCCTGGGAGGAACAAGCCAGTTAAAGCTGTGCAGGCCACAGAAGGTTATTTTTTGCAACTTCGTGTCCGTGTTCACCCCTGACCGCTGCCCTTCTCCCGGCTCCAGGGCGCGCGCAGCCCCGGGCCGCAGCAGATGGCGCCCGAGCCCCTGGAATTCGCCCTTTTCCCAGCCCAGATTTGCACGACAGGCTCTGCCCACGCCGGGGAACGTTCCCGGGTGCCCTCAGTGTCCTCAAGTGGTTCACGAAACAGGAGAGATGGGGAATAAATAATGAGAAGGAAGGAAGTCTTGGCATCAGTGAAGTTAGATTTGGTTTAGATTGCTTATTCACTTGGAATGTCTGTGATCCACGGAAGGATGTGATTACTATTCCTAAGGTCCTGTACTTAGCAGGAAGCCCTTTCCAGTACAGGGAACTGCGTACCTAACAAATACATTCAATTATAACGAAAAAGATTACACGGAGTGATGGAAATCCACACAAGAAAATAACTGAGCTATAGATGAGCAGTAATGGTTGTAGCTTTTTACATAAAAGCCAAAGTGTATTACTGAATTACAGTGTGCTTTTTTGATGCTCTTTATCTTTGTTTGGTTTTTTTTTCTGTTGTTGTTTGTTTGTTTTTCTTTAGGAGAGGCGATCAGTTCTCCTGTGCCAAGCAGAAAAGGCTTTCAGGAACACGCTGCTAACTTTTCAGTTCAATCTAGCAACAGCATGACTTCATTTCACCCTGTTTATCAGAACACAAGGAATCTGGCAGTGCTTTTGTACTGACTGCCTCCTCTAGTGACTGAGACAGGGTTAGGCAGCTCAGATATTTAGGGCCTTAATGAATGATTTGCAGCATTAACGATGCAGACCTGATAGGCTTTGGCTCTCTGTGCAGTTAATGGGGAAATAGATGCAATTCCTCAGGCACGGAAGGCTGTGCACCATGAATGCATATTTCACAAGTGTTATTTTGGCAGTAGTTTTCTGTCCTTTCAATTAGCACTCACTGCCTCCCAGCGCTTGATAATCCCCTCCCATCTTTTTAATAAAGATATTCCGAAATGACTGGTGGGAAGAAGTAAATGCTAACAGAGAAGCCCTAAGAGAATGAAATTAGACACCTCTATAAAAAAGGGTGAAGAGAGAAGATGATCTGTATTTCTGGGTCTAAACAAATAATTTGCAAGCAGGGTCAATGACAAAAGAACTGAAAGGAATGTCCATCAGCTGTCCATCCTGGTGCTGTCCCAAGCACTTACAAAGCTCCTGCAGTCATGCTTCACCACCATGGCCTTGGAAAATAAGGAAATTGAGCAGACTGTAAGTGCTGTAAAGATACAAAAAAATGAAGTGACTCCTATGACATTAGCCAAAACAACAAAGGGGACTCACACTATAAAATAATAGTGCATTGCAGAATTATTCTTGCAAATTGAGATATAAAAAGACTTAGAAAGAAGTGTGTTTAGCCATGTTTTGTGTGAGGATGTATTTTTTTTTTTTTTGTATGTCAAAGAGATTTTTACCTGTGGTTTACATTTCATTTCTGTCACAAGCGCTGGTTTCTAGTCCTATAGTCAAGTCACCAGAAAACAGGAGAAATGTGTGATAGAAACATACAGAGCAGTAAGAGAATTTCTACTGATGGGTGACAGAGCTGAATTCAGTCAGGAGTCTGACTTCTAGATAACCTCTCTGCAAAAATATTTCTTCTTTTCACTTAGCATTGTGTAATTACTTCCTGAGAACTATTTAAGGTCATTACACAGTCATCATCATAAAGGCAGATTTTTTTCCTGAAAGATATCAGATATCTAGTAGATGATCAAGCATGTTTTACAAGATTTGATTAGTCTGGTACTTCTGATCTGTGTACTTTTAGTCTGGAGGCACACATAACTTTGCCATACTTTCCCCCTGTGTCCTCTCTCATGACTTGGTTTGGAGGCAGCCTGGTCTCAAGACATTGGACACTACCTGAAGGGACATGATCTGAACCCAAATTTCCTGGCTGCATTGTTGGCAAATATATGCTAATGACCTTGCCAGTCCATTGAAAATAAATTATAGCTTATCACTCTCCTTTTAGAGGAAAAGGAATTAATAACTTTTGCTTTTGCTGTTCTATATTTTAGAGAATGGGCTCAATACCTTTTCCTGGCCTTCTTCAATGGTGAGTATCAGGCTTGATACTCACCATTGATCTCCCCTGCTTGATACTCACCATTGATCTCCCCTGCTTTCCATTCTGTATAGATATTCCCTTTGTCCTGAGAAACTGCAATATATTACCGTGTCACAAGAGTGACACTTAAAATCTATTTGTCAAAAAAAATAAATAATGGGTGACTCCAGTAACTTTGCTCAAAGCTCCTGCTCAAATAGCACTTCACCCAGAGCCATAGCATTAATGGTGTAAAAATAATTACAGAATATACAACCCTCAAAACTAAACTCAAACAAATAAATGACATGGTACATGTTCTACTGCTAAAAGGATATAGAATTAAAAAAAACCCCACACATACCCCAAAATCTGTGCCTGTTTTTTGTTATCAGTGCACATTGCCAGTCAAGAAAGGCTTCAGCATACAGAATGTTTTAAGTGTTAATAATTAAGTCTGTTCTAAAGAAAAAATAGTATTCTATGCTGTACAGTTGAAACTTTGAGCCTACCACAAATCCCAGAAGCTCACATTCCCAAAAGAAATGCTCTCCAGCAAATACCAAACAAAAATAACTTTTCAACAGAAGATGTCTCTGGAGTGTAGAAAAATATCAGCTCTTTTAGGACAGTCATGCAGGAGAAAGTTAGTAAATAGTCATCATAAACTCCAGCTTCTTCTGTGAGCTCAGCCAGTAACCATCATGCCTGGGTGGTGGCAAGAAGAATAAGATTATTTTCATTTTCTCTATGTGACAAATTCCTCTGTTCTCCAGATTAAATGAAATAAAGCCTTCCACTGCATCTGGTGTAATAAAATTGTTCTACTACCCCCTTCTAGTCCAGATGAGGCAATCAGAAATGAACACTCTTCCCTTACAGCTGCTGCTGCTTCTTTTGATCAAAATTGCTCTGTGTTCTCAGTGACTGTAAATCTGAAAGAGGAAGTGTTTTTAGGAGACAGAATAGACGTGCATCACCCACTTTGGTAAGCATTCAAGGCTTTCTGTACTCTGGGGATTGCAAAAAAATCTCCCTGCATATTTCAGGGTCTCAGATGTTGTTCTTTATTAATGGGATTTTCCACATCAAAATCTCCAAGCATATCATGGATATTATTCAGCCCAAATGAATTCATAATTAAGAGTTCAAACAATGCAAAATCCAGAATTTTTTTTTTTTTTGAGCATCCTAATAGATTTCACATTACTAGGCTGTTACCAGCCCAATCCAGAAATGAATGAATAATGCTTAAACCATTAAGCCATTAGGGTTTTTGAGGAAATGGAAAGCATCCATCCTATCTAAGAAATCATCTCCACAGAAATTGTTCCATTGTCAAACACTCTGGGAAAGCAAGTCCTTTATTTTGTTGTGGTTTTTTGAAGTTAGCAGGGTTTCATCAAGACAGCTTCTTTTTTTAACTGTGCAGTATTATGTACAATGTTTCAACATAAGCTGAAAAATCGGATGAATTCATGTCAAGGGCTGCATTCCCAAATGAGACCATTCTTACAAACAACTGGTGACCGTGAATTCCCTACCTGCAGCAATAACACCTCAAGCTATTTATCTGCCTCCTGCCATCTCAGAGTATCCAGCAAGGATACTGGGTACCTGCTGTGTGTGAATGGATGTAGGATCACAAGCTGAAAGGAGCCTGGAAAGATGAAGATGAGGAGACATTGTAGCCTCATGGATTCATAGTGAGTAGATTGGACTTCATGAAGCCCCAACTTAGAAGAAAATTTTAAAATACTGTGCCATATCTGTGGTTTACCACAGGAGGTACACTTCACTCAAATATCCCTTTTCAAGTCCAACCACTTTGTATAAAGAACTTCAGACCAAGCAGGAGATTAATTCAAGGCAGAAAAAAAGCAATTTTTGAGGCTCCTGTAGTGACAGAAACCCAAGTGAGCACGATATTCCTCAGTGATCTGTGAGGCAGAAGAACTTTTCCCACAGTCTTTCACAGTCCAGTCCAGGGGGACAATAATTTTATGACATCAAACTTAGTGATTGCCCTGGTCCCAAGAATTCAATGGATATAAGTTCCCACTTTAGTCTGTAAGATCAAGTGTGCTTTACATCTTTGCCATGTGCTCATAGACTTTCTTGGCTAATGCTGGCCACTAGAAAATTCTTTTTGTGCATATGGTTCTTGGGACACCAGCTCGAAAATCAGGCAGTGCAGTGCTGTTTTGTTAGAGCCTAGTAGGTTTGGACAGCCTAGGATGATGTGCAGGGGAGATGAACACTTGGTAACAGGTCCAAATTCACCCAGTTTCACACCTGCCATACCACTGGCTGAAGAATAAGTAGTTGGGTTTGTTATTACCCTTATTATCTTTAACTCAATCTGTGATGAAGTAATATGCAAACAGAATACTTGAAAGAGACAATACATGTAAAGACTTTTAAAAAATGTAGGTTGAGGAATGTAAGAAAATCTCAGGTATTTTGTACCAACATAAAATTTGTAAAGCATCCCTTTCATTTGAAGAAATTGATGTAGGTAGTCAGCAATTCTCTCATCTCAGAAAAGAGCCCTTCCTGATGGAATTCATAGCCAATTTTTTTTTTTTCTTGAAAGTGATTTAGAGGTATCATGCACATTCATTCTCCTCTCAGTTCTCTCTCGGCAAGAAAATTGTCTCTAACTTATTCAGGAAGCAGTTTAGAAATTCCTCCCATTAAAGGCAGTCCCAGTTTTTGGAGGTGTGAGTGCTTTGACAGGCTCTCCATCTTCTGTGAATGACTGGCCTGCATAACATTCCTTGGATATGATTTTTCTTTCACTTCTCTGAAGTGTTTTCATCTAGGTGCAATATTATAACCAGACAGCTAAATACTGAGGGCTTTGGGAAGAGCAGCACCCAGAATTTTTTTCTGAAACGGAAAGTGAGACTAGAGATGTAAGCAAGAAAATTCCTTGTTCACCTCAGGGAATCGGGTTTACCTGACCCAGTGTCTTGTGTCTGGCAGTATTCCACATCTGGTGCTTTTGCTGAAGATGGAAGAAAAACCCCATGCAATGGAATATTTGGCCAAATCCATATAGTTATATCACTTTGTAACTTATGACAGTGAAGTTACAAACTCCGTGAAGGTTGTGGGAAGAAGTGGAGTCCCCAGGGATGGGAGTTTAGAGAGCCAGAAAGTGAGATAGAGGTTTCTGGAGAAGTCTGGGTTTTGAGAAGCGTCAGACTTACAAGGAAGACACAGAACTTGGTCTGATGGCTCTCAGTGAATGTCCTGTCTCACCTCCTGCAATCTGTTACCTCGGGGGCAGTACTTTTCATCTTTTAATAGAATTTTTAAGGCAGTTAGGTGAAATAATTGGTAATCTTATTCATTACTGGAAGCCTCTCAAGTATTCATTACAGTATTATTTGGAACTTCAAGACCTTGAACCTGTGTGTTTCAGATGGGAACAGGATTTCTAATTCTAAGGTCAAAAATAACCAGTAAATTTCCTTAAGATTGTCCATGTTAAAGGTTTTGGGCTTGAGATTCAAACAGTTACAAAAAGACAATTTCCTTCCAAACTGCACTCCTTTTGAAGTGCATGTCAATACTTCTGGATTTTTCTATTAAAAAAACCCCAGCTAACTATTTCTGATTGGATCTGTTCCAGTTTCTCTGTCAAAAATACCCATATTCCATAATTGGTGTCTTGTATTCTATAAAAACCCACCTGCCTTCCAAGCAACAAAACCTCTTAAGAATTGTTTAGCTATGGATTTTGTTTTAATACCTCATCTATCTCATGCTGTCCATTTGAAAATCATGCTGTTGGTTTTTTACCCCTGTGGTTTTACAGTTAACCTCTAGTGACTGGATCTATTTCATAATCATTCTTATGTCTAGAATACCAAGGAGTTTCCTCCCTTTTCTATGTCAAGGAGTGATTTATACCTGTGCTTTCTAGGGAGCAGTATTCAGGCTATACCTTCCTTTTCCTGCTGCTCCAGAAACCAGGAAATTTCTACTTGTTTCTAGTCCAACATTGTTCAGGTCTAGATAACTGTTAAAAACAGCTGTGATGGAGCAGTCCACAAATTACAGGATAGTTTTATGGATAGTCATATCACAAAAGGGAGATATTTAACCATTCTCAGTTTTCACTGATGCTTGTTAGAATCTTCTTTAGAGCAGAAGAGAAAAAAACACTTCTAAAAATGACAGTGAAATTACAAGAATGAAAAATTGATCTGAACACTTGTAGCGGTGTCCTGATTTCAACTAGGGTAGAGTTAATTTCCTTTCAGTAGCTGTTCCAGTACATGTTTTGGATTCAGAATGAGAATGGTGTTGATAACGTTGATGTTTTGGGTTTTTGCTAAGTCATGTTTATCCTGAGTCAAGGGCATTTTTCCTTGGCTCATGCTCTGCCAGTG
>JAYDZK010000202.1:24447186-24537485 GCA_034509185.1 Euphonia xanthogaster | reverse complement strand
CCAAGCTGAGCAGGGAGATGTTCCACGCCACGTCCTGAGCAGCGTCAGCTGGGGGAGTTACCTGGGAGGGAGGCCAGTCTGGGTCTGGGAAGGGGGCCTGGCATTGCTCAGTGGCTGGTGAGCAATTGCACTGTGCATCGCTGGTTTTCCCCTTTCATTACCAATGTTGTTGTCATTTACCATTATTACTGTATTTTACTTTACTGTCAATTATGACACTAATCTTATCTCAACCTACAAGATTTACTTTGATTCTTCTTCCCACTTCACTGAGGTGGGGGGGAGAGAGGGAGGCTGAGTGAGTGGCTGCGTGGTGCTTAATTTCCAGCTGGGCTTAGACCACAAGAGGAAGATAGGCCAGGAACTAAGTTTATCTTGTTCAAAGCATTTACTAGATTTTAGGATTATGGTGACTGTGTCAATTCTGACTTATGATTATGGTAAATTGGGTACAAACTGAGGTGTCTATGTTTGCACTGCTGCATCTTTTATGAATGATTGTTAGTATTTATGGAGATGTGTACAGATTGTGGAGAAAAAGAATAATACAGCTGTCACCATGTATGAGATGTGAACTTTGGACATTGAAAAAATGAGACAAAAATGATTAAGTTGTCTATATGTTACATGGATTTAAGCGTAAGATGGAGTCTCTGTATTGGAAAAGCACCAGCATCTCTAGCTGAAAAAGCTTTACATTTGCCATGTTATTTGCAAAGAGAGTTAAATAAATGGCTTGAACAATTTGGATTAAATTAGTAGGAAAAAGTCAAAATCCCCGAGGAAGTATTTTTTATTATAATCAACACAATCAAGATTTCAGGAAAAAGTATGTACAACCAGCTGCATCTTCAATTTATAAAATAATAAAATATCCTGCAAAATGTACTGTTAAATGTCTATTATGAGAGAGCACATTATGTAAATGCTACTTATTTTTTAGCCTCAAAATGGAAGAGGAGCAAATATAAAATGCTTCTTTGTCTGGTTCAGGCATAATGTCATTGAGAAGATGGAAAGCCCAAAGAAAGCTCAGCTCAGCTCAAATTTTATGCACCTATGTGGTGTCCTATGTTAATAATAATGATCTGTAGTTAAATAATTTTGCAGTCTTGTAAGCTGTGCTAGGAGAATGCTTATTATTAATGGTAATGTCTGCACAAAAATGGTTTTAAGGAAACCATTAAGGATGATAAATGACACTGGAAACATAGAAAGAAGATAATCACTCCTTTCTCTGTGAGCAGTTGCATCTCTATAAGAGCCTAGCTTGTCCTCAATGCTCAGTATGAGAGTATTGCTCAAGCATTTGTGTGTTTGGGAAAAAAAATTGTCATTTTGCAGAAATGACACTTGAGGAAGAATGTGCCCTGTTTTACTGTAAAAGTGTTTTAAACCAAAGGAATTTTCAATTTCAGTGTGATCCAGAAGGCAGACACTTTCAGTGTTTGTGGAGACTCAACAAATATAATTTTTATGTCAGAAGATCCTTCAGGTTAAGGGGATGTTTATTGGTTGTAAATGGCTGTAGAAAACTGAATATGTAAGCTGGTACAAGAAACTTTAGTCTGTGACAAAAGAGAGGAGTTTCTCCACTCTAGGTGAAGTTTCAGTGGTCTAATCTGAGCATTATTACTGCACAGAGAGGAAAAATAGACCTCTTTCAAACATTTCTAGTTTTCATTTCTTCATTTCTTTTTGCATTTATTTGTATTTCTGCAAACCTTTTTTGCAAATATTTTCCCTTATTGAGTCCTGGAGATGCTTCTACAGTCAGAGACCTCCATCAGGGAGATGTTTCCCTCTCTGATTTTGTGAGGCAGCAAATGATGTAGGCAGTGGTTTATGTGAGGACAACTCTGCTGAAGGCAGAAGATGGAGGCAAAGTGCAATAAAAATCCTCCTTTACTGTACTTTAGCCTCCATTCCAGGGGCATCCCTGGCTATTTGCTGCAGGCAACTTCTGAATGCCTCGTGGAACAAAGTTGCAGCTTGTCCCAGTGACCAGAGACAAATGGAAGGCTGGAATTGAAGAATTTTTCTTGGCTAAGCAAAAAGGATACCCTCTGAATTGGCTTGAGGTGCCTGCTATCTACACATACCTCTCAGAAGTACATACAGAGAATTTGCTGAAAGCAAGAGGTGGCTGGGGGAGCAAAAAGTTCATGTCACTGGTGCCCTCTTCCTGTGGCTTGACTGTGGAAAGACAAGCTGGATGCTCCACATGTGGAAGGATTTCAGGAGCACTGGCTGTTATTGGGAACATTGCTGGAGCACACAGTCCCAAACATGAAAATGAGGAAAGTATAGGCTAATCTGTGCAATACTTGTATTTAGAGGATACCATATATGACAAAACGTATATATTTGAAAACGCCTTGTGAATGTCTTGAATGCCTTCAATTCACAATGCCTTGTGAATTGCCTTTAGATTTTGCCCACATTTTGCAGGTGAAAGAAAAGAGCATTGGAGCAATTAAAATATACTTTTTTTTCTTTATTATTTTGGTCAGAACATCCAAAGAGCAAAGGAAACAGAGGTTTCTCAGACTAGCCAGAGGAAGAAGGGCTGTCATCATTCTCCTTTTGCCAAATAGCTCACAGGGTAAGGAATGCTTTGAAGAAGCTGTCTCCTGCAGATATGATGTAACCAGCATGCTGAAGTAGGCTGAGCATTTTACAAACATCTCCAAGAAACTGTCAGGCTTCCCGAAGTGTAGGAGTGGTGTGATACCTCCTACCAGATAATTCTGAAGAGAGTACCATCCTGCACTGACCTCCTTAAACCCTCCTGCTCAATCTTCTCCCTCTCTTGGGAGCTCCCAGGATGAGTAGTCTTGGGTTAGGAAGGTGGGGGAAGAGGAGAAAATACCCAAGTCTGAACACAAAGAATCCCTAAAATGTTTCCAAGACAGCAGCCAGGTGTCTTTGCAGTCAGGCTGGATGGGGCTCAGCTGGGGAGGGGTGTTTCCCATCTTCTTTTGGGACTTTCAGCTGCAGCAGAGCAGTGCAGGAGGCTGAGCTGTGAGGAGGAGAGGCTTCCCCGGTGTGCTGGGAGAGGTCTGTTGGTTTCCAGTGTTGCTTTTGTTTACTTTCCCTGGGATTCCTGTGGGGTGGTGGAAAGGTGGCTCTTTATCTTTGTGCCACTGAGCTGAATTAAGCAGCTGTCCTTAAGACCTGCTCCAGCAGGACAGCACAAAGAGGGGCTGAAGTCTGGCCTAAACCTGCATTTAGCTATTCATTTCTGAGGTTCAGGTTTTGTCCTCTTACATCTGTGTAAATTATTTGGGCCTTTTCAGTGTTTTGGATATGACACAGAGGGGAAGCTAGCTAGACATTACACTGTATTTCCTTTCTCACTGCATCTTTTGACATTTTTAAAGTGATTGACTGGAAGGAGTATAAAGAGGATGCATTAATATTTAACGATGCTGCAACAAATAATTGATGTTTTTAAAGTTTTCTTTCATTCAGACTGGTCTGGAGCTCTCTAGCCTAGTTTATTTTTGATTATAGAAATTCATTTCACTTAAATCATTCTATTATCAGCAGGATCTGCCCACATTTGGTTAGACTAAATAGCTCTAGAAACCACAGTGTTTTTTCCAATTGCTTGGAATCAAAGTTGCATTAACCGAAAAAAAACCCCAAAAACTTTTGCTGAGGTTGGCCTGGATCTTATTAATGCAGAAAAGTCATATTAAAGGGTCTTTAATGTGTATCTGTGATGCTTTGCTAATCACAGCTTTATCTTAGCTTTTCTCCTTTGAGAAAAGTTTACTGAAAATCTCTAGTTTTCCCACTTGAAGTCTTGCTCATGCTCGTGACTTGAAAGCTTCTACTGTTTTTTTTTTTTTTGCCACTCTCTTGGTTTACAGTGTCCTTTACTTCCTTTGGTGCTTTACCAACTCTTATCATTTGGCAGGTAAAGCTTACAGGTCAGAAATGAGAAAAATGTGTCTTATTTTTTCAAACAGCTGCATTTATGTTGTTGATACATCTGCTTTTACTGAATGGCTTCATACTGCTATGTAAGACATGTTACATTCATTTTATGAATCCTTCAAGGATCTTGTCTGATCTTGTGATTGTATATGCCATCAAATATTGAGAGGGTCTTGAGGAGAAGGGGGAAGTTGCTGGGTTGTAAAATTGGGATGGTCTTCAAGTTTTTTGATGCTGTAATACTGTTTTGTGAATTACTCCAAAAATAGAAAAGGAGGTTAAAAGTTGATTTTGAGGTTGTTTTCTATACAGCTCTTCAAGAGCTGTAAAATACTTTGGAGCCAGTGAGACAAGGACCTCTGAGTGACACTAAAAAGGGTTTTAAATCTATGCTTAACACTACAGTCCTGTACATGATGCCACTGTGGGAAAAGGTGATAAAAGCACTCTGTAGATGCACAAGGCTTTTTTCAACACTGGGTCACGTTCTGAATTCCTCTGCTCCTGCCAATAGCTGCATTCAAGTATTGTGATGGATTTACAGAACTACATCTTATGTCTTTAAGAGCAACCACCAGATGTCCTAAGTCAGAGAACCCCCATGGTTGTGTTTATTTTTTTATTAGTCTATTGTCTTCTGAAGTGTTTTTGTTTTTCCTGGTAAATAAGAGTGTTGTCTGTGGTCTGATCTTCACAAATCTCCCCTGTTCTATTTGTGTATCTGGTTAGTTCCTGTATGGAATGTATTAATATGTTAGTTGCTCTGTAAGTTCCTAACTTGCATGCCATGTGTTTATCCTGTTGGTGGTCCTAAGTTTGGAAATGCAGAAGGTTTTTTACTGCTTCATGGCAGATGAAGATCATATCTTGTATCTATTGAAATGACTTCTCCTCCTCTTTTTGCACAGTTGTTCCTGCTTTAATTGCTGAAGTACTGAATTAACACACTCTAACAATTTTTAAAATTTATTCCAGGTGAGATGCAAATGACATTTAGTCTCTTTGAGACTGCATCTGTAGTGTATTAATAGATTGAATTCAGGATCCTGTCAGTCAAAAAATTATTTATAAGGCAGCTGAAGTTGTCTTTATGGACTTCTGCTTCAGCATAAATAACCCTTGACACATTGCTGAATGTCTGAGGCTGGTGCTCAGAGAGAGGGCCACATTAGATGCAAAGTACCTAAAATAAGTTGCTGTAAAATATATATTATATTGTATATTGCTAAGCACAATCCTCTTATCTCTGAGGTTATTACTCTTAATGTAGGCTTCAGGTTGGGAAAACAAATAAGAATCATCATGCCCTATATTTCATGCTGAAATGTCATGTTCTGCAGGCACTGGCTCTGTCTTAGGCTACCAGTGCAACGTGGCCCATCACCCTGGGGCTAAACTCTGCCCTCTGGCAAAGCAGTCCTATATCATGCTGGCAAATGGATTACTGCATAAAAAAATACATGAAGTGCAGTTTTCTCTGTGGTAATCTTAGCATTTCTAAGACATGATCAATTTAGATGTGGGAAGCAGAAATCCCTATGTTCAAGGAAATTAACTGGGGTATGGGAATGTTTCTTGTGCTTCCCATCATGTAAAGGATGTGTTGTGGTTTTATTTGGAACTGACTGAAACAGCAGCTTTTCACAAGTGAGCTGGATCTGAGTCTAAATGGGCAGCTGTTAGGAGAACACACATGGCACCTGCAGGGCACAGCTCCTCAGTTTGTTCTTTTGTTATAAAGATCAAAATGGCTATTGCTTAATTTTAATGTGAATATTCCTCTATCTGCTTTAGTTGTTTGCACAAAGTTCTCGTTAGTTTCGGAACCTCTATCCATATTGCTGCACATTAGAACTATGAATCCATCTGTTTCTTGCACCCACTTTCCCATATGAAGCATCTGGTACTGGATTTGGATTTGTTACATGGCAATTCCAGGGAGGGAGAAGAAATCAGACGTCAATAAAAGGGAACCATAACTGGGGAAAGTGGAACTGAAAAATTCTAGCCAAAACATTTTTTGGGAAAAAACAAAAGGATCCTAGTTGTAGGGGAAAAAGAAGTCCTAGTGATGAGATGTATATTCTGCTGTGGAATAGTTTCTCCTGGTTAAATCCCGTCATTGAGGTTTTCCTTTATTTAAATAATAGCTCTAAAAATGCTTTCAGAAGAAATCTTATGTGACTGGAGATATGTTGACCTGAGTTCCATCCTTGATCTGAAACCTTATATTTAGAAAATCACCAATTAAAATAAATAACAATAACAGTTGAATTATCACCTAATTTGTAGATTTTTAGGAGTTCCAGATTGGGCTGATTGATCCAGTTGTTCAGTGTTGCTTGCCATCATTCTCACAGCAAATATGCTGTTATTTATACATATAACAACTTTGCAAACCTAGTTCGTGAGAGTTCACTAATTATACATGTTCAATGGTTAAAAGTGCCTTATTTATGCCACAGTTAATTAGCTGTGTTAATTTTCAGAACATTAGCCCCAGTGTGTGAGCTAGGAACACTCCTTTAATATCTCCTTTAATGTTATTGGGAAAAGTGGGAATAACTCCTGGTGTACACTATTAATAACACTCTTATGTAGTCTCTACAAAGGACTTTTGTTTCGACTCAGATATTTCTGGAGAACTCTGCACCTCATATGTATTAATTATCTAGATGCTGAAGTGAGAAAATGTTCCTGCGTTTTTACAAGAACCCTTTTTCCATTAAAAAATAAATAGATGTTGCCTGCAGTTAAACATCAGTAGTATGATCTTTCTGAAGATTTGGTTCAGGAAAACAAAAGAAAAAATAGCAGCTGTCATGGCAATAAGATTGACTTTTATAGTAAGGAAAAAACAGTTTCTGTGTCCACATTCTGTGGGCTGTGTTTTTCTTTTTCCTCTCTCAGTTATGACTCGCATGCTACATGCTGTAAGCAGTCCAACCTCACTAACAAACCACATTTTGGGATTGATCTAGGAGTTTCTTCTTCAATGTCATGTACAATAGGAACAGGGGAATAAAGCACACTAATCTCCAGATGAATTTGGCATCTCTTCCTCAAAAATCCTTTTATTGTCCTTTGGACCCCTTTAAAAGTCAAGTTTATACAATAATGAACTCCAGGAAGGAGCTGGAGCTCGTTTACTATTTGAATAGTAGAAAACCTTTCATAATAGGTTGACATTACTTAGTATTCAGAGAAACAGAACTGGTATAAAACTTTTTTTTTTTTAATAAATAATTTAGTTGTTTGTTACCATGAGAAGAAGAGATTAATTTACAAATTGTTCATCTTTCCTATTAACAATTCCAGAATTTTTGTTCCACTTGTCTCTAGCTACTGTGTGCAATTACTGTGCAGGCTGCCAGAAAGAGGTTCATAATGAAATAGAGTGGCAGGTTGAATGGAAAGTATTACCAAGAAAACATTTCCCAACCATCCTTCTGCAGAGCACAAGAGTGTGATTAGGGACTGGGACATCCATTCTGCTGCCTATTGTAAGGCCTAGTTATTTGACACAACCTGCTTGGGGTGAGAAATAATCCTGTACAAAATGTAGCCCACTTATGAAATGCAAAGCAGCCAGCCTGGAACTCCTGGATTTTCCATGCCCTAATAACTGAAACACAGCATATTCTAATAAAGTCTTACCAGATTATTGTCTTCTGCAGTTTGATTAAATAACTTATCCTTTGTTTAAAAAAAATACATAATTCCATAAAACAAGAAGATTCCATTTGTATTTTTCAAGAGACTGTTATAATCTGCAGTACAGAAGATTTACATAGTTTTCAGTGACAAAAGTAAGCTGTACATAATTTTCTTTCTTTAAGAATCCCTGCATCAAATAACCTAAATTATTGAAGATCCACAACCACCTCTAATTATTTATTGGTTCTTTTGGAATAACTGACATTCCAGTTTGTTTGAATACCACCCCAAATGTGTGGAAATGGCAACATTTCAGTTTCTTCACAGCCATTCTCTTAGCATCACCTGTATTCCTCAAATGCCTTTATTGTTCTATAGCAAGCAGCTTACACAAGGGATACACCTTAGCTCTGTCTCAAGATCTGTGGTCCCTGATGTATAGCTATAGGTCCATTTTGCTGTTCCATCTACCTAATTACCAGTCACACTGAAAAAATTTAAAACTACTAATAATTAATCAATTTTTTTTTTAGCAAAATCAAGGCAATGCAACTGCTTAAGTCCAAAGGTTTTCAATGTCCTTGAAGCTGTTGTTTCTACTCTATTTCTTTTTTTTTTCAAAGAATATGGTATCTGCAAAGATGAAAGTTCAGAAAGATTTGGGAAGCAGTGAAACCTCACTGACTAAGAAGTTTCTGCTTTTCCATTAATAAATGGCATACTGTCTTCAGAAAAAAAAAAATCTGCTTGGATATGTATGCATCAGAGGATATGAGTGATGAGAAGCCAAGAACAAATGTGGTTGCTTCCCTGGGTGAAGAGAATGAGTCTAACACACTTACTGATGTTTTCTTTGTCTTTATCTCTTGAGACCTGAATATTATTGTTCTCAGATCTGCGTTCCTCTCTTTTGTTATTGCAACAGTAATTGTTCAGCAACTGAACTGGGGATTGCTTATGTTGTGTATGGCTTCTGGGGTTTTACTTTGCTTTTGGAGATCCTTCCTGGGTTTGATGCTAGTTTGAGGGAAATGAGTGCAACTAATAATTTATTAGAGATGGGTCTGAAAACCAAAATCTCTTATGTATTCTTAAGTGCTAGAGCTGATATTTGGCTTCTGCAGCTTAGGACCACATCTGGTCAAATGTATTGGAAAAAATTCTTGTAAAGCTAAATTTTATGATTTGTTCAGATTGATGTTCTGAAATAAATGGCTTCATTTTGGTCAGTTCCAGGGCTGTAGCAGTGACATTTCCTTGAAAAAGGACCTGCTTAGTGCCCACTAATGAGGAGCAACAGGGAGAAAAATAAACAAGAAAGTTGTTGGGATTGGGGAGCAGAAACAAGTCATGGCACAAGAAGCTGAAGCCACAGGGCATCACAAGCCTGATTAGGTGAGCTCTAGGAAAGAGGAGAAAATGGAGACTTCACTGGTAATTCAGGATTTATGGTAGAGTAACAAAATGGAGCACAGGACCAAAGTACCAGCAGTATAACTTGTAACTAAACCTGTTGTCTTGTCTGCTTAAGGTTTTAGAGTAGTCCAAATTGTAATTGAGTAGCTCAGGTAAAATAGATCATGGCCTTGTACCCTCTTTAGACCCTAACCGACCTGAGTGCATTCTCTTCAGCTTATCTTGGGCACTTTACACCTTTTTTTCTTACACTGATATTTTTCAGTAGATTAATTTATTAATTTGTGCTCCACTTATCTGCATGTCAGACGACTCACCGCTTCACAAGGAAAATAAGTAGAATCTGGCTTTAGCCATCTACCAAAGTAATGGGCTTCCAAAAGTTTTCACAGTTCATCTAAGTCTGTGTCACTGACTTGAATCCCATAGCAGCACATGTGGTGTTCTGAAGGGTAGCTGCTTGAGGCTTTTGTTCTGCTAAGTTGATTGCATTTATGGATCTGTCAATTCCACTAGTTGACTGAATAATTTTTTTTTGCACATCTTTCCCAGAGATGTTCACAAATCTTCTGGTAGGTCAGGGATACATCAGGCACTTCATCCTTCACAGAGGGTTTAGAAAATTTTCATGTATGATGGTTGTTCTAAATATACAGAATTTGGGGGCACTGGCTTGTCTTGACGATGGTGTCATTGCAAATGAAATATTTCTTTCTGGTTTTGAGAGCATGTTAGAACAGTATGCATGGTTACAAGAGTGATGCCTAAAGGCTCCATACAGCTTTTACACTAGCCAGAATTGGTACATCCTCTGTTAAAGCTCTGGCTCCTGGCAAGGTGCATTTTGTGAAAAGTGCCATTAGCAGTTGAAGTCAGACATAAAAATCCCTCGCTTTCTTCTAAGCCTTTCCTCAAACTTTTACAAAGCCAGCTGTTGCAATAATGCACAGTTATCTCCCAGTTCAGCCCAGAACTCTCGTTCTCCACCTAGGAACGTAGCAGGGAGGGCAAGTTAGGCTTCATTTTGCTCTTTGTACAAGATATTTATTGCATGGTGCTCCAGGACTCTGAAGGGCAGCCCTGGCAATAATTCCCTCTGTTTCATCTTTTTCTGAACTCGAGAAATATGTTATAGTTCCTAGTATGCCCTTCTGCAAAGATTTTTGTTGGTTAATAGCAGCTGAGGAGCAAGTGGGTCTTCCCTCTTTGTAGTGGATTTCATGTCTTTCACCATTTTCCATTGAATGTTTGTGTTTTTCCCCATATCTTTGAACATGCAATTTCAGCTGAATATGCTTTACATAATTTATTAGCCTGATTCTTTGTTTAGCTGCCCTGTGGAAAAGGGTCAGCAAACACAATTGTAATGGCTCCTGAGGAATTTCTTTGACGATTGAATAGCTCCAGAGTGGCACAAACCATTCTTTCATCCCCTGAGTCCTCCTACTCTGTGTGTTTCCAGTGTACAAGGAACACAGTTCCATTACTTCTGGGATTCAGCTATTCTCTTTTCTGTATTCTGTAGCAGATTTCTGCTTTTAATTAAACATTTGCAGCCTACACATAAAGGAGGATTAATTGACTGTCCTTCCCTTTCCATTTACACTTCCTAATGGATGTATATTCAGCATAACAAGCTGACACTGTTTTTTCAATTGAATTCTATGACAGAGATCAACAGGCAGAGTGTGGTTGTACCACAGAGTGGTAAAACTCAATTTCTGAGGAGATGAAGAAAAACAAAACATGCAAGAAATACAGGCATGAATGGATTAATTAATGAATCTTATCAAATACTGAATATTTCCCAGAGAGTTATAACAAGGTGTAGCTGCATTCAATACATATACTAATAGCTTGTGTTAGTTGGTCTAGGGACATCAGGATTTCACTGTAGGCAGTTTAGTGTGCAGCTGTGTTTTAAAATGTAACTTATATGGTAGAATGTATAAGGGTGAAGTATCATATGGAAAATATTAAAGGCCTTTGTAGAAACATATGATGCTGTATCATTTAGAATAATTCTTTGAGCTAGTTATCTTGTGGAAAAAATTACTCATGTAAGTAAAAGAAATTAAAATGGAAAGGCTAGAATTGTTTCCTTAGACAAGAGGGGAAAAGCTGCCATAAAACTGTAAAAAAAGGTTTCAGAGAGAGTAGTGCAACAAGGGCACATTCATGACAATTCAAGGAAGCAAATTCAAAACTGATGAAAAGAAATAGCAACAGAATGTGTGGTTAGACTGGAAACTCCACCATAATAAGTCAAGGAAAGCAGGAATTGAGTGAGAGTCAAAAAAGGAATGGAATGTTTTATATAGATGAAAAATTAATTTTCTGAACTGGTTTTAGTAACTGTAAAAGTTCTGTTTGTTCTGTTCCATGTTCCAGAGATTATTTGCAATTTTGTATGAAAGAGTAAATGGATGGAAAGATCCTGGGAGCATGAACCTTGACCGGGACACAACACAGCCATTTGTATGCCCAGTTATTGTTTTTTCTTTTCCCATGTAAACCTTCTGAATGTGTTCTTTACTAAACTGAGGTCCAGATTGAAAGGGTGCCTAGATGGCACTTTTTTCCCTATTAGCTCCTAATTTAAATGTTTTGACACTTTGCTGGGCAATGAGAGGGGTAAGTTTGAATCTCCTCAGTCTAATGAGTGGATTTAAGAAAGGTTTCCCTATTTTTTTGGTAATTTCTCCAACTTATTTTCTCTTTTATAGTAGGCAGAAAGCATTCCCCTTCTATAGAAAATACTTTAAATCTGTTAAATCTATTTTCAGCAGAAGTAGACTTCAGGTTTTGTGAATGAAAGGCCTCTCTTCTTTTGGTTCAAATATCTGAGATGAAGAAAGAAACAAGAGCCAATGCACGAGAGACAAAGGAAGAAATCAGAGTGTAAACAGTTCCTAAGTTTAGTTTCTGTCTTAGGGCATAAACAGAGGAGCAAATGCCACAGATACCACCTGTGGGTGTCCAGAGGTGTTATCTGTTACCCGCCCAACTCGTGGGCACACACTTATCCCATATAGACTTCACTTGGGATTTTGGACCAACCTGCTCTATGAGGTGCTGGTGACTGTAAATGTTGGGATACAGGTCTGCTGGATTTTGGGTCCAATCCTCCATTTCAAAGTCACCTGCAAAGTATATACTGCAACAAAACTGAATGTAGCATTTTGTTCTTCATGTACTATGACCCTAAAACCACATACAAAACCAAAGCCAAAAATCAATTGTTTCCTCTTAATTAAAATAAGGTGAAGTCCTTGGTAGGGGATCCCATCCAACTTGCAACATACCTACTGACAGTCCTTCATTTATTTCAGAGACTGTTGTACACCTAAAGGTACATCAGTAAGAGAAAAATTACACTAACATTTTTCAAATTAAAAATAAATAGAAATCTATAGTTCAATTTTTTTTTTTAATTTTGTGGTAACAAAAGTGATTACAGAGTTGAATGATTTCAATAGATGCTTCCTTGTTAGGCTTTTGCAGCACAAACAAGGCAGCAATGAAAAGAATAGAATCTCAGTTCACTGTAACTTATTGACTTTCCCAAGAACATTTATTATTTTTAAAAGCTAGCTTTAAACTATGAAGATTCAAGCTCCTAGATATAAATGCCTTCAATCAAACACTTTAGTTTAAAACAGTGATGTCTTTTATGTAATCACCTTCCTCCCTGAGCTAATTGTTTTCTCATGTAAGGGATATTAATTCCTTCATGGCTGGGAATTTGTACTTCAAGCACAAATAAAAATACTGGGCACAAATGAAAATACTGGAGAGGAAAAAAAGGAACCAAATACCAAATTTATCAAAAAGCAATGTGAATAAAATAAAAGCTCCATTTGGGAGTTTGCACGTTTCTGCAGCCTCAGGGCTGCAGTATACATTTCTGTCAACACCGTTTATGTGAAAAATAGAATTGACATAATGTAATTGGTACAGTAATGTGTCACTTACACAGTTGTGTATGATCACTTAAGACATAAAATGGAAAGCTTAAGATATTTTATTTGGACAGTCCTGGTGTGTATGGTACACCATGTTTTTCATATAGACTTGGGTGTCTATCTGTGATCACCCAAAATCACCGGCATGCTGTGAGCCTCTGTCTGGGAATGAGCACATTGCAGGTTCCTCAAGAGCAGGGTGGGTGAGCATATAACCAACATCTGCAGTCAGATTTCAGGGATTCTAAATGCTCATCAGCTCAGCAGAAAACCAAGTAGAGGAAAAAAAAGCCCATGCCAGATTTTTACTCTTTGGTACAGAATTTTCATAAAGTAATGATATCTTTATGATGAGCTTATTATCCAGTTAATCTTGGATTTCTGTTCCAAATTTAAATGTTAGTGAAGAAAGTGACATGTTCACAGATGAGAAAAGTTGAGCAATATTTTTTTAATTTTATTTTTATTTAATAATCTAACAACTTTCCTTTTTTTTCATATCCCCTTAAAAAAAGGATGTTTTTCACTTTCCCCCCTGTATTTCTGTAGTATTTCTTCATCTGGTTGGTTTTGGAGGTTTTCTTTTTTTGTTCTGTTTGGTTGTTGGTTTTTTGGAGGGTTGACTTTTTATTTTTCTTGTTTCCTTTTAACTTGCACTTTACATCACTATCTAGAATGTGGTATAAGCTTGACACATAAAAATAATGCTGAGAAAACAATCTCTTTTCAGAAGAGTTATTTAGCAAATTATTCTTATTGTTTTTACATTTTTTTAGCAACCAGTTGCAACTGGCACCTAAACAGCAAGACCTGGAGCTTGCAAAACTCTGGGTGTAAATTCTGTATCCTAATTGGTGCTCATCACTCACTCTTCTCATTTATTTTTAAAACAACTTCATACTGTGGATTATGAGGTAGAGTTTACCACTGCAATGATATGATTCCCAGTCTTTCCTTCTTCACATATTCTGTCAACAGCAAAAGAATTGCTGGTGAGCTGTATCATCTTTATCATTCAAAGTGTATTCCTTTGTCTGTCATTTAATCTGTTTTGCACCTCCTTCTCCACTCCTTCATTAATCTTTATAAAAGCTGGCTCTGCCCCAAATAGATTTACTGTTCCAGAAAAAAAAAAAAAAAGAAGAAACCCCCCTTTCTCCCTCCCTTTTTTTTTTTCCCCACTGGGGCTCTCTTTTTCTCCTATAAGAGCAAAAAATATAAATATCATATTTCTGAAGTTTTGTATTTTTATGGAAGTTTTTGAAAAGTACAGAACTTTCCCTTTCAGACTCTCTTTTTCCTAAAATTTATCCCCTGTCATTACTGAAGCACTCCCAAGATATTAAGAATACGTGTATGTAGTCATACATTTTGACACTACATTGACATTATTGAGTACCCAATAGCTGGCAAAGAGAGGCATATGTGCTACTCCATTTTTTTTCGTGGTATCACATCTACACACCTCCTTAGAATTATCTACATGCTGCTGTTTTTGGTCCACTTCTGTTCCACTAATTGCAATCATTACTTGGCCAGCTAAGAATGTTTGTCAGCTATGTTTTATTTTTGTCTATAGGAAGAACATGTGTCATTCAGCACTGTCATATTATACATTACTCATATTATTTAAAAATGGCAGGCTCATTATATTTACAATAGATTGTAAACACTGGAAATCTGTTTTTAATACACAACAGGAATATATTACATTAGAAATTCATATTTCTTTCCAATGCACCCTTGAGGAGCTGCATGGACACTCTATACATCAGGATTCATCTCCATCCACATTCCAGTGTCCCAGGCAGGCACATGTGCCTGATCTGGCTGTTTCCTAGAGGTACATGATGCTGAGGCTGAGTGAGGTGCACATATATCCAGCTGGATGTCACACTGGCATGAGCACAGCTGTGTGCCTACAGGCATGTATCACTTTCTTCTTGGATGGATGTTGTGCACTCTACCTTAAAAACATTCTCTGTGTATTTATCTCCATGCAGACAGTCTGGTTGCAAACCCTTCCATAGTTTTCTTTGCCTAAAGCACATAAAAAATGCTCCCTGTTCCATAAGGAAGAAGATGAAAATGCATAATAGTTCACTTTATCCTAAGTCTTTCAAGAGTTTCATCAGGAGAAGGGTGGTCCATTTGTAGCAAAAAATATGCAAATGTTGCCTTTTTTCCAGTTTGCAGTCTGTTTAAGTGCAAGGCATGGATTTTTACGCATTTTTTTCTTTGGTTTGAAATCGCTGAGAGAACGTTTCAAGCAAAAGCTTTGGGCTTATAAGTTGTTTCCAAATAATTTATTTAAATTATCTTTCACTATACATTATTTATGAATTGGTGTTAATTCATGCCCACACGGATAAAGCTTTCAAAAACATTGGGAAGGAAATCAACGGCATTTCTCAAGGGTGTGCAACCATTTTTGGGCTGAACTTTCCCACATATGGGTATTTATGGTTTTGATAACTTTGTAGAATCTGTGTGTATCTAGTGTGTTCTGGTTGACTTCATGGAGTTATAAGACTTTAATTTTTTAAAAATCTCTTTTGAATGTGTTTCTGATGTTGCTGACCAGGGCTTAACCACATTCCCTGCAGACCAGGGATACCTTGTAGAAATCAGTTGTTAAGATGGAAATAACTTGTGACAATGGGCTAAGAAAGCCAAGGCTTTTTTGCTTCCTATCTGCAGGCAGGAGTTTTGAAGTAGTGGAAAATTAATAAAGGCAGAACAAAGAAGCCAGATGTTGTAAGAGGGACTAGAGGAGATTCAAAAATACTTTCAGCAGAATGAGAGAATATTTAGGCATGCTTACAGGATGGGAGGTGCTTTTGTTGACCAAGGTCAAAGACAGTGAGCTAAAGTGGGCTGAACTCTCTCGTTCTGAGAACTAATTCTAAATATTTGGGATGGTTTCACATCATTGGTGGACTTTCTCAAGCATACTGAAACATAGTGAGTTAAGACAAAGTGTGTTTTAATCTTGTGTGGAGCCAGTTTGGGTATCTGACTGTCTATGTGTGCAGTGCCCTCCAAAAAAGTGAGTGGAACAGAGGAGAATATCTCAGATTCTCTTTCAGGCAGAGACTTATAGAAAAGTGTTAGCTTAAATTATGAAATTGCCTCAAGGACCTTCCTCAGGTGAGATGTCAGGAGAAAATCTATGCCCCAGAAATGTTTATCATTTCATAAGTACCAGAGTTTGGTGAGTTGTGTGCAACATGGTGATCGGCCTAAGGTCACAGAGGTTGTAGCATTGTCAGTTCTACATCACCTTCTATGCAAAAGCATTTAAACACAGCAAGGGACCACACAGCATGACTAAGATCTCCCCTCTCTAGCCCAAACTGACAACAAGTCTACAACTGTGGAAAATGCTGTTTTTTAAACTGTTGTCTGCTTGAGCCAGAAAATTTAAGCTGCTTCATCACTGAATAGAGTATAAATTTTAGATAATTCTTTAGGGAAGACAATGTAGTTTTGGAACTGCAAGCTGATAACATCTATTATAGGTGCCATGGATCTTGCAAGGCATTTTACTTTGACATATTAAACTATCACTGTCAAAGTAATCCATGTCTATTGGCCAAACCTTTTCATTAGGTGAAAAGCTTTTGCTTTTATAATTAACTTGTGCCTGAGTAATTTGTTTTTCTAGAAGTAACCAAAATAAGATAGCTTTGGGAACGTCTGAGATTAACCCAGTAAAGGTTTGTGAATGAATAGCAGCTGAGAGAATGCTTAATGAAGATAAAAAGACCAATGCACTGGCATGACTTCACCATCTTTCAGGTATATAATCTCCGGTGTATTTAGCAAGTAAATAACTCTGGACTAAATCATTCCCTGATAAAGCAGTAAAGCAGTAAAGTTTCTGTGGACTGCAACATGAAAAGAATACAGACTGCAACATGAAAAGAATTTTTACCAGCTGATGTTAATTTATTGAATTGTGGGAATTAATTAATGTGCTGAACTCTGTGAATGCTGTACTTTTACATGTGTTTTAAGTAAATGAATTGTTTTCTCATGCACCTTGCAGAAGATGGAAATGCTTCTTTCAGGCATTTATTTTGGCATTGATATGAAAAGGAAGAGTTTTCAAACAACCATTCATCTTTTTACTTAATTTGCTCTATTTACTATGTGATACATTTCTTTAGTGTCAGGGTATATTGTTTATTATAATCTGAACTATTTAATACTCTGACCACTTAAAAAACCTGTCTCTTTAAAAGAACTTGGAAAAGTAATTGAGTTTGACAATAATAATTTGAAATCTGCTTTTTCCTACAAAAGTGATTTCTTGATGTAGAGAAGAACTTTTGGCTTAACTGCTCCTGTCCTATCACCTTTTTCTTTCCTACATAGTAGTGCATTTCCATTTTTTATGACCAGCAAGTGCTGAACACAAGAGTGAATGCACAGTAGAAACAGATGAATCCATTTAAACAGCTGGGAAATCCAGATTTCTTAGAAAAACATTATTTCTTTCCTCCCTTTTAAGCAAGTCTTGAGGAGTCTGGGTGTTTTTAAAACATAAGGGACTTTGCATCCTTAAGAAGAACTGTAAATCCACATAGTTTGTCTATTTTATTGATATTTGCTAGTAGTAGCAGCTTTCCAGAGACCAAGCTCTCACTTTTTGGTCTCATGTCCCTTTCAGACCCCTGGTAACATACTGCCTGCTGTACATTGCATTGTGGTGTCAGATGCAGAATGTTTCTACAACATGCCATAAAGTTGTGAATTGTTTAAAGTACAAATTGCTAAAGATCTCTTATGAATGGGGTGAGTAGTATTTTGTTAGTATTTTGTGCTTTTCCAAAATTGTTACAAGCAAGAGGGCTGCAATTCAAAGAGCATTCAGCAGTCTTGGAGTGTAACCTCGAGATGTTTCAATTCAAAATAACCTTGAGATGTTTCAATGCAAAATCTG
This sequence comes from Euphonia xanthogaster, assembly GCA_034509185.1. Classification (NCBI taxonomy): domain Eukaryota; kingdom Metazoa; phylum Chordata; class Aves; order Passeriformes; family Fringillidae; genus Euphonia; species Euphonia xanthogaster. Next base: position 24,519,554 of record JAYDZK010000202.1, on the reverse strand, counting down.
TTGCTTATTCAGAAAAATTGTTCTTTTAAACATACAGTTATTGTCTTGTTTTCTTTCTCTAGGGAGCTAGACAACAAACTGAGAATGGAGAACTGAGTCTGTGATACACAAGGATTTCGTGTTTAGAAATTACTGTGGTGCCAGGGAGAGGGAGCTAGAATCTTTCTCTGTAGCATTCAGCAACCACCACCTCTTCCAGCTTCCTCTGGAAACTTGAGCTGTGAGAGGCACAGAAATAATTTAGGCTCCAGCTCCATTCAAATACTCATCTTCTGACTGTAGACTTCCTCTTGTAGCAAAGTTGAAAAAAATAATCTGGGAAACTTTCAAGTGAACGACAAGGACACCGTATTCTTAAAGCAATAAAAGCCAGGAGCCTGAAACATTTACACAGTGAAGATAAACAGCAGCAATTGCATTAACAAGAATAAAATATGTAAGGAATTTTAAAGTTTTGCTTTATGACATGGGATAAAGGCAGCAACAGAACTGTGCGAGCTCAGGATTTACCAGTGTAGCAGTCTGAGATGTATCTCAAATTGTTGCCTGGCTTGTTGGTTGGGAATAACACCCTGCTCCTGACTCTGCAGCTGTAAGAACAGATGGCTTATGCATGGAACGGAGTCTGATCTCCAGTGCAGTATGAATTTCCTCTCAGCCTATTCCATCTTTGGGTTCCCCAGCCATGCACAAGGACGTTAACCTTGACTCTGAGTGTCATGTCACCCATAACCATGGCTCTGAGTGACAAGGTAGGCTTGCTCTGAATGAAAGGGCTGTATACACCGAGCTCCAGCTAATCTCCTAAGCCATTCAATCACTAATATCATTAATAGAAGACACCTGGAAATTATTGCTAATTTTTGGAAGTTAATAGGAGATAGAGCTGCTCACATGTGACTTTATAAGATGAACAGTGTTAGAGGACTTCTCTTCTGTTAACCCCATGTTATCTGCAGTTAATTGCACAGCAACTTATAAACTTGTGGACTACTATCCTAGAGGTAGAAAATCCCATCTACCATTCCTGTTGGGCTAATGACAGATATACCAGTTTTTGCTTTTTAAAGAATCCACCACTATGATATGTGTTGTGTTAACAATATTATTTTAGTGTATATTTATTAACCAGTAATACAAGACAGAAGCTCACAGTAGAACTGTTATTATGTTTTACTGAGGATAACAGAATCTCCTATACAGGAGAAATTTATGCCAATGGTTTCATACTTTTTTTGTTCATACTACAACTGGTGTATGTGGAATACAGAAAATTTCTTTCCTTCTGTTCCATGAAAAATAATTAATATTATAAGAAAATCTGCTGCTTAGAGCTTGTAATAAGTACATTTATTTTCCTATCTTACTTGATAATTCTTGGATCAATGAAATGATGGTGAAATCATATTTCTCACTCCTTTTCTACTAGCCAAGAATTTGGGGAAAATGTTGTCTAAAAAATACCAGCCTACTTTTAAAAATACTTTTATGTGAAATATTGATCTGTTGATTTAGGATCTGTAGCTGATAGGTTCTCTGTTGAACTGATGGCTTCAACTGATGCTTGCTAGAAATTTCTGGAAAGAAACTGACTTAAGTCAGTGCCCTCAGCTAGTATAAAAAAGGTATGAATTCAGATACACTCTTCGTATTTTTGTTTAGATCAGACTCCATTCCATGCACAGATACACTCTCCATATTTTCACCTTTAAATCATGTTTGAATATGTGATAAAAGAAAGGAAATGAGAGGAGAAGAGGGAAACAAACCATCACTTCTCTAATTCTCTGGGCTCATGAGTCTTAGGTAAAAGTGAAAAGGAAAGATATTCATAACAGAGAATCTGATTAAAAGGTCTGGTTTAGATTGCACTGTAAGCAGGAAATGATGAATCTTGGCAGAGTCTCAACTGTGAAACAAAGCAGTGAAGAAAGCTGATGCTGATGCTTTGGATAGACAGGAGAAAAAAAGGGCTCAGAAAATAGGAAATTACAGACATATTTCATTTTGGCAGAGCCAGAGAAATTGGTTATTATTACCACCATTGTATGGACAGTTACTTATTATCTGTCCTGAAGGAAAACAGGGGCAGGTTAATTCTCTAACCAATAGTCTGAAAATAAAACCAGTGACTTGGGGATTGAGTGCTAGCATAAAATATAGCCAGACTGCTTTTTCTCTTTCTGGAGAAACATAATTTTGAGAGGAAAATCATGGGCTTGTAATTAGCAGTAGGAAGTTCAGCATGGGCATTGGGGTCACAGTAGACGAGTTCAGCAGTTGATATGCCATATCCTAGTTAATACTCATCCTTAACATCAAAGGGACACCCAGTGAAAGATACGCTTTTAAATTTATTAATGGTTAATTGATTTATTTTGTTCTATCTGCTTTTAAGAAAAAAAAAAAGAGGCAGTATGCAGATTATTCTTTAAATTATTATATAGTATTCCAGTAGAGTAAGGAAATTCTAGACTTGCTCAAAAGAGAGAAAAACCAGTGACTTGCCATATAATCAGGCCAGCTCCATTGCTTGCTGAAACCAAAGGAAGAACTGCAAACAGTAGGAAATGACAGAGTTGTAATACTCTGAGTATTTCTGTTCTTATGTTATCACACAGGAAGATTCGAACTGTTTATGTTCAAAATTACCTGATGAAAAGTGCTGGGAACCTGGTTTTAAAACAGCAAGCTCCTTGCCTAATGATCTGATGCAAAATGAGGTACTCTTGAAATGTACTTGAAAATATAACTATAAAATATTTATTCTTCATCTTGATGTTTCCTACTGATAGGGGCTCTCTTTGTTTCTGAATCTGATCTTCTCTGAAGTTCTTTTAATATTTACTGAATGAATGTGGCTTAGTAATATTGGTCATTTACACTCTTTGGGCAACAATTTTAGTGCTCTTGGACATACTTGAACTAAAATCACCTTACTTTATAAAGGAGACGGTATTTTCAGGGAAATACTTTATGTCCAGGAGCTATGATTTCCTTCCTACTTGCCAGAGATGACATTTGTTGACATCTTCACTTTGTGGAAACCACAATCTTTCATCTTTCTGTGAAATATGAGGATGAATGGTTCTACTGCATTGTGCAGCAGTGCTGGATTGGGATAAATCTCTGAAATGTATGGAACTCCTGATTTTATTTTCTTGATGAGCTGTGGTTTTGACTTTATATTAGCAGTGTGTTAAATAGTTCCCGCAGTCTTGGAAAATGCAGGTACAATAAGCAAGGTTGCAAAGGAATTATAAATGTGACAGAAAGCAGCATTGTTGCTGACTGCCACGTAGGAATTTTCCTAGTAATCCATAAACATTGTGTGTGTGTGCACTGGAAAAGAAGCTTAAAATATGTGCTGGAAATTTTAAAGCAGAGGAATTGGGATTTTTGATGAATGTGGGATGAAGGTTGAATGAATGCTGGTTAAGTCCCATGTTCATCAGTAGTCTCTCAAGTATTAAACACTAATCTGTTACCCTAGGTGCAAGGTGCCCTGTAGATCTGCAGAACAGACCTGAGCTGTCCTTCCTGGGGCATCTTCAGTTGTGTCAGCATCACAAGTGGCCAAATATTTTCAGCAACAGAGTATCAATTTATTGTTTCTCCTTGATTATACTTGAATTTCCTTTTGAAAACAGGGAAATTTTCTGCTTATGTATTGGCCTTTTCTTCCATCTTCTCTGCTGGGCAGTGGGACTCCCCTAAAGGGAAAAGTTACCTTTGTCTAGTCCAAAGAGCTCTTTGTGGCTGACCCACCACCTTTATCTCTCTCAGTCCCCACCCAACGTTCATACACATCAGGGATGTTGCTTGTAGTTGCAAAATAAGTCTGGCAAGATGTAATGAGGTATTAAACTTTATTCTTCTTCTGAAATGTTTCTGTCTGTTTCTGAACAGTTATTATACAGAAAATCCATTTGCTAGAACTTAGGGAATTTATAATCCTTGGGAAGTTTTCTGCTCTGGTTGGTTGAAATCTTTGGATTGGTGCAATCATAACAGGAGTTTTAGAGGGCCTATCCTTGAATGTGGTGATACTTGGGAGCAATTGATCACTGTATTCCCACTATTATCTTAATGGTGTTGCCTTGAGCTCTGTTACAGCAGTATCTGACTGGCTCTTTAAAAAAAAGGTCTTAAATTCTAATGAAACCATGCCAGGTCTTTATGAGTCTCTCTGAGGGTTTATGGCTTTATGCAAAACCCTTAAACTATGTCTTTGAGAAGCAGCTACATTTGCCACACTTAGAAATCATTGCTAATAATTTCCCTACTTATGCCAAGCTAAAAAAAAACCACCCCTGGTGCTCCCTCTGAAACTTTCCACTCCAGATAAGGCCAATGAGTATTTTTGGAAATGTTTCTTAGAAAGGTTGGTATAATTAGGCTTGCTTTCTTTTTCCCTGTTTATTTATATGGCAAAAGACACTTTTTTTTGCATTGATCTGAAAGGGCAATATTCCACTTGGCCTCAGACTCAGCATTCACCCCTTTCCTCAGTCTGGCCTTGAGAAACTGCCTCGTAATGTATGTGAAAATTTAACCTAATTAATCTCTCTGCTTATAAACAGCTACTTTTAAAGTACTGCTTTGTAGTGCATGTACTTGTATAGTCTGCTTAAGAGACAGATTCATTACCAACCCTCCTTTTGCAAACTCCTGCTGTTTGTGATAATGTTATATATAATTCTTATAAATGGCTGATAGCAGATCTTTTTTCCCCCCAAACTGGGTGAAAAAATAGAGAAATTGATGATCAGACACTGTTTACTCTTAGTGCTCTTGGTCTTCTGCACGCCTGGCAGTATTCTGTGCTCTGTACATTTTTGCTCATTCGTAATTTGCACTGTTCTATCAAACTCCATCATTTTCTTCCAATAAACTTTTTGATAGGAGAGGCTAAATTATTGGAATAGTGAGCAATATAGTGTTACAACAATGTTGCTGAAGTGGTGGATTGGAGCTTGATAGAAGTCAGTGCATTTCTCATGTAGCTTTGATTGCTCTGGCCAATCAATTGTTTTCTCCACACCCAGACAAAGAAAAGGAAAGCTAATGAGAAAAGTTGAGGCTAAACAGTAGAGGAAATAATAATGTAGTAAAGGACTCTGAACCAAACTTAAAAGTTGCCTAAACTCAAGGTTCTAGGCAAAAGGATATCTTGAAATGGTATTTTGGGTAGTAAATGAGAAATACTTGCCATATTTCAGTTTTCCTGGAAAAATGTATGGAAAGAGGCAGTTGACCATATTTTGGATCCAAGTGACTGCTTTTCCACATATGTTTAATCCCAGCAATTTAAAATAATTGCACTTGGTAGAAGATGCAAAGGAAATTCAGACCTTTGATTTGATGCCTTCATATGAGTAGAAGTTTCTAATGTTGCACAAGTCTGAGTAGTTTGGCTAAAGGGTCTAATTTGTGACATCTGAGACTGAATCCCATATTTTTGCCAGACGTTGGAAAATTCTCCAACTGAAAACCTAGGTGTATTTGATTTGCCCCAAGCAATACAGAGCCACATCAGACTCTAATTTTTCTGTCCCTTTCTGCAACTGTAAGAATTTCTCACTGTCATTTTCTCCCCCTTGTATCTGCACCATTTCCTCCTCTCCTCCCTTTCTCTAGCTTCTCATTCTTGCACTGCTCACGCTCACCAGGATGCACTGCAATGTGAGCAGGAGGTGTGAGACTGACCCGTTCAGCGGCAGTGGAGAGTAGAAACAGCTGGCAGGACTTGATAGCTCTGTTGCCTTCTCTTTGCAGAATGAAGCATTACTGTAATGTACAGTGCAAGCATTTGGGCTTGTTTTACTGGAATCTCGCTGCCTCTGCTGAGCAGTAGGTTCTTAAAAAGCTGAATTCCACTTCTGTTATTCCAGGTCTGTCTTTACTTATCTTATATGGCAACATATCCTTTTTACACATTAGTATTACCTGGTTTATGCTGAGAGAGAATTAATAATATCATGACTTACCTGTATTCTTTGAAGTGGCATAACTAAAAATAATTAAACAACCAATGACTGAGTTTTGTTAGCATTTAGGGTTGAAGTCATGCTCAAGGTCTGTAAATCTTATTGAGCTAAGTCTCTTTGACTTATTTACCTTTGTAGTTGCGGCTTTGTTCTCTTCTTTGGTGAGCTATTTTCCACATTGTGCACTTCTTAGTCTTGGCACATGCATCCATTTGGAGAAGATACTCTCTGTTATGATTACAGCAGCTGCTCTGCAGATACCTGTTTGTCCTGGCCAAAGCAAAATCACCAGTCATGAGTGAGTAGCTTCAGGTCTGGTTGTTTTATGGACAACATGAAGATCTTTCACATTCATTGGCCATACAAATGATTGATAGACCTCATTATTTTAAAAGAACTATTGTACTGTAATGTTTCCAGATGTTTTCCAATAGAAGCTGTGTTATTACTATAGGGAAGTATCCATCAGTAAATAACCCATGTCACTCGTTGCCCTTCTATGCAATCACAGTGTTCTGATCTTGTGGTTTGGCTTCATTTACAAAGGGCTCATCAATTCAAATGGATTATTGTTCTGTGTGTTGCACTGCAGAGGGACAGCCCGAGTGCAGGATATGATCAACCTACTATGAACTAAGTGCAATCAACTGTGATCAATACTCAAGTGTAAAGTCAACAAGCAAAGCTGAAATGCTGCAAAAATATTATTTTAAATGAACTGGTAGAGGAATTTGGCCATCTGTTATTCAACCTTTGCTCCACTGTTGTGCTAGAAAGCACTCTGCTCTTCTTTTCATGAAAGGACTGTGATGCTTGCAACAAGAAAATGTAAATTTGTTTGCAGCAGTCTGTCTTATTCACAGGCGCTGCCTTCAAAACTGTGACAGTAATTGTAATGTAAGAGCCAGACATTTTCTGATGTCAGTCAGGAAAAAGCATAGATGCATTGATTCTCAGTGTGAGAACTAGAGGCTTGGAGGGGTTTCACTCTCTCTGGTCCTCCCAAATTAATATAGACTTCAAGGCTGCAATTAACTGAAATAAAATTAATAGTGGAAATTTTGTTCAAGAGCATGTGAAAATCTGTAAGACCAAACCTGTAAACACATTAATATCCAACTTAAATGAGTTTGTCCAAATTAGTTGAAAACTAGGATAGGGAACCCTTGCAATTTCGATGCTAAATTCTGTGATGTTTAGTAATACTGGTTTTTAACCCTCAGTCTTTGGAGCTGATTTTTAAAAAAAAACACAAGTCAAGATATGTTGAAGGAAAGGTTCAGTCTCTGGCATAAAATGAAAAGTGATATTTGCATTTTCTAGTTATGTTGAGGTTCAAATCCAAAGAAGAAAATAAATTACATGGACTATGGTGAAAAAATCAGACTCCTTTTAGCAGTCACACCATTCAGAAGGACCTGGCCCAGGAATTTGCAGCACTTGGAACGTTCTGCTCATAGAAATTACTTGCAGGAGGGGGATCTGCTAGGCCTCACAAAGGTTACTTATGGAGCTATTTCCAGGTTTCCTCTGTTCTGATGGTTCTGTGCCAGTTCCAACAGTTCCCGCCCTCTACAAGCAGAAATAAGGCCTGAGTAACCATTGCTGGTAATATCTGTACTTTTTGTCATGGGCTTTGCAGTCTTCATTCAGCACCTGACTGTGCTGGTGATTTGCTCAGACTTCAGTTACTTTCCCTTAGAAGGAGAGAGGATAGAGGGTAAAACAAGGGTGTCCATTCAGTAGCTCTTGAGTCATCATGTGAGAAGCAAGTATTGATTTGTCATGAGGCAAAGTGCCTTGACAGAAACTTTGGATGTGTTCTGCATCTGAATTGCAGGTTGCACTGCTTTAGCACCAATGCATCACTATTGGAGAAGGATATTCTCCCCAGAATAGTATTGGATAGCTAATAATACCTGTTGTAAAAGAGATTTTTTGAATATAGATTTTTATGTTGCTACTGAGGTCTCTAACCCAAGGAACCTATTGCTGCAATTGCTGAATTAGTGCTGGTACCAGCTGCAGGTTCCTGCATGTGCCAAGTCCTTATGGCTGATGCTGCCTTGATTCATTCAGCGACAAAATGACTCTTCTATCTTGTCTGTCCTTGACCAATCTTTGTCAGCCTGTCATTGCACTTGCCTGTCAAATTCAGCATTTTTTACATGAGGTTTTCACGGAGGTATGTGAAATTTTGTTGTACGTGCTGGGGATGGTCAGTTTATGTGTGAGTATGTGGGTATTTGGGCTATATAAAATATTAATGTGTGAAATTTGGGGTCTTTTTCATTGCTTTTACTATTTACCTGGAAGGTGCTTAACTTCTTGTGTGTACGGAAATGATTTGGACGAGAACAATGTGACTCACAACATACAGAACTGAAACTGATGAGGTGATCTTACCTGTAAGATGTCTGTCTGCATCATAAAAATATCTGGAATGCTTGTTTTTCTGGATATGACTAACTTTGGGAAAATTGAAAAATGTTATGAAGGCTGAACTCAATAAGAAGAATTTTCATTAACAGTAATCCCTGAACAAATATTTGTATATGGACACAAACTACTTGAAACTCCATATAAACATTCCTTTCCATTAGACCTTTTCCTTTCCATATTTCCTTTGAACTTTCTTAATAAGTTTAGAATTTTGTTTCCTCTAAGCCGACTGGGGCCAAATGCTGATTTCATTTACCCTGGTTTGCTAATATTACTTTGAAAAAACTGATGCATTACATTTCTTTTGCAAGAAGCATTTTCCTATGGTGCTTCACTACTTCCAAAGTGGCTGAATACACACACACACCAGCAGCCCAATTAACTGTCCAAACATGCCAGAACTTCACAATGTTTTAGCTTGACAAAAAAAAAGTGTGGGGTGTTTCTCAGAAATAGTATTGGTTTACAAAGTGCTTTTATTTTACCTAAGCTTCTTTGTATTTCTGTAAGGAATGTCTTTGCTAGAGCCTTGCAGTGAGTTATCAGACTTCATTTGCCTCTTGGGAAGGCTTTTTCTGGTTTTTGAATATGCTCCATGGTTCTTTTTTTCACAAAGCAAAGAATTTTAACTGTTCTACCACTAGAACCTCTATTGTTCCGTCCCTGGTTTTCTATATTAACTTTTGTATTCCCATCTTGTCACAATCTCTTTGGTCCTTGACAGTGGCGATATCTTTTCTTTCAGGCATGCTGACCTCTCTCGTTCCCTTTGAAGCACTTAAGATCACATCCAAGAGCTGCATTCCAGCTGTGGCGCCTTCTGAGGTACTGAATATATTAAGATAAAAAGAAATAAGCTCAGCTATATTAATAAGAAGCTGAAATGTTTATGCAGGCATGAGCTTTGAGAAATTAGATACTCAAAAATAAGACTTTCATAGGAAAGATGAAGTAACTAAACTGGAAGTATGAAGAGAGATGCTTCTCTTTCAACATGTTCTGATCCAGTCAGTGGTCATATAACATTCATTACTACTGTAACTATTTAATATCTACGTGAAAAATACTTTTCTTAGACAGCATAACATGAAAAATTTGCAAATTCTCTAGAAGTTCTTTGACTTGTTTTTTAAGATTATTGAGGCACTTGTAAGTGGCCTCTGCTCTCATATCTCTATGTTTCATAAGAATAGATAGACCCATGTGGGCATAATTTACATAATCATAAAACAAATCCAAGAGATTTCTTTTTCCAATTTGAGCATTGCAAAGTCTGTACTCTGCTCAGAATCATATCTGACTTCAAAGTTGATAGGTGTAGGAGATCAGGAAGAAGTAAAAATGAAGAATGGTTAAACAAGATGGCAAATCCAATTTTAGGGTCCCCAGTATAGGCTCAAATATGTTGTTGGGAGGCATTATAATGGATCAAACTCACCCAGAATAGTTCTACTAGTTGAAATGTGCATGGAGAGGGTAGCTTTGCCCTGGTGGGTTTAATTTCCTGGCAGAATAGGAGAGATCACAGGTTCTTTGGGCCTGTTATTGCTGACTTGTATGTACAAAGAGCTCGGGACTGAAAACTGCCTGTGGCTCCATTTTTTTCTGTGACATCCTGGATGGCTAACAGGAGGCTCACACACTTCCTCCAGACCATGGTAGGACTCAGAACCCTTTTCCTCAAAGCTGCATACAAAGCAGTGATTTCTTTCTTCAGCATAGATAAACTCTTTAAACATGAGGAATGCTGCTGTGCCAGGACTGGCTGCCTTTGGCCAGCTCAGAAGGTACCACCCCTAAGCACATATTTCCTGTATCTTATTAAATTGAAGTCAAAGAAGGTGTTTTTCTGACTCACATCAGAGGAAAGTTATATATACCTAAAGCTCCAGTTTGGGAATAATTCTGTTTTAAACCAATGCAATCAAATCTTGTCTTTAAAGTTATGCACATGTCTAAGTGCTTCAGTGCACTGAAAACTTTCACCATTTCTAAAAACATTTAGTTGGAACAGTTTTTAAATTGCTGTGTTTAGTTTCTGTTCTTAAAATTGGAACAGTTGTATTTTCATCATGGCAGGAATGAAGAGAAACCAGAAATAGTGACTCCTCTGAAATTATTTCAGGGGTGATATACAGAGCAGTGGGACTTGCCAAAGTCATATTCTGACTCTATTTTACTTGAGGGGAAGACAGTTTTCACTGTTGATACTCAGGAAAAGAAAACCACATCTGATACAGATGGCTAATTAGTTTTTATTTTCCAAAACAATTTTTCCAGGAGGTCAAGGAGTTAGAGAGTTGTTAAGACTTCCTTTTAAGGAAGCATCATAAATATACAAGCAGGTGAAAATCCTATTGTGTATTGGTCAGTGTATACCTGTGTGTCATGTCAGCTTCAGGTTCTGAGCATGTGAACAATGCAAATGGCCTGACCATTAATGTGGGTTTTCCCATAAATGGAACGTTAGTAAACAAATGAGGAAAGAAAGCAGAGAACAGTAAACTTAATGAGAAATAGGTATGCATATCACAAAACAAGTTTATAGGGTTATTGTCTGAGATGTACAAGAACGGTCCCTGCTTTTTTAAAGTTTTCTTTTGACCACAAAGGATTTTTTTTTATGTGCTATGCAAGAATGAAGACCTTAGACTTCAGATGTTGCCTTCTTTATTTCATTAATGTTAATACAGGAAATCAAAAAAGATCACAAAAACACTATGTCTCATTATCAGGATGTTTCTTTTGATTCTGAACATGCCAGCAAAGCATGCTTGATCCAGCAACATCAAAAGATGAAGCCATTTGTGCTTCTTTGGTTTGCCTCAGATATTTTTTTCTTTAAGGCAGAAGGTTTAACTTTTTTACTTAAACCCCAAGCCATGAGACTGCAAGTGTACATCTCTTATTGCATGTGTATTTTATGGGAATATCTTACTTGAAGCACAACACATGGACTCATTTTAGCCAAGACTCAGAACCTTCAAATGTTACAGTATTGATATGTGGATACATAGGGCCATACTTTTATTACTGAGGGGCAGAGATTGTTGATTTTAGTGCTTCCATACCACAGAAGAATAGCCACCAAAAGAAGGCTTGCAGCAATGCTTGTGTTTTTAATAACAAAAATGACTGCATGAGGAGTAGTTTCTGAATCAATTGTTTACTATTTTTATATGGCTACTGCATTACAATTTTATCTAACTGACCATGCAGGTCACTTAAAGTTGTTTTGGTGATTCTAGCTGTTCAGGAATTGTCAGAAATTCCATGCTGGGTTTCTGCCAACGCACGCTCCACTGCAATAAAACACAGAATAATATCATAACTAACACACATTAAACTTAGAAACATACTCTAATTAGCACATTTTAAATTACAGCAATACCTATATTTTACTTCAGACCATGAGCCAATGGCTGTGTTTCAAGTATTCAGAGAGCAGTCTTGATCATCTTAGAGATAAAATGAAGCAGATTTTTGCATAGGTGGTATAACAGAACTTCCATTGGGTAGACTTCAGTGGGCTGGTACAATTTGCTGAATTTAACCATCCACCCTGTACTGAAAGATGCACTGCAGGCTAAGTGGATGGCATACACACTGCTAGGATCCATGCTTTATCACACTGAGATAAAATATATTATCTGCAACTGTAATAATATCAAAATTACAGGAATTTTTTGTTGAGTGGTTTTGACCCTTGGTGAAGGTTCTGACAGGATCACTGTAGCTAGCTGCAGGTCACTATAAATGGTGTAGGGAGACACCTGAGAGTTAGTTAAACATGATGAAGTGATGCTCTGCTTATTTTGCCAGTTTGGAAGGTATATATTTCACCTCTTGACAATTTTCCCATAATATTCCACATTTGATGACAAATCCAAGGTGACAGTTGGAAGGCTCTTTCTATTGTTTCATGCTTACCAGTATGCTTGAAGTGGATCAAGGTTGTAATGAATTCCAGAAAGCCAAGAGAGTTTCCATCACAATATCAAAATGTGGATCCATACTCAACAAGAAATGCAATAATGGAACAGCCCGTGGGGCTGGGGAGCACGGGGGATTCATAAAGGGAAATGTACCCTCTTGTTCACCTTTCAAAATCCAGACCAGGTGAGCAGCAGCTAATAGATTTTCCTGTTAGCTCCGGGGTGGCCTTTGTGAGGAGAGAGTTGCACTGAGGAAACAGGCAGGTTGAAGGATGGAGGATGCAGGTGATCCCAGAGACATGCTGGGCACTCCTCTGTGAGGGCACCAGGAGGGTCACAGGTGGTTCTGCAGGAGATGGAACTGCTGTCCTACACCCACCTTTGCCAGAAACAGTGTGTGAGAAGCAGGCAACCTTTTAGTCTCCCATAGAGCTGCTGCAGGCTCCAGGTGCAGACAAAGCAAGCAGAGGGATGGTTCCCAGCAACACCAGTGTGTCTTATTTGCCAGGACCATCCCATGGAAATCCTGTGTGTGAAGCCAAATAATGCAGGGGGCAGCTGCAGTATTATTATTAATTATTATGTTGTTATGTTATATGTAATGAATGTTATTATAATATTCATTATTATGAAGAAGGGCATGGAGGGAGGAGCACTTCCTTGATTTGCCACCTCAGCTTTCCAAGTTGTCTTTCTCCCAAATTCCACCTTTGTCTTGACTGCTCCTTCTCCTTTTGTTTTTTTTCTTTTTGCTTTTCTCATGAGAGCTTCTCATACTGATAATTTGCAGTACATCTAATTAAATACCACTTCACTGGAGCAAGATGCCTCTCAGGCTCTGAAATACATAACCTGTCTCAGTTAAGTTGGCAGCTGAGAAGTGACTGGACAGAAATTTAAATACAACTGTACTATAGAGTTAAATTCAAGCATTTTCATTAATTCAAATAGCTAGTAATTTTAAAAATTTGTGCCACCATTTTTACATCTCAGGCGTATGTATTAGTTTTCCCAATTCTTTGGTAAAGCAGCTGAGTATTTTCAGTACATGGTTCATATTCCTGAGGATGTGCATTTGCCTCCTTTCTTTTCAGGGAGTGACAAAAACAGTTTTCAGGCCATTTTTTCTTCCCATGATTAAAACTGTTTACAAAAACTGTGTGAAATACTCAAATCAAAGTCTGAAATGCTAATGCTTTAACATGTGCTATAATCTGAAAAACAGGTAACTTTTTCTGCACTGGAAATTTGAAGCATGAGGCCGACTCCAGGAGGAAAATATAGACAAATGCTACCAACCAAATATCTTATTTAAGGACTTATTAAGGACTTGGGATCTTAAACCAACATGGTCTTGTTACAATACTGTGCTGATATGTTTTAGTTGTCAATAGGAGTTATTTTTTTTCAATGGTTGTCTTGCTCTGACTTAAATGTACTTTACTGAAGTCAACTCTGTTACGGGAAACTTGGGAAAATTTGCACAGTGCTTTTGTGGGGACACCCTGAGCTAAATAAACCTCAAACATTTTAGTTTGTGGTTTTTTAAGTGATCTTGGATTACTCTTTGGTTCTACATGAAATTATATTAAGTTTACATGATTAGGTGGCTGGAACATTCAACTACACAAGATATCTTGGCATTTTGAATATATCAGGGTTAAACTGCAAATGAAAACTTTTTTTTAGGGGGGGAGGGGGGTGCTGAGGAAGGTTTGCATGTGTGGAAAGTAATAAAATCACTTCTGCAAAGAAGTGACCAAAGAAAATATTTGCCTGAGTCCACAGGCTGTCTTGCATAGCTCTGATTGATAAGAAACTGAGCAGATCTCATGGTATTTTATGATACAAACTAACCAATTAAATTTTTCTGTTTATACATTGTACTTTTTCTACTCTGTTTTCATCTGAAATGTCTTGATAAGAAGCAGTAAATGTAAGTTGGGGTCACAAACTCGTAATATTTTGGCAGTAGATAGCAGTGTGAGAGCAAATTTGAAAGAAAGTGTTAAGCTTTAAAGGTCTGCAGTTTGACAGGCTGTTATCTTTTATCCTTCCAGCACAAATCTTTATGCTGACTTCTCTTGTATCCCTTCATTCCCTGAGGGAACTCGAGTTCGTTCACATGTTGCTGGACAAGAGACAAAGAAGATCTGTTCAACACATGCAGAACAGATGCTCAGGGGAGGAGGGGGAATTTTCCAGTGCAGTTTCTGTAATATCCATTGCTGCTGTCTTGCTCCCTGTGTAAGCACTGCTGGCCTCTCCAGAGCTGGTCTTGGGGATTTTCCCATCTTGGAGACAGCCCACCCAAGTCAGCTGCTCCTGAAGACAATTGCCTATCAAAAATATTCTCAAAGAGTGTCACCTGCTTCCATACTTCCTCTTCAAGAAGGGAGAATAAAATAGATGGAACCACTGCAAAACTTGTTTCTCAAAGGTGCGGCTTAAGGTACACAAGATACAGGGTGAGGAGAGAACACGTGCTGCTGGTGCTCACTCACAGCAGTGGTGCTCAACTTTTGCATCCCCTTTTATGTTCTGTGGTTGAACAAGTTGTGGACTTGTTCCAGCAGGAGGTGTTATGACTCCTGTGCTCATCTGAGGCATGTAGGCACATGGCACAGAAGGCACACAGTGGAGGCAGATGAAGCTAGAGCTATGGCTATTTAAGAATACATTAACTTCTTCAGCAAGTTAATGTATTCTTAAATAGCCTGTGGAGCAGGGAAAGGCACTGTTATTGATCTGAAAAGAGATGAAAGGCAAATGGTCTTTGCAATTTTTCTAGCACCTTTTGCAGAGATCTTTAGAGGAGTTTTCTGCCAGGGTGGTCAAACATAGATTGAGTTGGTTGTGGTGAGTCCTTGGAATAACAGCATGAAGATGCTGATAGCATAGACAAATTGAAATTAATTGTTAGCATAGAGATGCTGAAGGCATAGAGAAATTACTCTTAAGTGTGAACTCTCAGGTAATTATGCTTTTTCTGTTGTTTCTAACAGCACATGGAAACACATAAAAATAAATGCAGAAAATAATTTGCTCTTTTTAATCAACATCTCTAATGTTGGAGTCCAGTCCAGCCTAGCTAAAACAGCAAATACACATTCTGCTTCAGCTCACCAGAGGATCAGAAATTAATTAGAAGTAAAAACACAGCCTACCGCTATACATCACTTTTCCTCAGGCTCTCCCATTGCATCTGAGCAACAGAATGAAGAATCACGCTTAAAACCAGCCATAAACAAGGCTGCTGTGGCATTGTATGACTCCTGAATGGCTTTATCACAGGGCAATAAGGCTCAATTATCACTTGTGCAAACCAAACTTCGGGTCCTCTAATTAGAACAGGGATTTAGGGACTTGAAAAGCACCTTTTCACACAGGACAAATATTTTAAGTAGGGAAATATTTGCACAAGTTCCTAGGAAAGAGAGGTGATTCCCCAAGCATTGAAAATAAAGGAAAAAAGAAAAGACACCTGGCCTTGACAGAAACCAGAAATGTCCTTGTGACACATTGAAACCTGGCTAAAGTGGGGAGTGTAAAAACTTACCACCCAGCCTGGGAAATGCTCCAGGCTGCTTCCTCTCTCTCTGAGGGCAGCTGTGCAGAGCTGCATTTCTGTATGTGTGCAAGCAGATAGAATAGTTCAATGAGTTTATTTTGTTCTCAAGGAGTGATGGAATGTCTTCTGGCTCCTCTGGAGCGTTTGGGTTCCTGAGTGCTCTGGGACAATTGAGACAGGCTTAGGCAGACGGAGCATTGCCTGGAATTGATGAGTTGCAGTATATGATTTTGTTCAGGTGATTGAGACTGGAAAACCCCCAACATTCAGAGTACTTTCCAGGTAGGCACTGCCTTCCTGCTTGGAGAATGTCTCAGCTGGCCTGAAGGAATTGCTTGTGTTACCTCCCTCAGTACTCCTACCCTTTTGCAGTAGTTTCCTGTGTGAGGTTGACTAAGGGGAAGAAATGGCATGTGTTCAATGGTTGTATTTGTTTCTCTCTGAGCCATCCCAGAAGACAATGCTGGACTCCTCTTTCCTCTCTTCTTATTTTATTACCTGGCTCTGTCTTGTTACAAGCAGACTGACTACAGTAGGTGATGAACTGTGCAAAGTAGGTGCCATCTGGTCATCCTTGGCTGTTTGTTGAGATATGCTGGTGCTGGATTAAATATTGCAGCTTCCTAACTGATGTACAGGAGCACCAAAGGGCTCTCGGCTCAGAATGAAAAGTGGAGCAGGATGTTTTCAGATCTCAGGTTAAAATTGTACCTGTGCTATGCAGTTTTTACTTTTTTTTTTTTTTCTTTCTGGAAATAAATATAACACAACCAGTGAGGCCACAGACATTTGGTGTTATCAGCAACATTTTGAAACAAAGTTGCAAGAAATGCAATATATTCTGGTGTTTTTATTTATTTCTTTTTGTTCAAATGACTGAGGGCTTTAAACATGTGATGCTGAATGGGACTTCAGACTATTTACATATTTGAAATGGAATGTTTTTAAACTGTTAGGCTCAGGACAGTGAGCTGTAGCTTGATAGCTGTAATGAAACTCATAAATGTGAACTCCCTTTACAAAAATGGGATGACCAAACAACAAACCAGATTGTGCTTTGAGAGATAAGTTTCTTTTGTGATCTTGAATTTTCAATCACTTTAGGTGGAATTCTTTACTTTCTTTATTGCTGAACCAGCTAGTAGTTAAATTTATGACCTTTCCTAAATAGTTTACAAAAATGTTATTGCAAATGGAGCTGATAACAAGCAAAAAACCTCAATAACCTGCATCAGGAATAAAAAAACAACATAATGTAACAATCATCTCAAAGTTTAATAAAATAAAAGTGAGAAACTAAAATTTTACAGAACATAAAGGGATCTCTATGCCATGGAAATGTGTATAGGTTTGAGTTGTGGATTTTCTGGAACATATTTTCATAAAACCAATAACATGGTCAAGTGGTTTTATTCTTATGGTTTCCTGGGGCTACTTCTAGTTTATAGAGATTAGTCCAGGGAATATCCCAAGCTTTTTATTTTTATTATTCACACTTTACACTGTGGTTTAGATTAAACTACCCTTTTCCAGTTTGGAAGACATTCTCTTTACTTTCTTGATGCTTCCTCATACTATTATTATATTAGATACCTATAGATGAGTTCAATTTTTGAGAACAATAACCTGCAAACACAGCATTTCCTTCTTCTTAGTCTGGCCTCCTGTTTAAATGCTACATTCAGTAGCTTTTTTGCTTTTTTCTTTTTTTCTTTTTTTTTTTTTTTTTTTTTTTTTTACTAGTAGAATCATAGTGCTTATTAGTTGTGGCATCTGATTTCAAAGTAAAATTTCTTTAGCTACAGAGGCTACCTTTGAATCCTTGAACTGGCAAGCACAGCACTTGCCCAGTTTTAATCGCATCAGCTGGATTTCAGCCAAATCTCTCTGAGCTTAGAGTTCCTGTGTTTAAGCATCTCAGTTGTGATTCCAGGATCAACTTCATATGGTCCAGAATATTCTTGCACTCAAGCACCTTCTAGTTCTGGTTAGAAGAGATCATTTGGACCTTCTGTCACTTCAGCTAACCAGCTGAGGTTATGATGTCTGAGAGTATGAGGCTCCTGGCTCTGCTAATGCAATGAAAATAGGCAAGTGGCACAGCTGTGGTTCATATAGAAGGATGCTGCATTGCCAATACTTTTACAGGATGTTTTTTGAACTTCTTGTTAGTCTAAGCTTCTCTCCCTTTTCCTGTGCTCCTGCGGTTGGATATTAATATATATTAAAATTTAGGATTACTCTAAAAGTTATTTTTGAATGCAACGTGAATAAATATTGCTTAGAGGAGACTTGGTATTCTCATGCCTTTGGTATTACTACTTTATCTATCTTGACTAGAAAAAAAATAAGGGGGAAGGAAGAAAGGTTCCTCTGACCCTGACATTCCAGATGCCTGAGATTAAAAGAAAGAACTGGGTTATCCCATAATCTACGCTGGCACTATAGCTGCTAAGTAATTTAATGTGAATGCTGTGGAAATGATGATGTATGCCATCAATTGCTGTGAACACAGCTGTGTTTCATCAATCTCTGTTTCCCATGAGACAGAGAACTATCAATGACTTTTACACACTTGATGTCAGCATTTGGGTAGGTCTGAAGTTTAATTATTTTATGGAGTTTTGCATCAGTTGTTTTTTGGTCCCACACCTCTTATGATTTTTATTCAGTAGCAAGTGAGCTATAGTTTTTTAATAGCTAACAAAGAGAAATCTCATAAAAAGCCAACTGCTTTCTTCATAGGAACTGAGACAGAAAGTGACAATATCCCACTTTTTGAGCAACTTGACTGCTCTGTCATTCATCAAATGACAGCCAAATCAGTTCTCTTCCTGACTGACAAGGTTTACCAAGTCTGGGGTGTTCAGCCATTGCACCATTCTAGACTAAATTTTGCTTGGCTGTGGGATGCCACTTGTCTAAATTTTTTCCTCTCACTTCTTCTTTCTTCTTCTTTCTTACTCTAAGAGGTGTTTCTTTATTTCCATCTCTTTTTACCTTGACACCATATTAAATTAATTTTCACTAATAATTTTCTTTTCTCCAGAGAAAATTCTTCTAATCTTCACCTCAAACTGTGGGGAGAAGTCCCCTCAAGCTGCAGCTCACTGACAGCCAATAGTCCCAGTGACCAGGGTCTCATGGTGCTGCACTAAATGAACAGAAAAATCCTAAAGGAGGTGGTTCTGAGGTTGCTACATTTTGTGTTTGTTACAGACCCAAAAAGGAGTTTTGATTTACTGTGGCTGAATTCAGCCATGACATGGGGCAAAAAGCTTGATTCCAATTGTTGGAAGGCCCTGGATGCAATTTTGCCTCCCTGCCATGTTTCAGTTTTATGCAGGAGCTGCTGCCAGGTTGCACTTACATGCACAATGTGCTATGGAGTGTTCCAGTGGAACCCTGGTTATCTAGATCAGGCAGGGATTTATCCTTGCTGGATGATTTAAAGCATTTCATATACTTGTATATATTGCTTGATTGTGCGCCAGCTCTGTTTATCAGCTTCTCATACACAAAGAAATAAAACTCTCATGCACTTCTCGTAACACCTTCGCAATGCATATCAGGAATATAACATGATTTCAACTCAACTCAAATGTGGCCTTCAGGTGCTTTATTTACATCTACCTATTGGAGCAAAAGTAAGGTATGTTCATTTACACTTCATCATATTTTCGCTTCATATTAGACTGAATAAAAAATGTGAAATCTCCACAGGTAAGAGAAAAGGAGAAAAATCTGCATGTTAGGGGTTTTTCCTCAGTTTTAATGCTAAAGATTCTTACCTGGAGATGTTTATTCCAGGAAAAAAAAAGTTTGATACTTTAACTATATTTAGACTTTTTAAACATTAGTGCATGTGAAAAAAAAAAAATCCCAGTTCTGCTGTCTTGGTAAAAATTTCTAATATTAATGCTCCTGTTTGCAGCAGAATGATATTTTTCAGCCCTGTTTTTTTGATCACTTCTGCCTTAATGTCTCTCTCCCACTTAGTCCAGAAGTGCCTCATTTTGCCTACTATTTAAGTGAAGAATGCTTTTCATTTATAAGCACATTTATATATTGGGCTGTATTGTTAAAATGTTCTGGTGCAAACCTGATGTACAGTACTGGTGGAATGACACAAACTGATGGGATGATGTGTGCAAACACTGACAATTCATTACTAGATTCAAAACTGAGCTAAGTAACTGTTATCATGTGGGTGACTCCACAAAAAACATCTTGACAGTTGTGAGGCTTTGGCACTTTGGTGAAATGTATGAGCTTAGAGGTGGATTTTTTTAGTTACAGCATCACGTTTTGCAACATGAATTAGGCTTGGAAAAAGGTAGAAAAGGCAGTAAATAATATTTGAGGTTCCATTTTCAAGTATTGCTGGGCTTTGGTCCAAATACTAGGTATAACTTAACCAAAGTCTTTGTAAATATGTCCCTCAAAAATAATTTCTTCTGCTTGTCTTTTGCTAGAGCAGAGATACATGTCTCCCCAAGTAAGCCCAGAAAGAGACATAGAAATCTCTATAATATACTAGGATTTGACTTGCAAGGAGAAGTGAGTTATTAAAAGAAATAGAAGAAAAATGAAAGAAAACCTATGCCTTTAATGAACAGAATAAAGGAGAAAAGAGAAGGTTGATTTAATCTATTGATTTGCTGTGAAGTACAAGAACAGATGTTTTCTGTTAGGTCCCTGGATAAAATTCAGTAGGCGCCACTAATACTTAGGGACTGGTGACTCCTGATAAGATGGAAAATTGATGTCTGCTCTATTGTTACCAAATGGAGGTGGCAGGTTAGGCTGCTTTAGGCGACTCATTTCAGAGTACTTGAATACAGAAAAAATATCTCATTTTCCTAGGCTGAGACACAGATGAGAAATGTTTTGCCAACAGTTTCCAGCTCCAAAGATGTCAGCCTTGAAGAGTTTAATCCTTACGGTAGGCAATGGAGCACATAAAGCTCCTTTGTTGTAGGTCTGAATCCCTTTGGATGAAAAAGCTAGAAAAAATGGTAGATTATCTTTATTTGCCTGATTTCTGTTTGTCAATCACCTCTTTGAATGTCTAATCCAATAATTATCTACAGAGGTGCTCAGGGAGATGTGATTACGCTGTAGAGGTGTTGGAGCAAGTCCATTTCAACACTGGCCCAGTTTATCTGACTGGCTCTCCTTCTACAGATCCAAACATTAAACAGATCACATTTAATGGAAGTTCAAAGGCTTTCCCAAAAGGTTCAGAATTCTCTGTGATCAAGGAAAGAAAAAAAAAAGTTTCTCATTTGCCTTCTTGGAAACCACTCAAAACAATGTAATTCTGGAACTCAGATTGTCCCATAGTGCTTTTTGAGAGACCTGTGCAAAGATTGCTGAGGTCAGTGTGTAGATGTTCCCAGGTGTCTGGTCAGCTTTCAGGCAAGGAGAGCAGAAAATCCATGCAGAACACCCTGTGAATGCAAAAAAAGCACACATGTGGTGTGGATTTCACATACATGTATGTATATATGTCAGGCAAAGGATTTGAATTCTTGCTTTCAGTATGAAATCCACCTCAGAAACTGCAGTACTAGGCAGGATCTTTCTGCAAAGTGACTGGACTCTATTCTTCACACTTCTCTTACAAGGAAGACTAGAAGGCCTTCCTCCTCAGCCTTCCTGAGATTTTTGGCCATGGGGCTTTTATGTATTTAAATACATGCACATGCACACCCCCTCTTATTTACTGTCATGCCTTCCTGCTTTATCTGTGCCTCCTTAAAGGTGCTGTAAGCTACACAGAGAAGCTTTTAAAATAACAGAAATACAGGTTTGAAACTGTGTTTTTCTGATGAAGTGACTTCTAAGTATGTGCTTGGCCTTTTTTAGTTTTGCTGTTTAGTTGTTTTGCAGTAGCAGGTGCCCTGAAATGGCAGACAATTTGGATTTTGGTATCTACACACAAAGTGGCTGTGGCAACTGTGGGACTCCCCTGCAAGATGTGGGATATAAAACATGGTACTTGGACTCCAGCCTGGGGCAGATTAGTTCCTACTTTTGGGTGGAATTTGTAGAGAGGACAGAAAACTTATAAGGAGCTCTAAGGCCCTTAATGAGAGACTTATGTAACATAAAATTACGTACCCTTTAAAAGGCTTGAAGAAAGAGAGAAAGAATTTGAGGAAAAGCATGGCATAGTTTTGATGTGATGTCTTAGGTATGAGCTAGTCAATACTGTTTATAAATCTCCCCCTTTTAATGCATCAGGTCAAAAATTATATTGACCTCTAAACATTGCTAACTAGTTGAATGAATCTCAAATATAATCCAGCTGATGTGTAATAGGCATTACAGGCTTGGAATGAAGTCAGATGAATGGAAACATAATTTAACTTTCCAAGTTTCTTTTATTTTTAAAGTATTATAAATGTCTGATAATAACAGATCCTGTACAGAGTGGTTTACTTTCAGCTGTTAGGCAGATCCACATCTCTAAAGAGGGTTTCCTGAGAGTCATTGAGAGCTGGGAAATGTTTCCTATTCTTCTTGAGAAAGCTATAGGGTTTTTAGCTCTGTATGATCAACTTTACTTAGAGAACGACATCTGTAACCTCCTACAATTCTAGCAGTGGTCTTGTGTCAGTGTAACACATGCTCAAATCCAAGCCATTCAGTTCTCCTGTTGAAGTCAATGAAATCATAAAGAGAAAAGGAATTGTTCGCATGTGCCGTATTAAAATAAAAGTGTTTTTAAATTGTGAAGGACAAAAAAATGTTAAAATCATCTAGTCAGGTTCTTTGCACAATTCAGCCTGCAGATCATTAGTATATGTTTTGTATGGTTCTTCAAGATCTGTGTGGGATCACAGAAAATGTATTTTTGAAGAATATCCAATGCTGAATTGAAGTGACAGTCAGTGATTGTGTATTGGCTGGCTAAATGGTTTACCTTCACTCAGAAAAAATACATTTCTGATTTCTAACCGGAATTTTTACAGATTCAGCTGCCGAATCTTGTATTTTATCTGGTTTCAAAAGCCCTTATCCTTTTCTGCTCACATAGACATGCAAGAACATCAATGTATTCCTCTCTAGTCTTCCTTTTGAAGAAAGCAAGTGAGCTGAATTGTGAAACCTTGAATAATTGTACTTCTTTTGTTGGCCCATTCCAATTTTGTTCCGTTTCAAATGTGTTTGGTAACTCTTTTAAATTGAGAGCAATGTGCCTTGTCTGGAGGGAGAACTTTCTGATGAGCAGCAATGCCTGATGCTCAGAAGCGTGAGCAGCTTGGTTCAGATAAGGACATAGAACTGCCAGCTGGTAAACAAACCTCGTTCCAAATTCCTCCTGCTTATTCAAATATGTACTATCCGTCTAGACTCTGCACAAGAAAAGCTCCCTGATGTTGCAGCAGAGATGCAGGAGAAGATACGGAAACGGGGAACAAAAATAGGTGGGAATGACAGCAGTTGTGCCCACAAATCTTGTGCTTCTTCCTAACGAGGAAAGTCGGCCCTTCGGTGCAGGGCTTAAGTCCTTTTGATGCCTGTGTTCAACATCAGCATTTGAGACCACATCACGTCCCGCAAGGCTGGGTGCTCTGCTGGCAGGGAGCTGAGACAGAAACAGAGCTCTTTAAAGCGCTAGCTGGAAAGTCATTGAAAAGGCACATGCTAATCTGTGAGCATGCAGCAAAAATCTGTCAACAAAATGGCTTTATACTGATGATACAGACTCAGTCAAATGACTTGTCTTTGGTCTAAGACTAATCTAGGACAAACTGCAGCATTATTGAGCTTGTTGTGTCCAGTCTCCCACGCGCAGAAGCTCTGTCCACCTGTTCTATCTTTAATGTTTGTCCCCTGGAGTTCAGGCCAACCATCCATATCAGATTTGCTCTAGGAACTTGCTGAACCGACTCAAGTTTCTCGCCAGGAATAAGAAATATATTATCGCGAGCGTCTTGGAAGGATATTGATGGAGCTGATGGCCAGAACCGGAGGGTTGCCCGGCTTCCCGCTGGGTATCCATTCCTGCTGCTGCCGTTCCCTCTGAAGGAATCCCGGCGCCGGCGATCCCGGTGTTCCCAGGGCCGGGAAGCAGCGCTGCCGTTCCCGCGGCCGCCAGCAGGTGGCGCTGCTCACTGCGCGCTGTGGCGGCCCCGGGACGGCCGAACCTTCCCGGCCTCTTCTCCCGGCCGGGATTGGCCGGGATGAGACCCGTAGGGGTGACCTCCTTCTGCCGTAAAAGCAACATTGGAGAGCTACCTTCTTGTCAAATGGAATCAGGGGGAGCCGCCGGTGTTGTCAGGATCCCCAGGGGTGTGGCGTGCTGATTCCTTGGACGGGTCCAAGCAAGATAATCTCTCGCTGGTGACCGGCAGCAGGACTTGAGGGAATGGCCTGAAGTTGTGTCAGGGGCAGTTTATGCCGGGTATCAGAACAAGGTTCTTCTCCCAACCAGGTGGTTGGGCACTGGAATAGGCTCCCCAGGGAAGTGGTCACAGCAGCAGCCCGACAGAGCCCGAGCAGCTCCAGGCAATGCTCTCAGGCACAGGGCGTGATCCTTGGCCGTGTGCTGTGCGTGGCCAGGAGCTGAATTCGGTGATCCTTGTGGGTTCCCTCCGGCTCGCCTTGTCCGCCTTGAGCTGAATTCGGCGATCCTTGTGGGTTCCCTCCGGCTCACCTTGTGCACCTTGAGCTGAATTCGGCGATCCTTGTGGGTCCCCTCCGGCTCGCCTTGTTCGCCTTGAGCTGAATTCGGTGATCCTTGTGGGTTCCCTCCGGCTCACCTTGTCTGCCTTGAGCTGAATTCAGTGATCCTTGTGGGTCCCCTCCGGCTCGCCTTGTTCTGTAATCCAGACCAAATGAGGGACATGCGGGAGCTGCAAGAAAGTCCCGCAGTCCTGGAAATGCACAAACTCAAACAAAACTCCTGGCCTGTATAATCCATTCCTATTTAAAGAACTAAAACCTAACAAAATGAAATAAAACGTCATAGATTATTAGGAATTTGATTAGATGTTAGGAAAAAGCTCTTCATCCAGAGGTTTGTTAGGCACTGGAATAGGCTTCCCAGAGAAGTGGTCACAGGAGCAAGGCTGACAGAGCTCGAGTGTTTGAATGATACTTTCAGGCACAGGATGTGACTCTCGGGGTGTCCTGTGCAGGACCAGGAGCTGGACTCGATGATCCTTGTAGATCTCTTCCAACACAGGTTATTCTGTGATTCTATGAATGAAAAACGAGGAAATTAGGGATTATATCCTTTTAAGGTTGAGGTGTTGCTTTCTTTGAGTGATGTAAAATTGTAAATTTAGTGTTCAAATATGTGTTTACAGGAAAAAAAAGTATAAGTGTAGCAACCATTAATTACTTTTAACCTTTTCACTTAAAAATTGTGTGTACACATTCCATGGGGAGTGCATGTGCCTGGCTTTCTGTGGCTCTGCTGCCTCAAGTGTGGCAACGCAGACATAGAATTTTAACATATGATGTGGAGTTAACAGGTGAGCTTTGGACTTTCACATTGCCTTTATTTCATGGTTGAAAAATTATTTGTATACAGTGTACAAAAAATCATAACATTGTTTCAGCAAAATCTTTGCTCTTGCAATCTTTTTATTAATAAAATGTAATTTACAAGGACTTGTATGTCTAATCAAGAAAGAGCGACTTAACCATGGAGGTGGTTAGATTGCTATATATTTAAAAAAAAAACATTACTGTATGATTTTCTTTGGGATGTAGCAGAAACCTATATCTATTGAGAAGAAATACATTTTACATTTGAATTATGGTAACCTGTGGACACTCATTTTTCTTGAAGGTTTTAGTCCAGTATTTTAACCCTTGTTCCATTTCCCTGTATTTTGGGAGACATCTTCCGTGCAAAGTTAGATACAAAATTGTACAGCTTCTTTCCAAATAAACCTTGGGCCTCAAAAAAGCCCCAAACCAACAAAATCCAAAAACCCCAAAACAAAACCAAAAAACCAACCAACCAAAGAAAACCCACCCCAAACAATAACCAGTGTCTTATTGGCTAATGTTCCTGGAATATATTTGGTTAATATTACTGGAAGTAACACAGATGAAAAAATTGGGATATAGTTACATTGTTGCAGCATGAAACCAACAAAGAAGGGATTTTCTTCTTCTTTATTCTCCCTATAGGCTAATAGTATGAAATGTGCAAAGTCCCAGCTTAGGCTAGGTGCCTCTGCAACAAGTTACTCTCATCAGCTGGGTTAGAAAAGTAAGATTACAAAGCAGTAGCTGCAGCCACATGGGAGCATTATGAAGTGGGAATTTCACACAGGTGCTCTCCTGACACCCACTGCCCTTCAGAACAAGTGTCCACAGGGCCAAGCTTTCAAGATCAGCTTGAAATTCCTGTTCTTTGATTTAGAGGTCTGGCTGAAGGGCATATTGAATATTTGTCTTACAGTCTCTTTCTAGGGGCAAATAGACACACTTTCAAAAGGCATAAATACTTTTCAACTTACAAATCAACTGTAATTAGCCATAGAATCTTATGCAAGGAGTATCCTTAGATACTCGAGTTTTCTAATATGAGCAAACACGATATTTTCTTTAGGATGCTTGATCCATTTAGTGAAAAATACTTAGAAAAAGGGAGGCCTGACTATCCTGATGCATTTTTTTTGTCATTGATTGTGATGGATTAAAGCTGGTAGTTACTGGCTCTCTGTGACTTGCACCCTCTCAGAAGCCATTTATTTGCATTGCTAGTCATAGAAAACAAGATGGTACATTTCTTTTGAAAGTGTACTTTAAATTAGTTGCAGCTCCTACTTGGAAGAGGAATATTTGTAACTGACCTTTTTTGTTTGTTCATTTCTTTTACTGATTTGTGAAGCTTTGATTGAAGACTTCCATCTCTTGCTTTTTGCTTTAGCAATGGTAATTCACATTTGTATGTGATTAATTCAGTGGTCACTCCACAGGAGGGTATTAAGTGAAATACTTAGTGTCTTTCCCAGAGACCAGGTTCTCTGCAGGGAAAAGCTCCAAGAGAACAAGAATTAGAATGAATTTTGGTCCTGGTGGAGATTTGTAAAAGATACCTTCTGCAGGCAGTCTGGCCCACTGGGAAGGGGCTCTTCATGCAAGGGTGGAGGCAGCTACAAGGGTCAGTCTCTGATCCGTGGTTGCTGACTACCTTCATCATCCTGAGCTGAAGCTGCTGATCAAAGTTTATGTTTTTATTCTCTTTGGTAGCTACTGCACAGAGCTTTGAAGTATCACAGCTTGAAACACCACAGAGCTTTTTTCTGCCGGCCCAGATTACTTATGGGAAAGGGATCAAATAAAACTGGTTTAGATACTGCACTTAGCAATGCTGACATCATCAGCAGTGCCCTTTCAATTCCTCTGTCAGCTTTGACTCTCTTTTGCTTTACTATTTGGAAATGACATTAAATGCTGATGAGGCAGTGTATATTTCAAGTTTCCAAAGTCCTGTGAGTGACTCTTAGACAACCAAACCTTTTTTGGGGTGCAGATACCTGACCTTAACTGCTCATGATATGGTGCCTGCTCACATCCGGGGAAACTATTTCAATACTGCTGCATTCCTGCTCTGGTTGGACAAAATGCAGTTTATCTTTTATTTCCTGCCCATAATGGGATCGTTAAGTGAGTTTTTAAAGCTTTAGGAGGCTTTGTGCATCTGAACTGAATCTTAATTGTTGGTGTCACTTCTTCAAAGTAAAGGGTGTCACGGCTTTAAGATTCTGGATCTACATGTCATGGAAGCTGAGGTAATAGAGGTTCAGTGATTTGGGTCCTCTTTCAGGTTCTCACCTGTAGTTTGTTCCTAATCAAAGTTGCATTTCTTGCACAGGAGAGAAGTAGCTGATGATTACAGAACGTTTACAGAAAAAGACTGAGGAAGGAGACAAGTATCATTCATGACTCTTTATCCATAGTAAAGGTGGAGATGTCTGTTAGTGCATGTTGTTTGCTAAATCCATTCCATTTCCTAATCTTGTGCCACCTTGCACAAGTTTGCAATAGGCTTAGTGTGCTGAGAATATCTGCTCAAAAACCATTTATCATCCTGCCTCTCACAGATGCCTCTGCTTTCACTTGAAACATACTTTGAGCTGCACAACCCCTGGATTTTTTTAAGATCTGAGATTAAAATGGATGAAAACACATTAGCATGAAACAGATTCTCTAGCCCTTTTGTCAATTTTTTTATCAAGTGTCAGGTATCAAGTTAAGAAATTATGGGGTTTGAATGTAAAATTATATCTTGAGGTTATTTCTGCCTAATTTTCTGAAAGAGTAGCACTATTTCTTGGAAATAACAGTAGGATAAATATTATATTTCTTAGATCATACCACATCTGATTGGCTGCACATCACTGGAAGACTGTAGGAGAATAAGTTTAGTCCAGGTTCATTCACAGTGTATCTTCTATTCAGTTTACGACTTCAAGGTTTTGTTTAGCTTTTTCCTCCTCAGCCGTACTTTTGATTGTAAAGAATATTTTTCTTTGCGTCTATAAAACTGACTTTGGTTGGTGATTTCTCTAAGGACTGTTACACTACCTCCTATGGCAGTGTCTTAGTAGAAAGAGAACTTCAATTAAAATATCCTATTTAAACCCCTTCGTTAAGATAGTAAGACAATTTTATTTAAAAATATCTGTCCCAAGGATGATTTTAATCAAGATAAACAGCATGAAAAAAGGAGGATTTTTTTTTTTAACTAAGTGCAAATTTTATCTGCAACTAGTTTTGAATACTTTGGGAATATGTTGCTTTAGAAATCACCTAATTCTTTTGGTGGAGTGACTGTGTTTTTTAGGTATGCCTGAAAAGACCAAAAGCCATTTTGGATGTAGAGAGCAGGAGTGCAGAGATCATCACACCCATCAGCACCAGGTTCTTCTTGTTTTATGTTACAGCTATGTAATGTTTAACTAAAAATAAATTAAGTGTTAAGCAGAAAGTCTTCCTGCCCTAGTGTGAATAACAACATACTCCTGGCATGACAGAATAGCAGTTGTTAGCTCTGTGCTGGAGATGATCTCATAGTTGGTTTAATCAAAAATCTAATCTATGCTGTTGAGAGGGCCGTAGCTTTGGAAATCCAATCTTTTATCGTTTTGCCAAGAACTTTCGTTGGTGTCCTTTGGGTCACATTGGAAGGCTCATTTTGTTGTGCTAGGGCTTTCTGAGTGAGAAATCACACAGAGTTTTTGCTGGGGGGCCTCAGAAGGCTTTTCTCACATAGGCTGGGATGCATTAGGGAAATGAGTAAACTAGGGTCATATCATACATGCCTACTCTATCCACTGCTGTCTGTGTTTTGAGAGATGAGATGAAAATTGTATTGAATATTGAATTGCATTGAATACTATTAGTTTTCTTTAAAGAGTTAACAAATCCTTGGTCGATTTTTTTTTTTTTTTAAATAATAGTAAGCCACTTAGGAATCCACAAAGTCGAAAGCTTTCTTGTAAAAATTTCTGGTTCCTTAACTTGAGTGCTTGTAAGTTGCAAATGCTGTTGTTTTTAGAACAGGCTCAGGTTAATGAGCAGGCTTTTCCAATCAGTTTTGAATGGAATATTGAAACATGAAAGATAAACTGTAGTTACGTCAGCTTTATTATCCTTATAATTTTCTGTTCCCTGTTTTTTAAGAGGCAGATTATATTCTGTTAAGAAAAGGCTGTTAGTTCAGTCTAGAAGAAACCCCTTTTAGATGAGAAGGGAAAGATGCCTGAGGTGTTTGATGTGGGAACTTCTGTCATACTGTGTTATCTGGAAATTAGGATGGAAAGTCACTGAGATTCAGCAGTTACTACCAAAGAAACTAGAGAGGCAGGAAAGGAAGAATGCTGAACACTGCCAGATGCAGTCTTGGGTGTCATAGAAAATCCCCTCATTTGAATCCAAATCCTATTTGCATTGTGCTCAATAGCAAAATTCCAACACAACGACAGATTTGGAAGGGACCTTATCAGAGCCTTATTTTGTAGGCTGTGATGATGAATCATCTTCCTTAAACCAGTTTTCATGCATTTCTGTACGACCTCAAGCCTTCTCGTATAACTACAAAACAGCAAGGAGATATTTATTATGCAAAGGCTAATGCAAGGCAACTGTAAAAGCAATCTGCCTGAAATGTTTTCTTTTGCTGGGCTGTGGAGCTCAGTTTAGTGTTTCAAGAGTCACACAGCGATTCTGCAGATTCATGGCTTCCCTGAGAGCTGTGATGGCAAACCCTTGCACTGCTCTGCTCTCATTGCAGTGGCTGGGCCTATGTCCAATACTTGATAAGCAAGTTATCCCACAGAGTGATACAAAACTCCTTTTGATTTAATGCAAGAGGACATTCTTCTGTCAGTCAGTAGAAGTTAAAGGCCCACAGGTTCTGGATGCAAGCAGACACTTAGGGGTTCTTTTATCACTGAGCATGCAGCCTGGGCAAGTCACAGACTCTCACAGCCCCATTGACATCCCCGGGATTCAGCATTGGTGCATATCTCCAAGGTTTATTGGTGCTTTCAGGAGGTGTTAATTAAAACCAGCCATTCAAACAAGATATTCTCAATTCCACTTTCATGAGCCACACCTTATCTTTATCACCTGTGAGTGTTTCTTCCTATGTGTTGCGATGAACTGTAATTCACTTTGAGAGAGTTGGGAGTATAATTTAATGTCTTGGGGATACTATTTCCCCCGAATGCCATGCTAGGAATGTATTAATATCTCTTTTATATGCCAGAGGAATGTGGAATATGCATACTGGGAGTGTGTTTGTAGCCCAAGGGAGGGCAAGTGAGGAGAGAGGCTGGGCTGATGTAAACGCTGTTCCCTGCGGGTGGTAGGAGTGGTGGAATTTGCTGTGCCAGGCTTTCATACTGAGCCTCTTCTCTGTTTTGCCAGTGGCATCCCTACACAATGTTATATCAGCTGTTTCCAGCCCTTCACCAACACCACCCTCTTTTGTGTGACCTTGGGTCACCCCTGGGCTAAATACAAGGAACTGGATGATGCAGTTTCTTCCTGAGCTTACAGGACATCATAACAAGTGTGAAAACAAGGAGGCAAGAAGGACAGCACAGATCTGTTTCATGCCTCTTTCTTTCTTTAATTTTAGCTGTCATTTATGCATTCACGTTTGTGTTGCTCTGGTATTGCTTGAAGCCCCATGGGTTGTTAAAAGTTCTCACTAATTAAGAAGATGATATATTTTCCTGGCAATTTTTTTAAGCTCCTTGCTTTGTACGTCTGACCGAGGGGTAGACTTTATCAGATCTTTCGTGTGCTTTCTATTTCTGCTAATTAAAAAAAGCACCTTTTCCACTCTTTAGTCACAACCCTGGATAGATGTTGTTTTGTTTTTTTTTTAGCAGGAGTATTTCTCAAAATTATCAGCATTCTTATGAAAACTAGTTGTTGTCTTCATTGTCCTTGCAACCCTTTTCCACTCAGAGCATTTATTTAATTCACTTAATAAAGTTGTAAATCAAGCCATTAGTAAAAATGCTGGAAATTGCTGGAAACCAAACTGAGGACAGGTTCCTTGGCTGCATCTATACATACACACACATATCCTGTGTGTGCATATTTCCAGTTAGTGAGCCACTAACAAGAGCTCCTTGAATACAGTGCTTCCTCTAGTCTGTCTCCCCTGGTGGCTTATGAAAATGTCAAGGAAGACAGTCTTAAAAGACTTGCTCTGCTAAAAACTGTATGACATCTACTGCATCTCCACTAGGCATGTGTGCTGTTACAGGAGAGAAGATTGGTTTATGTGACATAGATTCATGTCTGATAAATCTATATCTGCAATATATTAACATTTGCATTTAGTAGGATTGCATCCTTCCTTTTTTTGAGCTTAAGCCTTCTGCTTCAAACTTCCTGCCTCATAGCAGTTCTTTTGGGTCTCAGTGCTAGTTTTTCATTCCTGTTCAAGTATTGTGATGAGGTAATATTCTACCTTTCATGTTTCTGGGTTGTGGTGTTTTTTTGTTTGTTAATTTGTTTTGGTAGGAATTGAATTTGTCATGTTAAATTTAAAGCTGTACTTGGGATACTTGATCTGGCTGGAGAGTATCCCTTTTATTTTTTTAGTGTTTTTATCAGTAACAATCAGTAATAATTCAGAGGCTGAATCCTGTGATAACAAAGGCATAATCCCACTGGGGTCCTTGGGAATTTTCTCTTCAAAAATGACCACGCAATTACTATCAGGATTTCTGTCTTCAGACAGTAGCTGAATAGGCATTTGGACAGACTACTATTCCGGTTGCCAATCCCAAATTTCTCTCCCCACCCAAATCAGAGAACTGTGTGCAATTACTGCTCCATAAAGGACTTAGCCAGTTGTGGGATGCTGAACACTCAAAAATCCCATTAATTTGAGAGGGAATTGTTGATCTTGCCCTTTCTCTGATGAGGCTGTATATGTTTCTAGCTGGATTGCTCCAGAGACCTGGCAGTGAGTCTGGAGGGCATTTTCCTAGGCTGTTACTCAAATATCTGCTTGCAAATATGCAAAATGTTCCCGAAGGACAAAATGTTATTGGTAACATGACACACCCTCCCACCACCCCAGAGAATAATGTCTATTAAATCCTTTCTAATTAGTTGTGGTATTATAGATCCTGAGCAGTGCATATTCACAAAACAGTTGTGAAGCCACTGTCCTGTTCCATTTCTCCCTAAGAGGCCTTTGATGCTCTTGGTCCTATTCCGTGGCTCACCAGTGCTATTCAAGTCATTATTTAGGCTTTTCAAAACCTGCCCTCAGGCTCTCAGCTTCTTTGAACATGCCTCAGCTTTTCCAGTCTCTGAGTCCTTTCTTCATACTCTGTACCATGGAAGATTGTTGTGAAACACATTTTCTGCATTCTTACCCCTTCGAGGGCTTCCATATTGAAATGTTCTCCAAACCACTGTATTTGAGGATAAAGCTCCAAAGTTCTGAAAGCTCTGATTTTATAGACTTGAGGGGAAAACCGAGTAGGACCTTAAAGGGGATCATCTGTAGAGTTTTTGAACAGCAGGCTTTTTGTAGGGTTTTGTAAAAAATAAGGTTTTCAGTTCAATATTTGTTTTAAATGAAGAGTAGGCCTCTTGCAACAATTGCAATAACTCAGTGACAAATAGTCTGTTTCCATTGTCATCTTATTTTGGGCTTTTAGGAAAATACATTGAAGATATTTTTTTCTGGAAAACTGACATTCTGAACAGCTTCTACTTACTTGATTAGCCCTAGTATTGAGATGTTGGCAAGAGTCAGAAGAGGAGAGTGGCATTTTAGAGAAGAAAAAAGTTGGATAGCTGAAACTTTCTTTATAATTTTAGTGGGAAAGGAGTTGAGGCAATGGATGGTTAGAAGGAAGAGCTTGCAATTTGACTTGTGTCAGCCACAGAAGGTCGAAATGTGAGGGGGCTGTCTTCAGCTGGAATGCTTGTTAGAAAGACAAGGATTTAGCTTAATTCGAACAAAAAATTGAGGACTGAGTTAGCTCTTCAGTAGTAAAATTAAAGTACGTTTCGTGTGTGTATTTAGTGTTTATTTTCTTCTTGACGTTCCCCTCCCTTCACAAAATGAAATTAAATACACTGGACAAAAGCAGAATTTACCTTAAGATTTGATTTGATGGAGTTTTCTGAATGAAAAGCATTTCGGTTGCTGCTGCCTTCCTCTACATATGTAGCAGTACAGGATGCATGAGTATAAATGTCAGACAGCTGGGAGCTGTTTGTTTTTGGAGAACTGGAAGCTCTTTGAAAACTGCAGGAGTAGATATGTTTCTGAAGTTTTATTTCATTGTTTAGCTTTCTGTCATCCAGAAGTGCAGTGTTTACTTAAACGTTATACAAGCTCAGTGTTGTAAATTAACAAGTACTGTTGTAAATTAGGAGTCTTGGCTTTAAACTGCCGGACTCAATGTTGTAATTGAAAACATCTCTGCAAACACTCAGCTGTTGAGTCCTAACTTTATAGAAATACCTTGATTTCAGAACATGATATACACAAGCAGGTCTGAAATGTTATGCTGAACTAAACCTGAGGTGTACCTGAGGTGTACATTTGAATTTTTGATCAAGTGAAATCTGCCATGCAAATCTGAGAAACCCATGCAATCTAGGGTTTGATTCCCTCTTCCTGTGACAGAGCTCCTGTACGGCTCCTGTGTCTGTTATTGATAAATGTGTACACAGCCCAAAGCATTAGATTTTAATTTATATGGTTTAAAGATTGTCTTTTTTTTCTGAAGGAAATTTGTCACATTGGCATTCATGTTTCATGTCAATTTCTCCATCATGCTGCATGTAAACACAGTCACATTGAGAGACGGAGACCGAAGCTCAGAGCAAGACAGAGGAAAATGTTGGAGGTAAAGTAGCTCTAACCCTAAATAAGAGTTAACTGATCCCAGAGAGGTGTGCTTTGCAGTAGAAATGTGATGGAATAGAAGGAGCGCAAACAAGTCAGGATATTAACACTGTTTTAAAGAGTACAACTGCAGGAAGAATCAAATAGGTAAGAAAAGACAAACCAAAGCTGGGAATGTCTTAATAAGTAGAAAAAACTTCAGTGTGCACTCTTCATACTGTGGTCTCTGTTCTGACTTCCCTTTAAAAAAGAATGTATACATTTTATCCATATGTGATGGAACTATTTATTTAAGAGGGTAGCAGAGTGTGAACAATGGGACTGGAAATGATTGAGCAGTAACAGGATAAACATTTACCATACATAGAGGTCTTACTTCCAAATAGGCTGTGTGCTTTCTGTAAAAGAAAAAAGAGAGATTTCACACAATCACAGAATTGTTACGAAGGGACCTCTGGATATCATCTAGTCTAATCCCTGCCAAGGCAGGGCCACCTAGAGCAGGTGACACAGGAACATGACCAGGTGAGTTTTGAGTGTCTCCAGGGAGGGACTTCACAACCTGCCTGGGCAGCCTGTTCCAGTGCTCTGCCATCCTGAATGTAAAGGAGTTTGTCCTCATGTTGCATTTTAGTCTATGGCCATTTCTCTTTGTCCTTTCAGTATGAACCACTGAAAAGAGTCTGGCACCATCCTCTTGGCTCCTGCCTTTTATAAGCATTGATGAGATCCCCTCTCAGTCTTCTCTTCTCCAGACCCCAAATCTGAGTCCCAAAACAGGCCCAGCTCCCACAGTCTCTCCTCATAAGAGAGATGCTCCAAAGCCCAGATCCCTTTTTGGCCCTCCACTGGATGTGATCCAGGATCTCCTTGCCTCTCGTGTACTCAGGAGCCCAGAGCTGGACACAGCACTCTAGATGTGCCTCACCAGGGCTGAGTAAAGGAGAAGGATCACCTCCCTTGACCTGCTGGCCACACTCTTCCTGATACACCCCAGGATACCATCAGCCCTTCTGGCCACAAGGACACTGCTGCCTCATTTCAAGTGAGAGATGTAAGTGAGAGGTTTCTTTAAATGATGCTGCTTCAGTAATGCTTTTCCTTGTCTCAGGTATTAAGCATGAGGCATCACGTAAAACCTAGGGTGTTTCAGAGAGTAAAAACCAGTCTTTCTTGTTTCCCTCCCCATGACAGTAAAGTTACTGAGTTTTGGGGAGTGATTGTAGGAAGGGAACATGTCATGTGTTACTTTATTTGGTTAAAATGATGGCTCAGGCATTTTACCTCCAATTCCTCAAGGGATGAGCTCCCACAGCTGTGTACATCTCTACATAAGCTCTGGGCAAAATTGCTGGTATTGCAAGTGTTGCAATTTCTCAAATCATGGGACAAATACTCAGTTTTGGTTTCTTTTCTGATATTTGAAATTACAGAGGCAGCTGCTGCCCTGTTTTTCTGTTTGTGTGTTAAAACCCCTCTAGTTTACCTACATTCAGGCTGGAACATGCCATGTGGTGTCCCTGCTGGTCTTGTTCCTCGCTGTGAGAAAAGATGGTTTGTTCTCCAGCTGTCTCCTGCTTCCCTCCCTACAAGAGCACTCAGCTTCCATCCTATACCTTGGAGCAGGGTGTGGCTGAGGCCAAAACCACCAAGGGTGATTTTGCAGCTTGGAATTTCCCCATGGTTGTTGTGTTCATCTTCTAAGTATACCAGCAGAAAAACATTCAATTCAGCAATTGCTTTTGTTAAGAGCTGCTGTGAACTCAGCTTCGTGTCATTGCAATGATGTACCACGATTTGGTTGAGCACCAGGCCTGTCAGAGGTCACAAAGTGTTTGGACAAGGCTTTTAGAAGCATGTTGTGATTTTTGGGGCTGTGCTGTGCAGTGCTGGACTCTATGATCCTTGTGGGTCCCCTTCAACTCAGGAAATTCTGTGATTCTGTGATAACTGCTCGCTTTGTTGGCTTTTGCGAGAGGTTTTTTGTGTCTCATGTATCTTCAGGAGACTAAAACACTCTGTGAGCTGCCATACACTATTTTTCAGTCTTTCTTGGCAAATAAAATGCTTGGTAGACCTTAAGTGCCTCTGTTAGAATGAAGTCACATGTGAAGTTACAAGGCAGTATTTACATGACTTCCTCATGTGAATGAATATGTTGGTAACTTTATTCCAATAACAAATAAAGTCAAGACCTCTCAAGTGTTGGCCATAAACATAAAACCAGACTCTTTTATAAGAGGTTGCAGAAGTGTCAGAATTAAATTCTTGCAATTCAAAAGGAAAAACATTTTAAACAATATTAGAAGAAACCTGAACCATTTTTTCAAGCCTCCATTTAAGAATGCTTCTTACTAAAAGAGGTTATATAATTCTTGGCCTCATTAGAAGTCTAGTTAAGCAATTTTAATTTAGCAGCCAAGTGAAAAAAAAAAAAAAATGTGCTTTCTGTTGGCAAATTGTAGCACTCAGGTATGGTCAGTTCTGGCAAGTTCTAGTCTAACACACCCTAAATGCATTTAAACCTTTTTTCCTGCCACTTTTTTTTTCCTTTCTTCTTTTTTTTTTTTTCCTCTGTATATCCAGCTATAGATGGCAGCTCACATAGCAAAGCATGTAATCAGGTGTAGTCAAAATTGCTGCCAGGGTGAGGAACCATCATGTCTCAAAGCTAGAACTGTGAATTTTCATCTTGAGGTTTTCCTTAGCAGTGCTAAACATCTTCGCAGCACTCCCAGCTCAGCTTCCAGTGGTATTCATGGGACTTGATTTTTCAATGGTAACAAGCATTAATCTGCTGAGAGCCCGTGATCACAGCCAGCCTTCCCTGTACCACCCATTGCTTGGCCTTCTGACTCCAGCAGTTTCTTCTACTCCCATGCTGGCCCCCAGTACTTCTGATGCTGCTATCATGTGGCAGGGCAAATGACATCACTGGCTGGCCCTGGCCTAAAATAGCCCTTTTTCTGCTTTCATTTGTGTAAGATGAATTTTGTAAACATTTGTGTTTGTGTAAAATTATTTTCTTTTCCTGGTTTTTCATATGGTCCTATGGAAAGCTGAACCAGCTCAGCTGGAAGATGGCATGGGAAGAAGGGAGTATGAGGAAGGAGTTGCCTAAACTGGCCCTGATGCTAAAAATTGAAAAGCTGTGCCTGGAGCTTCAGTGTATAGGTCTACAGCATGGTGGCTTAGCTGGCAAATCCAATTTCCTTGCTCCTTCTGTGACCCACCAGCATTCAGAGACTCGCCCTATCTGACGTGCCACCCTGTTTTCCTGGGGTTAGTAATTACCTTGCTACTGTGCTTGTGGACTTTAATACAGAGCATATAAAACATGAAATTGGTCTGCTTTCCTGTGAGTCTTAATGTGTGAATTCTTTGTCTTAAATGAGAATTTTCTAAGTATTGGTATTGAAGGGGAGAAATAGTAGAGCTCTCTGGATGTTATGTGTCTAGTGATCATCCGTCTAGCTTTGTTTATTTTACATATCAATGATTTTATGTAAGAAACTACAAAACAAATGCATGCTTTGTGTGCACTGAGGAGAGCAGCAGACTGGACCTCAGCCATTGCTGCATGGAGCCCTCTGGGGACTCATTTACCCTGCAATGCAAATTTGCACTCTTGTGCCTGCAGCCTGTCCTTTGCTTGTACTACAGGACGGAATATTGACCTTCTTAATTGCCTCTCTTTGTCACACTTTGTTTGTGGCTCAGAAGCAGTGCATGGAGGGTGGAGAAGCATGCATTTTTCCTTGCTTGTATTAGCCATTGGGTCTAGATCAAGAAATACGTGATCAATGTTTATTGAACATGATCAATTGCAGACAAGTTCACATCACTTCCACTAACATTTTTCCATTTAAACTCTTAATTCTCCCTCTTTTGACCTCAAAATGAGAATTTATCACAATCTGCTAGCATTTGGACATTTCTGATGTTATAGACAGAGATTTGTGGGTGTCCAGGGCCTAGAGGATCTCAACCCAGACAGGCAGATTGCAGATCTGTTAATGTAAACTTTGGGGACTTTTTTTACAAAAAGAAACACTCATTTCAATGAAAGGTGACTCTATTTTCAGGGTTAGAGGCTGAAATGTGTGCCTGTACTGAGCTGTGTAACAAGCAAAGCATGTGGAAACTCCCATTGGATAAGCCAGAGCAAAGGACCGGGGAGATTTCTGCTCCAGTGCCTTGATTGTTTTTTTAAGAACCTGAATCATATTATGCCTGGTGATTTGTTAAATTTGCATTCAAATTTGAGTTCAAAGCTGAAACTGTGGCCAGCCTAAAGTCACCTGGAGTTTTGCCTTTGACTTCAAAGGGCCACACTTTTTATCCAGTTCTACAGTTGCTGAGTGATTTGAAGGAACTCTTTTACAGCTCCTCTGCACAGACAGGTCTATTTGATGTACAGCTCTCCACCATGGCAGCAAAATCCTTTCTCTATGAGGTTTCTGTGCTCCTCTCACTTATTCCTTCTCTTGAAGTTATAAATCTCTCTTTGGGGCACCAAAATCCTTCTCTGCAACAGCTGGTACTGATTTCAAGGATGCTTCAGGTAAAGAAAAAAACATCAGCAGAGCAATATAATTCCTATTGGCAGGCATCTTCCCCTAGATATTAAAAAAAGAGAAATGGATCTTTTCTCTCTGTCATGCTTGTTTGTTAGAAGAAAAAACATGCAAGAAATATCACCTGCATCCCCAAAGCAGTGACCAGAGACACTTGCCATCATCCTTCATCCCATTCCTCTGAGAAATGTAGGAAAGGTAGGAGAACTGCAGAAAATGGTGGTGGGAAGGGATGCAGGACTTCCCTAGGGAGTGATAGGGTAGGTCCCTTTTCATGTGGGTTTTAAAAGTCACCTACAGTAACTTAGAACAATGCTGTCCCACTGCAGTCCTCATGGCTGAAATACCTAACCATGCAAATAGGCAGGATACTTAATAATTTTCCTTCTTCCTTCCTCCCCTCCCCAAAACTGTTATGAAGGTCCTGGCTGTTCTCTTAGCTCAACTAATGTTTGACAGTTCAAAAACAAGACAAAAGACCTTCTTTTTTTTTTTTTTTTTTTTTTCTTTTTTTAAATCCAGATAATTTAATACAATAAAGAAGCAAAGACATCAAAGCAAGGAAACCGTATACATTATACAAAGCGTTGGGAATCTGTTCTCTTTTCAAAATTTTGACATGTGCTATGTACTGTGGTTACAGCTATTAAGAAAATACAGACATCTTTCCGTGCAGTCCTCTTGCCATTTAAAACAATAATGTGAAATCTGTTTTGATGCTGCCCAGAGACACACACAGAGCTTTATTGCTGGCTTTAGTGAAGGTGGGTACAATACGTTGGCCTTGTGCTTCATTAGAGCAAGAGCGTGGCAGTTCATGAGAGGAATGAGAGACATGCATTAGATTTATGACACAGTGCAAGTTCTGTGTATGCAGACTGCTTTCTTGTCTTCAGAGCTCTGCTTAACTTCTTTTGAAGCACGTTTCATTATCCTTTATTGCCTGGGAGGGTGTTTGCAGAGATTTTCCTGCCCTACACCATAAGACTTAGGCAGGAATGCTATTGGGATGGAACAAGGAAATGCACAGGATCTGCTCTTATGATCTCTCCTATCTAGAGGGCACCATGTAAGCCTGTGCCAGCATCATCTCTAATTAGCTCAACAGTTCCTAAAACAGTTGGTAAGGGTGAGAAATGTTCTAACATTGGTCACAATTTTTCAGAAAATGTCTCTTTTATGGACCAGGTGATGTCCATAAGACCTCCAAACTCCTTTTTACCTTCAAGCAGTTAAATTACATACACACTTGAACACAGGGAGTAACGTAATTTAGTCCTCTTGGGTGGAGAGGATGAGCTGTAATTCGTGTCTTCTACTGGGATTCCAAATACAACTGCCTGGCTGGTTTATTTTAGAAGTCGAGACTGAGTTATCTCAGTTACCAAGTTGATTATGCTTAATAGGCTCAGGTTGTTTTAATTATCATCCCCATAAATGTTTTACAACTATGGGGAGATGGTTCTAGAAGATAACAAAATATTGAAATAATAAGAAGGTCTGGGATACAAGGTTTCAGATGGGGAGGGATGAATGGTAGTTGTTGGTATTTAGCAGTTTATAAATTAAATATTTTGCCATATTATGTTGCCTGTCTGGAGGTTTAGGTGAAATTTGAAAATAACATTTTAACACAAATTTAATAGGCAGGAAGTGTCAAATTCCAAAATCCTGCTTCTTGCTTAGGTAGCAAGGTGAGACAACAAAACTGATATTAAAAATAAAAAGGTATTTGTGAAAATTATGTGTGAAAACACCAGGTCAGGGCTGTCTTGAGAAGATTTCCAAGTCCCTGGGTCATCTCAAGATCATGAGCTTTCTAGTTTAGTAGGGATATATGGTAGATAGGAAAATTTAATAGACCATTTTTAATACAGGAGAGAAGCTTTTCTCTCCTATCAGGTGTAAGCATAGTTGTGACATTCTGATTTCTGCTTCTGGGTGAAATAAACACTCATCTCTTCTGAAGGCTTCTAATATGAGCAGTAAAACTTTGTGGGTTTTTATCCCTTTGGTTATGAACCATGATGGGCTACAAAAAGACAGTAGACTATATTTGGTAAGGATCAGACTTTGTTGCTAGCAAATTTTATGCATATAAATAATGTGTCTTATTGCTATAAAGTATTGGCTAAAGAGACAGGCTAGACATTGACTAAAGAGATAGGCATCCATCAACAACAAAACTGTGAACCAGACCAAGGGAATATAAGCAAAGGAATGGGGTTGTTTTCATCTTGAATCTTTAGATGGATTCCTGAGATTATTTAGTGTTCTTTTAGTTGCTTAAGTTCCCATTGAACTTGGATTTGTCTTGATCTAGTCCATTCCAGACATTGTTACTTAATCTTTTACATATCCCAAGATGTCACTTGGATTACTAACCAGACTTTTTTATGCTGTCAGCCATAATTTCCCCTGGAATAACTGCCTTGCTGCATCCAGATAAACATCTTCATATGAAGAACATTTATTGTTGCCCAACATGGAGAAATTCCAGCTCCTACTCCAGTTGGGATGACAAGATTTTCAGACAGCAGTAGTAACTTATAAGTAAACTCTTACATAAAGGATATAGACTCATATTAAAATCATATTTATACTCTGCAGAAATTCCCTGTGGAAAGGGGATTTTAGGACTGATGCATCTCTCTGGGTTGGTGAGCCCATAATGTCAGGCTGAAATACATTCAAGCCACCTGCTAAGTGCACAGCTGAGCCTAACACAGCTGAAGGAGGACTTGGGGTAAATGTATGGGTCACAAGTTAATAGCTGGAAAATAGGCCAAAGTCTAACAATTGGAAAAGGCATTTGCTATGCTGCTTTTTGGTATGAGGCTGGTAAAATGGCAAAGGAGGGAGTGACAATTACTTGTGTTGCATAACTGCATACAAGAGTTCCTCATTTGTCACATGAAAAATTAAATTAACATTTCAAAAAGGCATTTTATACTTTCAGATGAGACTGGGATTCCAAATGTCATATATAATCTATAAGTCAAAAGTTCATTTTTATGATATATTATGTCATTTTTGAGCACATCTTGAGAAATATGATTAATTTGAAATTTCCCTCTATCTTTTTATTTGTTGCTGCTTTTGGTATAACTACTGCATTTTTTATTTTTGGTATAACTACTGCATTTTTTGGTACAACTACTGCATTTATGGAGAATGATGATCATAAAACAGGAATCCCATGTTCCATGCATCTCTAATTTGTATCATGGGAGTAGGATACTTCATTATTACTATTGGCAGTAGCAACAGCAAGTCTTATTCTCTTTATGTGAATCAGGCTTTATTAGCATCAGGCCAAATATTATGATTATGACAGAGTAAGACTCTTTAAGCATGTGGGTAATTGCAGGGGCACAAATAAGCAAAAAAGAAACTGCAGTAAACTTTGGGTAACCCTGTGTTTTAATGCAATCCTGTAAAGTTTCCAGCACATCTTAAACTTTGCTCATGTGAGTGGTGCAGCTGATGGCTAAAAGCTGAATTATCTATATAGAACAAGAGCATGGCTTTAAGGGGGAGCTACCAGTCTGTGGCATAGGAGGCACATGTGACCTGTGAAATATCTCCACATATCTGAGAGCCCCCTGAAGAGGGTGACTGGTCAAGTGTTAGCATGGGACAAAGCTGCTTGCTGCAAGCACCATTTCCTC
Organism: Euphonia xanthogaster; assembly: GCA_034509185.1. Classification (NCBI taxonomy): domain Eukaryota; kingdom Metazoa; phylum Chordata; class Aves; order Passeriformes; family Fringillidae; genus Euphonia; species Euphonia xanthogaster. The sequence goes on along the minus strand of JAYDZK010000202.1, from coordinate 24,476,989 downwards.
AACACCAGCAGGGCTCCATTTTCAAATGGCTACTGCCTAAAAGGGAACACATGAGCCCTCCTAGAAGGACATGATACAGAAGATCCTTTCCCATGTCCTCATGTCATAAAATATTCAGAGATGTGCCTCCATCCACTTGACTCAATGGTGTGTAAGGAGGAGAGATTCTTTCCAAAACAGGGAAGAGCACGGCCAAGCCACGATGGTACTGTGTATATTGGTACATTTCTTGCAGCTTCTGGGCATTTATTTATTAGGTTAGAAATCTTTTTTTTTTTTTTTTTCCCAAAGAAATCTGAAAACACTTAGGAAAATGTTCTTGATACATTGAGCCTTTGATACTTAGCTGAAGCAACAGGGCTTTAGTAGTTTCCAAGTCTAGCTTTGCTTTAAATGCTGCTCACTGGACTAAGTATTTCTATTCCCTAATTCAGAATATTTCCTTTCCTGGACTCAAAAAAGGAACTCTCAGAAGATGCAGAAGACTTAAGCACAAAACACAAGACAGCATAAAACATAAGCATAAAACATATTTCCTCATCTTTGTGAGGAAAACAGCACATGGTAGTGTAAAGAAGCATCTCTCAAACGAGGTGACCACTCTCCGCCTACCGAGATGCAGTTGTTGTGTAGCTCACTAGAGGGCATGTGGCCATGCTTTATAATCCTGAAGATAAAGAAATTCTTATTAAATGGGGAGGGAGGGGGGGAGAAAAAAAATGTATAAACCAGATATTGCTTCACTGGAAGCAGAAAATGTTAAGAATTGCACTCATCTCAATTGCTCATTCGAGTCCATTGTTTGGAAAAGAAGTTTAGATTAGTCTTGCAGTATGCATATAATGGCTTTTCTTTACCAGGGAACGGAAGCAGAGGTATGTGCTGTAATTTACTCTGAATTCATTTTATCCTATTCTTTTTCCTTGCTGTTTTTTCCTGCTGTTTCTCTGGGAGAAAAAAATGTAGATACCATAATGATCCCTTTTTATGGAAGCTGCCAGAATAAGCAACTCAGCTATTTGCCATAAATATTTCAGAATATCTAGCATTTCTATTTGTAACCACTTAATCTTGTACACATGTTAAAGGAAATAAATTTTTAAAAACAATTATTTTAGATTTAAGTTTTCTTTAGGCAATAGAAACTAGAGGACCTGGTTATTTTTAATATGTCCCTACCTTGGAGCTTTAAAATATAGAGGCATTTGGGTCAGTTGTTTTCATTTGCTGTATAAACAACCCCTAAATCTCCTGAATTTCCTAAGTATTTCCAACTGTTTTCAGTTTTGGGGGTAAAAAAAAGCACAATCCAAATAAGTCTAGCAAAACCAGTTTCCCCCTCATTTTTCTGTTGTGTCTCAAAGAGTGCAAAGCTCTTTGTCCTTTGCAAGGGTGGCGAGCTTGCATTTGCTGAAGTAAGAGGACACAGGTGTAGCACCTATCAGTTAAGTATGGATGCAGAATGAAATGTGGCAGAGGACATTGCCTTGGGACCCCTGGGCCAAATTCTGGACTACTTCACTTAGCTTTTGTTTTAGCTCAAGCTCTTACTAGTACAAACAGTACTAGTACTGTTCATTGAGCAGTGGCCTGTGTTTTGCCAAAACATTGCTCCTCATCATCTCCTAACTCTAAGACCTGGATCTAGAAAGGAGCAAACAAAGGAAAAAAATAAGTCCAGACATTCTATAGGACTAGGCATTGAAGAGAGACTCTATTGTTTGCTGAGGTTTTTTTGTTGCATCTCCCATCCATGTACAAAGAGGCAAGCGGTGAAATGTTTGTGTGGTCCATGAGTGGCCACTGGAACCTGTCAGCTCCCCTCTGAAATGCAGTGCAGTTGAAACACAGCTGCTAATTTTTTCTCATTGGCCCATGTCACTATCATGGCACTTCTCTCAGGTTTTTTCTGTGCTCTGGGTACCTGTGTCTGGTTAGCATCCAGCCCCACCTAAGCTTCCAAAGCTCTTTAATTTGCCTTCCACCCCTGATGTATGCACTGTTATTTTTCTGAGCTCACTCCTCTGCTCAGCCACTGCGTCACCCCAGATCTGCCTTTGCACAGCTCACATGGCTTTTGTCTCCTGCACTGTTAGTGTAGCCTTTGTGAAGTGATAGCTCTGAGTTTCATGGGGGAAAACCACTGTGCATCTGAACAGAGAATGTTAAAAGCAGAAGGGAGAGAAAAACCTAAAAATTAGAATACCTTACCCTTTCTAATAATTTTTCAAGGTTCTCTATTTCAGCAGTGCCTACAGAAAACTCCTGAAAGATGCCATGGCTGAGTCAGAGGAGAGTAGATCACACTGTGGCTTTAACTGTAGCATAAAAGATGTAAAGCACAAACATATGAAAACCAAATATCCGTGGCTATGTACTGCTCTTATGCCCTTCATTTTGAATGGCCTCCTGTTTGGGCCACAACCTGTGGTGACCCCTGGACTGCAGGCTGGTGGATTTGAAACAGCGAGGGTAAGGGTCACACTGGTGCTGCTAGCAACCGAGGTGGGGCTGCTGTTGGGGCAGGTCCCCCTGCTTTCTGCTGCAGCCAGCCTGCACACAAATAGCTCTTGTTGGTTAATGAGACATTGCCCTGCGCTCTCCTCGTCACATCTGCCACCTGGAGAAGGGATGTGAAGCTGGCGGGTGGCTTGGCAACAGCAATGTCAAAAATCTGCTCTGGGAGATGGGACAGTGGTGGCAGAGCCTCTGCAGAGCATATTTGTCATGTAACAGAAGTCCCAGGGTATATTCTCCATCTCCTTTGCAGTAAGACAGAAAACAGCTGGGGTTAAGCTGAGGCTCTTCAAAATTGTGTATAAAATCAGCTGGTTACACTAATGTAGGGCTGGTACCAGCCATCTCCCAACACTACCTTACATTCTGACTCCGAGAACACAACAGACCTGATGCTGTTCAGCCATAATTAAGAAAAAAAGAGTAAACAAAAGCAGTCTTGGTGCTGAAGCAAATTAATTTGATGTATCAAAGTAGCAACAAAACTTTTTTCCCTCCCCTATATTGTTTCCCTTACTAAAGAACCCATTCTGCATCTGCCATGAAGATTTGGATGGTGGGTTGAGATCACACTGAAAGTCAGGGTGGCCTACATCAGAAAAGTTGCATTTCACAGAACATTTGCTATTGATATGTTGGGAAAGTGTCAGACTTGTGGGAGGACTGGAGAGTATTTGCATGATACATTAATAAGAAACAGTTTAGTATACTAGATTACTAAAGCATGGTTAATTTTGAAGCCAAAGCCCACACATTCTTAACTTTGTTTCCCAGCTGAAGAGCCAGTGTGCTCTCATGTATTGTACAGAAACTGGAGTGTTGTTCTTTGAAAGCAAACTCAGTGTTTAGAAAATGCAAAACTGAGCTAACAGCTCAGCATATAGGCATCACACAGGATGTTATTTTAAGCTGTAATGGAGAAATGTCAGTACAGTCAGTATCTGTATTTGCAGCACATGTGTTTTGAAAAAGTAGGTTACATACATCCTTGCTTTAGAAGTCTTGTGAAACTGAGATAGTTTCATTTGTCTTGGGAAGTTCAGTATCTGACAGACTGATGGGAGGTCTGCTCAACAGTTCCTAGAGGCTTTAACGTGCCAGTTTTGATGGGGAGCTGCTTTTTGAGACTGCACTCCTCCTCCCAGGAACATTTTGAAACAAATTTTCTGAACTTCAGAATTTAACTGACTTTAACCAAGTTTGCTGCACCACATCTCCAGCTACTGTACTTGTCTTCTGGAAGCAGTACTCATCTTTCCCACCTTGAGAAAAGCACTGGGCCTATGGGAATGTATGTTTTCTAGAGCTGTTGTTAAATATGGCATTAAAATGTAGTACTATTTCCTATGATCATATGAAGAATTAGAACTAGAGCAGATTAAGTTTCTTCTCATTTTAATCAATGCAATCAAAAATAATACAACCTTTGAGTCAAAACTGGGGTGGCATTGTTGCTGGAGAATGAAAAAGCTATCAAAAGCTGCTGTGATTAGCTGGTCACCTGTAAATTCAGTGTTTAGGAGCTGAGAGGTAATAATGTTAAAGTCAGAGAGACGTTGCATGTGAGTAAGTTTTAATCATCTTGATTGATTTTTTATTATTATCTTTTGAGAGGGATTTTTCTCTTTTTGATAATGAATGCATGGTAACAGTGGCTTTCATTGAAGCAGCAGAGTTCCACCACCCAGATGCTTTGTGCTGAGCTTGTGCCTTACAGTTAATGTCACTGTTGCTCTTGAGTTGTAAATGGTGTCCCCTCAAAAGTGCCTTAGTTCTCACTCCTTTGGTTTGTTAGATTTTTTACATTCCTGTCTGAAAAATACCTAACTCTGGGAATAACCATCTGGACTGCTTTGGTGGTTTGTTGCTGACCATGTGTGTGTGGGTTGTGTGTGGTGGGAAATAAAAAAAACCCCAGTCTCTTAGCCACTAATTAATAAATAGTACCATGCAATTTGGAAGGGTATTTTTTTCCAGAGAAGCTTCCAGCTCCTGCCCCAGAGATGCTGAGTTGATGATCATCTGTAAACTGGTGGGGACAGAGATAACAAAAAAACTCACATAATAAAACCATGTGAATGTTAAAAAAACCTAATAAAACAGGTTCATCAGTTGACCCAAATTATTTTTTCTTTGATTATGCACAGAATCACTGGAAGAACCTTCTCTTGTTCAGTTTTAGATAAAGTGGTTTTATCACAATAGTGGTCTTTTGATGTATGGAGGCATGGATATAAAAGATTTTTTCAGTAAACATACACAGAATTTAAATATTTATGTCAGAATTGATGCTTTGCTTTGATAAGAACTATAAGTAGAAGTTAGCACTTTATTTTCTTTTATTCATCATTCCCCTTGTTTCAATGTTGCGGGCTACTTACTGTTGTTTTGTGAAAAATTCCTAACCAAGGAAGACTAAGATTTAGCATGTCTCAGTACCATATAGTTTTTCATTTGGTATGTAAAATTGGGAAGACTGCATAGCCTGGACATAGAGTACAGGGTAGAAGTGAGATATTCTTTCTCACTAGCATTCAGAGCCAAGTCTAGGCAGACACATAGAAGTAAAAAATTGGAGGTTTGGAAAATATAAGTTAAATGTCCAAAGTTGATCAGACTGGTGAAGAAAACCAGAGTCAATGTATTCAGCTGCAGGTTTGAAACCTTGGGGACACCACCTGCAGTGCTGTGTCCATCTCTGGGGTCCCCACCACAGGAAGGACATAGACCTGTTGGAGCAAGTCCAAAGGAGGGGCCACCAAGTTCATTGGAGAGATGGAGCACCTCTCGTATGAGGAAAGGATGAGGGAATTGGGATTGCTCAGCTCAAACCAGTCTGTGAGTCTGTGATTCTATTTAAACTCTTCTCACCCCCCCATAAGTCATATCTAGATTATTATCTGGTTCACTTTTTATGTTAAATGTTTTAATATTTACTCTGTTTCTTAGATTTTTCTCTCTTCCTAATAATTTCAATTCCACTGTTTTAATAATGAATTTTCTCTCTACTGATACTTTATGCAAAATTGAGATGGCTAGTAGCACCTTTTGTTACAGTCAATCTTTTCATGGGGATTCCAAATCTACTATTATTACTATTGTTATTATTATTATTACTATTAGTAGTAGTAGTAGTAGTAGTAGTATTAAACTGGGCAATATGAGTGATTTTAGTACCTTTTGTGCCAGGACACAAGTTTATATTTTAGACTATGAACTAATGCTTCAAACCTCTAGGGAAGAATAAAGGATCAAGTCTGGGCTGGAAGAATCAGAAACTTGAAGTGAGAATCATTCTAAAACCTAACATTTCCATGTTTCCACTAATTCATTATGTTATGCTCTGAAAAAAAGGAAAGTCAAATTCAAAGACCGAAGTCCACATAGTTTTCTACACACAAACTAGCATTTCATCTAGATTATACATGTAAATGAAGTTGCAGCTTGCTCCTAAGACATAAAAAGCAAAGGTCAGATGATGGAAATGAAGGGAAAAACATGTAAGTCTGTTTGTTCTGCATTTCTTGGCAGCTAATATATTCAGTATTCTGGTACTTGTTATGTAGAAAAATAGAGCTGCCTATTATGGATAACAGCAAATAAGGCGAAGGACCAGTTTTATTCCTCTTGTAGCTCCATCAGTGTCAATGCACTTAAACCAGGAATTCATTTAGCAGGGGTCTCTGAGTCACCAGCTGAGGTTCAACTGCTAACTTCTTCTAAGACCTAGAGAAGTTAAGCTGAGTACGGCTGGCAAAAAGGTTGAATTAACCCTTTCAGCTGGAAAACTCTGGGACAGAGCAGGCTCTGGAGGACAGTGATAGATGGAGCCAAGGCTTGGGAAGGAAGCTGAGGCTGAGGTTTACATAATCATTGTCTTTGAATTACAAAAGGCCAGAGTGAGGCTGGCTTACCAAATGCCAGAATGGAAGTAAATTTAGATGCTCCCAGGATTATTTGTGCTTTGAGCAGTGAAACAAGCTCCCTTCTCACTAGCGAACTGGGCTGCACACCGTAGAGGAGAGCCTCCCTTTTCTTCCCCTTCTCACCTTTATTTGTCATTTTCTTACACTGAGAGAAAAATGGGGAAATATCTACAGCCAGGCAGCTGAGTATAAATATATGCTAGCCAGAGGAAAACTGCAGCACATTTTTCTGACCTGTAACCATTGAGCTTCACAGTTGCTCTCCATCACCTCTGTGTTAAGCCAGGAATGAAGCCTGCACAGTTCACTAAATGGCTATCCTGATTTTACCTTCTTCAAAGATTTTAGGGAGAAAAATGTACCACAATCCTGCATTTTGCTCCTACTTATTTAGCAGCTATGTAGACAATGTCTTTAAAACAATATGGACTGAACTCCTTATTTTATTGCTGTCCACTTTCAGTGACAGATAGATCAAAGAGCTATGGTGTCTTTAGTGCTGCCTTGAGGTTCTTTTTTCTCTGCTCTGCAAGCGGAAAAAGCAAATACAGTTGTATTAACCTATTAGTTGGACAGATTTTAAATCTGTTTAATGAACTAACCATTAGGCATAAATTTTTATATTGTGGACAAGGAATTTTTGCCCTGTCATATTATCTCCTGATTCTAAACCAATATACTTGTGCTACAAAACGTAGGGAGGAGGGTGGGAGGGAGGTGTAAAGAAGCTTATTTTCAAATAATTATCTCTTTGGTTTTTTAGGTATTTTTTAAAATAAAGACAGGGCGAAAATTGAACAGTCATACAGAGAAGGAAGCAACCTCAATTATTTACAAAGCAGAAGGTCTGCTGTTACTCTGAATGGGATATTTATTACAGCCTATATACAACATCCTAGCTCCAAAACCATATATAAGGTAGGTTTGAAAGCCAAAGCATATGAATGAAAGTATTTTTAGTTTTGGTCTTTTATACAGTCTTCAGTTGTGACTGCTGAAGAAAACATGAAATCTGTTTATCAGACAACATGACATAAATGTAATAAACAACAATCAGTTTTTTCAGTCCTTATTAGAGCTAAGGTTGCACAACGGTTTCCATTCTAACCCTTTTTAACCTCATAATTTTCTACTGCTTTCATTTCAGAGAAGGGAATTTTCCTTACAGTTATTTTTCTTTGGAAAGTTTGAGTAACTTGGCTCAATATTGCTAAAATATTGCAAAGAAGATGGGTGTATGTGGGCTTGCTAATTATAGATATTTTTCTTGTTTTAACAACTCTTCAACATATGCAGCTGGGGGAGGGAGAGAGGCTGAAATTTCAGCTATTTCCATATCAAGCCAGCCGCCTTTCTGAGCTACCGCGGATTCATGTTTTGGTTTGTGAGTTGTGATCCTCTGGAAAACCACGTGCTGAGCCTTCCCAGTGTCACTCACAGACATCCTCCCCATGGCTCTGGGTGCTGGGGAAAGCTCTGGTGGGACCAGCAGCGTTCCTGCTCACACACGCACACGGCAGGAACACGGGGAATACTGCCTGGCCATTGCTCTGCACATGTGGCTGGTCCCCAGGGAGATTGTGGGGGGTTTAGCTTGTGGTCTCCCAGCGGTGGAGCCTGCCCCTTCATTGTGTTTGGCTGAAACTTTCCTTTTGGAAAGAACTTCTTTGTCTGATCAATGCTAAAATACATGTGGCTTTGGGAGTGTGGTGAGGTGGCGTTTAGTTCACTGACATGGTGAAGGTGTTTCAGAGAAAAAAATGAAATGGCTTGAAATAATTTAAGATTACCTGTTATTGCATTGGTTTTTGAAGCAATGTTTATCAGTGGTTATTAATTTTGATGGGCTGGGAGTGCTTTGTCATCCTTCCAAGAAGTTGGTTATTCCCGCTCCAAAGGATTAATTGTTGTAAGAGAGGCTGATTGAAATCCTGGACTGTGAGCAGCCAAGCTAGTCACACTGTGTTGTGAATTAACTCTGACACCATCCTGGACTGTTTTAATCAGGAAAAGAAGTTATTTATGAGGAATAACTGTAACATTCAGTACTCATCTATTTCAAAAAATATCAGCAGGAGAAAAAATATAAATAAAAGAATTTCAAAACAGTTTTATTGCCTCATTTGCCTTCCTGCTCACGAGGAGCATGGTGTTAGGAATTAGACCCAAAAATATAGAAATCAAAGGACGTGATATTTCTCCTCCTGTTTCCGTGCCCGGGGTTGCACGCTGCGAGCCTGCCCCTCTCCAGGCTGCGGTCGTGCCTCCTGCTCGGGCTGCAGCTGGAGCCTCCCGTCGCGACTCAGCCGGGTCAGGCGGCAATTACACCAGTGGCTGTGCTTGCTGACAGTTTTGGGGCGAGGGGAACCTTTGGAGAGGAAGAGGTGAGCTGGGGCTGCTTGATGTGGCCAGGCACGACGTCAGCGGGGCGATGCTCCGCAGGCGGCATCGAGCTCCCGCCAGGGGCGTTGTGGTGGAGCCGGCGAGCGCTGGCAATGCCGCCGCTGGCAAAGCCACCGCGCCGGCACCTCCCTGCGCATCCCGGCAGGGCACCGACAGCCTGTCCCACCGCGCTGAATCGTAAGGGATGAAGGCAGAGGAGGAGGAGGAGTTTTACTCCTCTGGCCGTGCGTCCCAGCATCCGCAGCAGGGTCTCCGTAGCACTCTTGGCTCGCAGGGTTATGTCTGCGGCTTTCACACGCCATCTGTCAAGAGGGAAAGAGGAGGAGGAGCAGGGGACAGTTCCTGGCGCAGGAGTCCCACCTATGGACCTCGGTGCAACGTGGCATAAGCTCTAAGGAGGGGTTTTCTGGGTGGTAATATAGAAATGTTGCCTGTGGAGAAGGGGTTTGTGGTGGCCATGGGTTGCATTACTGTGGATTTCTGGACACCCATGTCGTGGCTTCAGGCCCCAGCTTGTTCTCCGAGGGCTTTGCTGGGGCCACAGTCCCAGGCCATGAGATATTTGCTGGAAGTGCTGGAGTGGGAGCATCCTGTTGCCCTTGGTCCCCATTCCACCAGCAGTGCCTGCACACTCTTGCCTCTCTACTGCTGTGCAAAGCCTTTTCTGTTGAGAGGGTTTGGTTGTGAGCTAAATATAGAAATGGTGAAAAAAGGAAGGAGGAGATCCTTAAATATACTTAAAAAAATATTGTTGAGCTATAGCCTTAGCAAAAGCTAGTTATTGTTTGGTGGTCCTGATTGGATTTTTTAGAAATTAAATAAATCCTGATTGGATTTTTTAGAAATTAAATAATTTTTAGAAATTAAATAAAAGACAGAGTAGGCCCCGGGAGCAGCACTAAGAGAGATTTGGCCATATCCAAATTGTTAGAGTTTATGTGAGGGGCAATGGAAATTCAGTGCAGCTGGTAAACCTAAAAAATAATAACAAAACCCAATACATCTCCGTGTAATAGAATGTCTTTTGTATGACAAGTATTCCTAAATGCTTTATATAGAATTAAAAACAGATTTAATTTGAAGAACAGGTAATTTTGTTTGTTTAAGGGAAAGAAAAACATAGGACATTAGAGTTGACTAAAGCTGGTGTAAATCAAAAAGGATTCAACTAAAGTCACATGGCTTAAAATATAGATGCTGTAAAATACACAGAATTGTAATTGGGCCCATAATATTTTACTTTTACAGCGTGTAATTTTGCCCCTTTGGAGGAGGTCAGGTAAAGGATCTCTTCATGACATCCTATTTCTCTTTTGTCTTTAAATTTGGTTTATCAATTTCTTCCGTTCCTTCATTTCTTGCTTTTGTCTTGACTTCTGCTAGATTCTGCCCTTTCCAAATATTTTGTCTTTTAAAACTTTCTGAGTCAAAGGAAGGGGAAGAGGACAAAAGGTTGCTTTTCTTTTCCATGTCTCACCTGACATCAAATTCCCCCCACCAAATCCTATTCTTCTCCCAAGAAAAATGAAAAAAGGCCTACAATTAACTTAATGGAACTGCCTGTCAAAGAAAAACAATGTGACAGTAGAAAAGGAATTAAAATATTGATATATGTGAACTAAAATACCCCAGATTTAAATAAATTTTATGCTTTTTTTGGTCAAGAATAAGTTGTATAACTGGAAAAATTCTACAAACCTTCTCTTTGCTTAAGGTCACTCAATTCTCTCATTAAATTTATAAACAAGTTTAATTAAAAGAAGCACCGAAGCATTTGTGGAATAGAAGTATGTGTTTGAACCATTTAAACCTCCAACATTTGTTCAGGGAATGAATACTGGGTTTAGAAATAAAGAGAATCTTTGTGGTGTGTCTCTTCTCCGTGGGTGCAAGTGAGACAAATGAAAAACTATGTTTCTTAGAGAAAGCATGCTAGTTTAGCTCCAAAGAGATACAAATGCAGACTTCTGTATTGCAATAAATACGGTTTTTATAATGAAAGGAGAGCTGAACACTTGTGGCCTGCTGATGTAGTTCTCAGTGTTTGCACTGGAGGTCTCACTGGCATTTAATGAGCGCGGCCTTCTTGGCTGTCAGGCTCCTGTGCCTGGGTTGTAACCAGCTCAGCCTCTCTCTCCTTCTGCCTACTGGAATTCTTCAGGAAGAAACAGCAGTTAATGTGGAACATACCCAGAGTCAAGGGATAAGTCCCACCTCTGGAGAATCGCAGGAAGATTTGTGGTTTATATGCAGTGGTGAGGAGCAGATTCAGTCCCTGCAGGATGGCACTTGGTGAGAGATTTCTCGTGACCTTCCCACACGTGATGTGGGATTTGCCATTCACTCTGGGTGTTTTGGGGGTAGCGCTGCTTCCATTATTCTGTATGGTTACTTGCAAAGTGTCCCTTTGAGCAATACTGAATTGCTCTGGGTGGTGTGACTAACCACACATGAAGTATGTGGGCCTTAGCTTCTCCAGAATTGGCATCAAACTTAGAGGTAGACTGTGTTTCTGCATGATCTGTAGTATGACAATCTCTGCTTAGTGCACTCCATGCACTTGGTTCTCTGGTTGAGGAGCCCCATGGCAAAACACAATGTACTCTGTGGCATTTTAATGTTTTCGAAGTTCTTGATGTTTCTCAAAACATAAGTTGCAGTGGCATAGTCATAAATCTGAAAAGCAGAGATGCCTCTTGATATTTTTGCCTCCATACTGTCTTATTTAAGTGGATATTGTGAAATCAGTCTGTGTACAGACTCTGAGGTGCATCAGGGCTGCTGAAGTGAGGAGCACAGGTAACTTACACGTCACTTTGGAAGTCTGTTTTTGACCGGTTTGAAGTAGAAAAGGCATGGGTTGAATACTAGTTTAAAAGTAGGGGGAAAAAACAAAACAAAAAACTCCCCATCAAACTACCAAATAGCTACTTTCTCTACAAGTATTTCTCTACAAGTACAAGCTTTTGTTAAGGGGAGAAAAACAAAAGTTCCTCCCCAACACAGATTTAGTGTCCTGCCCATCTACTTCTGCTTTCTGTGGTCTTGAGCATCCTGTTGGTCTGGCAGCAGCTGCCCTGCAGTGAAGTGGGTTGTTGCTTCCTCTGGAGGGAATTGTCTGTCAGGCTAATAAAGCAATACCTGTTCCCAGTTCCTCAGAGATGCTGCAAAATATCTTCCCTTCAGAGCAGTGAGTCACAAGATAGGTCTTGCCCTGTTGTAAAGTTACCCATTTCTCTTCCCTCTAAATTTAAATTAATGCCTGGAAACTTAGTTGAATGCGACTGACTGATGAACTTCATACTTCAGTGAATCTGGACTGATTGACAAAGTGAGTTTGGGGCACCTGTTCTGAGATAGCTGAAAAGTTTTGATCATTCCTTCCCAGTTTTCTTCAAATTTCTAAGTGTTGTGGATATAAAAGGACTTTGTTATTTGCTTCTAAAGACTTGTAATGTGGCTTGAGTTTTCCATTTATTAATGTAAGTAAAAAATTTTAATAAGATATTAATAGACATACATTTAATTAATTTAGAGTCTACTTACTATCTGATCCTTTACATGCTGTGTGCCTTTTTTAATACCACCCATGTCCATTTATTTCAAGAAGAGCTGTATGATATTTGCATGAGGTCATTGTATTGTGTTTTTAATGGCATGAATTCTCTTTGCATGTCTCATCAAATTATTTTGTTCTCTTTATAATCTTCCCTTATTCCAAGAAACTCTGGTGGATAATACTCTACCACTGACTTAAAAATTTTTGTTCCTTCCAGGGTAAGAGAAACAGAGGTGAGATAAGAATTTTCCATGTCATTACCTATTAGAGCTTTTCCTGTGGGCATGGATGACTGTTTGCTTCTGGGTTTGGGAGAGCTGAAGTGCCATGAGGCTTGGGTGTCAAAAGCCAAGTCAAAAACAATCAAAAAAGACCAGCTTATATCTCTTCCCTGTGAAGTAGCAAATTCCTTTCTGATTTTTCAGAAACATTTCCTAAAAAATGTCTCCAAGCATTACCAAGGATTAAGTCAGAAAGGTAATTTTAGTTTATTTGAAGTGGCACAAAGATAGAAAAAAGGAAATGCTATGAAGAAGACAAACTTGAGGGGTTTTTTTTCATCCTTTGCTCTTTGCCAAACTGAGTACAAAAAAAAATATAACTACATTTAAATTTTGAACCTAAGTTTTTGAAATCAAGTCCAATAAAATTTCTTTCATTTTCAAACCCAGTAAACACACACTCATCTGAAGCCTGAGTCAGAGCAAGTGCCATACTCTGTAGGAGAGTTTAAAACTCAGTCTTGGCACTGACATGTCATTTCAGTTGTTCCCAAAAAAAAAAAAAAAAAAAAGTAGTAATCCCCTGAAGAGATCATTTGGTAAAGAAGATAAAATATCCAAAAACTGCCCCAGGAGATGGATTTAAATTCTCTCAAACAATTCTAATGTTTGAGCTGTGGATAAAGACACAAATTACTCCATTCTTCACAAGGTGCTCTGTTTAATATAATACAGTCCATGATGTGAGGACACATTGCTAGCAGTCACATGATGCTAGCTAGACAACATTTGACAAACCTTATCCAAGGTGGTGTGGTTCCTGGGGCATTCCTACAGAGAGCTCCCAAGTCCCCAGGAGAGCTTCTGCTCACTGCAAGGGAACAGCAGCACTGGAGGCCAAATGGGTGCCTGGGTCTTTTCTGGTTTTTCTTGCCTTGGCAACTGCCATTTGCACAGCAGTTAATTTAGAATAAATGAGATTTCAAAGTGCACATTTCTTGTTCCCCCCCTTCTGCTATGTAAAGGGCTAGAGTAAGAGGAAATGATTGATTAGAGGAGGGGCCCTCCAGAAGAGGGGAAAAGCATGAAAATTCTCTCCACTGTTCCCAGACAAGGTAATGTTCATACAAGAACATGTGGGACAGCAAGAACGCTGTTCCCCTCTCCATCTTTTGTTCCCTCCACCCCCTTTCACATGTCCAGGGGAAGGACAAGGGCTGGTAGCTGCTCCATGGTGGTAACTGAGTGCTTCATGGTGATGTTCTCTGCTTTGTTCTAGAGATTTTGCAGGGGAAAGTTAAGAGCTGTACTGTTCTGCTAACTTTATGCCCTGTGTCCCTGTATACCTTCTGTTTCTGAAAAGCGCTGTTTTGGTGCTGCAGCGAGGTGATGCGTTGGATGCTGTGGATCACCATTCGTAGCACTGGGGCTATTACCACAATCGGATGTGTGCTCATGCCAAGGAAATGGGGAAGGTGGATACGAAGAAAGTGTCTTGGATTGATATTGATACTGTGGTATGAGAAGGGGCAGGTGTGGAAGAGTGCAGCCTGCTCGGCTGGACGTGCCCTTAGCTTGGACATCTCTGGCTCGGGCAGCAGGCTCGGCGGGATTCGCTTGCCGGCCCCACGCCCTCCCAGTTCTGCGGGTGTGACGGGCTTTGCGCGTCCGAGCGTTTCGGGGAGCCGGGGCACCTCGACACGCGTCCCAGTGCGGCAGCCCGGTGTTGGGGAGTGGGCTCGGCGGGGCTGAGCCCCCGAGCGGGGCTGGGCACGGCAGGAGCCGCAGCCGGGACCGGGGCACGCCCGGCTCGGGCTGACCCCGCCGCAGAGAGGGGGAACCCGCCGGGCTGGGGGGAAGGGGAGACGGAAGGCGCTGAGCGGCGTGTTCCCCCGGGGATGGGGATTGCGGGCTGCGGAGGGGCCAGCGAGAGACTTCGAGACCACCGAGTGCGAGGGGCAGCGGCGAAGGAAGCCCGACGGGACTCTGCCTCCCCTGCCGGGTCCCGGCGCTCCCGCCGCCAGTGGGGCCGGTGCCGGGGCTGCCCCGCCGCCGGATGCCCAGAACCCCTCGCCCCGCACCGGCCGGGCTGCAGGAGGAGGAGGAGGAGGAGGAGGAGGAGGAGGAAGAGGAGGAGGAGACCGGGCGCTTTCACTCCTGCTGACTGCTGAGGCAAAAGGCAGAAAAAGGAGGAGGGGAATAAAAAGTAAAGAGGGGGGAGAGTGAGTGAAAGAAAACTAAGCCCAGCTTTTGCCGGTGCTGCTTGGATTGGATCTGGTTTGAGTTTCCTCTCTGCTGGCTTGAGCAGCAAGAGAAGGACTGGGGGGAAGTCGCTCACTCTTCCTCTGGAGCTTTAGCAAGCGTGCTGGTGCCTGTGCTGGCGGGGAGCTGCCCGGGTGCAGTTCCTTCGCAGCATATTGCTGTCACTGCCTGGACTTCTCGAGGACCTGGAGGAAAAAGACATCACAGACCTGACAGTTGCTCACTGCCTATAGACTTGTCACATTTTTTTCTTTTTTTCCTAGGGGATTCTTTTTTAAAAGTATTTTTCTCCCGGGTGTCAGAACAGCAGTTTCTTGAGTGGCTTTGAAATCCATTGCTTCCTTATCAACTTCGGGAGATATTTTAAAAAACTTTTCCCCCCTCTCTTCTGTTTTCATAGCCAAAAAAAAAAAAAAAAAGAAAAAAAGGAGAAAAAAAGATAATCCTTTTGGGGGAGGGGAGATGATCGTGCTGATGTGGAATAAGTGCTCCTGCTGTCTCCTCTTACTAGCCGCGGTCCTGATCGTGGAGAGCTCCCAGCTAGACAGCTCCAGCTCCAAGGTGAACTCCATCAAGTCCACCCTGATGGGGGAGGCTCCAACTCAGGCAACCAACAGATCTGCAGGCATCCACCAGGGACTGATGCTTGCTAGCAGTAAGAAGGGCAAAATGCTAGAGCAGATGGGAAAACCTCCCAAGCACTATCACCGGCAAGGAGAGGTAGGACATGGTTTCATTGCTTGAGTGTCTGTCCGTGTTCTGTATGTAAATAATTGCTAGTCTTCCCCCTGATATTGTTTTCATAGCTTTAATATGCTAAATTAATTAATTTACTTCATTGGGCTTGCCTGGGACACTATAATCTTGTAATAGGTGTTAAGAACTGTGCAAGGAGGTTTAAACCATTCATTTTTCTCTGTAGGGTTAATAACTGATGGAAGAAAGAGCAATCTAAAAATCTATCATCTTCAGCATTTCTTTTTTTGACTCTTTCAAAAGGCTGCCAGAAGCAAAGGAAGAAATTTCTTGTTAACTCACAAGACAGTAAATGAGTTGAATTTGAATAGGTAAAGAAAATTTGAACGTGAAATAAAAAATTCACTGCAGTGTAACAAACTTGGTTTTAGAAATGACACCTGGCGAATTGATCTCTGGTATCTTTATCCTTGGTGAGAATAAAAAAGCATGCTATCCCTGTGGTATACTTTAAGGTACAGTCCTTTGTTTAATAAGACAGAAAACAAATTCTATGTTCCTTTTCCAGAATATGCTCCAATGATTGTGGAAGTTTTGTTTGGTTATGACAATTTGAATGTAAAGAAGATAGAAAAGGTTATAGAAAAAGAAAAAGAAGGTTAAGAGGAAAAAACCCCAACACCCTGACTCACTTGTGCAGTCTTCTTTTCTCTCTACCCTGCCTGGAAACTTGCAAGTCTGATAGAAAATAATCTTCATTCAACCATCTTTGCGCCAAACTACAAAGCAGCGCCTTAAGTCATCAGTCCTGTTCTTCCCTTTCAGGTCTTAACTTGGATGGTACGGATGTTTGTGTTGTGATGTTGAAAGAGGTAGACTTCTTCAGAAAATGTAGATTTTATTGGGTATTATTAGTATCTCTAAATACAGCTGCTTTTCATAAGCAACATTGTAGCAGCAAGAGAGTGTGCCAACATTCAGCACTAAAAAGGCAAAATACTCAATGCCTGAAGGGTCTGTAGTTGCTTAAATTTTCCTTATAGCAGCAGAGAAGCTGAAAATTCAAGTAATCCACTGAATTTGCTAAAGTGTTTCACATCAGCTTCCTAATAAATGAATGTTATAATTTGGTTTTATGTGCAGACATAGTAACAGTAGTGGTAGTTTTGGGTTTTGTGTGTGAGAAATTTCCAAGCTTTTTTTCCCTAGTCACTCAACTGCTTTATAATTTACCCAGAATTTGGTTGCCTCTCCTTACCTCTAAGCAAAGTTTAGCAAGAGATGCTGTGATGAAGTTTCATGTTACTAAAGTACTGTGCTCTTCTCTAGTTCACATTTTACTATTTACAATTACATTGCTATGTTGAATCACCTTGAGGAGATAGAGGTGCCCAATGCACCTTCTTATATGTTCTCCTTGGATTTCCTTTTGTTTTCAACGTATTCACAAAATGTCCAAGTACGGGTCCTATTTTCCCACTGAGTGTTAGCAGTCTCATGAGTTTTTTGAGTCTGTGCTGCCCAGCTTTTGCCTTTTGGAGAGGTCTTGCCACCTTCCCCCATGTACAGCATCCTCAGTGCTTCACCGTGTGTTCAGTGCAATGTTGAGAATAATTGATTATAATTCACCCAGTTCCTGAAAAACAATTTGTGCTACCCATTGGTTGTATTTGCAAGATTTGCCCCTAACTTGCCAGCCTGGACTAGAATTTCTGGGTGCTTCTAGTTACTGGCATGAACTCACAAGGCACACTTTAAATGAGAGACAGCACTGTAAGTATCTGTAGTGGTAGAGGAGGTGTCATGCATGTTAAGATTTCATGTTTGTAGCGTAAGCAAAGACCCCAGAGAACTGGTGGCTGTGACTCCCAGGGAGTGAAGCCTGACCTCCCATCAAGGGCTGTCAGCACTGAGTTTACCCTCTCTCTCTGAGATTCTGTCCCCAGATCCAGCATGGCCTCACACAGATGTATGTGAAAATGACACAGATTTGCTCCCAATAATTCTCGATGCTACTTTTGGCCACCTGCCTGAAGCAACACGGTTAATGGAGAATTGCAATAGAAAGAGGAAATAAAGGGAAAAGACAAGGAAAAGAAAATGAAAGAGACGAAAGAAAAAAAGGATAAGAAAAAAGTAAAGAAAAAATAAAAAAGAGAAGAGAAAAAGAGTATCTTTTCTGAAAAGGTTTTCTCTTTGGTCATACTTCCAGCTGTAGGGCTGGTCAGCCGCTGCATTTTTTTAACAGCAGGGTCACGCATATCAACCCATTAAGACATGATATTTTCATAATCTTTTTTGAAGTACTCTCTTATTAGGTTAGTATTCAATTTGTTTAGATTATGGGACTTTGCACTGAAGTTTACCATGCCACTTGAAAAAGAGCAGGCCTATGCATTTCTTTCTAAAACAATCTGTTGAATTAGTGGAATTTGTAATGTCTCAAAAGTAAGAGTATCTTTTATATCTTGGCAACATTAGACGGTGAGTTGAGTGTCTTGTTTACAACTAGGAAATAGTTTTAATAAGGACCAAGGATATGCATGTTAAAGATAAATTAATATAATTTTGCTGTTGTGAAGTCTCTGAGCTGTGCTTTCAGGTCTGGACTTACACGTGGTGGAAATCACCAAAACTGATGAAAGGATCGTCAGCCTACAACCTATTTGCTTTTCAATTATGTTAATTCTCAGGACTAGGAGCAACTTGGGAGTGTTTAATCAGCAATAAATCAACTGATACAATAGTTGATGGCTTATCTGGAGTGTTGATACTTTTCAGCTGGTAGTTACAGTGCTTCTGCCCAGAAAGAGAAGATCCAGCGCTCTTTTGTCAGGCAAAGTTCCTGTTTAAATTAATGAAAATACTCACATGAGCAAAGCAAGTTGATCCAGCTTGCAGAGAGGCTGGCGGGGCAAATGTGGATTTTAGTAAGACTTAACATTTTTATGTCTTTCTGAGGAATATTATTTATTTTCTGGTCCTATTCCCTTTACTGCCTTGGATCAGCAGAGAATGAGAAGCACTGATGTGCTAATCGGTGAGATTTCATTCTCTTCACTGTTCTTTATTGTCACTGCTGCCTTTCCTTTTCTACAAACTGTTAATGTTTCCCCAATTTCACAGAGAATCAGAAAGTGTCTACAGCATTTGCACAAGGGAAATTTTTGCTCAAAGCCAGTATTGTACGGTGCGTGCTAATCTAGGTTACTTCGGGGGGTCAGGATTATATGCTGTCAGCTATTTATTTCCTTTCAAAACTTGATTTAGAGGAATGCTTCTAGGGATATCCAACACCTCAGTTCCGTGACCTGTCTGTGAAAGTGTTCTGGATATATCCCCTCTCTAGGAAAATATGATACAGTGAACAGGGTCATAATTGACAGTGAAGATAGATTAATTTTTCTGTGTGCTAGCTACAGCTTCCGCTGTGTTTGGGCAAGGTCTCACGTGAGTGATCTAGCTCAACTATAGAGATGCAAGCTGAAAGGAAAAATAGAACATACTGTATGATGCTTGAAAGGCAAAGCCCTTCCACAGATTCCTGGTTGATGACTTTGTAGCCTCTTTAATTCACTTCACCATCTTTTAGACTTCTTGCCTCTGGGTTTTAGTTCCCTCTTTGCTCTGAGACGTGTCCCCTCTGTCAATGCTAGGGTTTGCACGCCTTCGCACTCAATTACCTTTAATGATCTGGTAGGCTGTGACCTACCAAGCTTTATTTCCAGCTATTTTCCTTCTTTAATCTATGGGTGCTATTATCTTCTTCCCTACCCATCTCCTGGCCACAAGCTGTCGCTTCTGTTCATTCCGCAGCAAGATGTGTCTCTCATTCCCTTTGTCCCTTTGCTGCTGCATAGCTGTGTGGGTTTGCGCTTCCCCTTGAGACTTTCCCTTCCCCATGAACATGATGGGAGCAGTAACAATGAAGGGAAGAACTGGGACATCCAGAAGAGGGAACTGACACATCTGTGGGGCTGACTAAGAGATAATGAGGTCTGGAAAAGGGAGAGGGAGGTGAAAAGCTGGGACAGGTTTTAGTGCTGCAGAGGCACAACAGACAGCTATCAGATAAGCCTTAGTATTCCAAATGCACTGGATTTAATGTTAAAATGTGTTTATTTTTTTTTAATTATATTGCAGCTTGAGCTAAGAGGTTCGAGACCACAGAAGCCAAACCAAAGAGGCATTTATTCAAATGACTAATTTGATACTGATCTCATACCTATTAACGCGTGGACATACATGTGTTTCTTGGACAGGACATAGTTACCCACAAGGACTTGCTAGAAAATGTTTGGATGATGCTTTGTAGCAAGTAAAACAGCATGAGATGTAGTAATTGAAAGCAGTGCCCTGACAATGTTACAATAAAATGTACCAAAGACACCAAAAATGTAACCACAATATCTTAAATAGCTAGCAACCAAGACAGTAAAAATTATTTCTTCATGGGATTAAAAATAAATTAATTAAAATAGCTAGAAATTACATCCAGCAATAGCTGCCTTTTTTTTTAATTAAAAAAATACAGAATTGCTAAATCTGCAGAGGCCACCAGAGGATTCTTGCTCTTGCTGTTTGATGTTAGAAATCTGGGTGACATACTGGTTTACTGGCAGCAGTCTTGCTAAATAACCTACTAGCTTCTCTCTTAGCTGCAAAAAATGGGGTGCAGAGTATTATCTCCTTCCTGGGTCATGCTTGGTGTCCCCTTCAAATTGTTGTTATTAACTGATGTCATAGTATAGAGCAAAAGCTCTTATAAAGTAGCTTTACTGGCAGTATTTCATATTAGCTTTGCAACATTGCCTAGAAAATTTATAGGACTCTGATGTGCTGCTGGGTATGCAAGTGCTTAGGAAGAGTCAGTTTCTGTATGGAAAGTCTGTCAGTGCTTAATGACAACACAGAAGATGATGAAGCATGATTACATTTTCCCCTCAGAAAAGTGAGTCTGATTAACTCATTATGTTTGATTAACTGATGCTTTGCAGATGCAAATATAGCACAAGTTTAATTTTGATCTTAATTATCTCAACACCGGATGTATCTTGCAAGCACTTCGTATCTCATGGCTTGTCAATAGAGCCTTTGGTCCTTTTACACTTGTTCTTACAAATGCCTCAGCCTGGAAATGTTGTTCAGGAGGAATTTAGCTCTGCAAAGGAGGAGCCCCATGAAGCTTCTGCTTCTGTTTGGTTTTCCAGCATGGCTTTCCTCTCCAGGTTTTGTATATCTGCTTATTTTTTTAAATATATCTAAATTTTAGATATATGTAAAAGTGTTAATTTGGAGAACACCTTGAAAACAGAGAGCTTCCCCTCTTGCATGTGTTTGCCAAGGTCCCTACCAAGTCCATGCTACTGCCTGCATGCACACACGGGCTGTGGCTGGCAGGAATTGGGGTGTGGTGGGACACACCTGGAGCCAGCAGCCCCTGCTTGGCCCATCATGGCCATCACTGTAGGCTTGTCACCATGTCCTGTAGAGCTTTGTGTTGGTTTTGGCACTGCAGTCATGAAATGTTTCAGATGGATTTAAGGAATGGGAGTTTGTGTGACACCATAGACAAGGTGAAGAAAGCTGGAAGCCATCATTCTGCTCTTCCAGCAGTGGTAAAATTCCAAGTGTATTAAGAATTTTATATTTATTCTTTTTTTAGTGAACTGAAGATAATCCTTTTGAAGTCCTTGTCTTTTACTGCTGTGTTCTAGGTGGTGTTTCTGGTACTTTTAGGTTGAAACCTCTAGGAAGTTTCTATGAGCTTAATATCCATGGATGTGAAAGGCCAATACAAAAGCCAAGAAGATCAGAAGGTTTGCTTTGCTACTCTTTTAAAATTAATTTTGCCTGAAAAAGTTTTTATTTTCATTAGAGACCATGAACTTCATCTCATCTTTTTTTTCACCAAGTGTAGGATGTGCATTGGCAGTGTGCGTCCCCAAACCATCACTTTTCTTCAGTGTAACTTTTTCCCTTTCTGGTTGAAGGTCAAATTTATTCTAATGGAAATTGTAATGAACATTAAGCAATTTTCAAATTGTAATGACATGTGGAAATAGATGATTTATGGTATTTCCAAGCTAATTGCAGAATCCTTTGCTCCAGAATGGGCTACAGAATGTAGTGTTAGAGAGCGAGTGAGATGGCTTAAAAGGATACATATGTTCATTCTAAGGGGCAGCATAATACTAAATCACAGCAATCTTCAAATAAAATATGGAGTTTTGTTCATATTTGTTACAGTTTTTTGGGGATAGGCCTTAAATCCATCTATGATTTATACATTTGTGTTCACACAAACAGAACTTGAGTTATGAAAATAAATGGAATACAAACTCACAGCGGGAACATGGAGTTCACTCATTCAGCAGCTATTTTGTTCTTACTAACGGAAAGAGCAGAGCAATGCTACAAAAAAGAAAAAAAAAAACTTAAAAGTTGTTGGGTTCCCCCCCCTCAAAGCACATAAGCACACGGTTCAGCCCCTTGGGACTTTCTTAAAGCTAAGCTTTGATATGATTGAATTTTCATATGCATAGTAATGAATCTTTGAGACATGCATGTTGCACATGTGTAGTGCAAATGGCACTGGTTTAGCATTTTTAGCAGTAAGCAAAGGCAGACTGCTCTGCACATGCTTGGGAATGAGGTGTTGCTTCACTCTGCAAGCCCTCTGCCTCATTCTCTGTGCATCATGTAAGTGTGAACCAGGCTGTGCATGCTTTTAAAAGTATATTTATCGGTCCAGTGAATGAGAGGACAGGGTTCAGTTCTACGTGTTTTGGCAGCTTGCCTTGAGTAAAGCAATGACTTGCTGTCAGCATGATCTCCTCTCTGCAATCTGAAATGACTACAGTGGAGATCTCTTAAAGGAACTGCGAACACAATGCATGGATGTTGCAGCAGGAAACTTTTGTTCTTGGAATCTCATTCGTAACTGGAACAGCGTCAGGGAAAGTAGTGCATCTGGTGGGGGAAGATCTCCTTTACTTTTCCTTTTGCATAGAGCAAGGTAGCTTCCCAAATTGGGTTAGTTTTGGGGTTTTTTTTTGCTACATGTTCCTACAGAAAATGGTACACCTCTTCTTAGCAGTCTGAAAAGATACTAAATTGGACATTCTGCTGTGGCCTGACTTGTCAGGATTAGTATATACAACTTGCCATATTTCTTTGTTTCTTTTCTTTGGGCTTGAAAATGACAGCACAGAGCCCTCCCACCCAGTTTGCTGTGGACTCAGGATGCTGTTTTCTACCTCAAAAAATAAAAGTTTGTGTTTATTTCTATCTTCTGGGGCTTTAGGTTGCCCACACAGAGACGGAGCTGGGTCTTTTACTCTCCCTTTGGTAGGAGTATTGGGTGCGTACTTCCTTTCTTTCTTTTTCAAACACCATCTCCCTGTCATTCTTCAGGAGGGAGGGAAGACAGGACATATCGAATGGTCATG
Source organism: Euphonia xanthogaster (assembly GCA_034509185.1). NCBI lineage: Eukaryota > Metazoa > Chordata > Aves > Passeriformes > Fringillidae > Euphonia > Euphonia xanthogaster. Next base: position 24,453,954 of record JAYDZK010000202.1, on the reverse strand, counting down.
TTTTACCAGACCTGCCACTCTTAAATTTCAGTTTATCATCCACTGAGGTAGCAATAATGGCCCCATCTGACTCACATAACCAACCACTCTGTGTGAACTGAATGCTATGGGGTTGCCCAGTGAGACTGAAAGTTGTTCTTTCAGACGTGTTCAGTTGCTGTTACTCCCAACAAAGCTAAATTTTCATTTGTATATTATTCATAACCAACACCTGTGGTAGAGTGAGAGAGTGTGGATGTAGGTCAGAATTCAGGAATGGAAATTTTGGGAACCAAGGAAGGACCGTGAAAACAAGGGGTTGCCATCATCTCTCCACACTTTCTCCATATGGAGCCAAATGTTGTCATGTCATCTTACAGGTAAAGAGAAAAACTGCCTAGGCTTAGAAGTCTTCTTTATAGTTTGGTGGTTAGTACTAAACTGCTTAGTTGCATACAATGTTTTTGTAATTGTTTAAATAAATACAGAGTTCTTAAAATGCTCTTTAGGAATGCTTGTAAACTTCTGTGCTTGGATTTGTCCCCATTGCTATCTTCCAGACATCCCACTCCTCGCCAGGAAAATAGCTTTTTAACAAGAAGAATACTCTGGAAATTACTTTCTGAGAGGGTCCTGGCCACAGCAGCTGCAACAAATTGCCACTGAACTTCAGTCCCAATTGTTTTTTATTGCTAAAAGGAGAAGTGACCAAGTGAATACTTGTATTATAGCTTCACGACAGTTTATTAAGTATCAAATTGTAGTGTGTGATCTTGTCTAACCAGAAGATTAAGGTTTTCTCTGGGGAAAATTTCCCTCAGATTTTGTACTGATGCTTAAGCTGCAAGAGGGTGAGAAAGTCCTGCCAGTCCCAAACTGTTCTGTGGTTAGGCTGGCTTAGGGTTTTCCTCTGCTGGGGCTGGTCGGTGATGTCAGCACAAGCAGAGCTATAACAGCATGAGGCAGCTGAGAAGTCAAGGCACCGCAATCCATTGCGTGTTGATCCACCTCCTGCTGAGGAAACAAGTCCATGGGGGGAATTTCCTGAGCAAGAGGGTTTTGAGTGGCAGCACAGCTTCGGCATAGCTCGGGAAGCATTGCTAACTGGGAAGCATTTTTGGCATGATTTTCCAAATAAGCAATACAGAGCCCAGGAAGGTCAATGAAGGATGGAGCAAAACCTTGGGATGGTAAAGGAGGCATGCTTGTGTCCTTGATTTGCCACCTGGAAAGGAGGTGCAAGTGTGCCTGCCCTCCTCTCAGCCTCTCTGCTCTAAATTTGAGGATCTCTCCTTCCCCAGACATGATGGCCTCGCTGTCACTGCTGTAGCTTTGGGGCTTGGGTTTGGTTTTGTCCAATGCATTTAAAAGGATGATGCCTTTTCTTAAGCACTATCCTCTCAAGTTATCAGTGAGGAATAGATAAGAGAATCTTTATTTCAGGCACACATGTGCACTCCAGGTGTGAAGGGAACTCTTAAACTGTTTATGAGCACAAAAAGCCCCATGAACAAAGAGGGCAGAAAAGAACGTTGTCATTTTAAGGAAAAATATGTTTTAAGGCCCTGTTAAAAAATAAAGCCAAAACAGAGCTGCAAATGGGCTGCAGATTGTCTGTGTAAGAGGGATTAGCACTCTGAAAATCTCTGATAGGCTTGTGCCAGAGACAGTCCCAGGTAGCCATGATGCCATTTGACAATGGAGGGGGTATCCACTGTCAGGCTCTTGTCTTGGAGAGCTGCCCACAAAATCCTCTTCCAATAGGCATACACAGGTAAGCAGGATAGCACTGCCTTAACTGTGTTTTAAAGGTTTTAGATGACTAGAAGGCAATGGAGACATTGTATGAAAGGTGTGATAGTGGGGTGTGAGTTCCAGATCTGGGCGCCCTCATCACTTTTAAGTTTGGTGGGGTTGAAGTCTGTTTTACTGTTAAAAGGTCAGAAGGGTCAAGGATGGCTAAAATGAGAGAAAACACATTACTTTAATAGTCATGTGAGGATATCTTAATTTGTTTGAAACAGCTTTCAGGTAAACTGAGGGTAGCATCCATAATGGTGGTGACAATTCAAACAAACAAAAGTGATGTAACTCACTCCCCTCCTGCACTGTTTTCCAGCTGATGCACCCAAAAAGTTTGGCCATAGACACAAGTTCATGCTGCCAGGTATGCTACACTTCAGCTCTTTGCTCTGCAAAATATGCTGCTTTATTGCCCTTCTTATCCAAGAAGTGCCACACACTTCTGCACAGAAAGCCATCTCAAAGGTTTGGCTCTGATAGGATGAGTCTGAAATGTACTTATGTACCTAACTCCCTGAATGTTTTCAGTGGGAATTAGGTTCTTCATGCATTTAGGGAGTGTAGTCATGGTCTTTTCCATGCACAAGAGAAATTCAGAGGAAGTAATCTATTTGAGACTTGGTGCAAGGCATGCTCAGGAACAAGGACCTCTCTTCTCCCTCACTTCCTATGTAAGGTAGTCCAATTTTGGTCATCAGAATAATTTGTTATAATTATTATTACAGAAAAGTTTAAAGAGAATAATTTATGCTGTTCCCTCAAGGATGAAATAATTATCTAAAAAATCAGTTACAGGTCGTATCTAATGTAGCAGACACAGTTACATTGGCCCTTCTCTCTGGGTTACAATCTTTATCCAGAGTAACTTTTTTCTTAAATCAGCATATTTTTTTAATTTTTTTTTTCTGTAAAACTGGACATGGATGCAGAGATGTTGCAAGGAGAGCTGTAGTGCTTGACTTTAATGAGCCTCTTCCTGACCCACCCTGTGTAAAGCAGTTGACACATCATGTGTTGTGCAGCTGGGACGACTACCCTGGCATATATCTCTGATATGTGAACATTTTGGCTTTGGCCTTTTGGAAGCACTGGTCCCATGCTGTTCTCCAGAGTTGTGTTTAAGTAATTTCCCAGATACTGTGGATATAGGGCCGGTAGGAGAAAAGCTGCAGTGGAATTCACGAGTACAGATTTAGCTGATTCTGTGAAAACGGATTGCACAACACAGACTGACAATTTCTGGATTTGATTTTCTCCCTTTCCTTCGTTTGACCTCCAGTGCTCCTTCTGTCAACTGGTCAGTATTTGGTTCTGAAGCTGTAGAGTTTGTGCGTTGTGTGTGCATGTGTGAATGTTTTTTTTTTGTTTTTTTTTTTTTTTCCAGTTTTTTTGTGGGGTTGTTGTTTTAATTTTGCAATGTAGCCCTTTAAATTTGAATTTTACCCCTTGATCAAAAGGCAGGCCAGTTTCTGTGAGGCAGCAGGTCGAGGGCTTGAAGGGTGCTGAGGTGGTGAAATTCAGGCAGGGTGATCTATGCTGCTGAACAGTCTGAGCGGACAAGAAAAGCCATAGACAAAGTTCATGCCCTGTCAGTGGAACAATGCATATCTCTGTCGGTGTAGTACAGGGAGCTTGGCTCTCCTGATGCTCTTGACTCTACTGGAAGTGTTGGTTCTTGTATGCTTTGACCATTTGTTAGTAAAATGGCCGCTGCTTTTACTTTTGATCCCCTGCCCTAAATGACCCTATTGTCAGGAAATCAATTTAAAGAGTAGCTACTAGAGGACATTTTGTGAGCATTTGATCAAAATCAAATTACCCCATCTTTGCTCTTCAAATACTTGTGCCAATGGAGCTGTAGCTCAAGTACAAAAACTTTAAAGAAACAGAATTGCCAAGGTATAACCCATTTTGTAACTGATTAGAATAACTGGTAATTGATCAAAAATAAGCAGGATTAAACTGCCACATTTCACTACACAGGGAGACTATGAGCAAAGCTTCACATAAACTTTTCAGGACTGATGTTGTTCAGCTTATTGGCAAATTTTCTGGAAAATGGGCGTAGAAATTTTGACCAAAATTTATTCACAACAGTAAAATCTTAAGTGAACCACAGAGTTGCAGTAAATGCCAGTATACTGACCACCTGAGAGATAAATCTCATGGGTAAAATTCCATTTCTAATAGTGTAAAGCAATATAATATGGCACCATGTGAGGGCAATTTGGCACATAAGTGATAACCTGTAATTTAGAGTAAATTTAGCTATCTTCCATGGTGAAGCAGCAGCAGAGAGACAAAAATGAAATACTGAGAACATATTAAAAATATCCAAGTGGAATATCAGGAAGTGAAAAAAAAAGAGGGCATTTTTAAACTAGTTCTCATCTCATGGTGCTGAGTAACTGTTAAAAGATATAAAAGCAGAGCTGCTTAAACACAGGAGAAAGTAAATAGAATGCAAAGACCCAGTTTGGAAAAGGGATGCCCATGGGAGAGCAGGACAGAGAGAAATAAAAAACTGAAGAGTCATAAGAAGGTGAGTGGGGAGCAATTGCTCCGTGTTTGCTGTAGAAGAAGAGCCAAGAGCAGACAGCGTGAAATTATCAGACAGCCAGGAACTACTTTTTCATGTTGTGGAGCTCACTGCCACACGATGCTGTGAGAGCCATGTGTGGGAACTGCTCACATGAAGAGGAGACAGACATAGAGACAAGAGATGGCACTGGTAGGTACTGAACATCCAGCCTCGGATGTGTCTAAGTGGCTGTTGGCTGAAGCTGGGAGAATGCAACTGGGAGAAGTCCTTCTGTGCTTGCCTATAACCTTATTCCTCTGAGTATTTGCATCTAGCTGGATGCTGGCCTGGACACTTTTCTCTGATAGGTTATAGCAACTTTTGTGTACTTATGCAGGTAATAATTTTTATCAACCTAAAGATCAATAATTTTTTTTTAGCAGCATCGTAAGTGGCCCAGCTTGTTGCCTTAATTTATCAGGAAGCTTAAGCATATCTAGTTCAATGTAAGCACTTCTGTTTTGTGTACTTCTGTTCTGATGTGCATATACAAATATTATGCAGAAACTGAACTACTGAGCTGAACCCAATCTTTGTGTCTATGGTAGTGGGCACTGATTTTCTTATCCTCTCTAATGCCCATGGACATCAGTATTAACACTCCCATGAATGCCAGTGTGGCTTTGTTATGCACACTTCTAGTCTGAATGTTAAATAGTCCAAAGAGATTGCTGCAGCAAATGGAAAACATGACTGCAATGAAAAGGAAATGGAAAAAAAGAAGCAAGAGGCAAAGAGGCTTAGAACAGATTTACAAAGTATGTAGGATACACAAGTCAGGGGAGACTTTTCAAAGATTTTTGCTCAAATTTAATCAGCTACAGAAGTAAATACTTTCTAAAAAGAGTAAGATTTTCAACTCATTCATTAATCAGAATAAAGATTTTTGGGGTTTGTGGGGGGGATGGGGGTGTCTTTTTTTCTTTTCTTTCTAATTTCCTCAAGAATTTTGCTAATGAGTAAATCCTTCCCTTGCAAATTATGATTATGCACAGAGCTGAGTATCTTCAAATTTTTAAAAAGTCCGATGTTTCCAAAGTTGTTACAGTTTTGATGGAAACAACTCTGATGCCAGGGAAGTACAGGGTTGGTTGGCTCTGTCTACAAATAGATAAAAAAAGCTGAGGACGAAGAGCAGCTCAGGATTACAGTCAAACTGCAATAATCTCCTGTTTTCTCTTTAAAGTCAATTTGACCAGAGATTTTAGGAGCCTAAATAGAATTCAGTGTTGTAAGTGCTATTATGTGTATGTCTGTGTGCATGTCTTTCCCTGCTTTCACCAGATCCTTCTCTGCACCAGGCAAAAGTTGGAGTTCACAAAATATTGTGTTCCCTCTGTTGTTTTCCACTTGCAGCAGTCTCTGGTCACCATCTCTGACTTAATGAGTATTGATAGTATCAAAAAATTGATTTTTAAACCCTCCTTTGATCTTCTCTTCCACCTGCAAACTCCAAAAGAGTTAAAAGCTGTGGTTAACACACATGTTTAAATACTTTGGCATTCAAACTCGGATTCCAACCATGCAGGTTCAGTAAAAAACTTGGCAGGACTGCTGCCTCTCCACTGTGCTTGACAGCAAGGTGTGACATCTTGTGACCAGTTGATTGATGTGAAGATACCTGGTGCATTTATGGCTAATGCAGTACATGAATTTTGGTAGATGAGACCAAGTCCAGCCTGCTCCCTTCTCTAAAGCACACGTGGAAAGGAACTTGCTATCCTGAACTTGTCTGCTTGCTAAAAGCTTTTTTGCTGGTGAAAAAAAATCTGACAGCTTTTTTGCTGGTGAAAAAAAATCTCAGCTAATGGTGTTCATTTGTTCATTCTGCTTTTTCTGTGCATATGGTGTGTTAGCTATCTGAGCAGAGTGTTTTCAATGGCTCTGTGAAATGGTATTTTATAGGGCCACAAATACTATAGTATTTTATAGTATTATGTGGGGCCACAAATGCTTTATTTGTTGGACTTCAAGCATAATACTTGGTTGGCTCAGTCAACAGTTATGATAAATTTCTATGGCATTGATTCAAAAAAACCTGTCAGTGTATGCCATCTGAATTTTCCCATCAGTAAAATGCTCCTCTTTGAAACAGATATATGATATTTTAAGGCACTAAAAGCACTTGGAAGATGATAACATAGATAACCAATCCAAACATTTACACAATAGGGAGTATTTTTAGAGAAGAGAAACACAGAAGTTAAATGTCATAAAGTTTAATAGGAAGTGCACAGGTTGAATATGGCCCTGCTTAAGTCAATATGCTTTTAAACAGTAGTTTTTATAAACATGCCTTGGAATATTTTTTATTTTTAAATATGCATACCTAACATAAAAATTATTGTAATAAAAAGAATCTGTTTTTTTCTGTTTAGTTGTTCAATGTTAAAAATAGGTGCCGT
>JAYDZK010000202.1:24418926-24447086 GCA_034509185.1 Euphonia xanthogaster | reverse complement strand
TGTTTAGTTGTTCAATGTTAAAACTAGGTGCCGTTTTCACAATTGGTACAGATTCTAAGCAGAACAATATCATAATTTTTTTTTATTGCAGAAAGGAAAAATATTTGTTTTGAGAACCTGCATTTGCTCTTGAATCAGCAGGTAATGCTGCATTTATTTCATATCTTTCTCAGCTTTCATGCTCTCTCATCCATCTCTTTCTGATATTATATTAAACTCTTGAGTGCATAGAAATTTAGGTTCCCAGGACTCTGAGTTAGACTGGAACTCAATTCATCTGACAGACTTTGGAAACTGGGACTGTAATTCCCAGTTCATTTAGATACTTAATGATCATTCAATCTTCTGTCTGTGTTTCTACTTGCTCACTCACTTTTTACACAGTAGGAGTCAGTCAGTCTTCAGATCAGAAGCATATGGTACCCCTCCAGCAGACAAACATTTTCCACCAACATTTTGAAGAGAATGAAAATCTAAATAAATAACCCCCTAGGCTGAAAGCAGCCTATTCACCAAACAGCAATTCCACAGGAAAAATAAATGTTCAGCAAAGTGATCTTTCATTTGAAAATTGGATCCAGACTCTACAAACCGAGAAGGGTGAGCAACTGTGTCATATGTGGTGCAATGCAGTTTGTCTGCAGTGTGCTGCCACAAGGTACTGATGTTCTGCTTATGGGGAAAAGCAAACTGGGCAAAAGTTAAACAGTTTGTTTGTCAGCAAACTGTTGAAATCATGGTACCATGAATATTATCCCTCATGAATTATAAATGGTTAATGCGTATGGACCATCCACCAGCTAGTTCAGAATGATGCAATTCAGAACAGATTCATCTTTCAACACTTTGTTTTGAAAAGTGCAGATTTTTGTTCTTTGAAGAAAGATGTTAAAATCTGAAAGGCAAACAAAAATTAGTCTTTTAGGAAGGTCAGACACATAGTTCCATGTTTATCTTTTGGTCTAATATTGTAGTGTCTTGGTAAATTAATCATTGTTGCCTTGGGGTTTTTTTGCAAGGAATTCACTTCTTCCATAGAGCTAACTTCAGTAGTCAGAGTAGTAGTAGTAGTAGTATCTTATTGAGCATGGAGGGAGGAAAAGTAGTATAAGGACTTAAGGGCCAGTTATCCTGTCAAAATGCAGTGTTATACCTGGCTGCCTTTTCAAGCAGCCATGTGAATTTGAAATCTAAGGGTTCTTTTCTGAAAAGAAAAATCACTGTAAGTGATTAACTTAGAAAATACCATTTTTCCTCAGTTGCACTGATTTTTTTTCCAGTTGTGCAAGTCATCTGAATTGAAGGGAAATTTCAACAACACATAATTATAAGTTTTGGATACTTATAAGAGCTAAATCTAGTATCTTTGTGCTTCAGGCTAAGGTGAATTTGTGCTTAAATTGATTTAGCAAGTGATCAGTCAGAAAAAGATTTTAAGAAGGTAACTAAAGCATTTCTACCTTTAAAATACAAAATTTTAGCCAAGGACATAATTTTAGGGGTGGTATAGTAAAGACATTATCTATCATTTTCCCTCTGTAATAGCATATGCTAATTTGATTTTTTTTATACTATATATTACTTATATATCTGTACATATGTGCCTATATACTAAGACCATTTAACATATGTGGATTAAGCAGGAAGTTTAAAATTTACTTTCTGGGTTTTTTTTGCTGATACTGTGTTGTTATTAGAACTGCTTTTGCAATCTCTAGTAACAGGAAAAGGAAAAACACCACAAAAGAAGTTCAAGAAGTATTGATCAAAACACAAAACCTTCAGTTTTGTTAGGGGAAAAAACCCTTAAAGAAATTTGGTGTTTTGAAAACTAAATTATTCATGGTTTTAAAATTAATTACTCAGTCTTACTAAATGCTCAAAGCATAACAAATTTCCTTTTCTAAATAGTTTTGAAGGTAAGGTTGGAGTCTGGAAATAAAGTAAAATTATTATAAAATGGGTTGTTTCAAAAATGGCATAATGTGTTTTCATATGTATTGTTTTCTAAAGTTTAAATTTAGTCAGTTCACGAAGGGGATGAGAATTATTCTATCTCTTGGAGATTAAACCTTTCCTGAGATCAGGCTGTGCATTTTTTCTGCTTCACTCATTACCAATAGTAATTTGTGATTGCTTTTTGGTCAAGAACTTTGCTGTTTATGCACATGCTAGAGAAGATTACTGTCTGGATTCAGGTTAATAGGTGTAATAAATGAGGGGAAATATTTAGTGTGTTAAGGAAATTCAGAAAACAACGGATTTTAGATGGATCTGGTGGCGCAATTTAACATTATCCCTTACTTCACCAACCTGATTTCATGTGGAAAGACTAATTAGGACATTTGTAGCACAAAAGATAATGTTTCTTTAGTTAAAGAAGCATTGTTGAAGTATAAACTAATTTCTACTTGAAGGGACTGCTTTGATTAGGGTACCCCCCCAAAAAATAACCATAGTAATAATAAATGTAAGATTAGTCTCATATAGATGTGCAAGAAATGTGAATTGTTAACTTCAATCTGATTCCTTGGTACTGCTTGTCATATTCCTGTGGAATTAGTGGGAGATTACAAATTTCTACCAACAGCAAATCTGGCTCTGCTAAAAACTCTATATTCTTTTAATTCCTATTGTTTTAAACCACAATGGCACAAACAAAGCCTGCATTGATTCTTTCCTCTTATAAGTGTGCATCTTGGCATATCTGACATCTAGCAGTAGTTAGGAATGCCAGCCAGCCTTCCATGTCTGTTTTTATACAGTTGTATGTCAGTTGAAACTGCCCTACAAATATGTGTTGTTTTTGTCCTACCCCTCAGCTTCAGAGCCACGTTTTAAAACATGGCTATAATGCTTTTTTGCTTGTATAGATAGATCTGTTAGCTGGTGTTTCTGTGTTGTGTTTATCATGAAAGCTTGTTGGAAAACTCGGTTATATCCAGTTATTTCTAAACTACTTCCTACTTAGTAAGGTAAGGATGGGATTGATAAAACAAAGAAGTGTTCATTTGATGTGTGGTTTTGTGACTCACTGGGTAAAACTATTTATGCTGTGTGACTCCAGTAGGTTTTCAAACAACATCAAGGAGATATTTATTGGCACCGCTGTTTTTGTGGCACTGAGAAAAGAATAAATAAGTGTAAAGGAACAGCTGTTTGAAGTTCTTCTAGGAGAATTTAAATCCCATATTTTCCAACAATGTGAATGAGTCTGCATTTGAATGCTAAACCAGAAAGGTTTATAGTGCATATGGTACCTATTTGAATTTTTTAAATGTCTAATTTCTGCTGTGGAAATGGAGGCCAGCTTGAGTTATTTATTGTGGGATGCAGAAGGAAATCACGACCCTTTGCAGGGACACGTTAGAATCCCTGCACCATTCAGCCAGTTTTCTCCTGTCACACCTACTTAAATTTTCAAAAAGAAGCTTTTATGTATTGAGTGTGCTCTGGATCTTACTAGTTCCGAGCACTTATGACAGCTTTCAGAGATTGCTGGTGGCTCCCAGTAGATTGTAATTCTAGAAACAGGAGCCTGATGCTAAGCATCACCACCTGTTCCCCATTATTTTTCTTCAGAAGAAAACAATGCAAGTATAAGATTACATACTAATGGAACTCATTTTCACTAAATAGGTACATTTGGTCACATGTTATTTGGTGGCCCCTAAAAGAAAAAGAGGAAAATATTATGCTGTTTCCAAAAGGGAGAAGCAAATAAAAATTAAATTCAGAGTTTCCTAACTAGGATAGCTAAACCAAATTCTTCCATGGCAGGTATACCATTATGCAGCATGTAAGTACATACAGATTGCTTGTTGGAATAGCTGTGTTTTCAATTTGATTTGTTGTCATATCCTAAAAAGCTTTGGACTTCATTCATCTCTTTGTGAATTCCCTTTAGAGCTAGATTTGAACCTTTTTGGCATTTGCACTGAATTCCTATTTCTGCTTTGCTTAAAACAATGCAGGTCTCATCTCTAACCAAGGTTTCTCTACTGCCCCTCAGTAGAAAAAATTATAAGCAGAGATAGCACGGTTATAATGATACTTGCAAGTTAAGTAGTTGTCTGTTATATTCTCTTATCACTTGCCATGCCCCAGCGTGGTCCTGTGTTATATCTCAGCTATATAGTCATGTGACATATATCTAGGTAAGTGAAGGAATGTTTAAAATGAACTCATCGCTGCTTTTCTCCTACGTGTTAGTATGCACATGTAGGCAGTACATTTTCCAAGCATGGGAGCACGTGTATGTCTCCCTCCCTCGGAATCCTGAACACGTCAGCATTCATGTGGAACCTGTGATAGCCTGGCCTGCTTGGGGTGCTCACCAGTCCTGCTTTTGGGTGCAGACCAGCCTCTAAATTGTATCTATATATCTGCTTCCTAGCACTTCTTGTTGCTGTTTTTCCTTTTGCCAATATCTTATTCCCAATTCTAAAAAAGCTTTTTTTTTTTTTTTTTAAAGAAGCTTTTTCCTGCTTGTGTTGCTTGGTGATTCTTCTCTAAGAATCCGTGTCAGACTGTTGGTAGTCTTTCTTCTTATTCTTGTTAGTCTCCCTTCTAGCCTTAGTCTTGCTTCTTGCAAACTCTTCAGTAAAACGTGGTGGGTTTTTTGAGATAGCATACTTTTTGAGGCGTGTTATTTCCTGATTTTTGCAAGCAAGGTTCAGCAGTTCATTGAATGGCAGCAAATTAAGGGTGACTTTACCCATTTCTTGCACCTTTGGGGAGATGAAGTGTTATTAGCAGTGTTTCTTTGCTGTGTTCGTGCTTGGAAGACAAACCCTTCAGTCAGTAATCCCATCAAAATGAATGGGGTCTTATGTGTGGGACACTGTAGCTACTAAAAGTAATTTTCTGGCATAGGTTTGGTGTCTGGATGAGGTAGCCTAAATGGAAGTACTGTCTCAGCCATTATTACCAATGGAAAAGACTTAGGATCAAGCCTTTGATCTGGTTTATTCTCTCAGATGTGTTTGTTCTGTAGTATTGGACTGGATTCTTAAATCTAAAACTGGGGTTTTGCACAGAGGAAGCAGAAATAGATTTATGGAGTGCTCTATGTCTGCTTTTTCTGAATGAAGTGCTGCTCTAATGACATATATTCAGGGACTAGGTTTGTCTGCAAATCAGATTATTTAAGTTATTAAGAGTTTCATTTCAGATGTACCAAATGGATTTTGGTGGACATTGTCAGACCATGACATTACTCAGTCCATAGATGAGTGGATGTGGTGTTTCTGAAAAAGTGACAGACATGGTCTTAGCTTTTCTGTGATCAAAACAAAGCATTTCTATGCCTCTTTTCAAAAGTGTGTCCAAGTTGCTTTAAAATAACTGAAAGTGAATGCTTCCAACCAGCAGAAAATTTACATTTCAAATTTTTTTTTCTGTCATGTATTGATGACCAGCTCTTGAAATCTTCTGTCATGAGCTAAGTCTGTAATGAGTGAAGCTCAGTGAAACCATGGGGTCACTGTGAGGACTACTCACATTAGAGAGAAATTACAAGAAAATTACTTTTTAGCCTTTTGATTTATCAAATAACTTTAAAACTTCATTCTGATTTTGGCCAAACACAAAACTTCCATTTGTTTACATCAGTTTTTTTCTCACAGAGCACATAGCAGCAGTGCTGGATTCAACATCTAAAAGCTCTCTGGCAGGATGGGTGCCTACACCCAGCCTGGTAAGCACTGTTGCTTTCCTGTTATTCGTGTCGCTTGCTAATAAAAACAGTGATCTGGGAGATTCATGAGCAGAGTTCTGCCTAATGGAGTCTCATTTAAACTTGTGGCTTGCTGCTTTTCTTTTGTTCTTCTCAAAAGTCTTTCTTGAGTTACACTCGATAGGAATGATAAGGGTACTGCTGCACATTCCTCAGCAAATCTGTAACACACAGGGTGTTTTTCCACTTAGATGTGTGTGTATTTACATGGAAGTTGGGCCTAAGACACAGTCTTGTTTCCAGAGCAGATGTACTTTGACTTGAAGACTCGAAGATCATGAACTTTGATTTTTGGTGCATTGTAAACAACTGTGGCTTGGGCATTGGTAAAAACAGCTGACCCTCTAAAGAAACGAGGAAAGAAAGTCAGCAAACGTTTGTACACATAGCTGAAAGAGGTGCTGTGGAGGATCCAGGCATTTGTATTTTGCTCTTATGCACTCTCTACTGGCTGTCACTCTAGAAATGGCCAGGTCTTAGTGGTGTGACAAATTATTTCACTGCTGCTAATGCTGTTGTTTGTCAGTGCCTTCCATCTCGCTTCACTGACTTTTATAATGAGGACTTAAAACTACAGCAGAGGAATAGGTCAGTGATTGCAAGGGGGTGTGTGTAGACCAATTTTGTCCTCTGTTTAAAGAAAAATGGTCTAACAGTACCAGGATGTGCTTCTTCCTGTTTTGTTTTTTGTTTTTTTTTCCAGGTTTCATGATCAAGCATGGTAAGTCTTGTTAATACAAGACAAGGAAAAATAAGCAAATATTTGGAAAGGGATGTTTTGGAGCAGAATGATTATGTTCTCTCAGAATGTGTTAGAAAAACATGAAAATAGCAATGTACTTGTATTTTATGTTCAAGAAATATTCTAAAGTATGCACAGGTCTAACTGATAGACAGTACACTTATGACATGTTTTACTCAATATCCATGCTCATGCTCTTTCACACCGTCTACCTGTAGGCTTCAGCCTGATTGCATTGGTTTAACTGAGGAAAAAATCTCTTTTATTGAATAAACCTGGATAAATACACTTACATTAGATTAAACAGTTGAAAGTACACTATGTGCTAAGGCTTGAGCTAAGTATTGAGTAATTAATATACCCTACCGTTGCAAGTGAAGATAGCCTGACAGCCTCAAACCAAGAATTTTGACTGATCATTTATTTATACTGACCAAGTTTACCCCTCTAAAATATATTATCTCCTGGCTGTTAACCCTTTAAGATAAGCACTGACTTGCCTTTGGGCCAAGACCTGAAGTGACATGCTTAAGTGAGGTGCTTTGATTAAAATGAGAGTAGTGCACCAAAATGACCAATTATGGGTTTTCAGGTAGAAAGTAGCACAAGGCTGTACACCAGTGCATCATTCAGAGAGATCCTCCGAGCAGGCCAAGTGCTGAATGCTCCTATGTCATATGAACCTTTGAGTTGGTTTCAAAGAAAATCCACCAGATTTAGGAAAAACTCTAATTTTTAAACAGTGGTACTTAGTTACGTTATAGGCTGATTTTCCTACTTGGGAGAAACTTATTAGGACAATAGGAACTGTGCCTGTTTTGAGAATGAGTGATCTGTGGAAAAGGGGTCATGTTCTGTTTTGGTTTGGGGTTTTTTTCCCCTTGTGATTTTTCACAAAACATGCAAACACTCAGGTGGATTTGTGATTTTTCACAAAATATGCAAACACTCAGGTGGCTATGCCAAGAACTGACTAGTGGGTTTTGCAGCTCTTCCAGCAAGAGCAGGTGTGTAACCACCACTGATGTAACAGTTGGTTTAGTGCAGGTGGAGGGAGATTCTCAGGGCCAATTGCTTGTCAGAGCTAAAGACATGGCCCAAAGGGGAATGTCCTGTCTCATTGTTTTAGTTCCAATGTATTCTGAGCAATCCTGTCTCCTGGAGATTTAGAAGAGCAGGAAACTGAAAGGGAATTGCTTGACTTGGGAAATACCCTTCTCATGACTAAGGAAAACCACCTAGTGTTCATTACTTTTCTGTGATGAAGTACTTTTAATTCATGTCAGCCTGGTCTGTTTTTCTGCCTCCTTGTCATGTAGGAAAATAATCTGTTGCCCAATAGGTGAATCACAATTTGTGTATGGTAAACTTTTAAAAATGTACATATATTATCAGAAATATAAGTATGTAAATAACATCAAGGATCTGAATAACATCACTAGTGCTAGTTGAACTACCCAAGACTTAATTATAAATAGTTTTATCTAACTAAAATTAATTTTTTTCCTGGAGTGTCATGTGAAGTATAGGGAAACAGTAAGTCATGTCTCCATATCTGCCATATCTTCCAGCAAACACCATAGCAAAAAGTAAGGAAGGAAATCTTTTCTTGTCATAATTACATAGCCATGGCCAATGTTTGATTTCAGCATGAAATTTAAGGAGAACTCTGCACATTGCCATGCTCTAAAAATTTTTGCCAGTTGTTAAATAGACTGAGTTTGTCTGTAAAATATGCTTTTAAAAATCAAGTTATTTCTCTAAAATACGCTTCCATGGCTATCACTCAAAAGTAGGGTACATTTTTTCCCACTTGGTTGGTAAATGTGGCCGTCTTAATTTGTGTTTGTGTCTCTCTGTAAAAGGAGATAATTGTTACAGTCACTATCACTGATATTTAGCACATCTGAAAAGAAGGGTACAAATTCAGGAAAAAAAAAAGAAATAATCATACAGTTAAATGAATTCTTTCTGTTTTGTGTACTTCTTATGTGTCCTTGGCACAGCAACCCATTTATACCCCACTAGCTTAGGTCCACCTGCTTAAAGGAAATAAGAAAGAAAAAAGAAAAGGCAGACAAACCAATGAAGTAAAACACTTGAAATCTTTTCTGCCCTTGTTGGTTTTGCTGTGTAGGCTATCTAGCAGGTAAAGAACTGATCATGTACAATTTTAAGAAAGCACAGCACCTAGACAGCACAGCACCTAGAGGCTGCCTCTGGGCGAGGTTCCAATGCCAGCAAGAGGAGGCCAGATACAGGATGACTCTGTTTGCAATCTGGGGCATATAAATGCGAAAAATGCCTGCTAACGAAGCGTGCAGTACCCTGGGGAATGCAGCTCATGCAGAATAGAAGTTGTCAAGAAGGGGGTGCAATATTACCATGGTTCCTGCTTCTTTGCCTTTCCTAACAAGAGTCAGATATACACGGAAGTTTTCCCTACAATAAAGTTGCAAGAACTAAAAAGTAGTATCAGGTTGCTGCATCTGGCTTAGCTTTAGAAGTGGAAATATAGTAATGGGATAAATGAAAGGGCCACCCACTATAAAGTGTGGGTGACCAGTATAAGGAAAAAGCACCCCCCCTTTTATGCTTATTTATCCCAAAGGCTGTTACAAAGAAATTGCTCTCAGTCTGATGTAGTGCCAAACACAGGGGATTAAACTTTTTAATGACTTTTTGTTGACCAACATCCAAGACATCGAGGAACAAAAGAGATTCTGTAACTCCACATAAAGAATATTATTTTCAGACAAGAAGAGAGTCCTTGAAAACATAAGTTCAGAAGATAGGATAAAAGGTAGCAGGGAAGAGGATAAGTGCATGTCTCAGCAGCAGAACATTTTATTTTGAGGGTGGAGAACAGATTTACAGCTAATTCCATGTTAAATGCCAGAATTCTAGGTAATTGCTTGCTAACAATGACTAGAATAAGACGATGTCTGTTTTGGCTGGATTCAGAAATTGTGTAGGATTATTCTTTTTTCTTTCTTTCCCCTCTCTTTTCTCTTTCATTTCTCTCAGATTAGGTGGGGTTTTTTTTCCCTCCAAATTAGATATTTTCTGAAATCCTACTGTTCTGTCTCTTTTGTGTTATGGTCCCTAGTACTGAAGAAGCCTTGCTTGAAAATGAAAAGGGGCCCATAAGATTGAGAAGAGGGTGTAGTCAGAGTACAGAGTCTGGAATGAAAGATGGTCCCCCAGTGACTATTGCAGACTGAAACTAAGAGCAGTCTCTATTAGCTCAGGGGCTGCAGACATAAATGTAGTCTGAAGCCACCCTGTTCTTGCCTCCTGGACTGCATGTGCTTGCTCTCTCTTCTGAGAATTGGGGTCTGGGTTTGTTTGAATTAATAGTGAAGTCATTACACTATGTAAATATGTTAGTCTTCATCTGGTTTTACTCACAAGCTATTCTTGCCTTGCTGTGCTGTTCCTGTTTTCTTGTTTGTGCAAAATTAACCAGGAGCATTTTAAAAGAAAAGGGGGTAAAAGGGTGAATAGTGTTGAAACCTTGATTGCTACGTTATTTACCACAGGCTGAAGTTTGGTAGGCAGTTCCAACTTAATCATATAATAAGAGTACAATGGCATTTTTAATGGAGCTTTTAGGAATCCTTTCCCTTTGTCATCTTTGGCCTTCTTTGAGTAAACTGTGATAATTTGCCTTAATAGCCTAGAATTACAATTTTTCATTTTACTCTTACTGAGGAGTCAGCTGAGCAGCAGTATGAGTCTAAGCACTTCACAAAAGTTGCCTGTGCCCTCAGGGGGCTGTGACCAAGTGTTTTCCCAGGGCAGCTGGTTTTCTGCAGGTAGTCTCACTGCATAAGCACTGCTGGCTCCTCATCCAAGCACAATTGCTGCTAGAATGAGTCAGGATGAGGAGCTATACTCTTATACTGTAATTCTTCCTGTTGCTATGAAAAGGAAAGCCCCAAGCTGCATTATTGACTTGTCCTGTTTCTCAGTCTCACTCATGCAGACCAATTGTAAAAACTGAAGAAATACTAACTTTTTTTTTTGTTTCTTTCTTTTTCCTTAAAACACATGGACTTCTGTGGCAATGCCTCTAAATCATCTGTGCTACAAGAGAGTGGAAAGTGGGAGCTGGTGCAGGTACCCCAGAGTTGGTTGGTTTTTCTGACTTTAAAGCTGGACTGATGGAATTTTGATGTCTGATTTCATTCTCTGTAGGTGCTTTGGCATTCTCAGCTCCCCCTGCAATGGAGCAGTCACAGCCATCATGTTGCAGAGGGGCTCACGTAGAACAGGAAAAGAGGGGAAGGTGTTTGGAATATCAGATGTCAGTGGTGGTTTCTGATGCATAGAGAAAGAACTGGGTGTTGGAAGAGGCATATGAGTCAGGTGTTCCCACACAGATGACCATCAGGGAAGGAGACAATAATGCTGACATTCAGTAATGATGTTAGACTGTGGTCAGCAGTCTGTTGAGGTGGAGACTGCAGTTCATCCTTCTCAGACATATGGCATCTGGCTGTCTCTCCAGCTGCCACAAGCTCACGTTTTCTGGGCTGTCCTTTTAAATATGAGAAACAGAGAAAGTGCATTTTGAGAAATGGTGTCTTAAATGCTTTGTATTCTGCAATGCAGAGTGTATTCTGTAAGGAATACCAAAGTCATTTCCAGGGTGAGGATTGCAGATGCTGCACAAATGTTTATAACCTGAAAGCACTCTGTCTCCAAGCGGTGTAGCAGACAAAGGAGAGTTTTTGCACCGACTTCCATAAGATAGGTTTCCCCCCTCATTTTTCTAGAATTTGTGAATGTTTGAAAGCAAAGGCAGTTTACTCACTTAGTAGGAATACTGCAGAAGCTAAAGCTGTCATCTCATTTTTCTTGCTCTGTATACATGCTTGCAGACATGGCTCCCAATAAAAGCTCTGCCCCGACAGTGCACCATGATTTGTAGATGTTCAAACCCAGGTGTTAAGCAGTTACTCGCTGCCAGTTTCCAGGAGTGTTATTCTACACCAAACCACATCATCTGAGTATTTCCCTCTGTTTTAATGCCTGGTACTTTAGGAGCCATAGGGTCTGCTAGCTGTTTTCATCTGGATAGTATTCTTAGTACTCCAACTGCTCATCCGTTGCAGTAAACATGTTGATCAAAATCCCAGAAGACTCTCATGCTGGAATGGGTGGTAAATAGCCAATTAGAGACAAAACTAAAAAGAAAAGCCTTTAGAAAAGGAGAGAGGAAAAGGCAGAGATAAAAGGGCAAGAACAGTCTTCTGAAAAGACTGGACATAGAACAAAGCATGTGCTAGCAAACCTTCATTCCTTAAGCAGCCTTTGGTGATGCATTTGAACATGACATAAAATCAAGACTTGGAGGCTTCCTGTCATATTGATTTAGAACTAATTGTTGACTTTAAAGATTACCTAACATTGTTTTGATGCTCTGTTGTGATGCTGCTGCTGGTAGTTCACCAAACAACATGAATCAGACAACATTGAGACAGAGCCTGTAAGATTTGGGGTCAAACTGAATGTTCCCCAAATTTTTGTACCTTCTTTAATCATCTCTTCTGTAAGGTTGCAGTTCTACAGAGCAGGATGCCACCTTCAAAATCAAGCAGAGTAGGTGGCTCGCGATCTCTCTAAACGTTGAGGAGGAAACATGCTATTTCACTGCTATGGAATATCATGGTCACAATACTAGGTAGACAGGGAAAAGCTGAACACCTCTGTATGTACACTGTGCATGGGGCAGGAAACATAGTTTGCTTCCTTCCAGAAGCAGAGTGATGCCAGTATGGACCTAAGGGTGAAAATTTGTCCTAAAGATGGGATAGAATTGGAAAACCTGTAGCTGTGCTCCCTCAGGGACAAAAATGTATTTGCTGTATTCTGGAGCAAGTTTGATGCTCTGCTGTGATAAGCAATGTACATCTGTGCATATTTTGGGCATACTGTGCTGCCCTTTAAGTTACTTGGAAATGTAACTGATTTCTGGTTTTACCTGGTTTTACCAAGGTCAGCTTCCACCTCCTTCACAGTCATTATTTTAAAATTTATAGAATTATGATGAGGAATTGAAGGTGAATTAAATTCAGTAAAATTTTAACATGGATTATTCTAAATGTGTTAAACATTTGTGTTTATACTTTCGTGCCACATGTAAAATGCACTAAGTTAAGGCAGGTTTAACTGAGATAATAGTATCCTCGCAGAAATTTTACTGATCCACTTGCATTCTTTGAGATTACTTTCCTCCATATGTATTTCTGAAGCCAAGGCCAGCTTTAAACAGACACTACCTTCTCCCAGTAGGACACAAAATGTAGGTAGTTCTGTAAGAGGAGGTGTAGATTTATAAGCTGTAGAATAGGTTGGAGTGATCTAGATAGTCTAGACCTAAAATGCTTGTTGAAATTCATTATGTGGGCTGAGAGACCCATAGGGTCACATTGGGTGAGATATTATTCAGGAAAATCTTTGGAGGCTTTTTCCTGTCTGCACTGGGGGAGTCACCACTAACACTGACTAGTGCTGTGTGAAATAGGGCAGCACAGCTCCCCTGTTTATTTGGAGGTGTTTGGCTCTCTTTCCACCAGATGCAGCTACACACTCCCCCTGAGCACAGCTCTCTCTACAACTGCCTTGTGCTTGCAGAACAGGATGTTGTTTTCCATGGCATTATTGTTTGGACAAGGAAAACTTAGGAGAGGACCCCTGTGAGTCTTGCCTCAGTTGGTTCAGAGGGACCTCAGTGAGGTTTGTTTTCTGGTTGTTAAGACCTGAGTTTTCTTTGGCTCTAGCAAATCATGAGAGCTGGACTACTGCAGGTCATAGAAATGTTCTTTCCCTGGTGGTCTAGCATTGGATTGAGAATTCCTTTGAAAAATGAATATTTATTGTTTAATAATGCAGGCTTCTGGGACCATTATCCACAGTTTGAAGGAATGATCTTTGGAAGCTGCAGCATATGTGTCCGTGATGTAGTACTCTGTGGATCAGACCTCATGTAACAGCAATGTTGTGTTAAATTGAAGAGTTAAAAATACATTATCTCTAGATGAAAGTGCTTGTACTGAATCTAGAGGCTGAATATGGCACTTTTCTCTTTAGGTCTGAGAGAGAAATGGGTCAGAGTTATATTATTTTAACAAAAACAAGGTTTGGTGAGAAAAATTGAATCATTAAGCTTGCTATGGCAACTGAAAGAAGTAAAACTATTTCATTGCAACTACTGTTAAGTTTTTCTTTTAGAAAGGATCTGTGCCACAGCCGTCACTGAGAGTTGAGAGTTTCTGTTTTCTCAGTCTGAGACAGGATCCATGTCTGGAGCTGTCTGAGAGCACAGCATGATTTCCTCTGTGGGATAAATTAACCGTGGCTTTGTGCTTGCACACAGTGAGATCCCTCGCTATCATCTATGCCTGTGCTGAGCTAAGAATAGAAAAAAGCAACATCAGCAGTGCTGTGGGAAAAATACATCACTCCAGATGGCTGCTGATAAACACTTTTCTTGTTTGGGATTAATAATAAAATAGTAAATAATGGTAATTTCTCATCCACATCTTAACCTACATGTCTGCTTAGCAGCTAGGAGAAAGTTAGGCTGAAGTCTGTCAAAGGTGGATTTTTCTGGATACACCTGAGAAGCTATCAGAAAGTAGTTTAGTTGCCTTGCAGGGAAAAAGACAACCCACAAAGAGCTGGGAGTTTGCTTTGTTTGTTGGTTATTAAAAGGCTTTGAATTCCCCTCTTACCCCCTCCATTATGCTTTATCACATTCATGTGGTGCTGAATAAAGAACTGGTATTTCCATTGTTACTAAGGTTTGTATCCTGTGAGATCATGTTAGGATTTCTCTCAGACTTCTGAGAGAATCTTCACTCTGTCTCCAAAGAGGCGAGTGGGACGAATCCCACATGTGATGTATTCATTTAGCTCTACAGGCCACATGTTGCATACAACTGTCCCACCAATGTTGATCTGTTAAAAGCCAAAACAAATCTGAGACCCTACTCAGAATCAGGCCCAACTGGGGTGCCAAACAATGACTTGCATTCTTTGTAGTTAGTCTTGACAGCAGGCTACTTGGTTAAAGCATATGTTTGCATTTCCTAATTTATTGGCATGCTTTTAATTTGGATTACTAATTCTTCAGAGTAAGAGAAAAGAAAAAGAAAACATGGCACCCCTGTGGCTATTTCATATGTTTGCTCCATGGGGATCAAGTCCTTGCTCTGAAAGATAGTTCTGTCCTGTCCAAAGCAGGATGGGAAGGAGAGACTCTCACCATGATTGAGCCAGTTGGTTGCTTCATTGTGCCTGATGGCTTTGGAATATTAAGCAATATGCCCAAGACTAAAGGCAAACAAGCTCTTTTGTTCATCTCTCAAGTGGAGGTTGGAAACTGTCCTCTTGCCTATAGTTCAGGACAGTTTTGATCATCTAGCCAGCATATTGGCTGCAGAGAGGTCAGCTTCCACCTCCTTCACAGTCATTATTTTAAAATTTACAGAAGCATGATTAATTGAAATAGAGAAAATAACTTTTTTTCCTTAACTAATGAGTGAGTAATAAACTCAGTTGCAGTACCAATTCATTTGTGGTGACCTGTCTCACAGACATTGTATGAATAGAAAAGACTGTGTAGATGTGATATAGAAGAGATTTTGACAGCAGAAGATGTCTGTAGTATGTGGTAGCACAGCCTAGTGGCACAGGTATTTGCACAGGATATTAGTAAATAGGGGAAGTATGTACAAGACTGAGTAAAAGCCTAAATTAGTTTTCTGACATATGGTTACCTAGGAAGCAAGGCCCTTCCTGGGTTAATGTATGTGTCCGTTTCCTTGAGTCCCTTGTCTCACCTTTGCAATATAGCTACTGCCTCTTTGCCAAGTGAGAGAAGATGATGAAGGACTGACCTGGTAGCTCTGGAGAGCTCTCACTTTCTGGCTGTACAGCTGGTTGTAGCTTTTCTCCTCTTCTTCTGCTCAGTCCCCACTATCATCAGGGGATGATTGTATGGACCAAATCTGGCAGAGTATGCAGAACAATAAGTGTAGTGGTACTGTCATTTCTGTGGTACATGAAATTCATCTGTCTTACTGAGTGCTGCTTGGCATCCGCAGTGAAAGGCTAATGGACGACCTCCATGCTGTTTCTTCTGCTGGGAGGGGTAGTAGCCATGATTTTCTGCCAGGACTGACTCTGCACTTGGATTTTATGATGTGCTTAAAAAAAAAGTTAATTGCTTCTGGGGGAATCACTACTGATATCTGTTCCATCAAAACACCTATTTGGGCACAGCTCCTGTTAGTGTTGAAGGTGGGTCTGAAGCCAGCAGTGTCTCAACTGCTTGTGCTGGATAAGTGATGACACAGTCTAGGTAGAAATGCCAGTGGCTCTTCCTGCCTTTCACTGACTTGTGATTGTCTAGTACAGTGTGGAGTACTTCAGCATAAAAACAAATGAGACATCCTAATACGAGCAGATGAGAGCCTGGTGACTTAAGACACTGGCTGGGAATATTGTCTTCAAATATTTGCTGGAGGCCATGCTGAAATTCAAGACCTTATCTCCCAAAGCTCAATAAAGTATGTTTGCCATCAGTCTTCTCACCCTTCAGCACATTACAGCGTCTGTCTTACTCTCCCCCTGGAGTGCTTCTCCATTACGTTTTATAGAGTCAGACAGAGAGACTCAAACTGTTTGACTTCTTAGCACTACAGTCTCACCACTTAATATTGCTACAGCTTGCAATGAAACTCTGTGGTGCCTATAAAATACGTGTGATAGCAAATGACTCCAGCAAAAATATCAAGAAAGTGTCATTGCACTGAGAAAAGGGGCTAAGAGCTCCTCTGTCAAAAGGGGAAAACAAAGGTAAGCATAAACCTCACTGCTGCATGATTCTCAAATCATGGGAATGACATTACCCACTTAGCCACAAAATGTAGGCAGTCAGCTCCTTATGCAGCCTTCCTGGGAAGTTAATAGAAAAAGGAAGATCTTAATGCTTGGAACAACTTGTTCAACTATAAAAATGCCCAATTTTTGTCCTCTATCCTCTGCATAATTTTCCTTGAGTATTTCTATCATGCATTCATGAAATTTTGAATATAAATTCAGAAGGGAAGGAATATTCTCTCTCCCCAAGAGAAAGGTTTGACATCTCTGTGTTGTTGTGACCTGACTGGTAAGGGCTAGTCTTGGTGGACTGATGCAGGTGACATTTTGGCGCAGTACAAACAACATCCATTTCAATATCTAGCCTGAATCCTCCAACATTGCAAAAATCCCTTTGCTGTACAGTTTTGGACAAGTAATCAACAGTATCTTTTATACAAGGATACAGAACTAATTGGAATGGCTGAGGAAAAACCATGTCAGTAAACAATGCTCTTAATCAGACAACACATTCTGAAAATGTGACTCATTATCACAGGCACATCTAGTTCATGTCATGCTACGGGTGACTTGATTGCCTGCAAGCGGAATAAAAAAATAAGATTGTTTAAATGCAGCTTCAGAGAGTGCTACGTATTTTATCTCAGTTTCATCTGGTTTCCCATGCTGTCAAAGCTGTGTTTAGAGAATGGAGATTTACAAGCAGAAAATGATATGTGTAGCTGAAGAATGTGAAGGGATGATGTGCCTTATAGAATTAGTTATCATTGCTGGGGAAGTAGAGCTGGTTTACAGCTTGCTTCTTCCCTCTCCATCTGGGACTGATCTGTGTCTTTGTGTTGTATATAGGAAATGTTCTCCACAATTCTCTGAACGTAAAGACTCTGTTCCAGACACTGTGGTGCAGGAGATTTTGGAAACCTTGACTTATACATAGATAATAGTTGACATGCACGTTTTTACAAATATGTTTTCTTTACCCTGTATTTTAAAGAAGTATACCTAGATTGACTCAACTGACAACAAAGGAATAATTATGGATGCATTTCCCTCCTGTTAACCAAGGCTAAGTACACAATATGTTATTTTATTTTTCCGTTTCTATAATGAATGCTACCCAGCAATACGAATTACTCTTCTGACAGCAGGAATTATGTCTATTCTAATGAATGTCTAGTGACTAGGAAACAGACACAAGGCTATATAGGCATTTTTGTTTCAAGGTCCCGTGATTGATAGCCAGGCTATAAATGGACAGTGATTTTGGCAGATCAAAATAGTTGGTGGCAGCAGGCATTTGCGAGAGGGTTTCTTGTATGGCTGGCTGGTAGCTGGTCTTTTGAGTGGACCTATTAGTTATTATCTAAGTTACATGAAACAGACTTATTTTTTGATGTGCTGCAGTCATTTGCCTTAGGTAGGTCAGTTTTAGCTTACTGTAATTCAGAAGTATCATTTTTATTTAGGAATGGGCTCTAGATAATTTTTATTTAGGAATGGGCTCTCTTGGGAAGAAAGGCTGGGTTCTCTTGATGTTCCTAGCAATTTTTGAAGTTATCTTTTGTTATTTTCACCATTCTCAAGAAGAGAGTGTAGAGCTGGTAATTAGATGCGTATCTTAAAATATCTTTTCTGTGTCACTCAGCTTAAAAGCCAAAAGTAAAACAATCACTAGATATGGTATGAGAGAGCATTCATTAGCACCATTCAGGATCAGGGAACTCTTTTTTTTTAAGAAGCTATTTAAGGAACCAAAATAAAACTGCAAGTAGGCTTCTTGCTGACAAGTTGCAGGTGTATGCCACATGCCCATATTGGAAAAAAGATGCGGTTGTGAAGGTCTTGATGACAGACAAGGGTCTAAAATGCCTTCATCTCCAGGTTTTAGCCAGCCCATCTGTTTTTTATTTGCATTTCCTTCAGCTAGCAGAGTTAGCATTTTCCAAACTCAGTATAACCATGCACAAGTCTATATAAAATCACTGTTTTTTGCATTGTAAGATCCATAGGTTAGTAAGGTATAATTTAAATAAGGAAGTCTTACTTTTATGGTAACTATATAATAAATTTTAAGTCAGTTTTATTTATTAGTTTTGGAAAAATGAGGGAAAGGAGTGATAGGATTGAGGAAAGATTACTTTAGCTCCACTTTGCTAAAATAAATAGAATCTGCTTATGCCTTAAGAGTACCAAATAGGTATTTCTATTTGTCTCTTATTGATACTTCTAGCTAAAAAGATCTGGCCTTCTTTGATTTCATCCTCTTGAGGAAATGTCCATTTTTAGGGCTAAAAGACTTCCACATAGCTCAGATTACTCCAAACAGCTGCACCCTGGAAAAATTCTCAAAGGCACATATTCAGAGGGCAGAAGTAATGAGGCAGCAGCACCTGGGAAATACCCAGCCAGCACTTTTGGTACTGTAATGTAAATTTTGGTAAACAACTCATGAAGTCACATGAGAAATGGCATAGTTTCCCCTCCCACTACTGACATGAGAGAAATTAGGTTTTCTTTGAAGACCTCTTGTTTCTTATGTGATTCTCAACAGAATCACATGAAGATAGGTAGACAAGAGTCTCTCCACCTAAAGAAACAACTTTCAAAGTGGATTCTTAAAGACCTTGAAGTTTTTATTTTCTGAGAGAAATATATGTCTTGATTTCAAATATGATTACAGAAAAGTAATCATTCTATCCTGGAAATTAGTCAGTTGAGGTTTTTTTGCGGGGGGGGTGGATGAATAATTAATTGCAAAATAATTTTGAAAAGCAATAGTTTTATTTATTTGAAATACTGGAGAAAATTAGTTGAGGAAATGTACATATAATTTTCCAGGAAGTGCACAAAATTTATTGTCATCTTTGTTTTATTTAAACAAATTATTCAAGAATAATTTTGAGGAATGGAAAAAAAATCTGTAATTAATTTTACAGGCAGTAAAGTTAGATTCAAACAGATAGCATAGTTGTAGCTGTGTGGGAGTCAGCAGAAAGCATCCTGGAATGTGGCAGTGTGTGTTATTGTGTCTCTTTCAAGAATCTTCTCTTTTCCTTTTGTAGGAACAAAGTTTTCTTTATCTTTATGGGAGAATGCAGTGCTTTTGCTTTTTATTTTTCCTTTTTAAAGTCTGTTTTCCTGTGAAGTAATGCTGGTTTTGATGAATAGAGAAGAATTTTATACCCACGTATCTGCTTGTACGGAATTATATGTGCAAGATATTTTGTGCTCTGTAATACATTCCATGGTGCATACCATAGGGTGTTGTTTAGCAGGTGGCAAGTATAAGGAGTACACTGAGACCAGACGTGAATGAAAGTTTTATCAAAGTGAAATGCTGATCAGTGACATTTGCTCACTTCCAAGGAGTCCCACTGGTGGGGGCCAGGGATGAGTGGTGAAGTCAGACATTTGAATGAGCGTGATGCAGATGCTCACGGTGACAACACTGAGCTTATTCGTACTACACCAGTGAGTTTGACAACTGCCAAAGGAAGAATGCCTCCTGAGAGTTTAAAATGAAATGTTACCTATTGGAGGGTGTGTTTCACTATTGTTACTGGCTTTCATGGCTGTGTTGATTGTTCGTTGTGGAGTTTTAAGCTCCTGCCTATGAATCAGATCCCTGAATCCACAAAAATACGAATTCTCTTGTGCCCATATATGTTTAAAGTAAGGAAAGATGAAGTAAGATGAAAGAAGATGAAGTAAGGAAAATAAGTAAGTAAGTAAGAAGATAAAGAAAGATTGAGTAAGGAAAAGATGAATCATGGGCAAGCAGATTATATTTCTTATTCTTTAAGCAATGACCAGCAGTTGTGTGAGCTTGAAGATTGCTGTGTGGCTGCAGTGGAGCACCCCTAGTTGCATCTCCTAGCCCCATGAATTGTTACCCCACTATTGTTTTATTTTGGAGGTTTCAGTGGTAGTTTGTTTTCTTGTTTTTTGTCTGTTACTTGTTTTGTTTTTTGGCTTTTTAACTGGGCTGCGTCCATTCCTTGTGCAAAGGCGTGCCTCACTGCAGACCTTTCTCTTCCCCACCAGGCCTATCTCTGCACTAATGACAAGGAGTGCGAGGTTGGGCGGTACTGCCACAGCCCTCACCAAGCCACGTCCGCGTGCATGATGTGCCGGAGGAAGAAGAAGCGCTGCCACCGGGACGGGATGTGCTGCCCCGGGAACCGCTGCAACAACGGTACGGCTGCCAGCTCCGGGCTTTGCTGCAGAAAGTCAGCCTTCTTGACATCATCTGTTGCTATGAGTGGTCCCAGCAATAGTATTTTTTCCTGGGTGATAGCTCTTCTTTTTCTACACCAAGAAAACTTAATAGTCTACTTTGTTCCACTCTGCCTAATTTTCTTTAATAGTATTTCTGTGTTTAGGGCTCAGGTATTACCAGTCTTTTCTTATATTTTGTGGTGGAGGAGCACAAAAATGCTGCCTAAAATCACAGCTCTACATTCAGTGTGCTTTGATTCACTGGAAGATTGCACAGAAGTCATATTGTAAGGAAGCAAAGGAGACTTAATGAATCCTGAATCTACTCTCCCTGGGGAGGGTTATAACCATACTGTTTGCATTTCCATGGAGACTGGAGAGAGATGTCTGTAAGGAGCTCTCCAGGGGCTCGGACCATAAAGCCAGAGTGACAGAGAGACTGTCTGACAGTGAAGCAGAGCTGTGGTGAGGCTTAGTGCCAGGAATCAGAGGTGAATGTGTGATTAGAGCTGAGCTTCACTGAGGCCAAACCCCAGTGCTTTTGTCATTCTGACCTGGTCAGTGCATGTCTCTCAGCTGCTTTTCCTCTTATTCAAATCTTTGAGTGGCTGTCTTTTCCTTGCAGGTATTTGCATACCGGTAACTGAAAGCATCCTTACTCCTCACATCCCTGCTCTAGAAGGGCCACGCAACAAGAAGAATGGTCATTATGCAAGCAAGGATTTGGGATGGCACAACCTGGGGAGGCCCCGATCCAAGCTGTCACACATAAAGGGTAAGATCACATTTGGACCGGACTGCTGTGTTCCTTCATGTCATGAGTCATGTTATTGCTGTTAAGATACAGCAGTGGAAACCAGAAATAGGCAGTAATTTCACAGGGAGTGAATGTCTATTGTGAGAGATCACAGCATGACTCAGAAAGTGATGTAATGTCAACCGACAGTTCCTGTGATTGAAACAGCATCTGCTTTCTTCTCTGTATCAGATGTGGACTGACAATCATGTTATCGGTTGTGCAAGACTGCAGACATCCTCCTCTTGTAGCAGCCATGTAATTGAACACTTGTAATTCCGCTTACAATCCTGCAGCTGAGTTTCTCCTTACTAAGTCATATGGCAGGTCTCATGAATTACCCCCTTGAACCTTCCTAATTAATACTTTCTCTTGCGTTTACATCCTTCAAATAGCCACAGGTGGATAATGTCACCTCTCCTTTTTCTCAGTTCCATTTGCATAAGTCTGCACTGAATCTGTAGTTTCACATTTTTCCATGAGATAAAGTAATTTGGTTGCTCTTTTTAGGACACGAAGGCGATCCCTGCCTACGGTCATCAGACTGCATTGAGGGACACTGCTGTGCTCGCCACTTCTGGACCAAAATTTGCAAGCCTGTGTTGCATCAGGGGGAGGTGTGCACCAAACAGCGCAAGAAAGGGTCCCACGGACTGGAGATTTTCCAACGATGTGACTGTGCCAAGGGTTTGTCTTGTAAAGTATGGAAAGATGCGACCTCCTCTTCTAAATCAAGACTTCATGTGTGCCAGAAGATCTGAATGAGGATTGGGAAGACAGTATTGAGTGACTTGGCTTTATGTGTTTAATGCATTATGGCATGGTGGAAAAAGAGGACTGCAAATGAAAGTGGAGTGGCTAAAGTAGCAGTTAGAGTATGAGTAGAAGTCACACCAAATGCATTTGTTTTTGAGCTGGTGGCAAACACAAGTGTAGCCGGAGTTCACCTACCGCGCGGTTCTCCTGTAAATAATTCTCCAGTTTGTGGGAAATGCTAGTATGCAAACAAATAGAGTGGAAATGAATGTCACTTACCTCGCTGTGTTGTCCCATGATGTTTCAGGGGTTCAGTGTTAGGGCTACAGTGGGTCTACAGCGTGGTAAGGATTTTCTACAGAAGTTGTATACATTGTACTCCTATAGGAAGCAGTGCATGCCAGGAAGACTCATCTGTCAACACATTATTGGCCACATTGCAGGTGTGAGAAATGGAAATAAAGTTACTGTGAATGTCCACATGCCCTTGTTATTCAGGGCTGACATTCAGCAAGGAAGCACTCCTGCAGGACAAGAGTGCTATGTTTTCCAGGCCCTTATGAAGAAGGTGAAACCTGGCCATCTCAAAATTTCAAGAGAGCAGCAGTTTACCTAAGAGGAGGCATTTAAACAGGGTTTTGTTTCCTATACATGGGTAAATAGAAATGCTTTATGTAGTTCAGTGTCATAGTAAGGCACTTAATTACTTGTATTTTTCTAACTTTACTGCTAATATGCGTTGGGTTGAACAGATGAAGCAAATATGTGTGCATGCTGAATCCAGAATTATATGCAGGCAGATCCTTATTAGTCCTAAATATGCTTTCCTTGCCTAAGCATTCTTGCATTATAGACATTTCAAAAAAAAATAGCAGAGTGTTGAAGTGCTTTAAACAAAGAGCTTTGAAGTTGGTTCTCTGTTGCTGTTATAATATAATATATTCAACACCTCAGCATTTGTTGAGGTATTTCGAGCATAGTGCTACAAACTCAAATTTTTGCATCTTATGGCACTCTGCAGCAGTATATTGGATTTGTTCTCGAGACAGCAGAGAAAAAGGAGCTGGGTCTTGTGAGCATCTCCTCTCCTGCAGAAGAGGTTGTAAGAAGATGGCATGACCACAAATGACTTATTAAACATCATGTGATGTCACAGCATACCAGCTTCCAGCAAGTATTCAGCCTGAAACTGATGTCCTCTCACTCTGGAGTGTTTTGCCAGGAATGACAGAAATATATATATAGACTGTGGAAACAGCTGCCAACCCTACATTGTTTGTGTACTGGTTAAAAAAGGACAGCCTCTCTGCCATGATTTGTCTCCCAGGTCTTTTCAAACTTTTAAAATTTTACTTATTTTCAAATATTACTTTGTATAAACTTTGGTAAAGAGACTGATATTACTTTAAAGAAGTCTGATTCTATAATTGTCCTACTGCTAAGTTGTAATTACCCATTTCTAATTACCCATTTTCATGTTCTATGATACAAAGATAAAAAGATACTTTTCTGTTTATTCAGTTCTGCACAACATGGGTAGGCCAGTATGTAGTTTAACTTTGAAGACCACATTACCATTACCTGACACATTTTTCCACCCGTGGGATTCCTTAAAGCTTTAGTTTAGCTACACTACTTGACTCAGCCTTCCTAATTAGGACACAGACCTCAGCTTCATTGCCCTTACCTTTCATAAGAGTCTAAAGCACAAGAGTATTTCACACACCTCCTTCCCTGCTGGAAACAACTCTTCTTACAGTAGCATTTTCCAATGTCACTGAAAAAGGAATAAGGCTCAGAAATTGCAAAATACTAAAAAAGTCCAGGAACCGATTTTGCAAGTTTTATTTACGCTGACACAGCATATACTCAGAAGAGGAACTCAAGCACTCTCATTGCTCAAGTGCTCACTACATATAAAAGAAAATGAACAGGGGGGTTGCAGAAATGGGGTCCCGGCATTTTTTAGCTCTTCTTATTGGCCTACCCACCATTTTGCTCTTGCAAAACACAGTTATTTGGGATAATTTATTTACAGGAAATGTTTAATGAGATGTATTTTCTTATAGAGATATTTCTTACACAAAGCTTTGTAGCAAAATATATTTGCAGCCTGTTGAATTTAATGTAGAAAAATGTATAATAAGATTAAATATATTAAATTTCTTTTCACATTCGTCCCCAAGTATCTTACCCATATTATTTTCCTTACCTGCTGCTTAAGAGGAATAGTTATTTACAGAAAGACATGCAAATCAATTGAAAAAACAGTCGTGTTTCTTAGGTATGCAAGTAAAAACATCTGATTGTACTTGTGTCTGTGTGTAGGCTGAGTTCTGGTAAAGAACATGAAGGTCATCTTAAAATCCCCATACATCATTTCTACAAAACTGGTTTAAGTGACAACTACCTGTATGCTTCTCTTGGGTTGGTTTAACCCTAAACACTCAAAAATGCATTTTGAAAATAATGCACCTGGTTGTGTCATGTAAAATCAACCAAGTTAAGTGGGAAAGGTATCCAGACACATTTCCTGGATAGTGATACATACCAGAGGGACTCACGCTGGATAAAGGTGGTATTCAAATTACACAGCATTCTGTTAGAGGCTACAGCATGCAAATGCACTCCTGCAAAAATCTATAACTTGCAATTCTGAAATAGCAACTCACAGCATTGAGTTCTAATAACATGAAACAATTCATGTGACACAACTGCGAATACCGTTAATAAAACCAGCCAAGTTTTGATCCCAGGAAAACTCCTGCAGAGCACAATAAATATTGCAAAATAATGCCTGTGGTTATTGAGCAATGGTCTTGATATCCCTGTTAGTTGTTTCTGGTAACCATTTGCTCCAACAGATGTACATTTGGGGGATGGTCTCCAAATTACACAAGTGATTGTATAAAATGAAAAGGTTTAGCTACTGTCATTTGCAATATTTGGTTGGTAGGCCTTTGAAAATTCCAACACTGTTAACATCAACATAATAAAGTTGTGAGCATTTTCAGAGCCCAATGACTTCAGCAAAGACTGCCAAAGCCTTCAGAGATTTAATCTGGGAACAAAAACAATAGGCAGAGGCAGTTCCTTGTGCACCACAAATGCTGAGCCACATAGCTGAACGGAGTAGCACGCAAGCAGTTTCGAAAGACTGAACTTTGGTTGTTTAGAAGACAGTCAGTCAATGCTTTGTGGAAATATACATCAGTTTGAGAATAAAAGAACAGCTAAATTTTGGGGTAATTGCTCTCACTCACTGTGTCACTCATCACGGGAATTAAGAATGAGTTTGGTTCAGTAACGTTTCAGAAATCTTTCATGACACAAGTACACAAGATGTTACTGCTGAACAATCCAAATAATTTTCCTATTAGCCCAGAATAGCCTCAGCAATGCAACATCTCTTTGGAAATGCTTACTAACTTTCCTAAAAATAATGGATTTCTACTTTATAACTACGTATATTTGATTTACAGTATAAATGTGGGTGTGTATCTGTTACTGTACTATTTGCATTTTGTTTGCAACCTATAGTATTTATGATTTTAAAAATTTTTTAATGAAAACAATGAAAATTATTTATCTGCTTCTATAATAACACTTTCAACAGCATACATCCAGCATCTGCCACCTAAACCAGAATTCACTGAAATTTAAGCCATCTTCTGCATATTCTGACTTTCCAGCTCATTGTCTCAGCAACAGCAAAAAAGCCCTCACCAAACACTCTAAAATATCTTGGCCAGAGGCTGAGAAGAGACATTCCTAAACTATTCCTTTCCTCTCTGCTTTTACTTTGGAGCTCTGCATCATCGCTCCCACTAGCAAAAGTAAGTGCTATCAAAGAAAATTTGTATTTTTCACCTCTCTGAGTTTGCTTTCCTTCTAGGAAAGCCATTTAAGAAAGAGATCCTGAAGGTCAAATCAGCAGAAGCTCATATAACACAGGCTCTAAGCTCTGGCTTTTAGGGGTTTAGAGATCTATCCTCTAACTTTCAAAAACTTAATTGCTAGGAGAATTATGTAATATCAAGACCACGTTTATAAAAAATAAAGAAACCTTGTTCTTTGGGTTGTCAGTCACATGTTCTGAAAATAACTGCCCACAGTGTTGGAGTAAAAACAAACACTCTGCCTCACCCAGGCAAGCTTACCTGTAGTCCCTGACAAAAGGAAAGCAGTTGTTTTGGATTTCTTTTGCTCTGGGCACAGTGTACACAAAGGAATCATTAATTTTGCATAATAAAGTTATGGTTTCTTAACTTGCTTACCAGTTTGAGGTATGATATCTCTCTTTTGTTGCATGAGACAGGAGTGAAGAAACAGAGTTAGCTTCAAGGTCTGTGCTCCCTCATTTAGATCCTAGTGTTTCACTGAGATAAACAAAGACTTTCAGCTCAAGTGCCTTATCAGCTAATACAGTTTTTCACATGCTCACCACTACCAAAGAATGCTTACAGTACAACACAGATCCTGTACCCATTCTTACAATTTGTTCAACTTTACCTGGCTTCTCTGAGTTACCGAGAAGCCCCAGATGTCTGCTGCAGCCCCCTCTCACTGCTCTGCCAGCTTTTCACAGCCTTGCTTGTGGGAGAAATGTGGGAGGTAAGGGGAAAGCATCGAAAAATCTGGAGGTGGCAAGGGTGGGAGCCAGTCCAAAGCTTGAAACAGTGGGTACAGGGGGCAAGCTACCTCAAAAAGTGGTTAGATGCTATTGCAAACACTGTGAACATTAATGGTTTCCCACACAATGATTAAGAGTTGGGAAGGGCAAATGCCTTCTCTTTGTTCGTGAGCTACGACCCCACCGTACTGACCCAAAGAGGGGAGGCATGTTTTGGTGACTCAGGTCCCTCAAAAGCTGAAGTGTTGAGCCTATTTCCCCTGGAAGTAGTATGCCTCTCACCTCGTCCTCTGTGTATCCAAATCCTGGTAATTTCAGAGGCTTTGGATTCAGGCACATTGTTTGGATAACATTGCTATAGTTCAGAGCCTGCCCGTGCAGAAGGATCCCACTGAAAGTCTTTGCAGGAGGAAGGAAAAGGCAAAAGCAGGAGACAACTGCTCTTTACAGAGCTCCAGCTGGTCCTGGAGCTGTTATTTTGACCACCACTGATGGGACTGACCCAGATGGATATATAGCATTGGGTAGAGCTTGTTGCAAATTTGTTTGTTCTGGCAGCTCCCTGGGGTTTTTTTTGGAATTGCTTATTGTTATAGCATGAGTGTAAATTACTTATTTGCAAATGTCTGGCACCAATAAACTCTGCTTTTTTGCAGTACCAGCTTGCAGCTTGATTTAGAAGTGGTTTGCTGCCTGCCAGCTTCCTGAAGCAGAGGAAATAATCTTTTGGAGGAAACTAAGATTTGAATAAGCACACGGGTGCATTTTGTTTAAGTTTTTTTCTTTCCTTGTTAGGAAAAAAATATTTAGAAAAAAAGAAGAAAACACCATTAACACGCAAAGATTTCTGGACACAAAGAATAGTTTTAGGGTCTTTGGTAAATCTTGTACTTTAATTCTCCATTGCTGTTATCAAAGTTGGCTGAAGGGCAGTTAACAAATCAGAAATGTATGCCAGTGTTGTTGCTTTGGGATGATTGTTCCAATTTTCTGTTCCTCATGAGCTATTTATTTCTGAGAGTATTTTATTCAGCAATATTTGCTCAAACTTGCAAATTTTTTTTGAAAAATCAAGTATTAAACATTCAATTATTCAGTCCAATTTTGATTTTAAGGCTCACAAGAATTGTTTCTTTCCTTAGTGAAGGTAATTTTTAATGGAGCCATCAAAGTATATAGATACATTGAAAGTACTGAATGACACGATGAGTTCTGGAAGAAATTTGCCAGGAGCTTTGGAATGCAGTACTCTAATGAATCCAATGACCACCCAAAGCTTTAGAAAAATCCACCTCAAAGTTATTTGGGGAATGTTTTTTTCTTCAATATCTAAGCAGTTTTGGATATTGCAACAGTGCTTAAAGGAAAATCTTAATGTATGTGC
>JAYDZK010000202.1:24398112-24418882 GCA_034509185.1 Euphonia xanthogaster | reverse complement strand
TTCTGTGAAGTTCAGAGGAGGGTAATAACTGTCCTTGCCAATGCAGCCCACAGATAGCTGGTAATACTGTACACTTGGAGACCTAAAGTCATAAAGACATTTTCATTACTTGAAATCCTGTGCTCTTTATCCTGGAGCTTCCTGCCCACCTGTGTGGAGAATCACGGTTATGGAGGGAACATTCTGCAGGTCATAGATTAATTTCATTAGATGAATAGGAATAGAAATGTCAATAGAAATTCATCAGGATGGCTGTAAATAACTCTGGAGCTAGAGGCCTTCCCTCTGCTACCACAGCTTCCAGTGAGAACTCAAAATGTATCAAAACCTATGAATTCATCAGATTAATTTTGATTTCTCTGCATCTCTGGGTTTTGCATTTTGGCAGAGTCAGATGTGAAAATGCCAAAATACAATTCTCATGCTGTCTCCAGCCTGACAGCATTTAGAATCTCACAATAATAAGTGCCATTGCAGAACTTGTTTCCATGAGATTTGCAGCTCAAAACATAGATCCAAAATGTTCAGAAGCTTTGAAGCAGAATACAGAATTCCTTATGTTTATTCAATTACCAGCTCTAAAACGTGTGGAGATTCCCATGTTAAAATCTCTTGTAGAAATGTATCCTTATATGATTGCAATTGAGTACCATATTGTGCAATGCACAAAGTACATACTCAAAAAGTAGAAGAGATTAAATTTAGAAATTTTCTTTCTGCATCTGATGCTGAAAACTAAAAGTCACCCATGACAGAGTGCAATTATTCAGCACTCAGCTTGTATTGTACAGGGACTATATTAATGATTCAAACCAAAAATAGAGAAGTGTGTTAGCACAACTCACCTGAATGCTAGAATGACACCAAGACTGTAATATTATATGCATATAACATATAAATATATAAATAAATAGAAATATATAACTATATAAATATAAAAATATATATGTAATAATTAATTTCATGCCCTCCTCACTATTGAATCATTGCACTACTGTATACCTGTCAGCATTTACAGCAACAGGATTTCACCCATGTGAAAATTACTTGTTGAAAATATTTGGTTGTAAGCAGGCAATTCCCATCATGGTGCATTAATCTGTCCATACAATTTGTGTTGATGTAGTAATGTTGACAGTCATTACTATAATTAGTGAAAATCTCTCTAATTAGGCAATCAGGAAGACACTCATATGAAGGAATGTCTCTTTGCATGCATTCATTTTAACAAAAGCTGAAATCACTTGCCTATAATAAGAGTCAACTTCCCTGGTGTTGCCTTTCCCATCTGGACAAAGAGATTCGTTTTTATCTGACCAAACATATTTAATGAGCTTCTCAGCTGTGTTAGCAGAGCAATTTTACATGTCCTAATTTTCCTAAAGGAAATTAGTTTTCATATATAAGCTCAAATCTAGTTTTGTTTTTGATTATATGTTCACATATCTGCATTTTTCAAAAAAGATAAACTGTTCTAATTTTCAGGCTGTTTCAGGTTATTCCACCTCTAACCCAGTTTCAGGATTTAAATCAAAGTAATTGTATGGAATGTAGAAGCAAACAGAACTGAATGGTCATTTCTAATTCCTACTGAGCACTAAAAACTCTACTGTCAGGGAAAAGTGAGATGAAGCCTGCAACAGATTAAAATAAATGCTAAAATTCCTGTTTATTTCAGTACATTTTGAGTGTTTCCTTAAATACATCTCTGATATACAAACACTTAGAGTATATAGAGACTGACTTAGCAATGATCCCCTCACTTCAGTGATCAGGAGTAACAACATTACAGGAACAGAAAATAGTTGCAGGAGAAGATTCATGGAGGGGAATAAGGTTTGGTTCAAGGGTTGAGGGTTTATTGACTTTTTAGAAAGAAAGTTACTGTGAAGATGATGATGAAATGTTGTAAAGTAATGAGAGGTTGAAAGAAGGTAACCTGATACAATAATTAAAAATTCTTCATGTTAGAAAGAAGCAGTAGGTCATCATAATACTCATGTGCATAATGAGATACTTTATTTTACCTACTTAGCCCTTTTAAACAGTCAAGAATACTGTCCTAAAGCACAGCTCACTCAGGATACCAAATAATATTTCCCTCAAAGTCATTTCACTTTGAAATCACTAGATAGAAGATAGCTTGTTTCATGTTTAAATACATCTGGTTTATTCCCATTTGGTTTAAATTGGATTTTTTTTCTGTCTGGATGAAGAAGACACATCTAGCCACTCACATTTCAATTAATGTAGGGAAATTGGTGAGTGTTAGAACATGCACAGAAACTGCTAAAGTGATCAACAGCTTAAATCAGCTTCATTGACACTTAAATTAGTAACTGTGGAGACACTCAAATACTGTAGTTTAAAGCTCATCAGAACTAGAACTTGTGGCAAAATCTATGGAAATTTTTTTTACTATTTACTGCTTCCATTTGAGGCTAGAAAGCAGAGTCGTTATCAGTGATTTTTATTTTTTTTGCTAGCTCTAGATAAAAATTCCTTTTGAGTACTCCTTCCAGCTCTGGGGCCTCAACATAAGACACACATGGACCTGTTGGAGTGAGTCCAGTGGAGGCCATGAAGATGCTCAGAGAGCTGGAGCACCTCTCCTCTGCAGACAGGCTGAGAGAGCTGGATTTAGCCTGCAAAAGAGAAGGTTCTGGGGAGACCTAACAGCACCTCCCAGTGCCTAAGGGGGGCCTCCAGGAAAGCTGGAGAGGGACTTTTTACAAGAGTGGGATAGTAGTGACAGGATAAGGGAGAATGGCTTTAAACTGACAGAGGGCAGGTTTAGTTTAGATATTAGGAAGAAAGCCCTTCTTATAAGGGTGGTGAAGCACTGGGATGGGTTGCCCAGGGAAGTTGTGGATGCCCCATCCCTGGAGGTGTTCGATACCAGAGCAACCAGAATTCATGGAAGTGTCCTTGCCTGTGGCAGGGGAGTTGGAACTAGACGATATTTAAAGTCCTTTCCAAGCCAAACAATTTTTTTATTTTATCCTTAATCAAGTGTTCAATATTGGTGTTGCATCTTTTTTTTTTTTTGCAACAAACAAACAAACAAACAACCCACTACAACACTGACATTTAGAAAATTTCCTTACATGATAGCAAGAAATGTAGACTCCATGGCTCCCTAAGTCACAGGAATGGTTTCCAGTTATTAGCAGGTAAATATCAGCAATGAGAAATTAATTGTAACTTCCCTCCTGTTTGATATAAGGATTGGAAAATACATTTTCTCTGGAAAAAGTAGTTTGGATTATCCCTGGGAACTTTAGTGAAACAGTTTAGTAGAAGACTTCTGTACAATGTACAATGTATTAACAATAAAAAAAAAAACAACAACAGCATAGTAACAGTAGTAAAATATTCTTCTAGTTTGCTGTTATTTTTAAGGCTTAAAAATGTACAGGACTTAATAAAGGATTTAGCCAAAGAGATCTGGCACAGGATTCCTTCCAGAAAATTTTAACTGTCTGAAGGTCAAGTGTCATGACAAGATTAATCAGACAAGACACACTGAAAAAATAATTCACCTGCCCCATGTCAGAGCCTGCTTCTGCAGAAGACTGCAGAAGGTTCTTGGTGCTTGCCTTTGCTTCTCCACTAAGTAGTGGGAGAGCTTCAACACTGAGCTCATACCACACCTGCTGCTTTCAGGTGAGTAAGGAACAGAGAATATGAATTGTACCCTTTGTGCACAGGAGGGAAAGGTTTAAGCAGTGTATGCACAGCAGGAAGAGTGGGTCAAATACTGCCTGAGATCAATATTTGAAGATCTATCACTATCTGTATTGTAACCTTCCCATATCTCACATTAGCATGGTGCAGTTTTTGCACACTCCTAATGAATATTTTATAAACTGCCTG
Source organism: Euphonia xanthogaster (assembly GCA_034509185.1). Classification (NCBI taxonomy): domain Eukaryota; kingdom Metazoa; phylum Chordata; class Aves; order Passeriformes; family Fringillidae; genus Euphonia; species Euphonia xanthogaster. Next base: position 24,415,006 of record JAYDZK010000202.1, on the reverse strand, counting down.
TCATTGCATCTGGTTCTTGATCTGTTCTTCTAACAGAGTACAGTGCTGCCTTGACCCTTGAGGGACATCTATCATGTCTATCATGCCCTCCTGATCATCCTCCCTCCTGGCTCTGCCTGATGATGCCCTCTTCACTAACTGATCATTAAATCTTCAGCCAGAGTTTTGACTCTTATTAACCCTTTGTTTCTGGAAGACACTCCTTGTAGACACCAGGACATCCACAGGCATCTTTGACATCAGCTGAACCACCAGCATGGCCCTGTTGTTTTGTTTTTACTTATTCCCCCACCAGTCTGCAGCCACCTCTCTGAAAACACCCTTTGGTGCTGGAGCTGAATTTTTCTCCTGTATTTGTACAGCACTTAGCACAAGAGCATACAAATTCACAGACAAAAGTGTATTACCATCCCTATTTTTACTACTATATATTTATATTTACTACAAATTTCAGATGGGATTATTCTGTTAACAATTCCTAGAGCCAAATGAATACAGAGCATTGTCCTGCCTCACACTACAACAGTTTTCAAGTTGTTTCATGACCCTGCCATGTTCAGAGGCCTTAAACTAGGAAGTATGCCTGTTGTCAGTAAGTTGAAAAAGAATTAGGAGTTTTCAAACCAAAAAAGGCAAGAAAAGTATTGTTAAAAAAAAAAAAAAAAAAGGAAAACCTGCATTATACTCTCTACATAAAGCTGCATAAAGCTGATCCTTATACAGGCTCTGGGAAGCTGTTCCACCTTTCCAGTGAGAATGTGGATCAAGCTGTGGGTATCCTGGAAGACAAGCTGCAAACACAAGCAAGCTGATGGCAGTTCCTCAGTGTCTTCTCACAGGGAGGTAGAATTGCTGGTTCTGCACTTGAACATTTCCATCTACAACAAAAACACTTTAAAGTATCTTACCGTCACATGTGATATCATGCTAACTGCAGAAACTCTTACTATCTGCTGTTCCCATCCCATGAAAAACATGACTTCACTATACTGGGATTACAAACTGCTCCTCAAGCAATGTGGTAATTTAAATTCCATTTCCCATATGGACAAGGCAAACAAGCTGTAGATGGACCTTCCAGCTATTCTTTCTTTTTAATAACTGATGCATGATGGTCATATGCTAAACTCATTCGTCAATCTTATGTTTTTATCTACTGCCTGGAAAAAACAGCAACTTAACCCTGGACGGATGGAAGGGAGACTTCAGGGCTGTGAATTAAAACCAGCCTGCTTGGAGAAGCGAGGACAGGTGCTGGCTTTGGCCAGCTGAACAGGTGGAGGAGCTGATTGTGAGCAGGACGGGTCCAGACAGACCCACTAATTAGGAGGGTGATAAGAACAGGGCACCTTGTGTAGCCAGTTTCAAACCCTGTAACCTTTTGCCTGAAGCACGCTGGCTGAGCCCAGCCATGCCCTAGGAGCCCCACCTTGCCCTGATGATGTGCTGGTGAAGGCTCTGCTCACCCGGTGGTCGCTGGTCTTGGACCTGTTCCCAGAGACGTCAAGCTCTCAGCTTCGGTCCAACTGGCAGCCTCAGTTTTGCTCTAACGAGACCCAGGGTGGAAATAAGCTGGAGAGGTGCATTCCTGCTTTCCTCCTGACCAGTGCCTCTCAAGGGAGCTGCTTGCATGCTGTGGCCATGTGAGCTGAGCCGTCAGCTCACACCACCCTGGGATGAGAAAAGTGACACAACCTGGCCACCATACAGCACATGGGGAGGGGTCTCCTCAGGAAAGGAAGAAGCCATGTGCACCTGTGGCTTTTTAGGGAAAAAAAAAAAAAAAAGCCTTAAGGACCACGTTCCTATATAATTAAAAAAAAAATTAAACCTCTTCAAAATGTTTTCAAACACTGACATCATGTTTCTAACAAAAAATAGTGTAGTTCTACTTGTAATAATTTTGTCCCTCAGAGACCTTTTTGTTGTATTTCAAACACATCTGAGGAAAACCAAGGACAAATTTAAAAAAATCTGTATTTGGAGACACAAATTGGGAAATAGTACTTTGGAAATCATTTGATTGGTCAAAGGAAAGACAGCCGCTTTAACAAAATACATAAAAATGCTTTTGGAATTTACTACAGACAATAAACAGGGTGAAGAAAGATAATTACACTACTTAGCTGTTCTAAAGCAAGGCATGCTCTTAGCCAGAGTTTAAAAACACAGATCCAACAATCTAATTTACGTATTTTGAGCTTAATAAAAAAGACTTAAGCTTTTAAATTACTTTAATATTATAGAAAAAAATTTCAAGCGCTAGATTTCTACTGTGTTTTTTCCTGTCTATGCAGTAAGTTGGACTAATCTTGTCTTTGAATGAGTTCACATTTTAAATGGTTATAATGATTTAATTGAATTTATAATTCTAGGGAAACAAACAAACTTTCCAGTGTACAAGGTAAGCGTTTGGCAGAGGCAAAACACTTAATTTAGTATTCATAAGTCCTAAGATACCAGTTCTGAGATGGGGGCATTTTAAATTTGTCTAAGATATGTGAAGATGTTCAAGTGAGACTTTCAGAAATATTTACCTTTTAGTAATTCTCCTGGCTTTTAAGTTGAATTCTTCAATTATTTACGTTAAATATTTTTTTCTTATGACTGCTGTAATTGTTACACTGCTGTTGCAACCCTTGTACCTGTCATGTCATTAGCAGACATACCTTCAGAATTCCAACTTGAATTTAAATCCTGTTGATAAACTTCTAATCACCTGGGTATCCCAAGAGTCCATTTACTCTTGGAACACTTATAAACCCTGCATATCATGTCACACTCCTTACTCAAGTGCAAGATACACTCTGCATGCTTCAAAGCCTGACTCAGGTTGGGAGAGAAGCTTCTCAGGGGCTCGGTCTGGAAGAAAGGAGAGGGGGAAGTCCTGGTGCCACAGCCCATTCCCCACCTGCAGCACGCCGTGCCAGGGGCTGGGACACCCTCTGTCAAGGGCAGTGTGTTCCCCTCAGACAGGAATTCCTCTGACTCAAGCCACAGAAGCTTTGCAAAAGAAACTTTGTGGAGTCAACAACCGGGCACCAACCCCAGCAGAGAAGATGTAGAAAAAGCAAAAGCAGGAACTGAAAATATTCTCTCTATTCAGACTGGGCTTAAGCCATCCTTGATGCTTGACCCAAGCTTGTCCCATTTTCATCTCAGTCCCTCCACCTCTGCAGTACTCCACAGCCCTTATCTTCTTCTCTTTCCCTATTGTTTACTACAAATTTCCCTATTCCTTGTCTTTCTAATCCCTACACAATATTCCTCTGCCAAAAAGGGAGAGTTAACATGCCGTTTATCATCACAACATTAATAGCTATGTATTACCACTCTCCCCTTATGTCTATTCCTATACCGCTCTCCAAGGCAGGAAATTGCCTCTTACTCTACCCTTTGTATCATGCCCAGCAAAATGTGCTAGTTGGTCTCTAGTAAAAACACGATCCGTAAAACCTCTGCAAGAAGAAAAGCAAGGAAACTTCCTCACCAGGATTTTTGCCGGTGATGAGATATTTTCTCAAGCTATACTCTGACAGAAAGTACCACGGTCTCACTAAGTAGAAAATTATATTTTTAGTCATTTGACTTAAGTGGGTGAGTTGTTTATACTCACAGCACAGCCTATAATTCTTTGCTCATGGCCTAATAAAATGCTTCAATTTCTGAAGTTTACCACCTTTTCTTTTTGAATTTTTCTTCACTACTCAGATAGTACAGCTACAATATTTCATTTCTTGAAAACTTAAAAACGAAAGCAACCAAACCAAAGACATCCATTTGTCCCAAGCTCCTGCATGTCATTTTTCTAGGACATTTTTAAATAGAATAATTACACCAAGACCCAGACAATATACGTAACATCATGAGAAATCAGACGGTATGAGAAGAGTGCAGCATTCTGGAAACCTGTGAAACTTGTTCCAACTAAGCTATAAAGACAAACTGCCAGCAGTGCTTGCCAGATTTCCTAATGTTCTTACCCATTGTCTTTCCCAACAGGCACTTGAGGCTCTTCAGAGCTTCCATTTGCCCCGGCCCTCGTTCCTGTGCGCGCTCCTGTGCGGCCGGGACTGGGTCGCCCCCGTGGGCACGTCTCGCTGCAGATCCATCGCCGTGCCTGCCCTAAGCCATGGCTGGAACGTGCAGCACAGACCATCTGGCTCCTCAGCCTTCTGCCTTCTTGGCTTGCCCTTCCGTGAACCGTCTCTCTTACCCTCCTATGGACACTGTCCCTTTGTTATTACCTGCAATAGCCACAAGCCCTGTGGGTTTTATGCTCCTGGCCAGGCTTCAAATTCCAGTGCTTCCCTTGCTCCTCACCCTCCACACACTAATCAGAGGTTCCCTAGTGGGGTCTGGGATGTAGATGCCTGTTTAACTTCTGTCCTCAGCATTTCAAAACCATTAGTCAGGGCCTGGACTGTGGCCATCAGAATACGAGTACTGTAAGGTAAACAGTAACTCCCATATTTTCCTCACCCCCTGCATCTGGAAGACAAATAATGAGTCCCACAGTGTATTGTTTATTCTCATCCCATATTAATTTTAGTTATAATGGTCAGCTAATAGCCATTTCCTGGACATTAGGTGGAGCATGGCAAGGTACCACAAAGCATGGAGATGGGTACCATGAGATGGGAGGATGGCCAACTTGTGCCTTCACACACTTCACCATATTCTGAATTTTATCTCCAGCTAGCAATCCTGCTCATTGTCACTCTGACGAGTTACCTGTGACAGTCTGTATTACCTGCAGAATAAATGCTTGATCCAGACCAACCCGTGGTCACAGCAAGCTTCTCTGAGTTAAACCCCATAAAATCCCCAGGTGACCATGCCTCTACCTGCATCGCTATAAATAACATCCAGCCCAACTGTTAAACTCATCTGCAAGCACAGAGCCTTCAGCCCATCGCTGTTAATTCATTCAGGCTCCCCTCTTCTTCATTTTAGGTAATGTCAGGTTGCTTCTCCCTTGGGTGAGATAATACTGTGCTTACTAATTCCCAGCTTGTGGGAAGGACAGAAGACAAGGGGAGCTTGTAGAAGACAGAGACGGTCAGAGAAAATTTGAGGACAATCTGCAGTTCCCCTGTCAGTCTCAGGCTCAAGACTATTCAAGTCTATTGGTTTGCTTAAATTTTCTTTTGGCAACAGCCCTTTCCTAAAATGTCCTTCATTTCTCTGATCATTTACCAAATCACTTCACTTCTATATGTGCAAGTTGCAATGCTTTTCTTCATTTTAACTTGTCCCTTTGCTTACCAGTATCAACTGTTATTGAAGATCAGCTTCTAAAATGTGCTTACATTTATATTACATAACTTGCATAAAATATACTATAGTTTAACAAACTATGTTAAAATACAGACTTGGCAAATTACATAAATCCTAATAAATATCCAAACCAAAGCTTTAGGGCCTCTTGTACTCACATCTGTTCACCTAACAGACCCACCCCTGTCTTTATCATAATAATAAATCCTGGTCCTCAACAAGTGCCAATGAGACATGCATGCAAATTGATTTGTTTTCATCAATGCAATACCTCATCAAATTCTGGTACACATTAATGGTGGTCTTCACCATAAAAAAAAAACCAAAAACAAAACAGTGAACATATGAAAATGGAAACAGATGTTTTCCTAAATACCATAATCAAGAAGACCAATTTACGGAGTAGAAATAGTTATTTGCTTGGTCAACAATGATGTAACAGATCATGTATCTTCTGCTACATGTTATAACAAATACCCCTTTTTTTTGCCTTAGGATGAAGGATAAGGCTCTTACCCAAATAGACTGGGGAAAGACCAGTGAAGGAATTGTACAAAAGCATTTTTTTTTTCAGTTTTATGCTTACGTTTTTTCCAATATTTCAATCTTCATCATTTACTGGTAAAGAAAAAAAAAGAAAAATGTTATAAATGATTAAACGGTATTTTTGACAAAATGTATTGCTATTAAAAAGGTTATAAATCACAAAAGCACTGGATCTTGATTTGTGCCTGCACTACATGCAAAAAATTGGCTTTGAATGCAATGGAAACCAGTCTCTTCTTGGAATAATATTTTTATAGACTACGTCTTCATTTGAATCATGATTTGATACTTGAGGGTTTCAAATTTTTATGGAAAATCAATGGAACAAGAATTAAAAGGAGCAGAGAAGTGTAACTGTATCTAATATTTCAACAGGAGGCAAGATAAAGACTTATGCCTCAAGACTCCAAGGTCTAAGCTACTGCCACATCTCACTCACTAGATAAAACATGCAATCTCCTGTTCCCAAAGAAGTAGGAACATAGGCCAACAGACAAAAGCAGTTTTACTAGGAGAGGTCTGCACAGAAAAAAGTTGTTCCAAAGAGAGGCTTGAATGACACAAAGAGAGATCCTTGGTGCTTGACAGATGGAGAGTGGGACGGCATCATAAAGATATTAAGCTATGACAGAGAGAAAATAATAAAATCAGAAAGAAGTTACTGGTGGTCAGCAGGGAAGATCGAGTAAGTGCTCTCTGGGGATGTGCACCCCAAGCCCCTAGAAGTTAACAGGAGATTAAATTCATCTTTGTGTGACTGGAATATAGACCGAAGCCAAATAATTTTGCCCTTAGCTTCAGCACTGTCAGGACTTCCACTTACTTCAATGCATCATCAGCATAGGAATACATTTAGCCTTGGTGCTAAACTGCAGTCCACACGAGGAAATGTCATCTAGAATCAAACTTGATACTGAGCTATGCTGATTTATGACATGTGTAGATCCAAAATTTTCAGAAAGAAACCTTGAACTCAGAAATAATAGAGAAACATGTAATTCCTGTAAAGCATCTAAATCAAGCACTTACAGAGGGAAGCTGGGGTCCTGACAGCACTGGGGGGAGGCTAAGTCCTTAATTCAGGTGGTCTGAATCATCACCTGGCAGGTCCCCTCCACTCTGCAGGAAGCACCAGCACTGGGGCTTGGCAGCCCCTCTGCCATGTCCTCGGAATGCCCTTTGTCCAGAAAAAGAGGAAGCAGAGCACTGCACAGATCCTCAGGTTTTACTGAATGCTTTGCTTTTCCTCTGAAAATTACTTTCTCGCTCTCCCACAATAAAGTCTGAACATATTAATGAAGAAACCTACATAAGTTAATATGAACAGAACTGCAGTCACCTCTCAGTTCCACAGTTGGAGTGTTACACAGTTTGTGCACGGAGCACAGAACAGCTCTGGCACCAGCACTTCACTGGATTTGCCTCCCTAAGGAGCAGATTCACTCTCTCTCTCTACTCCCCACAAACGGATGTAGTAATGAAATAAGCTATCCCAGGCCAGAAAATGCAGATGTGCTGCTCTGCGTGCTATTGACACCCAACGCCGCGTCCAGCGAGAGTGAAGCCAGAAACGTCCACCACACCCAAACTGTCTCTGAAGAATCAGGCACGTATGCCCTTCCTCCACCAGATAAAAAAACCCTAAGAACTATAGGTTTTATTAACTGCTTTCTCCATTTTTTTCCTTCTTGCCAGTCAGCCCATTTATCTGAATGAAGGCCCCACTGAACACTGCTTCTAACAAAAAAACGTCTTCTCAGAGATACTTCACATTTTTTCCAAGAATCACACTTCGGCTACTGCATGGTCCACCTTCTGTTTCACACACTGCTCATCTTAGAATACAGCAAAAAGCAATAATGATTGTGGGGAAAGGAATGCTGGAAGAAAGATAGGAGAAGGAGCGATTTTCAAAAAGTAAAATAAACAATTTCTCGAAGTCTCCTGCCACTCCTCTTCGCTCCCTCTCCCTCCCTACCTGCTTCTATCTCATGCACAAACACTGTACTTTGGATAAGTTACAAAGTTTTGCACAGAATGAAGAGCAGTTATTCTTATTGACAGTACTATATGAAGCCAGTAACTAGGAGTAACTGGGGCCAGGTCCTTTGGGAAAAAGGTCAGCAGAATTCCAAGGTATTTTTTCTGTCAGCACTAAGCAATCCGCAGGGAGTCAAAATTTATCATTATACCGGACTCATGCTTGAGCCTATCAACTTTTTCTTCCAGGAACTTTGGTCCATATATAAATATAGACTAAATATATTCTTACATGCTGAAATGCTTGGCCTTTGTTTTTGCCACAGGCATTCAAATATAGTTATAAAACAATGAACGCGAGGAAGGATATATGCACAAATCAGAAAGAGTGCTTAAGACATAAATCTATAGTCTAAGGAAAATAAGTTTCTCTTTAACCATGTGTAACAGATTATGAACCTGATTTTACTGAGAAATTGTATTTAATCATTTGACATTTGCATGCAGTATTATAAAATTAATCTGTTTCTTCATAAAATAAGTATTATTTTTCAGTCACATGATTCTGTGAAAACAGATTTTATGGAGACACATGGAACAAAAAAACAAAAATAAAATCAAAACTCTGTGTAGAACTGCACATGGCCAAAAACCTACAAAATGCATATGTGGTTTCATTGCTAAAAAAATAATGTGACAATTATTATGAAACCTGTGCTTCACTTCCCTCAGAAGTGCAGAAGAAAAGGCAAACCTGAACTTTTGCAGAAATACCCAGAAAACCACCTCAATAACCCTGTGCTGGGTTAGAGTTAATTTTCTTCACACTGGCTGGTACGGGGCTGTGGTTTGGATTTGTGCTGAGCACAGAGTTGATAACATAAAGATGTTTTTGTCATTGCTGAGCAGACAAAAGAGCCAAGGCCTTTTTGTACGGCCACGCTGGCAAGGAGACTGGGGGTGCGTGGGACTGGGAGGAGACACAGCCAGCACAGGTGACCCAAAGTGACCAAAGGGATGTTCCAGACCACATGACATCATGCTCAGTGTATAATGTGGGAAGAAGAAGTAGAAAGGGAGGGGCATTTGGAATGATGGTGTTTGTCTTCCCAAGTAACTGCTGCACGGGATGGGGCCCTGCTCTCCTGGAGATGGCTGAACACCTGCCTGCCCATGGGAAGCACTGAATCCATTCCTTATTTTGCTTTGCTCGTGTGTGCATCTTTTGCTCTCCCTATTAAACTGTCTCTATCTCAGCCCATGAGGTTTTGAACTTTTACCCTTCCAGTTCTGTCCCCAGTCCCACTGGTGGGGGAGTGAGAGAGCGGCTGTGTGGGGCTTGGCTGCTGGCTGGGATTAAACCACGACAAATCCACACATTCCCATGGCATAAGGTAACCAGTTCCCCTGTGTACCACTTCCCCTCAAATTCACTCCGTAATTCTTTTTTCCCCAAAAATGATAAAAACTTCAGCCTTGAGAAGAGAAGACTGAGGGGAGACCTTATTTTGGTTTCTAATGTCCTCACAAGGGGACACAGGCACTGATATCTTCACTCTTGTGACCAGTGACAGAACCTGAGGGAATGGTGTGAAGCAGCATCCCAGGAGGTTTAGGGTGGACACCAGGAAAAGGTTCTTCATCCAGAGGGTGGTTGGACACTGGAACAGGCTGTCCAGGGAAGCAGTCACAGCACCAAGCCTGTCTGAGTTCAAGTTCACACAATGCTCTCAGGCAGAGGGTGTGATCCTTGAGATGTCCCATGCAGGGCCACGAGCTGGACTCAATGATCCTGATGGGTCCCTTCCAACTCAGCTTATTCTGTGATTCTGTGACAGAGAAGCTAGAAACATGGAAACTCAAGGATGGCTAATACATCCTCTTCCATTTTATAACCAAATCAAGAGCCACAAGCCTTCTCAGGTCCTCAAGCACTTGCTCAGAGCCACGGGCCAGTCCTATACTTTTAGTTCGGCATCAGTCCAGCAAAGCACTTACACATGCACTTAACTTTGAGCACTTGAGCAGTCCCATGGATTTCAGTGAGACTTCTCACAAGTTTGATGTTAAGTGAGGGCAAAAGTGACTTACCTGGACCAGTGCCATACACTGGAAAGCCCGTACTGCTGAGACTGAATATTTTCATGCATGAAGTGCCTGTCCTATTTTGTGGGAATGGATACTTAGAGATAATGCTAATAATCACAAGAACCTCTGTTATTTCAGGTACAGGAGAGAATGGAAGATTTTTTTGGACAGAAAAGAAAACAAACATCCATCCAAACTGGTACAACAACCACTGTCAGGTGTTGTGCCTGTGTTTCCTAGGACGACGAAAATAATATTATTGTGTTTCCACAGCAACACAAATGTGTATGCCATGATGCAAAATACATTCACAGTATGCAAAGGAAAAAAATGTCTTATATATAGTAACATAACAGATGAAAGATCCCTATCCAGCTCAAGGACAGTTTTTCCTCCCAGTAACCCACATGAAATAAAATCTAGCATTTACATTTTTCTGTTTCTATGTTATGCACTGACACAGATCGACTGTGCATCCATGAAGCAACCCACATGTTTTGGGGTTTGAGCCCAATAGGTGCTTTACTTTGTGTGGTTAATGAAGGACATCAGGCAGGATCTTTTTCCTCTGTTTTCAGATGTAGATTGGGAATACTTTTCTGACCCATTCATTATTTTTAACTTGATAAGTGTGGAACACTATAGAATGGACAAACAAATAGCACCATGGGCAAAAAACGAAGCTTGAGACTGTAGGCACAGTGATGATTGACTGGGTCTTGGCTGCCAGACTGGGCCCTAGAGGATTCAGCAGTGCTCAGGTACAGACCAGCACTGTGATTCATGCACAAGCAGCCAGCAGGGTGTGAGGGGTGCAGCACACAACAGGCTTTCCAAGAATCAACCCCGTGGTGTGAAATAGAATCAGTCCCAGGTTGTATTTGTTGGTTTCAAAGAACAGCCTTACAGGGAAGATTTACCTGCCCAAAGGCTATGCCATGCATATGCAATAACTTCTAAACACATCATGTACACAGAGGTTGCTGTTCATACCCCATGTACCACATTTTTCTTCCAGATGACTCTGGCAGACATAGAAAATCTTTATCCATCACCTATTAAAAACCACAACCAGAACTGTCACTCAGTCCTTAGCAGAGGTGCCAGTAACTGAAAGGTATGGAGATGAAAGAAGCGATTTTCCCTACAAAACCATCTTTCTGATAGTGCATGCTGACTTACTGTTGCTCTAAAATCTGTGAAGAAAGGGAGAAATTGTTTTCATTACTACCAGACTACTCCCAGTTGAACCTGTGCACCAACAGGATCTTATCAACTGTGAATGGGATACAACTGAACCAAATTTATTTCTGCTTCCAAAAAGTCATAGCCAGCATCTTCTAGGAGTCAGTTCCTCCTAGCTCTGTTCCTGATTTTACCATGAAATGTCAGCCTCAGGTTACAGCAAAACTGAAACAGAACTGTGGGACAATGCAGGAAAGGTTGGCTGGCTGAACTATTTGTGAAACATAATTATTTCATTTTTGATGAGAAACGAGTGATCAGGGTCACAGATACAAGTATTTACAAGTGCAAACTATTATCCTAAGAACTCTAGGATTTAGCTAGGGAAAAATACATTTACTGGAATGAACAGTGACAAGTAAAATATTTAATCCCTAAAGTTTTATTTCCCCCTAACATAAAATAATATTACTTTGAATGGTCCATAAATAACGTTAATGGAGAGATTTTGAATGGCAAATCTCTAATGATATACGAGAGAGGACTTAAATAGGTTTAACTGGGCTCTTTCTCAAACTTGGCAGCTGCGTTACAAATGGTTTTAGGGTTTTTTAAGCAGCATTATAATCTGTTATCTTTTTGGATCAAGTCCTAAAAAAGCTTTTTGTTCCAAATTTGCAAACACCACCACTGCAGAAGCAACTAGAGGAAAAGCATTTTTTACTGCCCCTACCAAGTTCAGAGAAAACACCACTTCAGTGCTCTGTGCTGTGATGGGAGCTCTCTACAGATGCCAATGAGGGGCTGTGCAAAGCCTCAACTGGGCTTCAACACATGGAATGTGTAAAGGGAAGCTTTGTAGCAAACTTCTGCCAACAGAGCTGCTACCTGAGTCCACATCTAGAGCCCAAATGGGTTAAATGCTGCTTTTTAAAAATGAGTGTTCCAATATACAGCGTTACTCGAAAACAGTCTGAGTTAGTCAAGGGTTATTGATCATATTTTTGTAAATTAAATAAGAGAAAGATGGAGAAGAGTTTGTCCAAATTAGCATAGGAATGCTTTCCTTCCCACCCTCTGCTGAGCCCCTTCTAGTCCTCAACTCTGTGCCTCAAGCAAAACTAGTAACACTGGGACATAAACCACAGGTCAGGATTTAAGGTCATGTGAATTGACAATATTCCCCCCACACGATAATTTCAAGCAAAATAAAAATTCCATCAATAGTGAGTCATCAACAGAGGTTCAGTCTAAGATCAGAAACAGGACTAAAATTGTGGCTGGAGTAGGAAACAGCCCAAAGCACTGTCTTAGAAAGTGTGCAATGAATTTGTGTGGAAAAGGCTTCGGCCGCACACACTCGCAGTAAAATTGTGCATTAATCTATAACCTTCTCTGGTTCACATGCTGAACAATTTTGAATGCAATTAAAATAAGAGTTAAATTTACTGAACTGATGATATATGCATGTCACAGCTTACCCCTCTGAAAATATAAAACTGTGTCTAATATGATTTAGAGAAGCAATTCCAAAAAAGCATTTTGCATATAAATAACAAATTGAAATCCCTCTAACTAAGAAGCTTTTAAGCATATAGAAGAAGAGAATTGTTCAAGAGTATAATTATAGAGGGAAGGTTTTTTTAATTTTTGTTTTGATATTTACTTTCATTTTGGTTATGTGTCACAAAAAAAAAAAAAAAAAAAAAAAAGAAAATTATTTAAATTTGTATTTAGCATGCATTACCTTGGTTAAAATGCCGTACAGAGGATTTTACTAAGCTAACGTTAAGATACTTGAATTCCAGCATTAGAAAGAAATACTATTTAAATATACAGTAAGATTTCTACTCTGCTGTAAAATTTCTGAGCTACCTAGATGTCATGCTTTACAAATATTTCTACACTGTGAATATAAATTAAGAAAAAATATCCACAATCAGAAATTCCACCTCTCCCCCTTCCTATAACATTCACTTCCAGAGTAACTTTCTACATCTTTATCAGCTTTTGTATCTAAATATTTTTTCCAAAAGGCTTCCACAGTATGACTCCCTAAATTGAGCATTAATCACCTACAGATGACATTTTCAATGAGATATTGAAAAAAAAGCATTTTTTACTAATTAAAATTATAGTCAACTGAAGCCCATGGTTTAAATGCTAATAATGATGAGTATTGCATTAAGCAAAAGTTATGCCTTCCAAAATTCAGGGAAAGAGGTATATATTCAGAATTTAAATTGCACATTTACACAATCAGAATTTCTATACAAATCAAACTCCCGGCCAAGGTATTCTAAAATAATAACAACAATAATAGTCAGCTCAAATGAGATCAACTTGTACTTTTATTTTCTCTGCCTCAATCAAGAGTATTTATTCCATTTTAATTCTGTGTAATTAATCATCTGGACAAACTAAACTCTGTCATCAATGAAGTCAGCTCTAGCAAAGTCAAAACATTATTCAGTGGAATTTTTTCTTCAGTTTTTTTGTTCAAAAATTCAGCATTCCTCCACTGAATAGACTTACCTGGGTGCATAGTCAGCAAGAAAAAAGAAATCAAAGCCAGGGGCTGAACAGACTTTTTGCAAACGGGCGATCACTGCTGTTTATTTTTTTCACATCATGAAATGAAATTTTCAAGGCTTCTTTTTCTCTAATGGCCATTGTAGAGTAGAATACCTTCAGCATCATATTTTTTTCCTTATATTTAAGTGCAGTATGGGAGAAAAACAATACTGAGGCTGAATTACATCTGTTAGTGATCATATAATTTCATATTCATATATAATCTTCGCTATACAAGATTTCAGCAGTGCTATGCTTCATATAATAACGACAGCAATTACTAAGAGAGTTTTAATACCCCTCCCAAAATCAAAACCCCTTTCAAAAGCCAAATTACATATATTGGAAATAATGTGTGCTACAAATCTTTTTACCAAAAAGAAGGAACTTTTTACATAAGTTTTCGTACAACTTCTCAACCTATTTTTCACTTTACTTTTAATTTTTGAATTTGCTGTGCTCTCAGCAAATTCCTCCCATTGGTCTTGCAGCATGTAATGATTGCTTTGCTTTCAGATAAGGAAAAGAATTCAGTATTTTTAGCAAATTTAGGTGTCTAAACCAAAAACGCAGGTACATGTCCAATCACTCAAGGAAAAAAGATATCTTCAAAGCCACTCAAGTAAAAGGGAGGGAGTCATGTATGGTAACCCTGAAAGGAGTATTTTGAGAAGGAATTAAAGAGAATGGGACTGTGCATCTTTTAGACAGGGTATGAGAATGCAGACAGGAAAAGACAGCAGGCAGCACACTATGTTGAATGAAAGACTCATACAGATACAGAAAAAAAAAAGTCACCTGCCACATTTCTCCTTCAATTGAGGAAATCATGCATTCTACATTTAAGACAATCAGTTTTGCTTCAAAGGTCAATCTATTAAAAAAATATTCTCTCCTACTTTGAAGAACTTGTATTTTTTACTAACTCAAATGAAATGAAGTGGCTAAAATTAATGTGTCCTAATTCTGTATGCTCATCTTCTGATATTTTCATATTCAGTCTGTTTGGTGGAAAATATGGATGTTTTCTTCAGCTATTCAAGGTCACTACCTCAAAGCTAAGTACAACACACTTAATTTTGACACTGTTTCAATTAAAATACTTCAGCAGAAAGAAACTATGAAAAAATAGCTATACCCAAATGCTGCCATCTAAGCCTTTTTAAAACCACACAAAGTTATTACCCCACAAGTCCCCTGAATTGTTTCCAAGACTCCCTGCAATAACAATTGGTATGATGGAAGCAGTTCCAAGCCATTTAGTAGAAAATTAATGTCTTGTTTTTAATGCTGAGAAAAAAAAACAAACAAACAAAAAAACCCAAAACAAAACACCAAAACCAAAACCAAAACAAAACAAAAAAACCCACAAACACAAAACAAAACCCAAACCCCCTAAACAAATAAAAACAAACAAACCCATTGTTTCGTGTGCAATTTTTGATCAAATTTGTAAGACATTGCCATAGTCTGATGTTAATACCTCTCTCTGCTGAAAGTCCCAATGAAGTAACTTTTCATTGTTATTCATGGAATAAAGAAAATTGTTCTGCCAGAGGAAGAATATCAGAATACAGCTTTTTTCTACCAGTTCAAAGTCACTGTTCAGTGTTTGCTGAAGGTTCAATTTTGCAACACCTTGAGCCTGATTCAATTGGTGCCAAATTCCATGGAACTGTACCTCTTCCTTCAGTTGACTGTTGGATCATATCCCATCACAAGACAATCCCTATGATTAACACTTGGGAAATACAGCACTCTCAGTGCCACAAAACATTTGTAGAAAGGATTAAAATGCTTTCAAGATGTGAGAAGTAAAATTAAAGATTAAGCTTCAAACAGGACAAGGTTACTTTTAATCAAATACATCATGCAGATAAAGCCTTATTTTTATGTATTTGTTTTGTTTAATCAGAAATACTGATTTGGTATTCCAGAAGATTAAAGTTTCCTTACATCTAACTATGGCAATAAATCATCTGTATTTTTAACACATTTAAAAGTGTTGAGTTCCCTGTGCCTCGGTCACACAAGTTCAGAATTTTCCTACATTTAATTTAAGATCTTTGTCATTTCCAGATTCTTCAGGAATCTTTTCTCATAGGTCAGATTAAGATGTTTCTAGTGTGCCAGAATCATCATCTTTCTCTGTTTGTTTGTTTAAATGAGGATTCCTGTAGGAATTCTGTGAAATGTCAGCATAAAAATACCTTTTTTTCTGTCCTCTGCCTGGAGTAGGGCAGCTTGAAAATTCCTAAATTCAACCGCAGCTAGCACTTCTCGTCCTGCAGGGATTCCTACAGTTCCTGTATTCCTGCTTTCACTTCATTTTTAAGCTGTTACAGATACCTTTTTATGAACTGATATATCTTCACAACTACTTTACAGGCATTTTGTGCTTCAGAATATTTTGCAGACTGAGTCTTCATCTTTCACTCAAGCGAAGAAGTTTATCGCATCTCCTTGCATATCTCTTTGTTGAGTTTCCCAAATATATTTTTGAGCTATTTAACTGGAATAGAGCCCTAACACCACACCTCACAACGACCAGAGTGTGACCTAACTCACACCATATAGATCATTGATATTGATACCAAAAACCCCCATATAAATTCAATTAGATAAAAATGGACTCTCTTCATATACTTAGATGTGGTAACTCTCTTTGTCTTTCTAAGGCTTGCCTGTTAGCTGATGCTTCAAATCCTACTTTGCTGCTGTCTTGTCTTTTGAGAAATCCTCCTTCACTTGCTTTCCTCTCCCCTATTTTTGTTCCTCTGCCAGCCTATGAAGCACACTGTAATGACTGGTATCTTCTGAGTGTGCTGATGAAGCAGAGCCTGGAGCCCACTCTGTGTGAGAGAAGCAGGGCTGATAATCCCAGACTGAGGGAGCCACATTCAATGGAAGTGGTCTGCTCAACCTGCTGATTTTTGATATTGATTAATATCAAATATTACAGCATAAGTGGTGCACTTGACTCCAAATAAGAACTTTTTCTCCTGGCTCAGATCTGAGGACTTCACATCTGGTTTGGAAGAGTGATAGAAAGGAAAGAAGAAAGGGAAAAATGAAAGAGGAAAAATGTGGAAGCTGGGGAAAGAAAGAAGGAAAGGGGAAAACAAAAAGAAATGAAAAAAAAAAAGAAAAAATGAAAAAATAAACGAAAAATGGAAAGACACGAAAAAATGAAAACAACACGAGCCAACGTGGGGGGGGTGGGGGGTGGCGGGGGCAGGGG
>JAYDZK010000202.1:24364492-24385653 GCA_034509185.1 Euphonia xanthogaster | reverse complement strand
CCGGGGGGAAGGAAAAAAAAAAAAAAAAAAAAAAAAACAGGGAAAATTACATCAAGAGAAAAAGGATTTTATAAAGAAACAAATCGAAAAAAAAGAGGTTATGGTGTCTCTTTTCCTTGCATTAATCAAGGGCACTTTCAGAAGAAATACACAAATTGCAAAACTTAGATTTGAGCTCAAAGTGTCTTCCACTCTGAAATCACTTTGCCAAAAATCCACAGAGTTGCAGTGGTATGTGTACAATTCTGGATTTCTCAACACCATCTGGCCATAGTATTTGTATGCATCTCAAATTCTGGTTTTGTGAAATATGCACCTTGATTGCTAACCCAAACCAATAGAAAAATTATACATCCAGATGAACCAGCCAAAATGACAAGACCAGGAAGAGTGACTTTAAATGTGAAAGAACAAATAAGGAAAACCTTGAGAGTCACTAAAATTAAGAAAATATTATATTGAATGTATTCTCCTGTGGGTAGGAGAGGACTGTGTGAGCCATAGCTCAGGGTGGATCTGTGTGGATACTCCTTGCCATTAGGATTACCTGTGCAGCTGCTTGCTTTGAAAACTGACGCACAAAAACCAACATTGTCAGTGGAGAAATATTTATTCAGCCTTAAAACTCTTGCTGACAGAAGTATATTTTTCCAAGTAATAGACACATTTCTGCAAAAACTATCATCTTTCCCTGGGAAAATACTGACAGGCCACTAGAAAGCATATCAAATTAAAATTTTGAAGTAAAACTATACTGGTAAAATATTATCTTTTGCTCATATATATGTGGCTATGCCCTGTGGAAGCTGCCAGCCACACTCCTATGCAGGCTGCTCTGCACTCTCATGGCAAATCTCTTCTTCTCACTGAGAAGAGAGGCTGTAATTTGTTGTAAATACTGTAGTACAACCAAGAAACTCATTCCAAAGTGGAGAAGGAGAGCATGAGACAGGCAAAATACATTCGTCCCCTTGGAACTGGGCATTATTTCTGAAAGGCCAGTTAGTCAAAATACAAAATGTTCTCAGCTTTGGTACAGCATTTTCTCTTTTGGCAATAAAATAGCAAGCTTCATTTTTTGGACTGTTTGGGTTACTTTTTATGGTTCTAGTTTGAGAAAATTTTTCTTCAGAAGAGTAAAATTTCAATATTCTTTCAGGAAAAGATTATTTTTTGAGTTGCTCACTAGAAACCAACCTGCAGGGCAGGAAATCTGCCTGAAAACTTAGAATTTCTCAAAAGCATTTTAAAATAAAAGGGGAAGGACAGGAAAGAAATACAGCAAATATTATTGCCAAAAGTTAAATAAAATATCAAAAGCAAATAAGGTCAGAAAGATGTGGGTTTTTCCTTCAATATTTAAGCCAGCATCTTGAAGAGAAATTGTGTTTCTAAATAAGTACTTTAAAAGAAAATCTCTATTTGAACAGCTGTGCTGAGGTTTACCTGAATCTGCAGAGGAAACTAAGCTCTAAAAAACAAAGCTGAGCTGCCTTTTTTAAAGAATTGTAGCTAAAATGACCGATAATTTAAAATTCCACTTTTCTTTAATGCCTTATTGGAGCAAGGCAAAATAGCGCCCTTGCAGCTGCAATGATGCTGTTATCTATGAGACCATGCAAGCTGTTCTGTGCCATATAGAATTATGGTGCTGCTGCAGGATATTTTGTTGATAGCATCCAGATATCAGAAAGGGAACAGCAATCAATAATTGCCCAGTGACAATGGCATGGCATGCTGCTTTCTAGCATACTGAGCATAGCTGAGGAAGTTAGACACATGAAAATCCAGAGCTGGCACCTGAAGCAATGGGTATTTTAGAGTGGAGGAAACTGTGGGCCATCATTTCAGCCACTCTGTTTAGAAGTATTGGCTACTGATCCAACACTTGCCAAATAATTATGAGAATGTCCAATTTCATTACGTCCTTGCAAACACAAAACACAGCAATAACTAATGATTTTTCAATGGCAATCGTTGACAGCAAAATTCAGGGTCTTAAGCCCAAAGCATCCTTTCCATGTTCCCATTGACACCTCCTCTTTTCCCTATGAGTGCCAGATTATTAGCATTTGGATCTCACAGTTCCATTAGGCTCACTGAACAGATTCAAAAGTGCTCCTTGCTACCTTTCGGAAATATCCAGTAAAATCATCTCTTTTCAAAACCTGGAAGAGCAACTGTAGGTCTCCTAAATTTATTTTTGATAGAAGTGTGTTATGGCAGACAGAAATGAACTGTCTTCCCCTACTTTTTTTTTATGCAACATGTGTTAAAGGTATTATTTTATAAAATACATGTTTATATGCAGTTATCTCAGCCCGAAGGCTTATGGCTTTCCAGCATGTATAAAACAGTACATAACTATAATCCATAGAGACTCTGGGTTTATTTAAGTCTCTCGACTCTCAGCAAAAATACCAAAATAGCATAAGTAAATAGAAGGCTGTCTGAATGTAATAATCTTAAAAATAAACAAACACATCTCATAAGTGAGCACAGATCAGCAATATTGTCTAGTTTAAGTTCCAAAGCTTACTGTCTCCATCTAGAAACTGGTAAGAATTATTCACATAGTTGTAAACTTACTAGTTTCAACCATGCTTTCCAAATAAATCATGTAACCATATAAAGATATTTTAATAGCCAGATGTACTTTGGTTCCTCAATCATCTGAGGTAGTAAGAAACATCTGGCAAGGAACCTGTCCAGAGAAGCACAATTTGCCTCCCCATAACAAACACACATACACATATGCATAAGAAGATGCCTTCCAGCCTCAAATATGCAGGTCTACCTCTAAATATTACATCTGCTCATGTTTAATGGTTCTCTGTGATTCAATATTTAACTATTTTAGCATTTAGTCATATGGACAAGTGCATGTGCTTTTGTATTCAGCAAACTACCACTAGGAATAAATGATAAAGAATAATGTACTTTACTGATTGTATCTCAACCAAACACTTGGTCAAGGAACCAAAACAGATGTCAGCTTCTGAATCTCAAGAGGTGGATCTAGGGGGAACCTTCTGCAAAAGCCAAATAGGTTTTCACACTTAACATGTGTACAAGGAGTTTCAATGTTCCCTTTGCTGAAGCTGGTGCACACACAGACTTAAGGGCTGTTTTTGCCAGAATAAATCTATTGCATCCAGTTTTAGTTCTCTGGGCAAACCATTACTGTTTTCCCATGAAACTGAGAATGTAACTCAAAAAAAAAAAATGGAAGGTTTTTGGAAAATCTGACAGTCTTTTGAAAAGATATTTGGCAGCTTGAAAAACACTATATCACTTCATCATGGATGAAAAAAGAAAGAGAGAAAAATCACTGATATCAAATTTATCCAGACTAATTTTCAACAATATAGAAAATTATTCTATTCTTCTTCAGAAAATCATTGCTGGGTCTTGCACATTAGTAGTATCACAATGGCATCAGCAAGCAAAAGCATTATTATATTTGTGACTGAATATTGTATCCAGTCACATGGCTGACTTCAGTTTGTGGGTTTATTTCTGTAGGAGATAATTTACCAGGTGGCCATTTATTTAAAAGAATTTTTGTTTTGTTCATTTGAAGTGTGAAAGGACATTTTCTGGGGTTCTTGTTGCAGAAAGGATCAATATACTTGCAGTGTTCCCTTTATTTGCAGATGAAACTCTGTTCAGACCCTTATAAAAAACCCCTTGTTTTTCAAAGAATAGGCAGTATGATATTTGGTTTATAGCTAAGCTGATCATTGCAGGCAGCTACTAAGAATCCCAGATACACAGTCAAAATAAGTTATTTCAATTTTTCAACTGAAGTTTTCTCTGTTACTGAGACTTGACAGACTGATATTCCCTGTTAAAATGCTCTGTTAAAAGGCTGAAAGCAAAGACTCTACCCCTTAGTAAACACTTCAGCAGTAAATTGTGGGGTATGATGACTAGACCAGGTGGATGAAAAGCCACACAGAAAATCTAATTTTTACAAAGAGTATCAGAGAAGCCAAACCATGAGATTGGAACCAAGTGGGTTTTACTAGTTATTTCACAGCTCAAGTAATTACAATAAAAAAATTTTCTTCCTGCACATAAACTAAAGGAAGCTCTTCTAAAATGTTGCATCTTTTTCCTCCATTCAACTAATAGTTACTGTCATACTGCCAGTGGATATCCAAATTTAAAAACTCCATGAAAATCAACTCAAGGAGATAACCAATATTAGTAAGGGTAAAATTTCAACAATGTAACAAAAGCAGATTAAATGTAATGTTTAGGCAATAGCAAACGAAAATGCAAAATATTCTACTTGAGCACAGTTCTTATCCAAAAATCAGAAAGAACTTTCCCAAATCAATAAGTCATAGTCTCACAGATGGTAATGCAGTCCCTTTAGCTCCTCAGCCAAACTTATAAACATGTTTCAGACAGCTAGCATACTTCATCTTATCTGATAAGGTGATTCCTTTCCTACACAAAAAAAAAGCACAGAAAATATTATCCATTGGACTTTGCTGAAGCATTTGATATGTTCCCATATGGGAAGTTATTAATTCAGCTGCTAAAAGTGGAGATTAGCACCAGAACTATTAAAGAGATAGTGGACTTGACCACTAATTGTTGGGAAGGACTGAAATTATAAGGCTAAAAACTTACTAACAGTGGAACTCCTCAACAGTTCTGTCCTGGAGATGACTCTTTTCATTTAGTGACATTTTCACAAACTGAAATAATTTGCTAGTGAGTCTGCCAATTACATAAGTGTGGTGGAGGCCTGGACTATCCCATGGGAAAAAACGGTGATCTTAGGGATAGACATGATACCAA
The DNA here is from genome assembly GCA_034509185.1 of Euphonia xanthogaster. Lineage (NCBI taxonomy): Eukaryota > Metazoa > Chordata > Aves > Passeriformes > Fringillidae > Euphonia > Euphonia xanthogaster. Next base: position 24,380,838 of record JAYDZK010000202.1, on the reverse strand, counting down.
AATAATTAAAAGTTTTAAAAAAAATCAGAAAACCAGGAACAGGATTACTAGATTTCTCTTGGACAGCTCTGCCAATGGAAATGGCAGAGGACAGAATGATCTGGCTACATTTTCCAGAGACAGGAGGACTCTCACATGTTTATGCCATCTAACCCTGGATGTACCTTGAGGATTTTCCAGCAGGGACAAATATTTGTGTTTCAGTAGAAGACACTGGCAAGACCTCTTTTGGAAGACTGTGTACACTTATGGTCAGCCAATCTCATAAAAATTTTATTTAAACCAGAACAGAGCTACCAGAACAAATGAGAGCACTAGAATGTAAAAAAACAGGGCAGCTTATTCAGCCTCTTAAAAAAAAATGTTTAAAGGGACTTCAGTTTTCTCTGCAAGCAGTCGGAGTGATTAACGCTAGCAGGGGAGAAAAGCTTTCCAGGATCCTCTTGCCATAGGCAAATATAAGTGAAAACATTCCTCTCCCAGTGCATATTCCTCTCACTCCATGTGAATCCTCTCCTCCAGTTCCAGCAGGCCCGGGACTGGGGCTGTGCTGGCACACCCAGCCAAAACAGCTGCATGGGGGCAATGAGGGCCTCATCCATCCGCACCGCTTGCAGGCTGCTGAGAGCAGCTTTTCAAAGAAAATAGGAGAAATGACACCCGTTCAGAGACCCTCTGCAGAGCAGGCTCCTGAGGAAGCTGGTTCCTTTTACCTTGTCATTACCTGTGTCTTTGTATTTATGCAGGCACCAATGTCCCATCTTTTACTAGATCAGATTGCTCAGAGCCCCATCCAACCTGATCTTGAACACATCCTAGGATGTGGCACTCCCAGCTTCTCTGGACCTGTTCCAATGTTTCACCATCCTCACCATGAAACAAAATTGACTATGCAGTAATAGTCCAGGTAAAAACTGGAAATGTCCTGCTGAGAAAAAAATTGTGCATCTTCAGGAAGCCTTCTGGGATCTCCTCATGTTCTCTCTGTCCTTTCCATATCCAGCTAGCATGGCTAGGGACAAACTCACAACTCAGCCCTACTTTCATCATTTCACTGTCATTCCACATCTTTGGCTCAGGGAGGGTTCTCCTGTCAAGCCCTAAAAAAATGTAAGATTTTTTCCTCTTTTTTGACCACCACATTCTACCCTCTTTTATTGCAGTCATACTGCATCTATCTAAGCCAAATACACAGAATTTGGTTTTTCAGTCCTGTGTCATACATACTCTGCTTAGATGGTAGCAAGTTTAGATGCTCGAAGAGATGAAGCCGTTCAACAACATATATTGTTTTTCTATATCACATCTGATCAAACTTGTCGATTTTTTTCCTTATTTTAAAAACAGAACCACAACCACAAAGAAATTATTTCTTGAGATTTTGCCCAAATGAGCAAATGCACTTTTATTTCAATATAAACACTGACAGTTTAAGCAGTCACAAGAGCAAAGATTTGGTCAGTCAATGGGCACTAATTTCTAAATGAAGTTATTGGGGTATTTGAGGGATGCCAGTGCAGAATGATGGAAACACATGGCTAAATAACGCATACTTTGAAGTCACAAATATGTTCATACATTTTCTTGGTTATCTGAAATAAAGTGTGTTTTAAGCCAGATAATATATATAAATGAACTTTAAAATAAAATTCCTCCAGATTGCAGTGATACAAAGATTAAGAGATTTTGAAATACTAGAAGTAAATTGGAATTACATTGAGATCTCTGACTTATAAGGTATTCTAGATCAGGTAGTTAAAAATCTAAATGCCACCTAAAGGACAGCAAATACTGAGTGGTAGTACTTACATGAAACTGAAAAGCCCTGTAATTAAAATCTATTTACCCTTTGTCCCATGTGCTTAGAACTAAGTTCAGGTTTTTGATTTAACTGCTGAAGAGTACCAAGCTTCATTTACTATAACTCACTATAGCCTGAAAGATGAGAACAAACACCATCATGGTCATTTAAAAAAAATAAAACCAAAAAACCAAAACCAAACCAAATCCCACAGTATAATGTCTTTTAACATGTTGGGTTAGGTGTACTGCTATTGTAATTCACCACACCTAATCTAGGGCACTTTGGGAGGGAAAGACAGCTATAAACCTCAGAGCTCACCTGGCTATAGCAGTGCAAAGAGCTGGTTTCACAGCAGTGAGCAGTTGCAAGTCAACCATACCATGGTAAAGAATCCAGCCTGACAGCCCCACCTACAGCATGACAATGCCATGCTTAGGTGTGATTTATACCTTGACCAAGTGAAAAAGCATTTTCAGCTCCAGGAATTTTTATGTAACCATGCAATAAGGAAGATCACCAAACAATATATTTAGTCACAGGCTAATTAAGATAGAAGGAACAATTGTACAATCATACTCAGCTCACCCAATGATTTTGTGGAGCATCTGGGTGTCATTAGGTTGGCTTCTTTTAGTCTGATCATATTGGCAGCCAAGTGGTTTCCCCATAACCTGAATTAATATAGCTCTTTTGCCAGCTAATTGTTAAAATCCAGAATCACAGTATCAAAACATGGTAATTGGTCTACTTTTTTGCTCATTACACAACCCTATTATTGACAAAAACATAAAAGTAAATGATGATGGAGTATCATGCCTTTATTATTTTCATTACCACTGAGCCCTGGAGCCCCATCACTAGGGAGGACCCCACTGTGCAAGGCATTCTCCAAACAGAGTAAAAACGGCTCTGGACAGAAAGCAGAGCTCTGCAGAAAACCAGGGAGGGCAGTTAAACAATAATAATTTACATTGGGATGAAGCAGACCCAAAGAGTGAGGCAAGCTAAGGAAAAACAATGAAGAGCCTCTAGAAGGAGAGTTTCTCTACTGAGAAGGGAACAGGAGAGGAGGTGTAGGAGACTAAGGGAAATGCAGAAGTAGCACCTAGTCAGACTTAGAAATATTTCTAGTTTTGTCTATTAGTCCTAATTACTCCACGGCTACCAGTTTAGTTCTAGTGTTGTTTCTCTCAGATGAGGCAGAGAGAGGTTCCTCATATTTCTGGGTGAGCAGCTCTGCTCTGTGAGGAGGCCTCTAATGGCCTCTTCAGATCCATGTACCTTCCAGTAGGACACAGCCACCAGTGTGACTAATGCCCATCACATGCAATTCATTCCCTCTCTCATCCTGCTGCCAGGGGAACAAGTGAGTGTGCAGGGAATGTTTTGTGTTAGCGGCATTTGGGTTTTCCCACCCTTGCACACAATGCAGAAGACAAAGCCAGCTGAAGAAATGCATTTTTCCTTCGCAGCAGAAATGCAGAGGCTTAAGAAAGTTTTATGTTCCTGTGAAGGTATATTAAAGTTCATGCCCCAATGTAAGCACAAATGGCTAAAAATTCTGGATTCGAATGCGGCTTGTTTGTTTAATTGGAAATCCCTCGATTATCTCACCCTCTGTATTTCTGAGACCCAGACCTACAGGGACATAACCATGGCAGACACGACTCAAGCCAAATGATGAGAAAACAATGTTTTCTGTGTGTATGTGTGTGCAAATGATCTAACATGAAAGAAAAAAAAGATCTTAATGCTGTTTCTCACAGAGCCAGTAAAGGAAAGGTGTCATGGAAATGAAACCAGGGCTACAGGCAGACCCTGGAAGCCGGCAGAAACACTGCTGATTGCTTTCAACAGATGAATAAACCTGGTGCATCAGTAGGCAAAGCCTGCACTCTCAACAACCTCTGCAGCACTACACAGAGCACACAGCGATGGCCCACAGGTCCTTTCAGTTTGCCTGTAGGAAGTGACTCCCATCTCAATTCCATGACGTGCAGAAGCAAAAATGACATCTGGGCATAAAGGCACAGCAGGCAGCCATGGGCTGTGGTGTTTCTCAGTGGTTCAGTAGGTGAGGATACTTGCTCGGGGAACGTTTCTTTCACTGTGCACTCTCTCTCCTAAATCCTTTTTCAAATGAGTTTGTACATTGCTCCAGCTCTGATGAGCCAGGCAAGACACATATGAAGAGAGGTACCAGTGACACTTTTATTAAACCAGTTGAAGCTGAATACCTTATCTCAGCCATTCTTTCATTTCCTGTTGTTTCCCTCTCACAGCCTGTTTTGATTTAAAGCTGTTCGTTCAGGCAGGAGTCCTTCACGTAGGTAACACAAAGTTTACAAGACACAAAATGTGTGTGTGCATGCACACACATACACACTTGCCCGTTATTCCCACACCATCCATATCTGTAGTCTAGACAAAGCTACAAGAGCCAGAAGTGGGGAACAGGAAAGGGAAATAAAAGGTGAGGATTGCATCAGTGTCACCAGAGCCTAAACTGGGGAAAAAACAGAATGAAAACTTGCATGTTTCTCAGTGAGCTGGTATTTGACCTTCCATCAACCCCGGTCCACACAGACCCAAAAGATATTGAATCACTTCTGTGGCAGGAGCACAGTAATCAAGCCCTCAATCCCATAAGAATTAAGTTGATGCACTCATTTGCCTTTGAGCTGCAGAAGGACATACTTTCAACTCAGAGTCTGAGTAGCAGCTGATGCTGTGCCACAAACAGCTGTCACAAATCTACACCAGAAAGACGGGGTGCTAGCAGGAGTAAAAAGGCTTCCAGAGAATGTTTTAAAGTCCACAAAATCAACTGTCCCCCAGTATCTCTGCTCCTTAAAAATGGGACAGAGCAACAAATCACACAGGGGATGGCATGGAGGGCATAGCATTATAGTGCATACTCATGAAATTCTTTGAGTACAACCCTGGTTATGAAGAATTAAGTTTAAAAAAAATCACTAATTTTCTATTTATTTCTTTGATTTACCCTGGTGGAAAAATAAAATAGGCAGTACAGTTTCCTAAACCACAAGACCTCACCACAGACCATATCATCTTTCTGCTGGTATCCAAACACAACAGGCATGGAATATACCCCTTCATCTCCCTGGGTGGTAAATTGTTACTCAGTCCATGGAAAACAAAGGAACAGATGCTCAAAACAAAACCGTGGTCCTCAGTTTTGCAGGTTGCAAGAGGCAGTCCCATCCCCTCGGCAGCACTGCTAGCCCTACAGAGCAAACTCTTGCCATGAGGGTGTTGGTGTGAATGGCTGACAACTGCACTGCGGTAAATGCACATTAACACTTCGGGGTTGAAAGCAGCCAGGTTGACAAGCGCTCCATGGTAACAGATGAGTCAGCTCTGAATGGATCCTAATTGAAGCCAGCAGCGTGGCTGGACATTTTGCACCAATGTGCCGGCCACCTGCTCCCAGGGCAGCAGAAATGCTCAGCATGGGCTGGGGTCTTGAGAAGGGAATATTTTTCAGATGCTAAGTAAGTTCATGGGCTGAATGATTTCAACTAAGCACAGCCATCACATCTCAGGCACCTTTAGCAGAATACAAACCAGAATATATACCAGAGTATAAATGCTGCCTCTGTTATAGAACACATAATCTGCTATGTATGGGCTTAAGCAAGGGGGATAAGGCTTTCTTGAAACCAATGTCAAATCAAGCCAACTCATAGCCAAAATCTAGGCATTATTCTGAATTTGTTGGTTGCTTTGTTTTTAAACAGAACTTTAGGAACTGCATAACTTCAGTGTTTTGGCTGTCGTTCATTTAATGGCAGAAGGATTTGGACTAAATTTGACGCAGTGCCTTGCTGTCTTGTTCAGCCATTTGTAGTGAGAACGTTATTGGTGATAATTCAGACATGTTCCAGATGTCAGAGAAATGTTTGCTCATTTCTAAGATTCTTGCATTATGCTAAATACACACAAATAGAATTCAGACCAGAGGGTGCATAATTTATTGTTTTCCAGACCAAGAGGCAAGAAAAAATGAAAGGCATCCGGCACAGATACCACTATATATATTGCTAAGATAAAACATAGTCATTTATGACACTCCCCTCAGTCCCATAAAAAGACAAATGTACTCTTGATGCGTGCACCTACTGTAAGATTCTTTTTCCTATGAATTCAATTATTATTTATTCTGTAAGTGTTCAGTCAAGGCATTGTTTTTTAAATTGCATTGTCTCTTTGATTTTATTATTTATTTGAGATTTGAGGTGTCTTGTTCATTGGCACTTGTGTGCTCAAACAACTAGTTTCATGTTGTTCATGCTGTATGGAAAGAGTAATATTATGAGCAAATAAAAATACAATAGCACACATTTATCCTCAATTAGACAATCCCATTTAAAAAAAGATCCAATAAGCATACTGAGCCAAACTGTACAAAAAAGGTTACCTATTTTCATTAACTGAAATGTTTACAAAAATGTTGCAACTACTAATTTCTTTGTTCACCTCGCTTGCCATGCTGAATGAAATACAGTGCTTAAAAATCACACCACAGAAATTTTATAGAGCAAGTCTCTTCATATACAAATGACACTCAATATATGTTTCAATGATGTAGTTTCTGCATTAAAAATTGACCTGTATATTGCTCTCCTTAATTCTTTCCTCTACATCTCACCAGAACATTTTTACATTCATCAGTCACCCACAGACAAAAAGCTTCAGATCTGGAATATGTTCAAGATAATGACAATTTGAAATAGCTAACAAAGATCAATCCTAAAAAAACTAATTTTAGAATTTTTGCTTACTGTACAAAGATTTTCCAAAATATTGTTTTTAAAACTTAGCTGAAAAATCTGTGGTAGAGAAGGTAGGAGAAGGAACAGAAGGAGAAGGCTGTGGGTTTTCACTTCAGGGCAGGGAGAGGAGTTTTAATTTATTTTACTTGGGTCTGGTAGGTTTCACTTAACCAGGTATGGTTTGAATACACAGATAATTCATTAGACTAAAGCTACATTTGCATACAGATGGTCATTTTGCTTGTTAATACTGAAAGACTTACTCATGTCCTGAGCTTAAAATCACATGAAATCCCATGTCAAGTCTGTTTTGCCCAAGATGGTAATTGGTGTGTGACCTCTCCCTGTCCTTAACTCATGAGCCTTTTGTTGTATTTTCTTTCCCCTATCCAGTTGAGGAGGGAAGAGAGAGAGAGAGGCTTTGGTGAGCACATGGCATCCTGCCAGAGTTAACTCATCACACAGAAAAGCTGGAGAGGAATATTTAGAAGGGCATGTAGTGGTAGAGAACAAAGGGTGAGTGGCTTTAAACTGCAGGAAAATAGGTTTAGATTAGCAAGTAGGAAGAAATTCTTCTCTTTGAGGGTGGTGAGACTCAGGAACAGGTTGCCCAGAGAAGCTGTGGGTGCCCCATCCCTGGCTGGAAGTGTTCAAGGCCAGGTTGGACAGGACTTTGAGCAACCCAGTGTAGTGAAATGTGTCCATAGCCATGGCAGGAGTGTTAGATGATCTTTACAATCCTTTCCAGCACAAGTCATGATTCTCTAATACCAACAGCACTGTCAAGGGATTTATCACAAAGTTGCTGATTGCAATAAGGAGCAGACATTCCCATTACATGAACCTGATTAAATACATTAGTTCAGCACCTGACTATTTTCCCAGTAAGGTGAGAAGAGGTGAAAGGTGCAGAGAGCAAGGCTACAACAACATGCAAACATGGTTTTTTGGATATCCCAGGTATTTTGGATATCCCAGGTATTACAGGAAGGGTACCCACTAAATCCCTGAAACAGCTGACAGCAGACAGCCTTCACCCCGCTCTCCTCTCCAGACATCCAGCCCTGCATAGGGAAAATATGTCATGGGCAAAGGTCTCCAGAAAACCGGTGCAATCTGTTGGCATCCAGTGGGTTTGCAGTTCCAGCTTACTGTACCCAAATTAAAAATAAATTTGAGGGGGATCTCCAGATCTTCATCTGCTGGCCCCCAAAAAGCTGAAGTTGTCCTTCACAAGAAGGTGATGGTTGCCCACTTGATGTTTTAGTGGGGACATCTAACCACATCTACCTCCCAGATATTCTGATGCTGTTCTAAGGTAGCTCATCCAGCGAGACGTTCTTTACCTCCTCCCTGCCTCCATAGACCTTCTCCAGAAGAAAATCTGAGATAATTCTCCCTGCTCCTTTCTGCCTGATACCAGCAGGTATATAGTTACATGTGTTTCTATCTGTTACCATTTTTCCCACTTTATAAAATATTTTTGTCTCTTTCTACAGCTTATTAGGCCTAGTCTACACGTCCAAATTAATATTCTACTTGAAGTCCTATTAAATGTGAATCTGACAGAGAAATCCCAAATGATGAGTGCCTTTAAATTCAACATTTTATTTTAGAATTGCTGTTCCACTAAACTGTAAAAAATCTGTCTGAAATGACATAAAATTAAAAAAGAAAAAGAAATATTTATGCCCTGATTGGCAATTGCACAGATGTAATCTGAGTGGCAGTACTTACACCACACAAAACCAACACGGCATCCTATCAGAATCCACTTGCAGACTGTATTCTTTAAACTGCTCATTTTCCTCCACTCCAGACACACTGAACTCATTGTTTTAATAATTAGCATCAAAAAGCCTGAACTTTAAAAAAACACAATAAGCATACAAGCAACACAATCCACATAAAAGACAAAAAGCATTTGTTCTTTCATTAGATTGACTTTTGCTTAGATGCACTTAAAATACCACATCATAAAATGTATGTGAGGAGACCATTTATTATATGAACAATTAAAAGTTTTTCTCTTTCTTTATTTATTTGTATAGGACTAGCTACCCCACAAACCACTTGGCCAAACAACCTGTTGGAGTACTTCCAGGATGCATTGAGACATCCACCAAAATATCAAAGGCTGTAATTACACTTTCATCGTATGTTCCAACTCATCCAAGAATAGTCAAGAAACATTAAAGACGACAATCTCATCTGAAGCTAATTACTGACAACTAGCTCAATACTGCCTATAGAACTCATCATCTTTGATTTTATTCTTTAAAGAGCAGTCTCATCAGTTCCCATGTATCTCAAAGTATTTCTTGAAAGGGTTGTAATTTAGTGGCGATAAATTCCAGGTCCTGGGTTTCTGAAATTTTTATAACTTCACTGTCATAATAGGCTCTTCGTAGTTGGCCCAAGTTTGATCATGACTATAATGACTAAATGATTGGTTGAGGGAGAGAAAAAAAAAAAAAGAAAAAGCAAAAAAGGGACTGCTGAGTTAATAAAAAATTGGGTGGGATTTTGGCCCAGAAAAAAACAAAAACAACTTTCCAATCAAATATACTTTATGTTTTCTTCTCCCACTGAAATTTTCAGCATATTTAATAATTTTATTTTTACTTGCAAAACATTGTTTATTAAAAAGAGAAAATACTGTTGAGAGCATTTTAGAGATAGAGAAATGAGGTACTTTGGAAAACTGCAGTAGAACAGGAACTTTTAGCCTGGTGTCCAAGCTATCAAATTGGTCTTTCAAATACTAAAAATCCTTTCCTATTGCTGCTCTCAAACAGCAGCTGCACTAACTGCAGGCTAACCACATTCTGGCTGAAGCTGTGCTGGAAACCAGATTGATTAAACCAGTGGAAACATTGCTGAAGAGATTGCCCTGACCAACAAGGTCAGTTAATTTTCAGATTTTTCCCCTCAAGAGAGATGACAGACAAGCTACTTCAAGGAGAAGGTTTTCTACAAATATTAGGCAAATTTTCCAAGAAATCTGTATTTTGTTCAAAATATAAAAAAATGAAAAAAAAAAATCAATAATACTGCAGTGCTTTTGAAAGTCTCACTTTTCCCCTTGGTGATTGGTATTTTACTGAAGCGAAGCACACTTTTTGGTCTAACTAGTGGAACAGGATTCGTGGGAACCACTGTCCTCCCCCAGGTGGGAGGAAATGTCAGCAGATCACAGACCTGCTATTGTCTTCTACAGAAAACACAAAGAGAAGGCACTCTAAGAAGCACTGGGTGGCAGCAAGGCATGCTGAAGACAGTCTTGAAAAACTTCTGAAACAGGCTGTTCTTTAGTATTTGGTCTATTCCCTGCTAAACCACAGTCTTGTAACTGAAACATACCAAACACTGTTTTCTAAAACTTTTGGTAGCAGAAACCTTTCTGCACTAAGATGACCCTCATGTCCTTGCACTTCCACATCTGAAGATACACATAAGTTTTGCTTAACTGCGTGGCATGAGGCTCCCTTTGAGGTAGTAAATGGCAACACCAAGTCCTGCCTGGGATCCCAAACCAAAAAAGTAATGTGGAGGGGCGTGGGACAGAAGCTTAGCCTTGCTGGTGAGGACTCAGGATTACCCTGGATGTTCCAGGATTATAAACTATTGGCAACCAGTGGTCAGTGACTAGCCAGGAGAGGGATGAGTCCTTGGGACCTGGGTGAAACCAGCCAGGGGTAACCAAGAAAGCAAAGAACAGGTGTCAAACACATGTCAAAACCACCATATAGAATAAATTCAAATGCTATGTGGAACTACAAACCACTCAAGAATGAGATAAATGCCAACCATGCAAAAATGCCTGCAAGCATATCCTAAAGTGAGGGGGAAAGATTTCTCCCAAGGATGTATTTGGAATACTCAGGATGCAGACAACTCACCAGAAACTACCACTTCTGCCAAGTTTAAAAACACTGACCCCCAGACCCAGAGTGCCAGTGGAAGGTATTACTTAAAAGGAAGAGATACATAAAACTTACATAATTCTAGACATACTATGTATGTATGTATGTATGTATGTATAGAAATGTGTGTATGCCTCATTTTATCTGCATTTAATTTGATGTATAAGTGCCACCATTACTGTAAGTGGACAAATAATAACCTTTTCACTGGACAATTAAGATTTTAATTACTCTAATGATAAATTCTTTTCTTTGAGTAGAAGTTGAGGGGTTTTTGCCTATTGTAAGATCTTGAATGTGACAAATTTTTGGGAATTAGAGGAACCTGTTCTGTAACTGGGATGCAACAATTTCCTAAGAGTTACATGCTCACTGGTTCATCAAATTCAGGTTAATTCTTCCTTGGGGAGGGAGCAGGAGTGTTTTGGAAGAGTCAGAGCATTTAATAGGCATCGGTTCAAAGAACATGATACCTATAGGAGTAAAACTATTGACACCAAAGATTTTTCACCCTTACAGCCTCAGAAATGTTTCAAATGTGATGGATTTCATGTCGATACAGATCACCAGCTCACACAGTGCTCAAAGCCCAGGCAGATGACACATATCACAGAGCACCATTGCCATATGGTGCTCATAAACTACACTGCTGCCCGCTCGTATCCGGGGAGGTTTATGGTTATGTTCTACACAGAGTTATCTTGTCTAAAGGTATCACACAGATGGATCACAGCTATAAGATCTGCACCTAAGGAAAACCACCAGCCTCCCGGCCAGCTTCAGTTGTAATCAACGCTAAAGAAATAATGCTGTTTCCAGCACACACAGCTGAAAGGGCTCCATGAATTCCTCAAGGCTACACATCCCTACAAATGTCACAGCCTGAAAGGGAGAGGTCAGCCACACCCCCTACCCAAGGCTTTTTGCATCACCTTTGCTTTGCTTGGGGCTGATGATCATTATTCCGCTTTCTGCCCTCCGAGTCCCCTTCGAGCAGGGTGGGCAGACATCCCACACAGCACCTGTGAAGTTGTTTCAGCAGGAGAACCTGGCCAGACCTAGCACCTCAAAGCTGAGACCCTGCTCTGTGAGTCAAAGGAGGTTTGCCAGGATTTTACACCACACATCAGGTGCTGCCAATTAAAAAGTCCCAAAATAGTGGAATTCATGCAATTATATGAATAACAATAATATAACATGTAAGTTAGGAATAAAACCTTGAACTCATAAGTAATTTTATTGAATAAATGGAAAATATGGATCAACAGTGGAAACTGATATCTAACATGACTTTTAGTTATGATTTTGGAGTAGGAGTTCTAAACATTGGAGGGGGGTTTTAGAATAAGACTTTATTAACTGAAAATCAAATTCTCTAGAAATTGCTCATTTTTTTCTTTTACCCTTTGTTTTATTGTTGGACTAAGGCACAGCAAATTTTGCCAAGAAAGGGTAAGATCCTGTATAATATAGCTGTTCTAGGGACAGTAAGAGGTTATATAAATCCTCCCAAAGGAAGGGATTTGTATTTTTTTTGTGGAACTATAAACATAAAGCAAATGGAATCGCTTAAGAGTTGCTATTTGCCCTGTTGGTTCTTGTTCATCTTGTAAACTAAATGCAATAAAAGAACAAAGACTATTTTCCATTTTTAAGGACGGTTTCTCCATCAGAGCTATTCCAAAACAGTTTATTTTCCAGTTGGTGAATTCAGATTGAGGAGGTTTCTGTCTCTCCTTCCTATGCTTGGCACAACTACTCCATTTTTGAAAATACAGTATCATGTCAATGCCTTGCACTTTACTTTAGTACATGGTAAAGAACTGAACTTTCTCTGCTGAGGAAAATAAACAATATGTTTTAGAAACTTGCTAAAGGAAAGTTTGAAATAATTAATATACTCCTTTATGGAAGCTCTCAAGGAAATATTTTAAGATAGAAAACACAGTGGAGGAATTAAAAAACTTATTCCTAATTTACTTGAGCTGGCAAATATTCTTTAAACAAAACAAGTAACCTACATGACAAATAATTTAGTAGGAGCTGCTGAGAGCTTTCTACCAGGAAAAAAAAAAAAAAGGTATTTATTTATGGAATGATTTGTGGAACAGGATGGGTACTTTAGATAGTGAGTAGGTCCTTTGCAATCAGACTGTGATAATTTCAGACCATTGTAAAAATTTATTAAGCCTTCATCTAAATGTCCTTCTTTTGTGTGAGTGGACAAAGTGAAAGTGACACCGAGTTAATGAGAATAAATTTATAGTAGTTCATTAGTAACCCATGTCAACTTGGAAAAAAAAGGGCAGATGTTAATCACGCAGTCCACTCTCCTGGGTTCTCCTGGTTTGTTTTAACCAAGTAAATGTATTGATGGAAATGGAGACTCTTTAGAGAAAGGAGCAAAATGTGCAAGAGTTATCCATCATGCAGAACGGGGAGAAAAACAAATATTTTTGCTGCTTACAAGAATTCCACAGAAAACACATTTTCCTCTCTACAGGTTGGAATGCACACAACACTCCCTGCTCTTGAGACACATATCAGAGTGAATTTAAAGGAAAACACCCCAAAAATCATTCTCATTGGCATACACATATTTGGTCTCCTTAGGCCACAAAAAAAATTTATACTGGTGATGATACTCAATAAAATTGTGCCTGTTGAATGCAGTTCTATACCCAACCACTCAGGAAGACTTCTGGCCCTTGCAAGTTCTGCTTTATCCCTTTGTATCCCTTTATTGGGCTGACACATCAATTCACATCATGTACACAATTAAGCCGAGTGAGAAGTAGGGAGGTTTTCACAAGGCACACTACTAGACTCAGTATATTAATATATTTTTAAAGCTGAAATGTCACACACCTTTCCCAGATATACCTTGAGAAAGGAAAATAATTTTTGATTCAATTAGCTGCAGAAACATCTTGCAACCTCTTTGCAACAATTTGTTATGACCTTTCATAAATCAGAAGTGTGTTGTTTAGCAGCCAATGAAAACATCTGTCAGAAGACAAAGAAATTAGTCCACACTCACATGCAAAGATGATTAAAATCAAATTCAGACATTAATAATTGATCCCAGGTGTCCCTCTATTCTTTGACCCATAGTTGTCAGTTGTCACTGATGTAGTTAGATGGTTAGAAAGCTTTTTCTTTTTTTCCATGGTGATTTGGCAAGGTTCTAAAAGCTTTTAAGAGTCAAATCTAGGAATTCATGCAATAAATATCATCATTGTAGAAGCCACAACAATTAAAACCTTTTTCCAAGAATCTTAAATCATCTTAATCTGGAGCATTATAGACCATAAAAATAGGAAATGTTTGGGGATAACATTGTCTGCACTTTTTCTTTGGAAATTTTGAAACAGACATTGGAGGTGGGTTGCAAAGTCAGCAGCATATTTTGATCATTCAGACGTGCAAATACTCAAGATGACATGTTTTTTGTCTTTCCTCAAAGCACAGGCAATTTAACAGCCGAAAAACAGTAATGTCTAATTTCGTGAGCTAAGAAGCACTATGGCTCCATAACAGACTTCTTTAATTCTTGGGCCTATTGCATTTTTTAACCATTTATCTTCATCTTAAAAAAAAACAGATCAGCCTGATCTACACAGAGGCTACTATTGCCTACAGTTTAAATTTCAAATGACAGCTCTCATCACCATGGATGGAAAAGAGGAGAGTGGGAAAGTCTGTAAGGAGGCTCTGCTTTTGAGTCAGCAATGAGTAACCACTGCTCACAGTTCAGCCTTTTGGGTTGATAAAGAGTTATAAACTGGTCACCAAAACAGCAATCAAAATGTTACTGGACATTAAATGAAAAATACACAAATTAGCAGTTAATTAAGAATTGTCAGTCTTTCTTTTAGTATGCACACTTAGATGAAGGTTGTTTACTTTTAGACACACATGCCATGAGGCATCACCACCAGGATGCCGCCACGCTCAGACACAAAGAGTCTTGTTACAACAGAGACAGCTAACCCAGCAAAGAGACTGGTGACCCTTGTGGTGATGTGGGTCTCAGTTTCATTTTGTACTGCATCATCTACTCAGGGCATCCTCTCAGTCCATAACTTAAAATTCTGAGTTTGTAGAAACGAGCCTTAAAATGCTCATTTCCCTTTATAAGGAAGTCTCTCCTGACACATACACAAACACACACAAAAAAAACCAAGGATGTAGAATAAGTCATCCAGGGAGAAAAAATGGCAGTCCTCAGCACACAGTGGCACTGTAGTAAGCCTGACCATCACATTATGTTTTCTCCAGTTACGTTGCCAGCTGAGGCAATGTGTAGTCTTTCCTATTTTTCCCAGATTTCTTCACAGGAAACCTGCAACCCACTATGTCTGGCAACAGCAGGCTGTACTCAGGCAAAAGAGAAGAGTAATAATACTCCCAATTAACAGTCAAAGGCCAAAGAGCCAACACTTCTAAGCCACAAAAAATGACACATCGTAGTTGCGTCAAGGGTACTTGCTATGTTTAGTTAGTGCAGAGAGAAAAAGAAAAATTTGTTGACAGGTGAACTTCTAACATTTCTTTTTGCCCCAAAGGCCACACGCCCACAAAAGCACTCCAGAAACCAGAAGCAGAAAAAGACATCATGTAGGAAGCTTTCTGTTGCATCAGAGGCCGCTGTGGCTTATTTAGAAGAGGGGTATCTACGTCTTTGCAGAAATACTTGGTTGCTCTTGCAGTAAAGGAATAAACACAAGGTTACATGAGAATTTAAACTCACTGCCCTCTAACATCAGTCAGGACTATGCTGGCAGCTCCCAGGATCTTTTGTTTTCCATATAGAGCTGGAACTTGATACAAAGAGGCAGATTTCCATGATGTAATTAAAATCTTTCTGGAAATGAGATTTTTCACATACTTCATCAAGCTTAAAAGCAGAGGCATTCAAACAGACTGCATCTTCTTAACTCTTGGATAAGATGCAGTCTGTTCTTGTACCAGCTCTCATTATTATCCATGCAGAAACTCTCTACAATTACCATTACATTAAATTAAGTCCACAATCTTTCTGCTATGATCAAAGGAGGTGCAGATGTTTAGATTGTATAAAGCATGGTCTGCAAAAAATGGGATGGGAGCTGAAGCAAAATCACAACATCACTATCAAATAAACCAGATAATTAGTAACAAAGAGGTTACCTGCTCTGAAGATACTATCATTTCCATCTAATTTAACTTACTATTGATTATCTTACAAAAGAAAATTTCCTAGGTCTCAAAAAACATTTCTCACCATCTTTTGCCTTTGGAAAAAGTCACCCAAGCAAATATTTCTTTCCAAAAATCATATTTTTCTGAGTAATATAATCTAAATGGGATCCCTCCATAGCATTTATAACCCTCTCTCTTGTTATCTATGAGACTCTAGTCATGCTTTTCAGTAACTAAGGACAGTATTTTTCCAGAAGCACCAGTAGAATTCATGTTAACCATTTTTAATGATTTTTATTTTACAGTTCAAAAAAGGCCTGCAATACAGTATGGAAGTATTTAGCATGCACACAAGAGTTAGGTATTTCACTCTTTTTTCTTTTTTAGTGCCTAATTGTTTTCAAATTCCTGACAGAGTAAATTAGTCAGAAAGAAAATCAAGGAAAAAAATTGTACTGGCATTTGGTATTCTGAAGGTCCTGTTCCTAATTTCCTCCATTCTTTCATGTAATAATAGCTTTGGTTAAGCCTCCGGATACATGGTAAATTGGACTGAGTTTGAGTTCTTCCTCTTCATAGCTTTCCTTGTAGAAGGGTCCAATGCAAATAAATACAATAGGTCGCATTAATCCATAA
>JAYDZK010000202.1:24325896-24364392 GCA_034509185.1 Euphonia xanthogaster | reverse complement strand
CTCTTCCGATCTAGTTTTTTGGAGGGGGAAAACCACAGGGTAAGAACTGATTAAAAGTTTGCAAAAGATTCATAACTTTAGAGAAAAGAAAAGGTTCATTCAGTTCTCTGCTCGTCTCCCCTGGGATGCACAATGATGATTCAAACCCACAATGGTGCGCGCATGGAGAAAAGCAGCGCTGGCTCTCCTTTCCTGTGACTCCTTATATTTGGGAGATAATTAGGACTTGAACAGCCATGACTAGGTAGGTGACAGATTGCTTTGGGTGTTTTTTTAGAACCTGGGGAAGCTTTGCAGGCCAGGCTAAGAATGATAAACATCTTCCCACAACCAGCAAGGGGAGCAGGTAGAGAGTAAAGAAACTTCTAACCACAGTCAGATGCTGAGAATTCAGTCTGAAAGTTGGGTTCTCAGTTGATGACAGGAGCTAAATCTTATTGCATTTCCAATTAAGTCCCTAAGTGTTTCCAATTGTTATGCTAATACAGACAACATCAGCATACCATGTTTAGAAAAATATACATATATATTATATACACATCTACAGTAAGTCACAAGAGCACCACCATTCTCACAGTTCTCAGGAGGAGTCCCTGCAGGGGGCACATCAAAATCTTGCACTTGCATAATACGTGTTATTTTCCCCAATTTTAACCTCTATTTAGTTAAATGATTATTTTCCTACCCACCCCTGTCCTGACCACCTTAGTAACTTATTAGCTATCTCCTCTACTTTGTTTATAAACATGGATGCAGTTTTGGTCCATCGAATTGCTTGAATTTTCTTAGTAGCACTACATCTGCAGAGTTTACAGTCTCCTACAATCTGCTGCTGCTAGAAGTTATCCTCCCACTGGTCAACCTGTAGGAGAATTCTCCAGCTACTTCCAATCAACATGAGACAGATTACCAAAGACACACAATTTGAACTAATTAACCTAGCCTAGATCCTTTTTGCTTAACCAGGTGTGGGGTCAGCTGCATGACCAACTTAGCTGGCAGCTGTGAAAAAGTGAAAACCTCTGGGAGGAAGGATGTGATGAACAGCCAGCAACCATCATACTTCCTCTTCCAGCTGCATCCAGAACTCTCCCTCTTTAAAACAGCCCTGATCCCCCTTGCAAAGGGTCATGCTTTCCTCTGCAGACTAAGGCAACATGCAGCATTACTGGCAGGCTGAAACCTGAGAAGAGCAACTCCAGTATAGCTCTTCCTTATGCTGTCCCAACTATTCTTACCAGTCTCTGAGGACCTCCTCTGGCTGTAACTTGGCATTTGTAGGCCATCTGTTTTCTTCTCTGTTTGTGTACCACTGACACCATTAGATTGTTCCTCTTCTTAATGCTGTGTCCCACCCAAGTTTCCATAACTCTGCTCTGGCAGTCTTCCCCCTGTTCCAGCTAAGCAGTGTTGAGTAAATGAGAACATTTGGATGTCTTCACACAACGATGTGTGGTCACTCCCTGGGACAACTTCCTTCACCTGTTCAATTAGGCTGAGAATAATTTGAAACGAAACTTGTGCTGAAGGTTCTTGTTAAATACCAGTTGCTCCAAGGTCCATAATTCAGGCATCCCTGACGCATTACCATGCCTATGCTGGCTGAAGTAGCCTCTGAAAATAGGCTCCCAAGACTTGTCTTTTGTACCTTTGCAATGTGTCATATTTATGCTTAGTGCCTTAGTTCTGAAATACGGTACACTTTAAAACAGTTGTGCCAAATTTTTAATTGAGAACCCCTTTTTGTTACTTCCAATTAGGTAGGAGAGCAAAAATCTCCTTTTCCCACTCATAGAAATTCCTAGTTTTGCCTCTATTTTTACAAGAAACACAGAGACATTTCAAAGTGTGCCCCAAATGTGTCGTCGTCCAGTAAAATTCCACATGTGCAAAAACCAGCCCTAAAATAAAGATACTATACTGACAAAGTTATAGCCAGAGGGAGGAAACAAAAGGTAATGAGGTACAAGTTAAGAATATTGTTACTAGCTGTTGAAGGAGAGTCCAGGGTATATTTCAGAAGTTCAAGAATGAAATCACCTGGCCAATATTATAACAGAATTCCCAAACGCATTCAAATGAGTTTTTCCTTCATCTTGAGGAAGCCCTGTGACTGTGCCTTTTCAGGTCCACTACAACACTTCCAACAATATGAACCTTTTGTTCTGGAAACTAGAGGAGGAAAGACCTGGAATACATCTATGCAACATGAAAGCTGGGAGGAGACCAAAGCGGGGTGAGCTGCACAGGAAAAGAACAGTCTTTGATGGGTTTTGAACAAGCACAGGTGTGGTGGCATGAATTCCTAGTAGGATTTATGCATTTGTAGTAAGAGAGACCTCGAAGAACCAAATTTAATTGTCAAATAGTCTAGAGGAAGACTATTTCTCAAAACACATAATTACATAACCATATATGATTTACAGATGGTGAAAAAGTACAGCACCTGTCACAGACTTTGCTAAGCCAAAGCCTAAATATGTTTATCCTTCACAACATGTTTCTGACGAATCTTTTTTAATTCTAGGTCCACTGCCAAATGTGAGGACTAATCCTTTCACCAGAAAAATAGACGGAAGTCTTTACAACATTGTCATCAAACCAATGTTTACCAGCTGAGGAGAAACCCGCGCCCTAGAGGGCATTAGTCCTGCTGACAGAAAAAACAGGCAAGGTGTGCTAAAAAAAATGTGCTCTGCAGTCAAGTGAACATTGCAGTGCTTTAAGTGCTGGTACCAACATGAATTATTTCAGCTTGATGAACAAGATATAAGGGTTAAATACTTTCCTCCAGGTTTTCTTCAATGTTCAAAACAATTAAGAACATAGACTAAGCAAGTGGTGCAGCATGGTAGAAATACATCCATAAAGAGAAGTAGCTGGTGGTGAAGATGAGATACCCTCACTGTTGGATATTCAGCAATTTCTGGTGCCCAGCAGTCTGGTCCTGGGAGCCGAATGGCCACTAGCAGCTTGGAATGTATTTTTCTGTTTAGCTGCAGCCAAAGGAAACCCCACTAACATGCTGCAGGCTGCCCCACAGAGCACAGCGATGCACTTTGGATGTGGATGAGTGGATGATGTGTTTCAAAGCTCACTAACATACTAATGAAAATGTTAAACCGAGAGGAGCATAAACCTAAGCCTTGTTTAGGACTTGTAACTCCAGGGCACAAGATGCGCAGCTTTCTTCTTCACTGCTTGCTGGCCATCATGGCAGGCTTAGGGATTTCAGTGAAAACTTTAGGAGCTCCCTTCACTCTGAAACCAAAGCCATTTTTATTGGGTATCTAATGTTAGGACTTTGTATCTGATACTATTTATTTACATGTTTTAAGAAATGGGAAAGTGTAGCTGAGGTGAAGACATGTAGCAAGAGTATTCCAGATGGTCTGAGCTGTAGGGGAAAGAAACTGGATTACACTGGTGTGTTACAGACCCGCTGGGAAGAAATTAAACTGAGTAAGTTAATGATAAAGTATAAATGAAGTATGTGCCATGAATATTAACCACACACACTGTGTACTTTCTGAAACTGTCTGTCTCCAGAAGAATAGTTTTGTAGCCACAAGACAGCACCAGTTTATTTAGGGGACATGGGAACTCTGTAGGGAGTAGGAGTCCTACAGAACTAAAGAAATTGTCTGGTGTTGTGAGAAACAGAAAATTATTTCTAACTTACACAGCACACTAAATAACAAAGACATTAAAATTTTATGGCACTCTTAGGGATGGATGGAAGCCCATTTCAATAGCAGATTTAATTCTCCCCAGTTACAAAACATCAAGATTTACATGAACCTCAGGAGGAGGAAAGCCAGGGAGATACAGAAGAAGCATCACATCCCAGTACAACATTAATTAATAAGTAACAGAAGTGTCTTGAGACTCCGAAAATGTGGGTAGAAGTATTAATGTCAGTAAGAGATATTTTTGGAAAGGATACCTGTGTGATTTCAGAACAATGGGGTTTTTTTAAGTGTTGGAATGAAACTTCCACATGTCAACCATAAAAATGAAAAATAAGTTGTCACTTTAAATTTTCTTTCCTAGGCAAGCACCTTATTTCAGACTCTATTGAGTGGAGAATCCTTTTTTTTTTAACTTTTTGAGGATATACCAGTGCACAGGCAGTTCTTTAGCCTCTAGTTCCCCATGCTTTAAAAGGTTTACTCAATAATATCAGATATGAAGACTGTGCTGGCACAAAAACCTGAAAATACAATGCTCCTGACAGCCTTTCTAAAGGCTCAAGTGTTTGTGGTCAGACACCTCCTGACACAGACATGTAACTTCCCAGATTTCCATTGTTCTGGCATATGGACATGGTAAAGAGGGGAACACAGCCTTGGAGGTTCTCACTGGCCAAGGAAGAGCGAAGAAGTTACCAACAGCATCTGCCAGTGCCTGGCTCAGGAATAAGCATTAGCTGCTTTTCCTCTGTTTTACCAGCAACAAAGGAGCCAAGCCAACATGGCCAGAGCACAAGGTGTCGAGATTAACTGTTGGGAGCAAGTTAATGAGTCAGGCAGGTAAGAACATCACCAAACCCACGTGCTCTCTGTTAGGAGCTGGGCTGAGCTGCCGGTGGTGATCATATGCAACAGGTAAGAAGTGCCAGAGACACAACGCAGGGAACAGACCTGGGGCTAGTGGCAGACAGATTCCAGCAGCTGGAGAAATCAGTCGCTTGCTACAGGGCTTAGACCTCACTGAGGCAAGAATAAAGTTGAATATGTACTTTGGCTTTACTTTTTAGAAGATTAACTTGCCTTTTTCTTTATTTAAAAAAATTCAGAAAATTATGCTCTGGCCCTGTGACTCAAAAGTCACACATAAAACTTATCATAAACTTCTACTCTGCTTTAAAAGTGCCAGCAATGGCAGTTTCAAGGCAGAAATTGAAGGACAGGTTTCCAGATACATGTAATATTATATGACATATCATTGGCATAAAAGGATAAAAATACAAAGCATTAACATTCACTGTAAGAATTAACGGCCTGAAAAAGTCAAGATGTGTAGTTTACAAGGCTGTCAATCGTGCAAGAAAAGTTCATATAAAGAAGGAATATATTGGCAATAAAAGTCATATGAAGTATTAATGAAGTGACTTCCCCCTCACTTCTCCTGAAAAAGAAAGTCTTATCTAGGTACCCAGAAGAACACAGACTATGTGGACACAAGCCATGCATTTCACTCCACTTTGCAAATACCTAAAATTTTTTGTTGGGTTATTTGGGTTTTTCTTTTTTCCCTTGTAATTTAGCTTTGGGAACAGCTAGGCATTCTAGCATCAGTTTATTCAAACTATCTGCTTCAGCATGGGAAGAGAAAGCATAGCTGCTTTCTCTTACTGTCTATGCTGTGAAAACTTCCACAGATATTTTATATCTGAAAAAGTCTTTGAAGTTTGTTGAAAATATTGCAGCTCTTTGAAGAGGGATCTCAAATTTAGAAAGGAAATGGCACTTATAATAAGGAAGTGATGGCAAAATCACAAGATAGCACGCTGTGTATCTCTTGAACATTATTTTCCCCTGCATATACAGCCAAATGGAAGGATCATTATAGAATTTCCTACTGTAATAACTTAACCTAGCCAGCAGCAGCACAGATTATCCAGCAGTGTGGTCTTCAGGGCTGTGATGACTTGGCAATAGGTGGTATAGCACACATGCTCTGATGGTTGGCAAGACCTGGAGCCTCTGTTGCAGCATCCTGAAGTCCCATCATCGTTGTCTCTGGCTTGCTCTAAGGATGGGGAACAGACCCTTTGGAATGCCATGTGATGTATTTTCTGAGCATCTGCTGTGTAGAGCTACTGCTATACCAGGGAAAAAAAACAACAACTAAACAAACAAAAACAAGGCTGAAAGCAGAGAAGAAAACCAGATTACTCATGTTGGCAGTGTTTAAAAACCTATCTCTATCAGCCTGAAGCTGGAAAGTGACAGCAAGCACAAATTCAGGTGGCTCTAAGTTAGGCAGCAGAGCCAGGCTGAGCAGAGGGGGAGGCTTGGCTGTGCAGCAGCCCAACCTCACTGTGCTGAGTGTCTGGCTGGGGAACCTGCATCTGCAGCCTCCAGGGATGTAAGTAGCTCACAAGGCCACACACAGCTTTTGCTGGATAAGGCTTATGGGGAGCTGTGCTCACTATCCTCTTTTCCAGGGACATCAGTGCTCAATAACTACTTAACTTTTCACCTGTTCACTCCTTGTCACTCTTCAAAAGAAGTCCTAATGCCACCTAATGCATAGTGAGTAGCAGATACAGAGTGTGTGTATCCTGGCAGGGATAAGCTAAGTGAGTAGAAACAAATGAGGTGTTGCAGTCTATGACACAGGAAAGCAGGCAAATGATTAATAGTCCAATGAAAGATTATTCTCATCTGATATTTCCACACTTGAGTGAAATCCATCCCAGCTGCAATTTAATGAAATGGTTGTCTATTTGGAGCTCCTAACAACTGTGCCTCAAGTACTTTTATATTTGTTTGCATTGGTTTTCCAGTAATCTTTAAGAATTAGTATAAAAGTGCCTTAGAATCCTAAAGATTTCGAGCTGAAGGGTTCAAAATAAACAAAGTTCGAAACTTTGTTTTCCAAGTTTAGGTACCACCAAATGGTAGCTAAACCTCTAGCCATGGCAAAGAGAAAGGCTGCTGCTCAAGTGACAATGAAGACTTACTTCAAGGCTAAAATACTCTCTGTAGCTTAAGAAAGATGCCAATGGCAACAGTGTCAGCATCAATCAGACCAGGGAGAGGAGGAAAATGCCTTTCTTAAGTCTAACCGCCAAACACCAGAGCTTTTATAAGGATGGGACATGTCTCATGCACAACTCGCTATTTAGTAGATAAATTATTAAGCATCTTTTTATCTCGTTGTGCCTGCAGTGACCATAGGTTACAGGAAATTTTCTATCCTATCTTTCTCCATTCATTTCTCACAGTTTCAGTAAGCCTCTGCAAAAAAATCAGTATCTCTTGCTAAAGCAAAAAAAAAAGATTTTCTGTAGTTCTCTATTCTTATTACAGGTGAAAAGGCAAGAAAATTTGCTGTAAAAATCCTTTACCAAAAGGCCTACTGTTGTGATATGCATGGAAAGATCAGGGGAAAAACTTGTCATTAACAAGACATCATAAGAACTCTGAATTCTTGTAAGATCTATTACTCCTTTTCACCAGTTCTTCCATGCCCATGTCCTTTGATAGAGAAGGAAGAGTTCATTATTTTCTGATATACCAGGTGGATGGGAAAGAACAAAAAAAAAGGATAGAAAAGAGAAGATCCACCGGAGAGTGTCATGATCTGGTTATGTTCAGCTCATGCAGGAAGTTTAGAAGGTCAGAGTTTATAGAGACAAATGGTCCCTCTCCTGCAGAAACCCTGTTTCTACAGAGGGAAATCAGCTGACTGCTCCATCAGTTATTCAGGGTGGCAGCTCAAATCTTCCTTCATTTCCTTCCTCTTTCCATTACATTTCATGTACCTTCTGATACATTGCTATTGCACGTGATAGCAGGTGTCCTACCTCACGGTAAACTTCCTAAGGAAAAGCCCAAGGAAAACATCTGACAAACATGAAAACATAATATTTTTGGTACCTTTGGGGAGGAATCTTAGGGGAACACACTTTCAAGCTGTGCCTCCCACCTCTCACTTGAGTGGAAAGACTCAAGGAGAAAAGACTTAAAGACAAGCTTCTCCAGGGAGCTGGAATGCTGCACCTGCAGTGAGTGCAGAGAGAATGCTTTATGTCAGTGAAGTTATTAAGACCTTTGCAAACATTCTTGTAACCACAGTCCTGGTGGATTTTTTTCCTTTTTTTTTTTTTTCCTTTTTTTCTTTTTTCTTTTGGTTGGTTTGTGGAGGTTCGCTCCTCATTTCTCTTTGTCCTTTATCTTTCAGATTGAGTGGGCAGTAAAATAATGAGCTTGGATTTAAAGATAAACTATTAATAGATATTGGGGATGAGGCTTAGATTTAAAGATAAAGTATTAATAGATAATGTGGAGGAGGCTTGGACTAAATACCATACAGGAGGGGAGGCTCCTTTGAAAAGCATTCCATATTAATAATTTTTCTTACAGTTAAGGAAATGGTATGATCCTTTCAGTTAACCTCTGAATATAACCAGCCATCATCATTCCTATCTCTAATCTCTTTATCTGATCTTTCAGAAACCAATCAATCATAAGAGCAGTGATGATGCACCCTGTCAGAGCTGGGAGCAAGGAATAGTCCCCATGGTCACTACTATTCCATCCACATGCTATTTAGTAAACTTGTCTCTCTTTGGGGGGAAAAAAGAACTTTACAATGTCACAACATTTTCATGGATATTTTGGAGCATTTTCTTTTCTGAGGTTTTGCATTAACTCTTAACAAAGTCAGATGAAGAAAAGCAAGTAGAAAACTAAACAGAAAATGTATCCATTCTTCCTAGGTTCTGTCTTATGACTGGGTGAGTCTTCAGTTGTTACTTTCACACTACTTTTTTAAAACAACTTTTTGTAAGTAAGTGCTTCTCACTTCCTTTAAAAAATCCAAATTTGCTCTTCATTGTGGAAAACTACTTTTTCTTAGCCAACAGGATACTCCATTTACCTCAACTCTTTAAAACTTTCCATCCTCCAAGTCAAACAGAACTACCAGGTTTCCAGATCTAATTTCAGAGAATTGTGGGTTGGGTATTTTCTGAGCAGGGCCTTGAACAGGTTGAATAAAGCTGAGGAGAGGAAGTTCTGTAGACCAATATTTCAGCTACTTCTCCATAAGGCACCCAGCCAAAACATTCATCTGCAGAATTTCCTTCCCAGTTATAGCGAGATTTACCCCTGAGTGTTTGCAGTGATGGATAGAGCTTTCAAGAGACCAACCCTCACTCACAGTCTCAAAGGCAAGGAGCGAGAACTACAAGCAGTATATAACCCACACCATGAACATCTGTACCCAGTGTCTTCGCAAGTTTCCTTCATTTTGTTTGACTGCTCATCTTTCTCCAGCATTTTTCAGGAACCAGCCACCTTTGCTTGGGAGCTCCCCCTCTTCTGTTCCTTGTGAAGATACAGGTGACAATCACAACATTGCTGTTCAATTAGGATTTGGATAGTGAGTGTTCATCGTTTTATTGAGGAGAATTTATTGAAGGGTACATTTTTTTGCGTGTTTGTTATGGGAATAATTACCACTCAAAGAAGTGTGTTTCTGACATTTATGATACAAAACTGACATTTATGATACAATTTTCACTTCTCAAAAAAATGGAAGCACTTGAGCCTTACCTCACTACGCATAACTTCAATAAATTGCTCCTAAAATGTATCCTCTGGTTTTGGATGAAATATTTGAATTTTAACAGTTAAGGTCCAGCATGAGTTTTGCACCAAGCTTACACTGAGTTTCTTCTACAGGTTCTGGTGGAATTGTTTCATCTTTCAGGAAATATGATATCAGTATCAAAACAGAAAAAAACACTTTTCTTGAGGACTAATATCTACATATGGACTAATATCTACATATTTTTCCTTTCATGTAATTAAAATCTATGTTAATAAAACAAATTCTTATATTAAAAGTTACTCCACCTAGATTAGACCACAGATGGTGTCTCTGTCTTAAACAGAGTATGCATTTTGTAAGCAAAACATCTAATATTGTGGGTAAGGCAGGATTATGGTGGAGACACTGTTAATTTAAGTGTCAAATGCTTTTAAGAGTTGAAAGTGTTCACTCATAACTGTTATGAATTCAGCATATGTTATAAATTATGTGCATATAACCTAAAAAACAGATGAATTCTGTGTAATGTCATCTTTCAATTAAGACATTAATTGGCCAACATGTTAAAAAAATCAGGAGTAGGATAGGTGAGGCTGCTTTCTGGTGTAAAAAGAATTTTTAGAGGAATCAACCAAATGGTTCCCTGGTAAAATTGGTAACTTTAGGGGGGAGGCAAGGGTGTCTGTTTGAAGCTTCAAAGTGATTCATAAATTGACACTTGCATCCTTGATAGCCTATAGTAGCTGAAAATTCAGATGGAAAGTCACAATATTTCCTTCATGGAGGGGCTGGACAGCGACTGGATATTTTGTCTTAACACCTTTTTCCTAACTTGATACCCTATCATTTTTACTGTCCTATGTGGACTGTAAAGCAGTCAAAGCCCATATAAAAGAGCAATGAATTTATAATGCCTTCATTCTGCATCCATTTCTTACCAAAAAAAAAAAAAAAAGAATAAAATAAGCCAAGTAGCTATGAATATCAGCTGTACCAATTTCAAATACTTTTAGTTCCCAAGGAAAACACAACCAAAACGACCTCATGTACACCAAAAGTCCCCACCAAGGCTATACCAGAGATCCCTTCAAGCAACCCAAGCAGCTTCTCTGCAGCTACCAGGGTTTGGCAAAGGCTGCTCAACAATGACATTTCCTGGCAAAAGAAAAACTGGGCAAGAAGAACTAAACAGTGGTGAGTAGTACTTTATGATTCAGATAAATTGAATTACAAGTCTGGAACACCAAATAAGAAGGAGCTGTAAATAAAGGTCATAAATGTTTCACATCAAGATATACACAAAGAAGCTGTAAAGCAATGTCATGTCTGCATTCTGTCCAAGCATACGTTAAATGAACTCTAAGTTTTGTCACAGTGCTTTCCAAGGTATTAAACACAGCAAATAAATAAAAAATTATAGACCCTTCAGCCAATATAAGCATGTCAGATAAAGACTTCCCATCTAGTGACCAAACAAAATCACTGTCTTTATTTTCCAAAGTAGTTCGTTCCTCTTTGTCTGGCCATTTTCAAGTGTTTGCAAGTCACTGGTTTCCCCAAAAAGTCAATATGTGAAAAGTCACAAAAAAGACTGACCCTTGTGTTATTTTTGACTTTATGCAAACCAGAAAATGCTGATGTAGTCACATTATGGCTTTGTCTCTTACAACTTGGAACTCCACAAAGCACATAAAACTATTACTTTCTGTGGTCTAAATCTCCCCTGAATGCAAACTTCAACAACCTTTAGCAAGGAAATAGTTGAGATTATGATTTCTAGTCCTGCTAAATGCTTTATAAGAATTTTAACTTCCCTACTGAGATCACAATAAAAGTAAATTATTAGGGAGAAAGAAAGTGCCACCAAAACAGCATACTTACTGCAATAAGGTTGACACTTGCAGTGTTTACAGGAGGGAAAACAAACAGAAATTAACTTCTCCCTAAGTCTAAAAGTTTAAAAGAGGCAGTAAAACCTAAAAGCAAAGCCATGGTCTTCCAGCTCTCACTCCACTATCCAAGCCACTTGGTCTCAGTTGCCTTAATTTGATGCCTCAAAGAGAGGTCAAGGTATGGACTGCCTTTCAATCTGAAATATGCTGGAAAAGAGCTGAAGCAAATGTCAACTTCAGCACAAGCAATGCAGCCAACTGATGAATGAACTGAGGGGTTTGGACCCACATTTAATTGAACAGACCAAAAATCTCTTTCAATGGGCTTTGAAAGAAATCTTTAGGGAGAAATATTGGTTCTGCTGGAGTGAGTAGGAGCTTTGAGTTCCTTAAGCGATGAAGTCAACAGTTAAGCAATGAAGCAAGCAGTCCAGAGTTAACCGCAGAAAATATTCAGGGCTTCTCACCTCCAAGTTCAGCTTTCACATTTAAATTCTACTGAGGATAACTACAGTAGTCTGCCAATTCCAATTCGCAAAAAGGCAAGCAGAGCCAGCCAGACTCCTTCTGTGCAATCTGCTGGAGACAGCATCACAAACTTTCTGCCTCTCACTTCCCATCCTCTGAAGTAGCAGACCACCACATCTGACTCACAGGCATAGCACAGGAATGACTCCAGCCACATTAGTGTAGGTGCTCAGACTGCTATGGTAAGGACCACAAATAAACCTTGTAAACAGAGAGGAGAAAAAAACTTCACATTTCTCTTGTTTACAGAAGAGACACTATCCTGCTCCCCAGGAAGCCAATGATAAAACACTCACTGACGTCAACGGGTGTGCATTCAAGACTCAGTTTAGGTTAAAAGTGAGTCATGTTCAAGTAGTAGTTTATGTCTTCCCCTTTGCCCTCTGTATGAAATTGAACAACTCCATCCTCACTAAATCATTCATGTTTGTCAGCTTCCTGCCTCTCCCTGCATGGTGGGATCCAAGCAGCCAAACTGTTTATAGATACACATAGACTTACTTGTGTATGATTTTAATTTTCTTTGGCTCTAGAGAAGAGCAAGGCTTGCCAGGGGTGGTTTCTGTCACTACAGGATTCACTCATTTTCTTCATTCCCATCATATTTGCAAAAGCAGTGGAAGCACATTCAAACTAAGTATTTCGGGACTCTGTGTCCTACCATACCTGTGGGTATGGTAGGACACAGAGTCCTATAATATTTTTGAGAGCTCCCATAAGCCTTCCATAGTTTGAAGAACTTAAGTCAAAGATTTTCAAAAAACACTGGGATTCCTGCAGATAGAAGAAAAGATCTTATCAATTCCTCAAAAAAGCATAAAGCAACAAAGATACATAATTCCCCCTTTATCTCAGAAGTAATTAGGTGCATAACCTTCTTGGTTAGAATTACTCTAAGCCCTGTTTTCATGTGTTTGCATCAATACTTATTAATCGCACAGAAAATGCAGATTGCAGAGCTCTACCCCCACTGATTTTTGCTGAAGCATAGCTGGGCTCTTACAAGTTTATGTCAGTGTTGCCAAATGGCCCTAAAGGGATGGTTTGGAAAGAACTGTTGCTACTGAGATACTGAACACTGACATCAGAGTTAAGCACGAATGCTCACCTTCAACATTCCATTTCAGTTCAACAGCCACAGCTTCAAAAATTTGTTTCCCAAATGATTCAGTCCCATATGCATTCACCTAGAGATTTCCAGCCACTCAGCAAGGTTCCACTGAGTATCTTATTTCCTTTGATTTATGAATCTCTTCAATAGGCAAGAATTGAGGAAAAGCCTGAACACCTTGGAGAAAGTCAGAGAGATATAAATATGCTTATATTTGTTTCAGTATGTGGCAGTTGCTCCTTGTTGAGTGAGCAAGTCTCAAGGACTACAGAAACTGGAAAAACTAATAAAGGAACCATATGGGGAGCAAAGCAATTAGGAGAATATTGACCAAATATCCCTTTTTCTTTCTCACACATATCCATTTTTGATAATAGTCAAAGAAAAAAATAGGTTTTATGCATGAAAGGAAGTTGAGCCTCTCTACCCAGTTTGTTGCGTATTCCTCTATCTGCATAGTGTGACATGGCTCTTTTAGAAGTCACTTATTGAAAATTTCATTATTGTTTCAGCTCAATATTGAGACCAAGTTGGCTAAAATATATGACTTCCTGAATAGCTGCACAGAGCTCTTTGACAGCCTCTTTGCCTCACAGAGATGTTACAGGGGTGGGCTCTTCCCCCTCGCCTTCCCAAATATTTTCTTTATTGTGATCTGAACTTCACAGAAAGATCCAGGAGGGTAGCTGTGCATCAGTCGGGCCCCACGCTGGCTCTCCTCAGGGGTGGGGAGCAGGCACTCCAAAGCTACCCTGCATGGCAAGTGGGGTCTGTCCTAATTACTAACAGACTGACATAACAGGCACCAATCTGAAGATGATTAAGTCTCCCCTGACATCACTCCAGAAGACACTTACTCACCCTCCTCCAGCTTTCCCCTTCCTTTATAGGTGAAGAAAGGCCACAGCTAACATCACTGCTTCTGCAGTAAGGCAAAAAATTAGACGGGAAAGTGATGGCTAACCACACAGCTCCACAGTATAAACTCTGTTAATGAATGTAAACCACTTCTAATGTACAGTTAATAGTTTCTGCTCCTGAAACTGCCAACATCTGCTGATTTATCCTTTAGCTTGCTCACCACCATTTCAAAGACTTATCTTCAAGAAAACAGGGCAGATGAGCACTGTGTCCATTGTCTCAGATTAGTATTTGACTCTTATGCTCTATTAAAATAAAGTGTGCCATGCTTGCCAAGGTTCCCTACACAGACACACTGCAGAAAGAGAGTGAGCTGGAAGCCTCCAAGCACTGCAGTCTTCTCAGAGAGCGCAGCTTTGTTCACAGTCCAGTGAAATGGATCTGTCTGATACGAGCAGACCATCAGTGAGATACCTAGGAGAAGACACCTGTACGGAGAAAGAAGAAGACACAAGCAGAGAAAGCCAGCTAAAGCTGAACGCAGAGAATGCTTCAGCACACTGAATCAATTCTGCCCAGTAACATCAAAGAATATTCTTAAGCAACCCAAAGGAAGTCAGCAGAAAGTCCAGTAACTGAAAGAGTGGAAGACTGCAATATAAGCTGCTGGCATTTACGGAAATTACAAACATAAATCAAATAATAAAATAACACTTTAAAAAAAATTATTTATTAATAAAACATATTTCCATAATCTAGACCATACACTGGCACAGGCAGAAACACATCAGTTTTCACTTTCTCATTCAGGACAATTTATGGTGTCAAATAAAAAAGCCATGAAATTAAGGTAGGTGTCTAGTGAGTATAGCATTTTCTTTAGAGAAATATATACCAACAGATAAGTCTTAATGAAAATAGTTAAGCAGAAGACAATGAAGAGAGGCTTGTCACATGTCCACAGTATTGTCAGAGAACTGGTTCTCGAACTTCACTGAATATTTTCCAGCAATGTACTTAGCATGTGACCTCTCTGTGGCTCCACAGTTTCCCCAACTGTTTTCATAGCTCATAAAACGTTTAGGAAGTGTTTATAAAAACTGCTTGAGGAAACCGTGCCACAAAGAACTCGAGCTTCGCGTCTCAGCAGCGCAGCTTTGATTTAGCTCTCTTCGACGGGATTTCATTTTGCAAATGCCCCACTAACATCTGCATGCAGGCCCTCTTGGGACAGCACCGAGACAGAGCGCAGCTTTATGTATATTACTTGGCCAAGTTCCTCCAGCATGTGATGGTTGACTTCCCTCCCTCATGAAATCACACATGCAAATGTTCCCCATGCATACACTTACTGATGGCCACTTTCAGTGATCTGTGTTGGGAAGAAATATTATGTCATAAACACCATTGCAACATCTGCGGCGGATCCTTTTGGAACCCGACACGGCCCGCCAAGCCCAGAGAGCGCTCTCACATCACAAGCCCGTGACTGACGGTGCTCGACCTGCTGCCCTGCAAGCTCACCCCGGCTTTTTCATGCATGCTCGAGCAGGCTGTTTGGGAACACACAGCCAGAGAAGTGTCACAGACAAGCTCTCAGTATACAGCTCTCTGGAGAATGTTTGCAGAGTGCAACAATGAAACACGATCATGCAAGAACAATGA
Organism: Euphonia xanthogaster; assembly: GCA_034509185.1. Taxonomy (NCBI): domain Eukaryota; kingdom Metazoa; phylum Chordata; class Aves; order Passeriformes; family Fringillidae; genus Euphonia; species Euphonia xanthogaster. The sequence goes on along the minus strand of JAYDZK010000202.1, from coordinate 24,349,047 downwards.
GGTTAAAAACCAACATTTTACAATGCTTAATTAACTAAAACCAACATTCAGAGTGTTCTGGTGGAACTCTAGTCTTCAGCCACAGACTCATGACTTCCTGTGCCTTGGATATTAATTAGCAATTATCAAAAGCCTCTGAATACACTCAGGATAAGGAGATTCACCCCTACAGAAAGACTCTCCATTGAATTTCTATACCGTATCTTTCAAGACAAAAGTCACCAAGAATTCTACTAAATAAAGTGAGAAATCCTTCAGTCATAACATATTTTTCTTATACGTTAAGAAGAAAATTCTACTGGTAAACAAGTAGTAGACATAGTTCTGGTAAACATATTTTAAATATAGCTATCATTAACCTCATTTAAGTACAAAGGGAACATCACATGGCAAACTGATGGCCCTGACTACTTGTCTAAATAGTCATATACTCCACCAAGATCATCTTAAAAGAGTTACGCAAAAAGCTCTGAAATCCTGTTCGTGTATCTATCTTCATACACCTAAACTGGTTACTAAGATTGCTTGTGAAAAAATACCAATACTATATGCAACAAAGTGCCACCAATAACTAGGTCAAAGATTTCATTCTCTTACTGGTAGAGATTAAATATCCTTAAGCAAGACAAGCCCTATTCGTAATAAAAATAAATTATGGCATAGACATAAAACTTTAAGCACATACTTTTGACAGTAGAACTTTTCCAGTTCAAAGCTGCTTTATATACTAAAATAATGTTACTCAAACCCAGGAATTAGTTCTGTGATTTTTGAGTGTCTATTCAAGCATGCACATTCTCACCCCTGTTAATTAATTATCCACTCCTAAGCAGTAAATAAGAAGCAGTCACTACCCTTGAGGAAAAAGCAGGACGTATGTATCAGGTGTTAGACATAAAAACCAGCCTCAACTGTTTATTTGGCTCCCAGGCTTATCCCAGGAATTCAAATGAAGCAGTTGGTGAGAAACAGCTACCCTGTTCCTACCTCTGAGGACCACAGGACTCTTTAGGAGTTGTCAGAAAACACAGCACTGCATCTTTCTTTAGACTTCAAGTTACAACTAAGTTTAAGTCATTCAGATTTTAACTCCATCTAGACAGCCATGAAAAGGGACAGGGGAAAAATGAGTGCCCCTTCTACACTGTCTTTACATCATTTCAGAGGAATGAGTAAACTGTGCTTGTGACAATGAGAAGAAATTGTAGCATGAATCTTTTTTTTTTTTCAATCAGTTCAACAAAAATTTTAAGAAGCCTGTTATTGGCTACCTTTAACCAAAAAAAGACCTCTTCTAATGCACACACATACACTCAGCACACCACACCAGCTCCTTACTTCATTTTTTCTTCCCACTAAAAAAAAGGAGCCTGCAACAGTGCTCTCACTGCCCTCCACCTGAACTGAATGACCCAATCCAAACATTTCTTATTGTCTTGATAGTTAAACAGAGACAGAAAAGGCACGAGCGCTCAGATCTGAGAAAAAAGATGAAATGAAGGAGGTCTGAACTGTGGCAAAGTGTGACCCTTATTGATTGTGGTAGTTTTTAACTTTCTCAGAGTGATCAGCCACAGTGTGCTGCTGGTTGCTACAGTCTATACATCTGAGAACATACCACAATTAACTTAACTTCACAGCTATAGCTTTTGTACTTAAAGGAATGGCCAACATATCCAGTAACAGCTGCAACACTCAAAGCATAGGTTCTAAAAATTAAGCTTTGTGTTTGCTTTGCTGCTTATAAGGTTAACCATGAGAAGGCTCATTTTGCAAACATAGAGGAAAACAAAAAATATCATTCAATAATGATGAAGGAAGGCTTCAGGATATTATTGAATCCCTGCTTATGAAAACCACTGAGAGAATATAAGAGCTGACACATGAGTATCTATGTATAGTATGTAGCTCATGCTCGCTGTGTCTAAAATCCCTACTTCACAACAACCTTGTTTCACAAGAGTAACTTCTTAATGGGCAAAAATCAGGCAAGAATCACATCTGCCTTGTTCAATGGATTGAAAAGTCCCCATATTTTCCAGTCATTGAAATCCTATGATGCAATTCCTTTGGAGCAAAAATCAATCTAGATTTTTTTTTGGGGGGGGGAAAACAACAACCAGCAATCAACCAAAAACAAAACCAAACCCCCAGAACGTGACCATCATTTAAATATCCTATGTTCTGAAAGTCTGTGCTCACCACCTGTCTTGAGAATTAATGCTTTTTTCGCTCCTTAAAAGTCATGTAATCAGATCATAAGTGAACACAATCTAATACTAACATTAAAGAGGATACATCAAAGTCACATTGCCCAATTCCTCATTTCTTAATTAACAAAATATCTACAGACATCACTACTTTTCTCCCCCTACTATCCACCTCTGTACTTAGTTGTCACAGAGGCAGACTTAACATTAGCAACTCTATAACACCATCACATTGCTGTTTGTTTCACTAAGGTCTATAAAGCTATGATAATATCGAAACAAATATCAGCTTTGAGATCTTCCATTCAAATGTGTTTCCTTGCAGTAATTTCTCTATATAGTTGAACTTTTCCTTTGTGCTTCCTTAAAATACTTGTGGCTTTATCAAAATGTCAGCCAACCTACAACTGCTGGAAAGGGTATGATACATGAAGTACACAATTTAAATTTACTGTGCTCAAGAGGGGTAATTCCCTCTTTGCTGAATTAAGCTGAAGCCTTTCAATCATCATTGACAAGCAGGAATGGAAGAGGCAATCAAGACCTAACATTGTTAGGTGTGGAGAGAAATTCACAAGAGGAACTGCTCTGGAAATGTTCTTTGATATAAGACATGACACTTTATGGTCGTAGTGAGATTTTTCTGCACACTGCTTGAAGTTCTTCACCATTCTACAGATTGCTGATATTTAATGTTTTTTTAATATGAGAGAACTCAAGTCTATTTAAGAAATCCCTCTTCAGTTACCTTCACAACACATTTGCTTTATTACTGAGCAGTTAATGCTGCAGACATACTCTCAGATGTCTACAAAATTAATTCACTGTCTTGCTGTAGCTACACTAATGGGCTGTAGCTGAATAGTTTTCTTTTAGATGGAAAATAGATGAAAGAATATTTCTTTAGAGAAAATGAAGTATTTCTATTATAAGTAAAAACTTCTAAATGGATCTTTTTCTTCGGGAGGTTAAAATAGTAAAGTTAAATGAAGATGGGGGAATGAATACTTGGGCAGAACCAAGACTGGGGGGTACAACTCACCAATCAACATGTCTGCAAAGCCAGCAGGATGACAAAGAGCCCTGCTCTCATGGGCTCATTCTGTTCTGTAGTCCTCTCCTTCCATTCCCACCAATGGGGAACCTGCATCCCCCCTTAACAGCTCCTCCAGAGCACCTACCATTTCCCTCACAAAACTGAGCAAAATTAGTAGCTTGTAATGTGCCAAATTCATGAGCTTGTAATGTGCCAAATTCATGAGTAATTGCAAGAAAGGTGTGTGGTGTCTTAACAAAACCAAAATCATAACACCATCCTTCCACCTTAGATAAGAGAAGGAGTGATGTGCACTCAAGCAGAATTCAAAGAAATTTTTTTTGGGTTTTTTTTAAAACAGCATTTCTAAGGTATGATGCATTGTGTCATTACCTTGGGAATCTTCCAATTTTCTATCCCATAAAAGTACGACACTTCAACTGATGTAGAATGTCTCTAACGGGATGGCTGCCCACCACTTAAAAGGAGCCTTGCTTGCTTGACATGGTTATCTTTCTGCCAGCCTTGGAGCACAGGCAGCCTGGTCTCATGTGGTTTCACTTGTGCATTTGTTTCTCCCTTTTTTGCAGATTCCACACCTGAATATGTAATCTTCAGTGGTGGTGTGCGTGCTTGGCCAGAACTGAAACATGCTATGCTCCTGCCTTGCATTTCCCAATGCCTAGAGGAATACCAAGGATTTGGGCAGAGTACTTCTGACCTCCAGCCACCAGCAGCACTTCAGCAAGGTGACTTCTTTTGGAAGAAGTGGGGGAGAAGAGAAAGAGGGAATTCCTTCCTTTTTGCAACCAGTCTAGGACCCTGATAATTTAAGGTAGGGTGATCAAATAATAAACAGAAGTGTCCCATGCCTACTACTCTTGAAAGACAAGATAATTTTATATCAAACATTCTTTCTATGGCTTCCCCACTTTTCATTGCTAAGTATCAAGGTGAAAAAATATTTAAGAAATTATCATACTTGTTTCCTAGGCTCAAAGGTACATATCTACTGTTAAAGAACAAAACTCCATAACATCAGGGACACTAGATGTGCTCCACCTGCCATCAAATCTAATGAAATATCTAGTTTCTCATTGTCTGCTATTCAGAACACATTTTTGACCTGTAGCTCTTGCACCGAGGTCGGGGCAGGAGCAGGCGAGAGGCAGGATCGTAGCAAAGGCAAAGAGGGCTTTATTCAAAAGAACCGCGCGGTTTTTATGGAGTGGTACAATAGCTTCTATCCTATCGGCTAACTAACAGAGACATCTTTCTCACACTCTGTCCTTGAGAGGAACAGAAAAATAAAGAAGAAAAACACCACCTGCAAATTGTTTATACTCAACAAATTATCACATCTTTCCAACTCCCTAAAACTTCTCACAAGCCTCTGTGAAAAACACTTGCCATTTCTCTCTCTCTCTCTCTGTCCCATGGCATCCACATTGACCAAATAATTATTTGCCTTTCTCTTTAATATTGAATAAAAAACTAATTATAAGACTAGTCTGGTTCCTGTTCTTGTTTACAATAGTACAAAATCAGATCAGACCTTAACTTCATTAATTACTTAGTAATCACACTAACCAAAGCAAAATGCCACTCACATTTCCTCTTTCTACATTCCTCTCAGCTACTAAAACATACAATCTTTTGGTTACACCATTGTACAATCCAAGAAACACGAAACCAGTATTTTAAACCCTAACAATGTATATTTCTTTTCTGAGGAACTATAGGACAAGACAACACTGCTTACATTTATTTGTATCCCCATCACTCTATGTGGCAACCCTGAAAGCAGAGCTTCACAGAATTTTATGACCTGACTCTACATTACCCAAAAAAAGTTCTAGTCACCTTTTATGAGTGTTCAGCCTGTAGAAGGGAAATGCTGAGCAATACTGGCTTATCTTTGCTGGAGTAAAAGTCTTTAACTCAAGCCAAAAGCCAAAACAAACTAGAAGTTACAAGAACCTCAAGAGAAGATTCTCCCCAGTACAAGGAAGAGTTTTCTGATAAGACTTTGCCTTGTTCCAAATAACAGAACAGTGCTACACCACAGTGATTTACAGCATGAGTTTCAGTGTGAATGCAGACAAGAAATCCCAGTCCTGCAGTTACTAGTAAGTTTTCAAACACATGAGTCCAGAGAGCAAACTTGTCCAGGTACAGCCAGAATTTTGAGTGCTACACAAAAGCTATTGCTTTGACACCTGATCTCGGCATACTTGTGCATTCCAAACGTAGCAAGTTATTGCTTCCTCACTGATCACTAATACATCTGTATGCTTGCAGTATGCCTGAGGGCAGTTGCAGGCCTCCAGCAGCATTTTAATAAGGCATTATATGTGTATTTTCTGAATTCTATTGAGAAATTTACTCTACAAGACATTCCCAGAAAATAACAGAGGGGGGAAAGCCTCAAAATCCAAATAAAACAAAACAACACCACAAGTGCATCCAAGCCTCCTATTGTCAGTATAAACTAAGGTTGCATTAGATTAGATCCCATTCAGGAAGATGAAACCTGCACCCAGGATGAAGCTGCACACTGATGACAATTTGGCCACCTTAGAGAGCTTTCTGTTAGAAAAAAAAGCCCCTTCAAGAGTCAGAAAGTAGGGAAAGCTGACAGTGAAGCAGCTGCATTTATTTCCAACTGGAATTTGGCTGTCATTCCAAATGGCCCAGTTCATTGTTTTCTAGGGTCAGACATATGATATGGCACCAATATGCTGACTGGTGCTCCATTACTCCTGAATATTAAAGTCCTACTGACCCAAAAGTATCTGTAGATTAGTCAGGAGACTCTCTTTTGCTAGGGAGAATGGTTCTTCTTCAATAAGATGTGCTCACAGTGCCTCCACTTCACTGACTCAAGCACCTAATGTGCCTCACGAAAGAAGAAGACTAAAGAAATACCGGGGATTTATGTATTAAATATTGATTACATTTTTCTTTCATTTGAATAACTCTGAAAAATAGACCCTACTAGGACACATAAGAAACCATTTACTTTTAAAGAAGTGACAGCCCACCAAATGGTTAAAGACAAAAAGCTATGCAAAAAAAGTGCTGTAGCATTGGTCAGTGCTGATATGCAGTCCGTGCTTATCACCTTATGGCAACCCTCCTTGGAGTCAAAAGCTGCCCGTATTTCATGTGAGCCAGAAGGAGGAAAATGCAAACCAGACTTTTCCAAACTATCCTAGAAGACCATGGTTATATCCTCCCTTCTACCTCCATCATGAGCTCACTTGCAACCTGTCAAACACATGGCCACATTTGACATTTTACAAGTATCAAGCCTGCCAGCCTCACCTGTGGGGCAGTAGGTGAGCACCAACTGGATGTCCACAAACTGACCACAGATTTCTCACCTGAACATGCTAATTTCCATACGGATACAAGTCTTGTCAGGGAAGCACAGCAGTGGTACAGAACTGATGTTTAGAGTTTTTCTGTTCTGTGTTCCTCCTCCTCTTCCCAACAAAATTTGGTGGTTGGAGTATGAAATTAATTTGGGGCTAAAGGCAGCCACCTTGCTTTTTGCCCAAAGTGCAGGATGCTTTCTTCATGTACTCAGAACCACTTGGCTTTCAGTGACGTGTGTAGGAGTACATGGTGTTAAGTATAGGTGTTAATTAAATGGGACTTGCCTGATGAGGAACAGGGCTTTCACTGAGAAGAGATAGTGGTGTTTCTGGATATACAAGTTACTTACATGTTTTAAATAGAACATTGCAGTTTGTCAGTCACATACTCATGCAGAAAATGTTTATTATTCAGAGTTCCTCCTACTCAAAAAGAAGTTGTATTGAGTCAGGGAAAACCCAATGGCATCATTTCAAGTTATTGAAGAGAGATCTATCAATGTTAACAAAAATACTTAAATTCATTCTAGGAATTAAACAATTTGTCTGAGAAGACTGAAATATTTTAAATTCGTTAAGGTTTACTGATTCCACAAATTATTTTTTGCTTTTAAACCCTCTAAATGGTAATGAAGATATCTTAATTTCCCTAAGGAATTCAAACCGTGTTGTTTCTTTTAGAATCATGTTGAGAACACACTTCTGAATAACTTTCACTTACTGAACACCAGCCTTGAAGGTAAGCAATTTTTTTAACCCTTGCTTTGCACAAGGACTACAAGACACACACCCCTTGCTATTCTACTCCATTCTCCTTTCCTCTAGTCCTCACCCTGAGGAATTTTCCTGTATTATTTTATGGAAATATCAAAATAAAAACTAAGTGGGTAACTGGACAGTGCACTAGGTAAATCTTTTAACTTACCCTGGTTTCAGGCCCACCCAAGGGTCTGAAGAGAAGGAAACCAGGTGGTCTAACCTAAGTCCCATGGCAGAGATATGCTATATTGCCAAAGCAAAATAAGTGATCCTACAGAATCTGAAACATATCTGTTGACTCTTTGCAACGAAATGAAAGCTGAAATGAATGGAAATTAAATTATCTCCTCCCCCCAGAGACAGTCATCTTCCCAGGTCAGGGGTATGCAAAGGAAATATGAGTTCCCATTTCATGGCTTGCACCATAGCTATGACTAGACAGACAATATCTCCTTTTTTTTTTTTTCTCTCCCACCCCACCATCCTGACTTGGATCTTCCAAATATTCCTCATAACAGAATTATTACAATACAGAGGAGGAAAAAATAATATGCAGATTTAAACAAAGCATTACTTTTGCAAATGTGCTGAAACTGAAAATTGTGTAGTTTTGTATAAAGGAAGAGCATATTGTCACATAACCTCACTGAAACATATGGTTTGCATTCATTCTCAAAAATGAAAAACAAAGAATTGAAAAATAATTACGAAATTTTTCAGAAATTTTTGGTGGGAATCAGAAAAGAAGAGACATGGCAAAAGAAAACAGACTGTCAGATTTGCAACTGCAAGCTAGCTGAGAATAGATACATTCAAAAACAAGCTTATGTTTCACAAATATTTACAGTAGATGAAAAGCCTAAAGGTTTTACTTAAAAAAACCCAAACAAATAAACAGGAAGAAGCACAGTTTCATCATTAAGACCAGCATGAAAATTTCTAAGCTTTAATGAATTTGCAAGTCCTGCCTAGTTCCCCTTGCAGTGATTTAATCAGAATTCAAGTTCAGTATTAACAAAGATGAGTTATACCATGTGTAATCTGTAAACATACATAGAAACCAAAAAATGTAACGCAAAAACATTTTAATGCTTGCAATAGTTTAAAAGTTTGATTATTTTTCTCCAACACTGTGACCAAATTACCTTCCAGATGATCAATAATTTTTCTTGTGAATTTATCCTGTTTTATTAACTATCAGAAAACTGCATGATGTACAAAGTTACTGGTCTATGGTGTAGGGTTTTGGATCACTGAAATTGAAGAATGAAATATCTTGGCCTGTGATAGAGCAGCTATGAATCCATCAATTAATATTGGGGTTTTTATTCACACTAGCCACAAAATAGGTACAGAGAATAATACCTGCTGAACAGTAGTAACCAACAAACGATCAGTAATACAATCGCTTCTGATTGTCTACACATACCTTTCAACCAGCTTGTTCACTAAAGAAATGGTTTTTGTCTTAAAGATGTTAATGATTAAGGCATGTTTGTTTTGCTTACTTGATCCAGGCAGTAATCCATATAAAATTGACACCAATAATAAGGCAATGTAAATTGACTCAATTCCTCACCTTTTACGACATTAAAGAAACAACCCTATATTTAAGCCATTCATTTCTATTACAAAGAGATGCAGGAGTGAGTTCCATTTCCTTCCCTTTTTGTTGCTTAAATCTTGCCACCAATCTCAAAAATGCAGGAGTCTCAGAGGTTTCTGTAGTAGCCCTCAGTGTTCCTGCTCAGACTGCCACAGAGGAGGACCAGCACTCTCTAGCTCTGTCCTGCATGCTCACGTGTCTGTGCCTTTATTCAGGAAAGAAGTTTAGTTTATTCTTATCCAAGATGATTTCCACTGTGCATGCTGAAACTCTGTTTCTAGTTAGTCCAACACTTGACTATATTGTTAAAAATATGTAAGAACATTTTTGCAGGACTTGAATATGAAAGTCTTCTAAGTCAACAGGAAAACAAAAATATGGATATAGTAAAAGAAACAGTTTCCAGGGAAAAGACACACACTTTTCAAAGCTTGTTTCCTTGGATCCTTTATGACCTGATTTTGATAGAAGCAGTCAAGTGGAATTTGATTTTACTTTTTCCTTTTCCTAAGGAGTGTTGGGGTGCTGCCCATAACAGTGAGCTCAGCTGCATGAGAAGCTGCAGTGGGTTTGTGACCATGTATACAAACAGAGCCTGAGAAACCACATCTGTCCTGTCTTTGGGGTCTTCTATGGAGAGGAGCTGATGACAGCTCAAGCAAATACAGGCCGTTTCACTACGGACAAATCCCTTTGTGGCGCACACTTCTGCTATTACAAAAGTAAAAATAACAAAAACGCTCTATCCAACTACAGCATGCCAAGATAAAATAAGTAAATAAACTGGCTCCTCCCTCCCAAAACAAGTCCAACGAGTGCCTAGATACTCCAGTGCTGCAGCTGTATGGTCATCATGATAGTTGAGCTTATCCATCTTAGCCTGAATTTACTCTCTGGCATGGAATTGTTCATCCCGTGAGACTGGTTTTATGTTCAAAGCATTCTCAAAGCTTTGTTGCCTTTGTGGCACATTTTGTATCCATCAACATCAAGCCACAAGCTCCATTTTTTCCTTGTTAATTATGCTTATGCTGCTCTGCTCTGGCTTTGTTCATTGCAGAGCTTTGATAAATGAGTTTTCTGCCCCCATCATTATGAGGACACAGAGAGAATTCCCATCCAGTCCAAAATTAAATGATGAAAATAAGGAAATAGTTTGGTTTTTATATTAGAAATTGATGAAGTGTGCAAGAGAGGGAGGGTAGAGGAAAAAAAAAAAAAGAAAAAGGAAAAAAAAAAAAGAAAAGGAAAAAATTCCCAGAATTAACCAGACTTGACCAGCAGCTCTGACTTCCTGGAGCCACTCAGGTCATCCAGCTCTGGATATGCTTCCAGCTATAAAGCAACTTTTCACTTCATTTTTGCACCAGTGGGCTGAGAACCTTTACTGCTCTGCCTAGGGTTAGGCTCAGCATTAGGGTTGAGAAAGCCACAAAGCCCAGAGCTCCAGGGACACTGAAACTCCAAAACCCCTGCCAAGGGCAGCACAGCACTGCCCCAGCACTGCTCCCTCCACGCTGTGCTCCATGGCACCTCAGCCTGGAAAAATGCTGCTTTTACTGCTCAGCTTAGGGTTAGGCTTGAGTAAAACACATTGCCTGGAGCTCCATGGACACTGCAACTACCAAAGTCTTCACAGTCTGAAAAACTGTAAAGCTCCTCTTATTGGGATAACTTTTCTTTTGGGTGCACCTTGTTTCCTCTGTTTGATAACTGCACAAGTGCTGCATGAAAACTACTCAAGTGCCACAAGACCACTAGGAGACGTCCTGGCTTTGTGACCAAGTGACCCATTCACATTTAAAATTAACTCTCTGCTCAGAATTGTATTTCAAATATTCTAACATTGCAGCTACTGTATATCAGCTCACTTCTACCTTCTTTACTGAAAAAACCACACAAAGTTAAATTCTGCATAAAGAGTACTGTGCCCTCTCCTTCCAACACCCATGAAGGAGTAAAACAGAAGGGACTGGTGGGCTAGTGATGAGGAAGGTAGAGAAAGAAAAAAACCCTGAAGTCCTTAAAAGCACAAGCCCCTGACTGCTCGGTTATTAACTAATGACAAGGTCTTTATGAGGATGGTGGCCCCTGCTTCTTATGGAGGAAGTAAACTGCATGTGGGTTGTAACTAGTAAAATTACTGTGGCCTGCACAGATTGATTTGATGACAGGAAAGCAAGAACACTATAAAGAAAAGTGATTTCAGATTGCTTTGCATAACCAGCTTAAGCAGGTATAACATAATGACAAAACATGTTCCAACAGCAGCAGTCACCTGGCCACTCAGGCCACTCCAGGCTCCAAAGTCAGGTGTAGGGCAGCTCACTTGAAGCCAGGACAGGAGGACAGGCTATTCCAGGTCCCTGCTCACCAGAGGCAGCATTTGTGAAGCTGTGTTTTCCTGTGCTCTTTGCCCAGGCCATGCTTAGAACAGGGAACATCATGAGCAGCAGAGCTCACATCAGAGAGCAGTAGCACAATACCATGGCTAAGAGGGGGCATGTTTCTTTCACTTATTATGTTAATTCCTTCTTTTTGTCTGTTTTCTGTCAAACAAAACATCCTTCACTTTTTACTAACACATTACAACAAAATGTACCTAGAGGGACATCCAGCTGTGTTTAAGTTCACTTAATTTCCTTGTTCTCAGGAAACTTTGTGAGTTTCAGGCGTGGTATAAATAAGGAAGCAAACCAGACTTGATTTAGAACAAGAATCCTGGTGTTGGTGTTCCCATGAGCTGCGTCCTTTATTCTTCATCTGTTTCTCTCTCTATATCTGATTTTTCCAAAGCTCCCACTAACAGGATGGTGCAGCCTTTAAATTTTGCTAACTGCAAATCACTGTTGCTCTGGGTGAAACAAATGAAGTTTTCCTCTGTATTCTACATTGCCAAGCACTTTTACCTGCTGATTTAGACTTGGATATCCATTGCAAACAAGGCAGCAATATCTTGTATGAAACAGATATCTCAGGAATAAATATAATTGGACAAATTCTGCATTGAAAGAAATACTGTGCAACGTCTCAGGATTAAATGGGCTCGCGTGTAGATGCAAGGCACCTAAAATATGGTGCAATTTGCTTTGAAATGACTGAGAGGAAGATGCAGGTTTCTGGGGCAATCAAAACTGCTACAAGTGTCCCTCCTGCCTGACCAGGTCATACAGGCTGTTCTGTGAATGCACACCATGGGCAGTGGGGCCACGCAGAGGCCTTTTCTAGCCCTTCCTTCAAATCAGTCTCAGGTGAAGCAATTCAGACTAAAGGTGGTACAGCCACTGCGTGCCCCTTAAGCACATGCATCAATGTCCTCTGCATGACTGGACTTCTCTGACCTTATGCTTCTCATGTCCGACATCTGTTCCCCCTGTTTTCATAAAAAGCCCCTCTCACTCTACATTTTAGTAATTTGCCTGAGCCATCCTTTTGGGATACTCCCATTTCACATGCATGAGTGAGCTTTATTAATCCAACAATTTCTGTTAACAAGTTGGTGCCACTTGACGGTTCAGCCACCATGAATGGAATTCCTAAATATCTAACATTACAGAAAATTAATTTAGTTAAATATGCATATGAAAAAAGCAAAACAGATGAAACTGATAAGTATGGTTTCAGCTCAGCAATTACCCAGTTGCACAGCATTATCACAGTTTTCTTCATTTTCATCACAGCAGATGTGCCTACTAGATGCCCATACCAGCTTTGTATGCATTTGCATGCACACAAAAGGGATCTTATTTTCTCAGTCCTAAGTTCTCTCACTGGTCTGAAGGAAGCAGGGAAGTAAAGCTGAATAACTCTAGCAAGTATTATCTGCTCTAATGTGAATGTCTTTGAATTCTTTATTTTAGAGCGGTGGATAACTTTAATTAAGTAATGCTTGTATTTTAAAGGTAAACAAATATATTGATTTTCCAAATACTTATTTGGAGCTATGGTGTTTCTTTTGAGTTTTGATTTCCTGATAATGGAGAAAACAGTCAACAGAAAACTCAACAGTCTCCTTATTGAAATCACTTTCATACCATTGCAGAGTATAAAAACCAGCTACAGTACACTAAACCCAGAAACATAGGAAGCCACATCAAAGTCAGAGTATTTTGGTGTCTTTGCTGATGCTTATGTCTTCTCTTCATACACTTAGGTCAGGAAAAGCCCTGAATTCACCCTATGCCTAAGAAAAGGGATTGGAAAAAGTTAAAGGGAGGGTTGTTCCAAAATAAAAATAGAGTTTACAAAGTGTGGTGACTTGTGTAACATGCTTTCTGCTTTACAGACATGCAAGCCAGGCACATCTGATATTCAGCTGGCTTTTTTTCACACAAGATAGTGGGATTATATCAAACACACTGTGGCTCACCACAGCAGAAAGGGAGGTGTGCCACATGACTTTCATTTGACCAACATGAGTAAACATGTCACTAAAAGCTTTCTTAGGAAACATTGTCTTCTTGAAATAAAAAACATATTTTGAAAGAGAGCCCACAACAGAAGTCATGGAATCTTTGGTCTTTGCGTAACATGGAACATTTTCTGGGGTAACCATCATGGTGCAAGTCCTCAGGACTGCCTGCTTGCTGGCCTTCAAGTAACAATGCACAAGGGTTTCAGATACTCCATGTTTGGCTGCTGTAAAAGGTACCTTGGAATATCAGGGAAACTGAAGCGCAGCTACAGTGGCTATTAGTTTTTGTGCTGGCAGTGGCCCAGACTGTGCTCATTTTACTCACAGGAGCCATCCAGCTGAGGTCAACGTGATGTCTCACAGGGACAGAGTGCACAGGACTTGGCACCGAGTGTTGCAGAAGTGCAGATGTGGAAACTACTCTACAGCCAGAGACAAACAGGATTCACAAGGCAAGGAAGGTTTTGAAGTTGTTTCTGCTGACCTGTTTCTGCCCAGAGACCCAACCAGACAACCACAACTCCCTCACCGCAGAGTTCATTGCTTGTGGGTTATTTATTTATGGTTTCAATAACCTCTGTCCCAAGAGCTCCCCAGTTCAACAGGGTCCACTGACATTTTTCTGAGCACCTACTGCAAGCCAGGTCCAACTATTAGGCCTTGAAGAGAGAATGTAATTAAGATTCACAGTTCCCACAAGAGCACCTTAACGTGTTCGCATTTCCCTACATCCACAGTACAGGAGAGTATTTTTCCCAAGACATTATGTGGAATCTCAGGCAGTTTTGTTACTCAACATTAACCTTCCAATGCTATTCCTGATAAATCACCCCCATACCAGAAATGAGATCTTAAAGGTTAAGTTTTAATTATTTATTTAACAAGCCAAGTTGTGGAAACATTGAGCAGCTGTATTATTTTCCACATTTTTTCAAATTAATCAATCGATTCACTTTGAGTAGATGCTCTCAGATGTCTCAGCTTCTTATGTAGTATGAAGGACCTGGATAATGGTGTGAAAAACCTCTGAACAACTGCAATTTTATGAATTTTCATTCCATTTGGAACACATCGCAGTCAACAAGTTGGAAACTCCACCAGTTTTGACTTGTGGAGTGTTTCTGTGATTTTTCTCTCTCTGAGGGCATTTTTTACTCTCCCCAAAGAAATCAGGAGTTCCGACCTGCAGCTCCAGATGGATCACTAGAGGCAAAGATCACCTGCAGTGTAGCTTACTACATATGCTACTCCCACGAGCATACACTCTGCTTAAGTACTCTTTCCAAGTTCTTCCTTGATGGTGTTTGTTTTCAGAACATCCCTTCAAGGGCAACTTCAAAACCACAGAAAGGGAAAACATTATAATCTACTACTGACTGTGAATTGCACTATCAGTTTGGGAGAGAGAATAAAAGAAAGACAAAGAGTACTACCCCTGCTCACTCACAGAGGAATTAGGCATCTCCACCAAGAAACAGCTAACAGAAATTGCTTCAACCTGGCTACGTTAAAAGCTGAAAAGATGCTTTGTGGCTATGCAATGTTATCAAGACTGAGCTGTTAACATTTTCCCATTAATTTACATTACTTGCTACAGAGCTGACCCTAGCAAACTATTTGCAGAGTGCATTTGCATTACCTGGGTAACTCTGGACAAACCTAAGTAGCCCACTTGCTTTGGAATTCCAGAGGATTTCTCAGACCCATGTTGAATGAATTCTGTACATGTGAAGTTATTTGGAACTTTTTATCAGTGGGTATAGTCTGATTACAGGGCAATAGAATAAAACACTAACACTAGCATCTGACATCTCACTTGTTTGATGGTTCAGCTCTTTTCTGCAGCTGTAAAACAACTAAAGCGCATCCTACTAGATTTGTTACAGGCCTCCCACTTGCCATATGAAGTCTGAGAAGAGCCTTGAGCTAATAATCCCAAAGAACACTCCCATAACCTAGCCCTGGGCAAAATTTACACTGATCCTTCATACTGCAATCAATCCTTGTTTAGTTTTGTAGTCACAGTCTGACAGCATCTGCCTTCTGTCAGCTACAGGAAGCCATATGTGACATTGGGCACTAGAAAGCAGACAAGTTTTGCATTTTCATAGGTTACACCACATATTCAGGACATCACAAATGAAGAGACAGGTTTGGTTAATATTAATCACGGACAGGACTTTGTTCTATAACACCAGAAGTTTAGACTTGATTGAAGCCAGGCACTACAAAAGAGTCTCTTAACAACTGACTCAACTCCTATAGGAACAGCACTTCTATTCAGTCTATGGGTATAGATGTTTGCACTGGTCAATTAACATAATTATTTATAACAATCTCTGCTGGTTTATCTTCCACAGGTAGCACAGCAGAAGAGTAACAATTCCAAATTATGGTTGTTACACAAAATTGCCTCTTAAGAGCCGACTCAACTCCTACAAGAACAGCGCTCCCATTCAAGTGCTAATGACAACAAAGCATATTTTGAACATACACCAGAGTCCACCAAAGTGACTCACGCTTTTACTCTTCTGGTTTAGGCTTTTCTGTGAACCTTGGCTATCCTCCACCTTTCCCCCAGTCTATGACAGAAGGAGAGAGCAAACATTTCTGACACGATGGCAAAAATTATTGGCTGTTCAGTCATACCTGCCATGCTGGGATAGAGCTCATAAAGAAATAAAGCTTTTTGGAAGGCCTGCAGGACCAAAGTCCTTGCAGGGCCCATGTTAAATATTAACAGCATGAATGGTCTTGTGTCAGCTCTTGGGTGATCCTGCTTAGCATTTGCTCTTGCCTCCATTTCTCTAGGAAAGTGGGGTTCTGGTAAGACACCTTGTTAGCCTTGCAAACTAGTGCAAAAACAGTGTAGGGAGAGCACTTCCAGTCAAGTTCAGGGGGCTCAGGTCAGCTCTGCTTCTCGACATCATTACCTCACACAGACAGTTCTCCCACCACCATGCAGCTTTAGCTCTAATGCCTGGCCAACAATATATAGGCATAATAGCTCCTTGGATGGTGTTACCCTTTCCAGGGCAGCCATACTTGGAGCCCTGCTTTTCCTGATCCAAAATGTGATTGTGTTTGCATTTTTTTATTTGCATGTAAAGAGGCATTTTGGCTTCTTCTGCTAACTGCTCTAGCAGCTTGGAAAGGAATTTTTAGCTTGTTTTGTTCCTCTTTTTTTTTTTTTTTCCCAGGCATCTCCATTCTCTAAGTCAATTTACGAGAACAATCCCTTGTAAATGTTGCCTCTCATATTTATTGTACTTTCCTAATTATCCCACTCTTTGCAGTATTTCAGGCACCCTGTATACATACCTTGCCTAGCAGCTACATGCTGTTGCTGACATCAGCATAACATCCTTGGCGAGAAATGATGCTAGTTAGAAATATAAAGCAACAATAATAAATTCAAGGAAAAAAATGCAAAAATGCTGCATGACCTCCCTGACAAACTGCTGTAATGGTCTGAAAACTGCAGATGTTTTTCCACTAAGTTTTTACAATGTTTGTTTTGAAATGATTCTTTTCAAAATCATGTTGTTTTCCTGTTGTAATTTCTGCAAAGCAGATGTGACATCTTGGGCTTAAGGGCTTTAAGCTGATTTTGATGGCTCAGTCTTGCTGCTATTCAGGGAGCACAAAAAATTCTCCTGCAGTGGAATGGGATTCTCTGCATAAAGAACAAAGAATCACCTGGGAGGAAAGGGGTTGTCCTCACTGTCAGTGATGGGACTTGGCTGTTGGATTTAGGGAAAAGGTCCATCTACTGCCTAGTCCCATACGGCTAGTTCTCAGAAACTGGAAGAACACAATGGGCCATATCAACTGGCCTAACACATCTCTATTTCCAGCAGCCTAAGGTCACTCATACGCACACAGACTAGTGTTACAGCAGAATTGTGTCTGAGAATGGGAGCAGCATTGATTGCACAAGCATTTACAAGATAATTCTTTCTCCTAAAATTAAAAAAATCTGCAGGACAGTTAGGAGCTGGATCAAATAGATTACCCTCTCGTATAACCAAGTTACAGTCAGAGCAGAATGAAAGCTTTCTGCCATCATATGTTCTCAGAACAACTAGGAGAAAAGCTATGAATGTCCAGCTGGTGAGAGTGATCAGGAATCATAAATGCCTTGTCTGCCTGCCAGTTAAGCTGCAAATAGCTTCAGTGAAGTGAAGAACAAAGTTGTGTATTTTTTCCTCAGTGTACAGTCTTAGGTTTCACTGAAATCTACAAACCAGGCAGGTTTATACCCACAAAACCAGGTGGTTCCTATGTAGTAGAACAGGAATAATAAAGAAGCTGATTTTTCTTCCTTCTGCATAGCCCTGCTACCCAGCTCATCCTCAAGGCCCTCTTACAGACTCCCACCTTTCAGCATAGATCTCCCTGGGCAGGGAGTTGTACTTGTGGTTGCCATTCAAAGCCTTTTGTGATGAGTACAGATGTTTTTCTAGAGTTGGCCAGAGAGGCTGTGGCTCGGACAGTGCAGTGAACTTTAACACGCATCAAACACAGCTCCAAGACAGAGCAATATACCTTATGGAGGCAAAACAAAAGACAAATAATGATGGATGGCTGTATTAGGTCCTCAAGTACTTCTCATTAGAGCATCTTACCACATCTGAGAGAGCCAATAGCACAGAAACATTAAAAATGGCAATTTTGGAGCTGCCTGGATGATTTAGATGTTCATTAATTTTCAAATGTGCTTGACAGGTCAAATGCTGCCTATAAATTTCCAGTGATGATTCAAGGGCTGTACAGCTAAGATTGAAAGAAAATTATAGCTATAAGTAGACAGTAGGAACTGAAATAAGAACTTAACCTAGGGTGGCAGGCAATAAACCTAGAATAAGCTTATTTGATTTTTCAGTATAAAAATAGCCTTTTTTTTTTTTTTAAGGCTTTTTCTCTTTTTACACATGCTGAAAAGGAAGCTGCACAATGCAGAACAATGAGACTTCATCAAATCCAACGTTCAACAAAATGCTGTTATTGGTGTTACTCTAATTCAAATCTTTGTGTCAGTATTTTATTTCTTTTGCACCATGAATCAGAGACAAGACAGCAAGTAGTGTAGTCCCATAAGGAATAAATAAGGCAGCTCTATAGTCAAACTGAGCCCTCCACCTCCCTAAGGATTGTTCTTTCCAAGCTGTTCAAATATTGAATAACTCCAGAATATAATTACCCCTTGTATTCCATCATGTGCCAAAGTTAAACTAACCAAGCATTGTAATGTAATATAGTTCCTTGAACCAGCTAAATTTTCACATTGTTTATCGCTCTGCCATATGTAAAAGGACCACCCAAACAGAATATCAGGTAAAGGTTATTGTCCATGCTCAGCAAAAAGGGAGGTGCTGGAGAAGAGGCTGAAGATGACACAGTAGTAAGGTGATTTAGTGACACACAAAAGAGTTGGAAGATTTCTGCTTTTTTCCTGGTAATAGCCACTGACAACTGTAAGAAAAGCAGTCACATAACTTGTTTGGCCTTGAGTCAGTACTTTCTTTGTAAATTGGTGGCAACCCCATTGAAATGCATCTGTTGCCTGAAGGCTTTTTGAGGAAGACAAAACCCACAACATTATATTAAAATAAAACTCGATTTTAATTTCAGAAAATGGTGAGGGTTTTTTCCTTAGTGTCAAAGATAACAAAAGTAGAACACGCTACTTTCAAGCAATCACATAGAATTCATTTGTCTAAAATGTAATATAATAATTTGGTTTAAGGTCAAAAAGGATAATATTCCATCCACTTAATCTGATGCTAATAAATATCCTTCTCTTTCACATCAATGAAAAAAGTTTTAAATTAAGAGATGCTATCTGAATCTGGGACTATAACCAGGTACTCAAGATTTTTTTCCTTTCCAGATAAACACTGAACTCTGAGACATGTTAAAGTAAGAAAACACTAAGTAATCTGTTGAGACCAAAAAAGTTACATTCATAGATACCTTTATGGAGGGTGTTTTAAAGACCATGTGGGGAAAAGCTGATGAATTTACCAGGATATTTTCTTAATGAGGGTCATATTAAAGACTAGGGTTCTTTAAAAAAAAAAAATTGTCAGTGCCCACTAAGCTTAGAATATGGTATTTCCTGTCTGTTTCAGTTCAGATCAGTATCAGAACACAATTTTTCTGCATTTTCTGCTCTGAAGTCCTTCCACAGCCATTGTCTGGGATACAAGGTAAGACAAAGCATGAAATGGATTTTCCATATGCAGTGGAAAGGTCACCACCATTATTCAGTTTAAACAAATAGTGAGACATTATTATTTACTGTTGATAGACAAGAGTGAACCAGAGTCTCAGAACTTCTGATCCTAGTGCTGTATAGCACCATCCTCAGACAGGTCACTCACGCAGTGATCCTCAGAAGATGCCTGAGTACCAAACTTTCAGTGGATTTAAGGGCTCACATCCCAATCCAGAGAAGCACTGGATAGTAACCTGTGGCTTTCTAGACCAGAATTTCAATTCATGTGCTTTCCTTTCAGTCTGCAAAAATGGACAGAAAACTGTAAGAAAAGGTCAAAAGAAATTCCTACAAGACTGGGAATAAGATTCCCCAAAATCTCATGTTGTTGTCTTAAGTGGAGTGCCTGGATACCTTCTGTGCAACTCCAGCCTTAGTTTCTTTTTAAGCCTACAGACACAGAACTCCAAACGTGGCTCTGACATACCATTAGCTTCTTTCCTGGCCATTCACACCACAGCACTGGAAAAACACAACTATGAGGCTTTCTATTTGAACTTTCAGGAAGAGAACAGAGATCCAAATGGTAAAAGAGAATTATGTGAACCAGCAGCAAAAATCGCCCTCTAGAAGAAGGGGGTGATGGAGTCTCAGTTTGGTTCAAGAACCATAGAATGGTTGAGACTTGCACATGTCAGCACTTGCACATGTCAGCAGATCATACATTTGAAAAGTTGTAAACTGAGGTGACAAAACTGAGGGAGGCGTGAGGAGAATTCTTGCATCATTGTGCATAAACAATTGGCTTCAACACACCAGGTTGCTACCAGGTAAGCCTCAGAAAGATCCTAGGAATTCTTATGATCTCAACTTCCTAGAGACAAGAGCAAGATGAAAAATAACAAACATTTGTCAGAACCAGCCTCAACCCATCTGCAAGCCTGAGCACATCCACAGTGAGAGGGCATTTCACCACAGTAAGGAGCCATACCCCTAGGACAGCTAATGAAGGTGTAATGGACCGTGCTGAAGAAGGGGAACATTTATCCTACACTTTGTAGGCTTTTATGCTGCTAAAAGCACTTTATAAATTCCTCTGGCACCAGGAGCTACATAAGGAAAACATAAGTTGTTCTATATGAGTGTAAGAGTTATTAAAGCTTTCAAGGAAAGCTCAAACTCAGTGCTTATAATACGTTTCCAATAAAAGGAGAGATAAAAAGAGGAAGAGAGATTTTTGTATGCAACAATCCTCATTTCAAGCCATCTGTACCCTCTGAAAGGACTTGCTCTACACAGACTGTTCTTCAAAAGCCATGTAACCCAGTTCCAGATGATGGGATCGTCGCTACAATTTTGCATCAGCGCACTAATGAAAATGCCAAAACCCAAAATTAACAACCAACTAAAATGAAAAAAGCTCACACCCATCTTTGCCCACTTACTTTGTGGCACTCAACTCAAGCATATGAAAGAACCCCAATTTTTAAACCTTCTTTCTATACAACCCCCGCTCGGTTCATTGCACAATCTTGAATATGCCATCAGAGCTGACATATGCATTTCTGAGGAGAATAAGTTTGTGGGGGGTGGGGGGGGGGGGAAATCCCCAAAAACCCAGATTAAGAATTAACTGGCTTTTGGGGGGTTTCTGCAGAGCAGTTGTAATCTGACATTTAGTTTGCCTGCATGGTAAAAAAGCCTCAGCTGCTGTCACTGGCTGCATGTAATAAAGAGAGGCTGTGTTTTGCTCTGTTTAGACAGAGTTACACCAAGCTGCTTTAAGCCACTGTAGAATTTAACATCAATGTGCCTCTTTGAAACACAATAACATCATAATTAGGGCTGGCAAGTCACTTGCTACTCATTAGTTAAGAGGAACAGAAGCAAACTTAAGTTGTATTTAAGTTGACTGTTTGTTGTGTATTGAAAGCAAGCCAGCTATTCTCACCAGTGGCAGACAAAGTCTACAGACGTAAATAAATATGCATTAAAGTGTTTATTTATGAACAAATGCATGGACTTTGAAACAAAGATACCTCAGAGAACATTGCTGACAGGCACTATGTATCCTTCTAACCTTGAAATAACCAAATGCTAAATGCAGTGGCCACATGATATTTTTAATTCTTAAAATACAGCACTGACGACAATTAATACATGTGTGTATAGACGTGACTAAAGTTTAAAATTTAAGAAGAAAAAAACACTTGAGAATAGAGAAGATGGGTTTCCATAAGAGTGAGGGTCCAAAATATTCTTTAGCAAGAATTGTAGGTGACCTGAGATAGTTTGGCTTTCCAAAACAATGGAAAGTGTGTATAAACAGCAGTAACTAAGTAGCAATATTACTAACACATCAGTCTCAATTGTTTTGATGTAAACATATTCTTCTTAAATAATTATTTCTACTTGGAAAATATCTATTTGTGGTACACAAAGAGCTTTTAGACAATGTGCGATTAAAATCAACTTCTAAACTGGAAAATCTTCATTAAGCACACACAAAAAATTAAGATGCAAGTAGGTCACCCTTCACTCTTACAAATTTCTCAAGCTGTCATCCAAACAGCACATAATCAGGAGTGCTGTGTTTCAGAAAACTAGACTCCAAGAAGGAAGACATTCAAACTTTCAGGAAACTGGCCAAGGCTTGCAAATATGGGATTGATTTCTTGCTCTCACAAGGATTTCCAGTGTATCTTGGCTAACGTTACCAAAGGGATTCCAAAAATCTAAAAATCAGACTTGGTAACAAATTTAGCATCAAATATTCATCAAAGAGCATTTGCTTGACTTAGAAGCACCCAAGACCATCAGCACGTATTCTTGCTAGCTTCCAATTAATAAAACTCTCTGGTTTAGAGTGAAACAATGACATCTTAGCCCTACCACAGAGGGACAACTATCTTCTAGTGGCACCCCCAAGGGACAGCCTCTGGGAGCCTGGGCAGCAGGCATCCATCACCCACCCCAAATGATGCTCCCATTCCTGCTCTTCTTCCATATGCTCAAGGTGGGGCACACACAGACAGACTTCCTGCCCACACGCAACAAAAGTAAACTGTACCTGGGGTGCCAAAATTGCAGTTGCCACACCAGCTCTGTGGGGTCTGCCTTGCACTTCCACACCACTGTCTTGGAGAAAGCAGAAAGGTCCAGATGAGCTCCTCAGGCACTGCAGGAATAGGGCCACACTACACAGATGGAAAATATCCCCATTTGGGATATAGCCACAGAGGGTAAGGAGTGGAGAGTCTTGTGCAGCAAGTGTTTAGAAACTTTTCTAGGCCATTGTCCAAGGGGAGAACAAACCCTGGGGATTGCAGCATTTTCTAGCAGAGGAAAATCCATCAGTTGTATAAAAATGTCCTGACAGTTTGGCACACCTGTAGTTAAGGACTTCAGTGAATAACACCACTTCACAGTAAAATGTGTTTTCTATTGTGTTGCACTAAGCCAATATTTAGATTAATTTTACTTGACATTTTCCACTTCATATCATTACTTTTTTCATCAAAATGGA
>JAYDZK010000202.1:24313117-24325796 GCA_034509185.1 Euphonia xanthogaster | reverse complement strand
AAATGGAAAAAAAGTAATAAGATGGATTCCCCCGAGCAACATTTTTCCAGTGTGAAGAATTTGTATAAGGGATTCTGGCCAAGGTACAAATTTCATATAAAACAATCGAATGCAATTTTATCTGCAGCTTTCTACCCTCTCCACCCCCAGCAAGTTGAAGGTAGCCTTAGTTTTCTATTTCCTTCTCCTCTGTCCTATCTGAGGTATTGCCATGACCCATTGTGTTATGAAAACAGATGAGCTCCTGGTTTGTTTGATTTCCTTTTATCTGTCCTTCAGCTCTTGTGAGGGTTTAACTGCAGTTCACATTAACAGAGAACGTGAATCCCTATCACTGCCATATTCTATTTTCACAATTAAAGTGCAGAATTAATAAACAAGAAGATAAAACACTAATGAAAAAAATATTCTCATCTTCAACTTTTATTTTAGAACTCCCTAGTTACAGTGTAGTCTCTCCCTGCTTTATTGTCAGATGGACTGTTGGAGCCCCTCTAGGACAATCAGTAGCCAAAAGATTTTTCCAAAAGAAAATGGCCCTTTCTAATCTTCCTCTGCCTCCTGATAACCGTGAAAGATGAACCAATTTTGCTAGGCCATTTTGAAAGTCCTAACATGGATGTGCAAGAGCAGTCAGGGATTCTAGCAAGCTAACAACAGAAATGCTTCTTAGCAACTCACATTAATTTTCAGAATCATTAGAAGTTCAAAACAATTTGACTTTTTAAAAATTATTGTTCACTTATCTATTACACAAACACCACGTGTTGAAAGGGATATTCTTTTTCTTTTTTCTTTTTTCCTGACCAGGCCAAATCTGGACATACTTTGTCTGTCCCACATGCCTGGATTCCTTTAGATGCGAAGGAGGGAGAAGAATTCTACCATGCCCCATTCTAGTCCAGAGAGGCTTGAAATCAGCCAGCTATGCAGTGTGGCATGGTAGCTTGTAGGCTTTCCAAAGATGTGCAGTTTAGACATACCTTAGCAATACAGAAGAATAATTTTACTGAGAAATAAACCCAGCAGCCTTAGCCAGATATTCAGGAGTGGCTATGGGTACTACAGGTACAGTTCTTCCTCAGCTGTTCATACAGAGAGGTGAGAAGACATAGGTAAAAGCTGATAAAATTACCAACTCAGTGCTTTGACTTTTCAGCTGAAGAGCTGCTGGGAATTCCTCACATACACAATCAAGTCCTGCCAGTTTTAACCAGCAAAGTTCTGTTCTTTAAGAAAAATTGGCTTAATTTCTCCTTACAAAATGGTGATGCAACTTCATGCAAAATGCCAGTATTATATCTTGGAATAGTACAATATATTTAAAATAGGTTTAAATAAAAGACATACAGTTACTACAGGAAATTGAAACTGCCCTACTTTAACATACACTAAAGTTTTGTGCATCTCCCTCTCAGCCCAGTATTAGTCACAAGCAAAGACAGAGTACCAGAATAAAGAGATCCAAGGTCAATTTCTAACCCAGGTGGCCATTTCTAAGTGCTCCTGTGTGACAACTTTCAACAACAGAAAAAGGCAATTGGTCATAGTTTTCTACATATACAAATAATGAAGGTTTTTATTTGCACTTTATATATATACATATTAATCAGTCACAAACAGTCCCAACAAAAGCCATGATCAGGAACAGAATTCTCACACTTGAAAAAGAAGTTTCTTCTTTGAGCTATCAGCAGCTCAAGAACGCACCCGGAAGTGGTTATTTAAAGAGTTTTCTGATCTTTAGCAAGAACTTAGCTGCTAAATGAAAAGGAATGTACGAGCACAAAAGCAGAAGTGCTCTGTGTTATGGTTACTGAGGAAGAACAGACTTTCCTATTCCTCCCTTTTCAGTGAAGCATCTTCTCCACTATGTGCAGTCCAGGAACATCTCTGGCACTGACATTTTAATGATCCTCTCCCACAAATTATTCCCTTAACCGATTAACCTTATTGTTGTAACACTATACTGGTTTAATTTCACTTCTAATTTGGGGGAATTTTTCTGTCTGCCAAGACCACTTGTTACTTTGAAGCACTGTTTGCAACTCAGCTCCAACTATACAAAAAGAGTTCTTAAAATAGCCCATGAACTGTGAGGTAATGCCAGAATGAAATCAGATATTTGCCTGTGCTCTTCCTGCTACTTTATTTGATGTCTACTGAGAAGAACCTGAAATCTGCATTTATTTACTGTACTTCATACAATGCCTAGCTATGGAGATGGGCTTGATGGATGCATATACCTGTGCTAATCTCACCCCTGAATTCATAGAGAACAAGATTATGAGCACTCATTCATGTGAATGCTCATTTTATGAGTTGCTGACCAAGGGATTACCTCTCAGCACAGAGCCCTGTGTAAGGGGAGAAAGCAAATACACTCAGCAATGGATATGAATGAAATTAAATCAGTGATTTAAAACACAGTATCCAAAGGTTCAGGAGAACATCTACAAAGACCAGTTCTTCTAGAAAAGAGATTCTGGATGAATCTCTGCTGTTGTAACTGTAGGTGTGTCAGCTGTTATTCCAGCAGGGAGCTAGAACAGGGTCCTTTCAGCTGTGTACTCCCACAGGGAATAGAAAAATTAATCCTTTTTAGCTGAATGGTATCAGAAACCTTTTTTTTCTTTTTTTTTTTTTTTTTGGCTGTTTTTTTTCCAACTGTGAAGGCATTCTGAAACTAAGGATTTGATAAGAAAATGGAGTTTGCTATATATTAATTCACATTTTACTCGAGTAGTCTGAAGTCTATGTTTCAAGAAAGTTTACATGAACAAAGTTTTAGTAGGGTACGTTTTCAGTGTGTTGCTAGTATTTGGTAACACTGCAGGATGAATAAATAAAATGTAAGGAGAGATATGCCTGATAGCCAAAGTGTAATTTATCAGCAGTAGGCAGACACTAATCACAATGCTTTGAAGAGGCCATGCAACCATAGAAAGGATTCAGAAAGTGTGAATTGTGAAAGATGCAACATCTGGTAGAATTTTCTGAAGACATAAGGCCCTCCTAACCCCTAGAATAATCTACAGAACAAATCATGCCAAAAAAATAAATTCTGGGAAAAATATTTAGGAGAAAAAAGTAACTCTACATGAAGACATCAGCTCACGATTCAAAATCTACATTATTAGCTGTTAAGTTGGAACAACTTTTATTTCTTCAAATCAAAACTCCTGGAATTCTCCTAAAGATACATCCTGGGCAGATAGCAATACTCTATCACCACATCATTACACAACTAAATTAAAATAAGCTGCATAATGTCAAGTTTCAGTGAAGTACTTTACCAAAAGTTTGCAAAGCTACCCTTTAAACTAATGGGGAATTACTTTTGTAGTCTTCACTTGAACCCTTGCTGCCTTTTTGATTCTCAAAAGACTGAAGAAAGGGGTCTTTGGGGTGGAAATTGGAGGTAAAACTAATAGTGATGCATTTTGTCCCAGCTAGGAATGCTGCCTGGTGATTCTTTCAGCAATGTAGGAATATTGGCAAAAGTCTTTACTATCCCCTGAGAACGTCATCTGGATTACATCCTCTCTAGCACTGGGATTAAACTGCTTGTAAAAAAAAGAGATCCCTTTTCATTATTTTAAAAAAAATTATTTAAAAAGAACAACTATAAAACTAAACACATTTAAAAAAATAATTTAAAAAAAGGAACATTTGTGTGGATTTCTCAAGACTCAGTCTGATCTTCACAAGCTCTTCTGAAGGAGAAACTGTTTGGTTTGTATTTTCAATGTGTTGTAAGAGTCTCACTTATCCATGGGTCTGATCATGACATTCCTGTGGGGCAAAATTACTAAATGGTGACAACACAACACCAAAAATTTCGCAACTATGAGGATGGGAATACAGGGTCCAACACTTACAGACAGAAATATATAATCTCCTCCCCCCCAAAAAAGTTCTTTTGTTGAACCTACTGAGAAAGGGTCTTAGCTGTAATCAATAATTGCCCACTACAAGAACTTTGAGGACAGATGCTAAATATAGTAAGTAAATCACTACATTCTGTCTTTCTTCAACACTGACCCTTTAACACTATCAAGAGAAAGGTTTGGGGTTTTTTTTTACCTCTGCAACTCAAACTGAAAAGTGATGATTTTGGCTGCAGTTTAAGCACACCTTTGAGTAGGATTTGGGATGTCTATAACCATAGAAGACAGAAGTTTATAGCCCCAGTTCTGATCTTAATGTTGGTTTCACAAGGGCCTGTGGGAGATCCTCTGACAGCAAGCAGGTTTGAAAGCAGCTGTGATTACAGTCACTCCGAGGCTGCCAAACACTGCCTGTGGGGTGGGACAATGCACCATTCAAATTTCCAGCATGTTTTCTTCCAGGAGAGATTTTACATTTTGATAGAGAAAGAGCATGGCATTAAGACACCGCACAGAAGGAGCATGGGGGGAGGAGGAAATCAAGACAAAAAGAAACCTTTGGTTTTTTTAGCCACAGCACGGTATGAACCAAAGGCACATACACTGAAAAGCCATGTGAAATGATACAAGACATTTTAGGTACACAAAACAGACCTGTTATAGTGGTGGCTGGGAATCTAATAGTAATATGAGTATCCAAATTTGCTGCATATTTTATTCTGTGTTTCACAGCAAACTCTTCAGAGGGCTCAAATGCTTCCTCTTTCCAAACTGAGTTTTCACATCATGGCCTTCTCTAGTAGGCAGGACACAGCACACCCTCTCTGCCAGCATGCCATTCCCACCAAACAGTGCTTTGGAAGAAGTACACCATCTCACACTAGCACCATCTGCTCAACAATCTGTCCAGATCTCACACACATCACTGAAAACCGAGCTACGGGGGCACTCTGAAATAAGCTGAGCTCTTTGCTGTCCACAGAGACAGCTGTAAACTACATTTGGCACAGATGTCTGAATATATGCAAACCATCTTCCCCACTCCTCTAGACTGGATCCTGACATTTGATTCATTCATAGCACAAATGCTCTTTTTTTATCTCTTCTGTAACTATTTTGCCGTCATCGCATATCCGTGTGCCAGGTGATGCAACACTTTCTGAAGAGTTCCTCACAGACTTAACCCAATAATATAATGAAATAATCAAAAATTATTTCCTCTCATTTGAGCACATTCTGTTTACTCTTACTGAGGAAAAAATTTTACATCAGTGTCAATGAGTTAACAGACAATATTCAAATAGAAGGATGGTTGGTTTGATTTGCTCCTTGTTTATCAAGTTGGCACTTTTTGTCAAGTGATATTGATTTAGTTTGGAAATCCTAAATTAGTATAGCGCATGCACAATGTTACAAGAAGTAAAAATTAGCCCCTATTGTTTAGTATTATTTTAATTTATCTTAAAGTTTTGTAAATGAATTGATGACAATTTATGAGAAATTACTTGCAAGGATGAATACTAACAAGACAAGGAATGAATCCAAAGAATCTGTGCTAAAAGTAAAATTACTGCACCCTAAGTCCTTGTCAGACCCCTTAAACCCTTTACTTCATTCTCAGATGTTGAATTATTCTATTATCTGAACAATTGTATTTTTAGTTCGATACAGGTATGGCAAAAGCAGAAATGAGGAAGACATGTCCCAGTTCTATCAAGGGAATCTTTTGGATGACAGTCTTTGGCCAAGACCTAGACTCTATTCTGTCTGCCCATGCTCGCTTGTATTAGGCTTCAGTCTTTGTACAGCTGACTCCGTTTTTACCTCAATACTATTTACCCTATCTTTGCCATAAATTTAGAACTACAAATAAAATTGATAAGATGACAACTCAGAGAGAAAGCTCATTGCTCGACATTGCATCTCTCAGTATCACCTCCACTGTCAAAATGATACTGTAATTCATGATGAGGTCATGTAAGGCTACATTCAAGTTGTTATACAAAGTTGTTTCAAATTATCATACGCTGTTTCTCAAACAATGACAATGGACTGCGACCTGCAAATTTAAAAAGCTGTATTATAAATGCAACACACTTCAAATAAAAATAAAATACCCAAGCCAAGTTTGACCATGTTACCTAGGCATGTCTTTAATATAATATTCATCTGGAACAACAATGAACGTGGATAGCCTTTCATTTTCTACTGTTTGTTTGGCAAAATCCTTCATTCTTTTACCTTCATCATGAATGCTTTTGACAACAGATACTTGGCTGAGAAGCTGAAAATCAAACTAAGTACTACTGTAAGGGTTACAGACAGCATCATAATCTTTCAACAAAAAAAGGATTCCAGCTTTAGAGTGCAATAGCAAACCTGTCTCTGAGATCACTTCTCATCCTTTGTGCAGGTATTGTATTGCTCCAGGACCACTCATTCCTTCCTGAAGGCAAATTAGAATTGTAAAATCATTTGGAAAAGTCTTCAATATCATCTAGCACAACCATTAACCAAGCACTGCCAAGCCCCCAGGTGCCGCCTCTACACATCTTTTAAATATGTCCAGGGATGGTGACTCCATCACTTCCCTGGGCAGCCGGTTCCAATGTCTGTTCCCACTTTGGGAAATAAATTTTCCCTACTATCCAGTCTCACAGGACTCGTGCTCCAGACCCTTCCCCAGCTCCGTTTCCCTTCTCTGGACACGCTCCAGCACCTCAATGTCCTTCTTGCAGTGAGGGGCCCAGAACTGGACACAGCTCTTGAGCTGTGGCCTCACCAGTGCCCAGTACAGGGGGACAATCCCTGCCCTGGTCCTGCTGGCCACACCACTGCTGACACAGGCCAGGATGCCTTGGGTCTTGCCTACTGCTACAGTTCTCTACAGATGGAACAAAACTATTGTCTGTAAAGTGAAACTAGCAGAGATCTTGGTCCTTTGTCTTTCAGTACAATGCAAGTATCCATTTAAGTCACCAGGACAGGCCATACTTTGCCTCTGCCACAAAAAGACTGCGCTCTGCATGGTGGTTAGGTTGCCAACACCTATTTTAGTACACACACATATCAAAGTGAAAAAGAAACTAGAGGAGTCATAGATCAGATTTCTAAAGTTGCCAAATAACTTTGTATTTTCTACTTGATGTGAAAGCAAGAAGAACAAGACAGTCTCCACCATCCAAATAATAATTCTGCTAGTTAAATGACTGCCTTTCTTCTCATTTCACTTCCAAAGCTCCCAGAATACATTTTGTTGCACACCAGCAAGCAAATAGATTTTGTAACAATTGCCACTGATTGTCAAGAAGCTGCTTCTTGCCATTTTAAGTATGCAGTTCTCCAGTGTTTGCAAGAGTTTTTAAAAATGTGGTTAAAACACCAACATTTTTGTCACTGAAGCAAACAGATCTAAGTACAAAAAACCCTCAAAATCTCTATGATGTGACAGGAGTGAATTTCAGAAGCCCTGAACTCTTAAAAATCTGTTGAATTCTGGGAAAGACACACTGACGCCTTTGTCTGTGCTTCCCCCTTCAGGCAAGTTTGAATAAATCTTTCTAAGCACTTTTCATGACTAGCCCAGGTTTTCCAATGGCAGAAAAAACAGTCTCTGATGCACAAGTGTCCACTGCCATCCCAGGATTAGGTGGCTATATAATAAATTCACGACATTACTACCGCACACTGATGAGTAACTTCCTTAGCAAAACCCTGGCGGCGACATCCATCGCAGCAACATGTACCTGAAAGAAGCCCTTGAAGTGGTACTAAACTGCATGTCTAATACTCATTTCATGGCAATCCTCACTTTTTCACTTTGCAAGATGCATTGCAGCTCACTGCTGTGCTTCCTTTAATATTTAGGTTGTCTTACAATCTCTATTCACAGCAAGTTTGTATCCAGTTACTCTTAGATCTAATTACAAGGTATGCTCACTATACAGAAAAACAACATAACATTTATTCTTTGCTATAATCTGGGAGTGAAAATGCTCAAATACTTTCTAGGCATCACAGGGATAAAATACCTTCTTCAGAAATAAAACCCCCCTAACAGGTCTATTCAAAATGATAGAGCCACAATCACCACTTTCATAACAGCTCTGCTTGAACTTTGCAGTTATTCCTGACATATCTAGTTCACTTTTCCCTTGATATATAATACATTCTGCTGTTTCAGGCTGCCATGCTGTGCTGGCTCACTGAGTATTATATATATCGTATACTGCCAGCTATGAAATCATGCTAAGATTGTGAAATACATCAAAGCAAGGACATTCAAAGTTTCTTCAGGCATTCTCATCTAATTTCCTCCTTCTCTGCTTTAGCTGCAGTTTATGTTGCACTACATTGAGGCATGAGGTGGAGATTCTGGTAATCCATCAAAAGAACAAGATGCAGACTTTAAAGACATTTTTCAGCACTACTGTTAGTGGGTGAACCTCAAAGGCATGGCTGAAAACACCCAGTGTATTCACTAAACCTCAAGTCTTTTGTGACAGTCTTTTTGGAATCAGCTGGCATCTCGCTTTTTCTTCTTCTGAGTAATATGAAATATTTCATGCTTTTAGAAATCAAAATGTAGTTTTAGTGGTCATTTTGTTTGGTTCATCATTTTGGGTATTTTCCAAACCGAGATGAAACCCCCAGTGGCTACATCTCCCTTGTGTAGCATTACTTGCAACAAACATTTCTTGGGAAACCCGGATATGAGTAGCTACAGTAATTTTTAAGAGTTTGCAACAGCATTTAGGTTAGTACTTCAGTTTTTTTCACTTACAGGTAATATGCTGCCGAAGCAGATCTTTTGGTCATACCACTAAACAGCCTAAATGAGCTGTAGTTGATGCTGTCCAACCACCACAGTTAAATTCTGTATTAATTTTTAAACCTGTCTCATTATCAACATAAAGAAAAATTATTATTCCCAAGGATGATGTTTGGGGGTTTGCTTATAGTAAACATTTAAGCTGACACCAAGTTGCTTTGACTGCATTATAAATATAATTGATTTTTCTAATTAACACCTTGTGTTTTCATCAGAGGAAGATGAGAGGTCAAGAGATGTTTTATTTGCAGTTGAGATCACCTATGTGCTCATACTTGACCAGTTTGCTGAAGCAGCATTGGTCATTGTTTTTGTTTCTACAGTAACTCCAAACATCTCTTTCATGGGCTGTTACCCTTTTCTTCTAGGAGCTGCTCTTCTTTCTGTCAAGAAATCCCACCTGTGGCTTGGGATGCAGCCAATGCAAATGAAGGGTATTGATCAGCACTGAAGCTACAGCTGTTCCAATTCTGGTCTTACTGTTGTCACAGCTTGGTCCAAAGCGCATGAAGTGACACGAAGAATTTGCTAGTGGCAATTACCAAGAATTTGGTGGAAGTTCAGGCATTATTCCTGCCATATAGCAACACTAATCTCTTCTGGCTTTTATACAGATCAAGCAGTAACTTTCTATTTCACTGTGGCTCATAACACTGCCATAAAAGACAAAGATACTGGAAGAGCTCATGCATTTGCTCTTTTGAGCTTTCCAGATGAAAGAGACTTTAAAATATTAAGATATGTCTGTACTTCAGCTGTGCTCTTGCAAACTGGTTCCTACGCCAACCTAGCTAAATGACCACTAGCTTTATGGGATGCTGTTTTCTACTGCCTGCAACTTCCCTGTTCAGTTTGCTTCCCTAAATGTTGGCTCGTTGGCTGGCAGTGCTTTGCTGAGCCAACAAACATCGGTTAAATCCAGCTGTCTTACTTAAAAGAAGAAATAAACAGAAAAGCATTTTTTTACTCTGATTAAAAAAAATCTAATTAATTAAATAATTAAGAGTTAATTCATTACCAAACTATCATTATAGACCAGTTAACAGAAAAAGTTTACAAGCAACTTTTCTCAGAAGACACTCGGCAGCCTATTGTATCCGTGCTAAGAACACACTCTTCCATTGCTTTTATATATAAAGTTACTTAAGATATTTCAAGTTTTCAACTATACTGGTAAGACAACTTCATACTGCAGCTGGCATAGTTTAAGGGTTATTTTTTATTTGAAATTCAGTGACTTGAAAGAAAGAGCACAATGGCAGCCAGACTTTGATTCACCAATCGCTCATCAAAATTAAGCATGACCAGCCTGTTTTCCTTCCAATTGTATCAAATTCTGCAGGAACTCAACTTTCAGGAACTGGATGTACATTTCTGGGGGTGAGATTTTGTTGCTTCAGTAATTCCCCAGATTAAATACAAAAGGAAGAAGAGCATATGGGCTTGGGGATTTCTCCCCTTCTCTCAATTATTACTAAACAAATGTAATTAGTGGTCCCAGATGGAGTAGATGGAACTGTTACCCACACTCCCATTAGGACAGGCTAACACTTCTCCTAACGGTTTTTGTCTACCAGGGCTTTCAATCTACACATAATAAACCCCAAAGTGCTCTGGAGGCAGTATAGGCAGCAAGGAAATCAGAGTCCTGATCCTGTATGCCTTGTTTGTCTGTAATTCTCAGTCTCACACTGGATTCATGAGGCTGTCACAGTCCTGTTCCACTTCCCAGCTGTATAGACCCCTGCCCTTTAGCGAATCCAAAATTTACAAAAATCCTCACACTCCCTTGTTCAACAAGTGGCTGCATTGGTCCTCTGTAGTAAGAGGGGACTGATCTTTTGTTTGCTTTCCAAGAGTAACATTGTATTTCGGCCATTCTTGAGGCATTTCTCAACATGCCCAGAGGCAAACTGTCATATTATTCATCGATTTCTTTCCCAATTTCCTATAAAAAGCCAACATTCAGTTTTTATTATGCAATACAAACAAAGGCATGGGAAGTTCAGGAGAGCATGGGGATGGTAATGGTTTGGGGTTTCTTACTTTTTTCTCCTCTTCTCCCACCAACTTTTTTTAATAAGATAACTAGACAAATATCTTAGAAATTTTCCTGTGTATGTTTAGAAAATTTTTAAAAATCAAATAGAATTTGTTACTGTAAAAGACCATAAGGAAAATGATATTGTACAGTCTGCTGAAATGCAGGATTGTCATTGCAGAGCTGGGACAAATATTTAAACTCCAGTTTTTCTGAACATGGAAGTCATGTTAACCTTTCCCATTACTTTTTCCCTCTCTAAACACCAACTAGTTATTTGGATCACTATAAAACAACACAAAACAATGTCAAATGGAGACAAAGATAATCTGGTGAACATCAGATTTTGACATGGGGTGGTTTTTTCCAGCAGTCTTTAATCCAATTTAGAGCCATTGATGTTTTTTGAACTCTTCATAGAGCAGGGAACTGCATGAACTGAGGAAGTATTAACTAGCACTTGCATGAACCAAGCATTACCAGGTAGCTCACAGGAAAATCTCCCTTATTTGAACTATCATAGTATGGTACACCTAAATTAGTAATAGCAGCTATTTCCAAAACTAAGCCCCCATACAAAGCACTTGGTCCCAAAAAGGTGCAAATGGCATATTCTCTGCTATTTTAAAAAGACTGTAAGTCACTCTAAATACCAATTTATTAAAAAAAAGTCAAAAAACCAATAATTTCCACAATTCAATGTGCCATACTATGCAAATATTTACTGTTCAAGGGACAAAGGCAGCCAAAGCCATAATCTAGCAGCACATTCTTTCAGAAGGAATATGTTCTCAGTTGATAAAGACATCCTTCAGCTTGTATCACAGCCATGAAGTACCTACACAGATGTCTTGGCCATAAAGACTCAGGATACATTTTGGGATTTACTATGAAGAAGCCTTCAATACAGTCAAAATAAAGCCTTCTATTGACAGGATAACTATTGAGATAACTGCCCCCCCCTACCACAAGTGCCACCAGTAGGACCATTTGTTCTGTCTCACTAAATCAAAATCACCTAGAACAAAATGTGGAGTTAGAGAGGAAAAGAAAAGAGGAAGAACAGATTTGGGAAATTAATTCTATATCTAAATGCAGAGAGGAACAGAAGTAAATTAACTTTGATAGATGCACTTGAATAAATGTTCAAGATCCAGAAACTTGCAGAGCCTGTGATTTTATCATACCTGGGCCTTCTGTGAAACCTTGAAAGGAGAAAGTTTTGTAATGCTTTTTAATTTTTAATTGGAAAAACTCCTTGAAGGTGTCAGTTTTCCATGTGCATTTTGTCTATGGCTACAGATCATTTCAGTGGCACAAACTGAGGACTGAAATTCATAAGCTGCCCTCAATACTACAAGACAGGAACCATCCAAAAGTAACACATTTTTAAAATTCTTTCTCTTGTTTCAAAGAAATTCAATATGATCAAGCACAGTTTCACAGGAAGAACGTTCCTGTAAACAACTGTGAGCCCTTACCACCTCAATATTTCTCTACAGTCATACACAAAGTAAAAGCCAGAAAGCTTCCTGGTTTTTCCTGGAGAATCAGCTTACACCTGTCCCTCAGTACAAAGAGCTAATCAAGAAATA
The DNA here is from genome assembly GCA_034509185.1 of Euphonia xanthogaster. Classification (NCBI taxonomy): domain Eukaryota; kingdom Metazoa; phylum Chordata; class Aves; order Passeriformes; family Fringillidae; genus Euphonia; species Euphonia xanthogaster. Next base: position 24,313,439 of record JAYDZK010000202.1, on the reverse strand, counting down.
CATATTAGAATTTGCATTAAATGTATTCCTAAAAGAGCAGGAAGATGAAATAGCATAGTTTCTGTGTTATTTAAAAATAAAGTGGAAGAAAGAAAAACCCAAAAATATTTCCACAATTACAACATCACGGGATGCATGTGGCAAACAAAAAAATGGATTTCCACATTTTGTTGGCATTTCAACTTCACTTGGTGGGAATCACATGCTGTACCCTGTAGCAAGACAGTGTGAAGCTCATCATATTTAGTTTAGTAATCTTTATGCATTGAACAGGTCATAGGATATAGTATAACAACATGTATATACAAATATATAGAATAAC
>JAYDZK010000202.1:24295520-24313017 GCA_034509185.1 Euphonia xanthogaster | reverse complement strand
CAGGGAGCTGGGAAAGGGATGGAGCAGGGAGCTGGGAAAGGGATGGGGCTGGGAAAGGGATGGAGCAGCAGGGAAAGGGATGGAGCAGGGAAAGGGATGGAGCAGGGAGCTGGGAAAGGGATGGAGCTGGGAAAGGGATGGAGCAGGGAGCTGAGAAAGGGATGGGGCTGGGAAAGGGTTGGAGCAGGGAAATGCAGGGAAAGGGATGGGACAGGGAAAGGGATGGGCCAGGGAAAGGCAGGGAGCTGGGAAAGGCACGGGACATCTGGGCTCACGTGGGAGTGCTGTGGGATCCCAGGGCTCCTGGCTGTGGCACTCAGCCCTTTGTTGGGAAAGCTTGGAGGAGCCCCCAGACCTTTTCATCACACCCTAAAATTAGAGGCGACCCAGGGCCCCAGTGCTGGGAGAGGCAGATTCCTTGGCAGAGGCTGCAGTGCTGATGGAAGAGCAGGATGTGGCTGTTCCCAGTGCCCTGGGCATGGGAGCAGGGGGAAGGTCCCAGTTCTCTGTTCTGGTGGCTCTGGGGGGCATCTCTCAGCAGCCTTTGTCCCTCTCAGCCTTCATCACCCTCAACCCTGCTGTTCCCAGGGCTGGTTTGGGGCAGTTCCATGGGAGGCTCCCCAAAGGAACCTTCTCTTCTGGCCTCTGCTGTCACCTGAGGTCACCCTGTCCCCTTTCCGTTGCCTAATCCCTCGTGGCTCAGCCTGTTGGGAATTAGGGGAGTTGAGGATCTGCACAGGAAAGGTGCTTGCCTTCAACCCTTTATCTGTTCTTTTCTAATGCCCCGTGTGCCACCAGATAAAATCTTGTGTGCGTTTTGAATTTTTATTTTTACCCGAGAAAGCAACACTGAAATTTCCTCCTGACATTTAACTCAGTCAGTTGGTGACAAACCGAATAAACATTCCCGTTTCGCTGGGACAAAGGCTCCAAGATCCTGCTGGGACTAAAATGTTTCATCATTTCCGAAGTAAAACGTTTCAGTTTAAATAAAAAAAATAAGAACAACAACTCAAAATGACACGTTTCAATGTTTTTCTAATTATTTTCTCCGCTTTGGCTGGAGCTATTTGTCAAATCTGGCCTGGCTTCTCAAGTAGCTTTGGAACCTTCCAAAACTGCTCTTTTGGGCACTTTTCCTGCTATTGATGAATAATTTGATCCCTGCCCTGCGTTCCTGTTCATTCCAGGTGTTTTCTGGGGTGTCTTGCAGCTGGATGGAGCCTTGGTGCCACTCCTTTGGTGCCATGGCAGGGACACCTCCCGCCATCCCAGGTGGCTCCAGCCTGGCCTTGGGCACTGCCAGGGATCCAGAGGCAGCCACAGCTGCTCTGGGAATCCCATCCCACCCTCCCGGGGAGGAATTCCTCCCCAGTCTCCCATCCATCCCTGCCCTCTGGCAGTGGGAGCCATTCCCTGTGTCCTGGCACTTCATCCCTTGTCCAAAATCTCTCTCCACGTTTCTTGTGGCTCCTTCAGGCACTGGAATGTCACAATTAGGTGACCCTGGAGCTTTTCCAGGCTGGACAATCCCAATTTTGCCAGCCTTTCCTCCCAGCAGAGCTGCTCCATCCCTCTGGTTATCCTGGTGCCTCCTCTGGGCTCTCTCCCTGTGCTGGGCCCCAGGGCAGCTCTGCAGGTGGGGTCTCACCTGAGCAGAATCATGAGAAATAAACCTCCCCACATTTTAATTTTATTCAGAACTCTCCCTAACACAGGATTTTTGCAGACTAAGGGTAGATGGCTTTTTTCTTCCTCCTCCTGCCTAAGAGGAGGAGAGGACAGATGCAATGGCATCTAAACTCGGAGCAGCCCGTGCTGCAGCAGCTCAGGAGGCTTTGCAAGATGAGAACCTCATCCCCTGCATGAGGCTGGGCCAGTTTTCCATCCTGACTTTCTTCTGGAAGACTCACCCTTGCCTTAAAAATGCACCTTAAGGATTTGCCTTGGGTGAGAGCCACTCCTGGGGCTGTGACCTGGCTGGTGGGGGGTGTCCCCTTTTCCTTGGGGATTTGTATCCAAGTGCTTTAATCTGTGTCCAGGGTAGCTGTGCCACTCCAGGCTGCTCCTGGTGGATTGTGCTGTGCAGTGACCTGCACTCAGCAGCACTCCAGGGCACCTCTCAGCCAGGATCTGGCACTTCAAGCCTGCCTCAGCCCCCTCGTGACAAAAAGGCAGCTGTCCCTCAGCTGGGGACATGGTTCTGTGTAAATCACTGGGAGAAGAGGCGAGGAAACAGTCTGGAAAATCGTGAGGTGGGAAGATGTCCCTTGGCACAAGGAGGGAGTGCCCCAGCTGGGGTTTATCAGCCCTGATAAGGATCCCGTGGGATCTTTGGGGTGTTCATGCAGGACAGACCATCCCCTCTGGCTCCTCTGCACTCCCCCAGCTCTGCTGGGGCTCTGGGGGCTGAAGGAGCAGCTTTTTCCAAGCAGCTCTTGGCCGTGCCTGGGATGTGGGGAGTGCAGGGAAAGCAGAGAGGCTTTGGCTGAGCCTCAGAGCCTGGATGTGAGCTGCTCCAGCAGGACTCCGTGTCCTGGAGGGGGCTGAGGAGCTGCTCTGAGCCCTGCCACTCCCCTTCCTGAGCTGGAAAAGTCCCTCCCCAGTCGTTTCTCCCCCTGTGTCCCCAGATCCCTTCTCAGCAGGGTCTAATGCACTTGCTCTCCAGGCTGGCTTAATTCTGACACGGGATTACGTCTGCGTGTGTGGGTGCACGAGCTCCCTCCCCCTGCTGACTCCCAGCTCATTCCAGCAGCTTTTGACAGAGAGGAAATGTCTCAAACCCACTGAATTCCTCCACAACTCGTGGTGGGGCTGATTTGATGGACCCAGATTTGTGTCCCCCCCTGAGGGGGCCCTTGGCTGTGCTTAGTGGTGGGTGAGGATGCGGGAGCTGGAGCTCATCATCCCGTGGGGGTTTTCCTGCTCCCAGCAGAGCAGAGGACACATTCCATATCCCAAACTGTCCTGTCACCCCAGGCCCTTTGCCCAAAGTCTATTTCCATGGATTTTCTTGTTCCCTTCGGGTGCTGGAAGGCCACAGTGAGGTCACCCCTGAGCGATCCCAACCGTCCCAGCCTTTCCTTGTGGGAGACGTGCTCCATCCTGCTAATCCTCCCCTGGACTTGCTCCAACAGGTCTGTGTCCCCAAAAACCACCCTCAGCTGGGTCAGGGAAGGGCAGCCAGAGCTGTCTGTGCTCGTTTTCATCTGCAAGGATGGCAGCCCAGCCCTGCCAGAGCTCCAGGAGCCTTTGGAGCAGGCACAGGAGGGGATGGCTGGGGTCTGCACAGAGCCAGGAGCTGCACTCTGACCCCCGTGGATCCTCTCCCACTCAGGATATTCCATGATGGATCCATGCAGGGCTGTAAAACTGCTGCTCCACAGAAGCACTGAGCTCTGAAAGCAGCTGGCAGCTGCAGGGCTGCCCTTTCCTGGTTAAACGTGGGATGCTGCTCTCCTGAGCATGACTGAACAGCTTTTTTCCATTTGCTGGGTCCCCTGTGGCAGGGAGGGATGATGAATCTGACTCTGTGTTCTCCAAAGGCTAATTTGTTATTTTATTGTTATTTTATATTAAAGAATGCTACACTAAAGAATACAGAAAGGATTCTTACAGAAGGCTAAAAAGATAATAATGGAAACTTGTGGCTCTTTCCAGAGTCCTGGCACAGCCTGGCAGTGATTGACCAAAGAGTGAAAACAACTCACAGCAGAAACCAATGAAACAATCACCTGTTGGTAAACCATGTCCAAACACACTCTAAAGCAACAAAACACGAAAAAACCCCGAATCAGATAATTATTGTTTCCCCTTTTCTCTGAAGCTTCTCAGCTTCCCAGAAGAAAAATCCTAAACGAAGGGATTTTTCAAAAAAAAATAGAAATGTAACACAGCTTGACCTGTTTTCCCCCACAAAACCTCCCTGTTCCCTCTCCTTCCCCTGCCCCGGAGCTTTCTGCACGGGGCAGCCCTTGCTGAACTCGGAGATGCTCTCCCCGCAGCTCTTTTTCTCTCCGAAGATCATCAATATTCATGTGCTTCATCAGCAGAGCCCCAGGGAACAGCTCTGGAAAATCCTTTCCTTGGGCTCCGGGAGCCCAGGGTTTGCCACGAGAGGGGGGTGTGAGCCCGCCGGGGTGGCTCAGGGCGCTGCTCCATCCCTCCTGCCCAGGGATGGCAGCTTCAGGTGTGAAATCTGGGTCAAATATGTGAAATGTGGTGCCTCCAGCCAGCTCTCACAAGCTCTTGGAGATCTATTTCACACCCAGGATAGCTCAGCTACCTTCGGAGGCATAAAATCAGCAGGGTGGCTTCTGTGGCAGTGCTGGAAACAAAAATGGTTTAATAAAAGGCAAAATAACAAAACTCCTTACAGAGAAAAACCGAGCCAGGTGCAGGAGGTCCTTGCCCCTGGTAAAACACCTCACAAAAGTGATTTGTTTCTTTGTTCTCTTCTTTTCCCAGTAAATTGCTCAAGCAGGACTTTTTAGCTTCTGTCCCATCAGCTATCCTTAAGCTTGAGGTGAAGTCCCCCAAATCCTATCAGATGTCTTTTCACCCGAGTGAAGAAAGAAACTTCTGGGTTTATTTCCTTTTTCAAGGGGACAAAGAGCAGTTTTGTCCCTCTGCCAACAGGAGGCACGTTCCCATCCAGGTGTGCTGGGAGCTCACCTGGGCAGGGACGGGCTCAGCCCACGGGATTTGCTCCTGGATGAGCCGGGGTGGGAGAGCTGGAGCAGGAGGATTGTCCTGCTGCAGTCTGGGTGCTGAGCACAGCCCCGCTCCTCTCTGGGCTGGATAAAAGCATCCTTTTCCTTGGAGCTCGCTGTGCTTTCTGCAGCTGTCTGTGTTTTCCCCATCTCTCTGTGTTTTCTGCATGTATCTGTATTTTCTCTATGTTTCTATCTATGTTTTCCCCATGTATTTCCCCCATGTATCTGCATTTCCCCCATATATCTGTGTTTTCTGCACATATCTGTATTTTCTCCATGTATCTGTTTTCTGTATTTATCTGTATTTCCCCATGTATCTGTGTTTTCTGCATATATCTGTATTTCCCCCATATATCTGTATTTCTTGCACATACCTGTTTTCCCCATCTATCTGTATTTTCTCCATGTATCTGCTTTCTGTATTTATCTGTATTTCCCCCATATATCTGTATTTCCTGCACATACCTGTTTTCCCCATGTATCTGTGTTTTCTGCACATATCTGTATTTTCTCCATGTCTGTTTTCTGTATCTGTATTTCCCCCATATATCTGTATTTCCTGCACATACCTGTTTTCCCCATCTATCTGTATTTTCTCCATGGATCTGTGTTTTCCCTGTATATCTGTATTTCCTGCACAAACCTTTTTTCTCCACCTATCTGTATTTTCCCCATCTATCTGTATTTTCTTCATGAATCTGTATTTTCCCCATGTACCTGTGTTTTCTGCATATATCTGTATTTTCCCCATATATCTTTATTTCCTGCACATACCTGTTTTCCCCATCTATCTGTGTTTTCCCTGTGTATCCATGTTTTCTGTATTTATCTGTATTTTCTCCATGGATCTTTATTCCCTGCACATACCTGTGTTTTCCCCATGTATCTGTTTTCTGTATTTATCTGTATTTTCTCCATGGATCTGTGTTTTCCCCATATATCTTTATTTCCTGCACATATCTATATTTTCTCCATCTATCTGTCTTTTCTGTATTTATCTGTGTTTTCCCCACATATCTTTATTTCCTGCACATACCTGTTTTCCCCATCTATCTGTATTTTCCCCATGTGTCTGTGTTTTCTGTATTTATCTGTATTTTCTCCGTGGATCTTTATTTCCTGCACATATCTGTATTTTCTCCATCTATCTGTTTTCTGTATTTATCTGTATTTTCCCCATATATCTGTATTTCCTGCACATACCTGTGTTTTCCCCATCTATCTGTCTTTTCTGTATTTATCTGTATTTTCTCCATGGATCTGTGTTTTCTGTATTTATCTGTATTTTCCCCATATATCTTCATTTCCTGCACATACCTGTGTTTTCCCCAAGAGCTGCCCCTGCTCCAGCATTCTTCCCTGTGCACTGATGCAACTCCTCGTGGCTGTGGTTGCACAAAACCGGTCGGAGGAGCTGCTCTGGCTCATCCCAATTGTTTTTCCCCCCTTTTCCCAGGTCAGGAGCATTTCTTTCCCAGGTGTTGCTTGAGCACGTTGTGTCCCGGGGTCTGAGCTGGCTGTGAATTGCAGTTTAGTAATCTTTATGCATTGAACAGGTCATAGGATATAGTATAACAACATGTATATACAAATATATAGAATAACTAGTATACCACTGTTAACCGACATTTTGATCCTAGGATTAATTAAGCCCTTATTTATTTTTTATTCAGTGCAAGTACATCTCCTTTCATGATCAATTTTGGTGAGTAATACTGTATTCAAATGAAAATTTTAATCATTTTACTTAAGATACAAAGAATCCCATAACCACGAGCCTTAGAAAAATTAGGGTAAAACAGAAACATAAAAACAAAAAGGTAGGGTGAAAAAGCTTCTATATAAGTTCAAACACCTCAGTGTGACATTACTTTAACAGGGTTACTCCTGATCAAGACCTGTTCATTGAAATCTGAGAAAAATATTTACTACTATCAGTAGCACTGGAGACATCAGTTAAATAGATCTTGCATATTTGTTCTTCATTTAGAAAGTTTCAGAGCATTCCCCAAGATTATCTGGACTTTATTCATGTTTTCCCAGGTTTAGACCATACAGACATTGCTTCTGACATAAACCAAATCTTTTTGAAGGTGGACATGGCACCACCATGCAGGCAGCAGCAATCCTTTACAGACAATTACAATCAGAAGAAGGCAGTGGACTAATAATGCAAATCACAGATCAGCTGGGGAGTTAGAGCAGGAACTTCATCTCTCAAGCAACCTGGTTCCCTTCTCACAAGGAAAGAGCTGTGCAGGCCCTGTGAGTGAGCAGCTCCACCACAAAGCCCCTGGGGTCTTGGTGGGCAGGACTCTAAACATTAGTGACTTGTGATCTGCCAGCAGCAAAGGCTGACAGCACGTGTGGCTGTACCAACCTGAGAACTATCCATTTTCTAACTAAATTATTGAGTTTCCTTAATTAGGGAACTTCAGACTGTGTCTGAATTCATTGTTGGGCAACCTCCTAAGGCTCCTCTCAACCTTAATGATTTACATTAGTGTCACCAGATTGTCAGGGTGGTCATTAAAGAGGTCACTTCTACCAGTGCAGCATCTCTCAAAATAAAAAGCATCTGCTTCTGCAAGCCTTTGTGTCCAGAAACTTTCACATCCAAGATTTAGCCTTATTTGGCCCTACCTTACTTTAAGATCAGACAAGATATCTTTATTATCATTAGCTATAATTTCTGAAGAATAGCACCTATCAAGCTAGCAAGTCAATCTGTTTTAACAAAATCCATGCCAGCATATTTGAAAGATTACATGTATGAATCATTCCTTTAAAGCAATTACTATGATGTTTTTACTGGAAAACTCTTGCATTCCTCAGATTCTCAGTGCTGTTCCTTGAAACAAAACCTACAAGCACGGAATGTTGTTTGTTTCACATCACCAAAATGAGTAGAATCAAGTGAGTGAGATTTCAAGACTGTTATCAGGAGTCAGCCAGATTGTCTTGTGAAAGGGAGCCATCACCACATTTATCATAATTCTGATGGAAGGGGGGAAAAAAAGGAAAAGGAAAAAAAAAAACCAAAACAAACAACAAAACCAAAATAAAAGAAAAAAGAAAGGAAAAAAAATCAAAGAAAAAAGAAAAGGAAGTTACCACCCCTGTAATAATGCTTTTCCTAAACCTGCAGCTGAACTGGAGAGAAAGTTACTCACTATATAACTATACCAGACCATTGATTTATATTGTCTAAACACACACACTCAGCTACAACATTCTACTCAACCACCATTCACCACCAACTCAACCACACGTGATGCAGCTGTGTCTGTGCCAGTGTTGCTGCAGGAGCAGCAGCATCCCTGTCCCTGGCAGGATGGGGAGGGAGCAGAACAGGGAGAAAAAATGGCATTCAAATATTCAATAGCAGTCAAAAAATTTGTTAAGTGAGATTAGTACATTCCAGCTAATAGATGAAAATTACTTCATACTTCAGGCATCTCAGAATGTTTAAAGGCTTACAATAGGTAAGTATTACTTTAAGGAAGCACCACATGGGATCACTTACTATGAAATCAGACTTCAAATTAAACAGATGGAAAAGAGAAACGCTTTGGTAATTTACTCTACGCCTACCTCTAAAACTCCCTGTTTCATCTTCTGCGCTGCCTGCTCGCTCCTGTGTCAAATTGTCTCCTAATGGGCTCCCAAGTCCTGCCTGCCTCTTGTTACTGCACAGGCGTGTGCCAGGCAGCAAGCCAGCCAGAGGCATATGTCCTGCTGGCTAACTGGTACCAGCTGATTCCCTGCCTCCTGGAGTTAGTGTGATCCACCGAGGCAGCTGAACCACCCCTCATCTCCTGAGCACACCTGTGTTATGCCAATTCAGCACTGGCCTTCAAGCTGGTGCAACTTCACCCAGAATACAAAAGCTAGACTAATTGACTCCAGCCTCAGATTTTCCATAGAAACATCCCTTTTCCTCTAAAGTTGGTGAAACTCTTTCTTCTTTGTGAGAAGGGAAAAAAAATGAAACTACTTATGGGGTTGGCCCATTTGCATAAATTCAAAATGAGTTAAATACAGGAGTTTAAAAATACATTATTTAATCTTTTCATATCCATATGTGACATCCTAAGTTCAGCATGAGCAGACAAGGAGTAAGTCTTTGAAAAGCACCAACTTTCACACACACCAGATGAGGTTCCTTTTGGTTTTGAGCTGCATCACCTCCTTCACCAGAGATGTCCATGGCAAGCAGTGAGGTCTATATTGGCAGACATTAACTACTTTCCTCTAACAGCCCCACCACAGCATCGCTGGCTCTCTCTTCCCTGCACATCAGCAGATACAGAACACACTGCAGAGCTTCACACACCTGTAAACACAAAGCCCTTTCAGCTCAGTACCTCCAGGTCTGGACTCACTGTCACTAAGGCTCAAGGGAGGCATTTAGCTATATTGGGAAGATAATCTGACATATATTCATATTCTGACAGTCCATATACCAAAACACATGTATGACTTAAAGCCATGCAGCACATAGAACTTACCTCAGAGTGGAGCTTGAAAAACAAACGACTATTCCTCACCAAAACCAGCAGACCTAAACCTGCCAGGTTTCAGTTCAGTATTATGGCAGCCTGGCCCTTATACAAACTAGCCTTTCCAGAAAGGCCCCAGAGGCAGTGAGGCTGATGCTTTCCTCTCCTCCAGCTTTCCCCCAGAACACAGGGCACATATACACTGGATCCATATCCAAATCACTTCCACCTCTCCATAACAGCCCAACTGAAAACTGAGTTGTCAGCTGCTTCCCCAGGAAGCTCACAAGTTACAACAAATCTCTAGAGACTGGAGCTATTTGGTAGCAATCAGAGAGTGGATGAATTTCTTAGACATGCACAGAAACAGCTTCATTGAGACTCTCCCGAGCCTGGAACAAAAAACTTTTTAAATCAGATTTAGAGCCTCTAAATTTCAATTCATCCAGCAGGGAAGCAAAAAGGCACTGACATATTAAGATAAACAGGGACAAATGCATCTTCCACAGGCAACAAGTACCATAAAATACCAACCTATTTATGGGGATCCACATCCTTTTGTGCACCTATAAGCAGCAAACAGGATTTCATTCACATATCCTCCATTTAACCTATGAAACTCCACCATTTCTCCACTATGCCAGTCTATCTTCTCTTCCTCCCCAGCTTACTTCTAGAACACTCCTTCATTCTGTACCTTAATAAATAATTTCCATACCTCAACAGCAACTTTGCTTCAGCACCCAGTCACTCACCTCCATTATTCAATGCAGAAAACCAGAAGCTGCTGCTCAGCAGCAGTCAGCTTCTCTTTCAGTTTTGCAGTGTAAAACAATTAAAATAACTAACTGTACCTCAAGCATTACTGCAGCTCTTTAGAGAAAAACCAACCTACACAGAACAGATCCATTCTCACCCACACCCATCCTCAAAAAAGGAAACAAAACCTTCCCGTGGCATGCCAACTGCAACCCCATTTGTATTGCACCACCTGTATTACACAGGTGATAAGGATCAAAGCCACATTTTTGCTGGCTAAAAAAGATAACAGCATCATATCAAGAATGCTTTACAGCTGCCATAAATGCTTCTGTGCACATCTCAAAACAAACCACATATTTCCTTTCTACTGTTTCATTTGCTAGAGTATTTGGAAAACCTTTTATTTCAGAAGTGAAGAGAGAGGGACTTCCCTCACAGATTTCTAAACTCTAACACTTTTCCTTGACACCACTTGGTGTGTAATCTAAAGAAAAACATTGCAAGAAGGCTATAGATTTCCTTTTGGGCTTCAGGTTCCTTTCTCCAGCAAATCCCCTCTTTTATTGTCTCTCCACTGTTCAGTCTAACAGATTTGTGCAAGTGAGCAAAGTCATGTAGCCCTCTTCTTCTTGCACCTAATTCCTATTCAGCTTAGTCTGAGCCACTTTTCTTGCAATCTTCCCTACTTTCTGATGTAGAAAACCACGATCAAGTAAGAACCTGATGATTTTTTAAAATGCATATTTTGTTGTCAGTGATGCTTTTAACAGCAGGGTGAAGATCCCAAGCTTTAATGTTCTTTGCTGCTGTATGATGAGTGTGAAAACACTGCCAAAGCAGCAGCGCTAGAGAAGGGTGTGAGTGCCATGTTCCTTTTAGGAAGGCTGGACACTTCTCCTTGCTTACATGTGTTAAGCTTGATGGATTTTTCGCTGGAAATTTTCTCCTGGAGTGACTGAGAAGGGGCATCTTTAAGATGATTTGGAATAGTCAGTGTTTTACAGCTCCAAAAGAAATTAATATAGTCCATTAGGAATCAGCAAAGCTATTTCCATTGGCCATCGGGAATGCCATTAATAACATTTCTAAAAGTACGAGTAGAATCCCATCTTCATTACCTCAGTAATTCTGGAAGGGAGAGAAGCCAAAAAGCTTGGATGTTTAAAATTTTAGTTATGTGTTTTCCTTCATGTTTCTCAAGAGACAAATCTGCCTGCCTTTTTCTGTGTAGTATAAGAGCCAAAGTTTTCCCATGCATTTCATTCCAACTTTGTTCTCTGTCTTATACCTTCATTAGTATAAATATAACCTTTGTGGTTATATGTGGTTGTACACTACAGTTCATTGCACTGAACTATGCATTCTCCCTTTTAAGAATATAATATGAAAAAAAAGGTCATGGGTCAGTCTTAAAACAAATTTTAGAGTAAGCTGTTCATATAGACACATGCTATGCAGCTTGAATAGCAGGCATACTATGCTTTGTCAGCAAAACTTATCTTTGGTAGCAGTTCTGCTCCTTAAAACTGAGTTTCTAGAGTTACCTCTCAGCATCTGCTTCTCTTTTCTTGCTATCTATAAGCTGATGTCATTAATATATAACTTATATGGTTGTACATTAATTCTGATGTTCCTACTTTTTTTTTTTTAAAGTTTCTGATATTTGATATGGTAGGAAACATGGTGGAAAGTACCTGTGGTTAGGCTGAAAAAGAGAGGTATTTGGACTGGCTTCACTTTTATGCAGAGCACCATGGAAAGGGCACTCAGGAAAATGCTTCAGGAGCTGAAGCCTCTCAAGGCCTCTCCTCTTCTTCATTGACTGAGCTCCTCTTACAGTGCTGCTCCTCATAAAATAGGAACAGTAGAATAGGCCAGTACCTGAAGTACAGCCACCTATAGAGGGAACAAGGCCAGCAGCTGGAATGCAGCAATTCCCAGTAGTTAGAAATTGTTGGAACAAACCCTTTCATATTAGCAGTTTGTACATGGTCAACAAAATAATAGATTTCATGCAGACAAGTTTCAGTTTTAATTGATAAGTTCTATATTACCTTGAATAATAAATTATATATTATTACCCTGACAAGTTATGTATTACCTTGGCTACATTCACAATTATTTTGTCCTTCATCTTCTATGACATTGACTCATACCTTTCTGTTTCACCTTGTTTCCTCTGCTCTTCTCTACTTTCACTGTGTCTTGCTTAAGCAATGCCTAATTTGCCAACAGAGGTCAGGGTGTGTTTGCATCTCCTGTGTGTCCATTCATTTCACATGACAAGGATTCCTATCAACCACATCAGTGCTCTTTAAGAAGCAGCCTGTTTGTTGCTATCTCATGGCTTGTAGCTCTGAAATTCCACCTTTTATTTGAGCTAACTGAAATGAGAGAAATTACTCTTGCCATTCCCATGCCACTTTTTTTAGAGTTCATCTCACTCTTGAGGAATCTCTTCATTCTGTGAGCAGAAACAGGAACTGGTTCAGTTGCAAGACATTTCTCTATGGTCAAATTAAATGTGAGTTTTCTAGTACCAGCAAATAAAGTATCTACATTCCTTTAAAAAACATTTCATAATGAGCTATGTCCATCCCATTAGTGTCTTCCAGTTGCCCCTGAATTATGGTTCGAGCAAATGTATTGATTTTTTCTTTTGTCAAAAGCACTGCACAAAAACAGGATGTCTTACAAGAACTGGCAGTGAAACCTGTGATCATTAAAAATCCAGTACTACATTTTGCAATGTTTTTGATGAATCACTGGACAAATATTTGGCGAGAGCATGAATTCTGCAAGCTTGAATTGACTTTTCTCACCCTATTTTCTTGTCCCTTGATGCTTTGATCTTGTGTAAAAGGAAGAATGGACAATAAAAACACTTACACAGATATTCTGGTTTTACAGAACATGCCTTTTTAATTTTGACAGTTTTTAATAAGGTTTCTGATTTCTTGAAGAACTGTAAAAAGAGAAACTGTGATTTTCCAGAGAAGAAAATAAAGAATGAAAACAAAAGAAAGATATCCAAAAGAGTTCTAAAAGAGATTTTAGGATATTACAGTTAAAGGTCACAAAAAGAAGTATCTCAATATGCATGTTATGAAATGGATATAGGCTCTATAAAGAACAGCTATAATTGTACACTGAAAACAAAGGCTTTTTATCCTGTCATAAAACTACACTTAAATAAAAATATCTACAATGAGTGCAGAAAGATTTGCTGAGGGGGAGGGAGCAAAAATATGAACTAAATAAAACAGATGTTAAATAAGATAAACCCAGAAATTAATTTTGAAGTTAGAAAAAGGAAAAGACAGCTGAAAATGTTTGTCAAGGTTTCTAATTTTCTTAATTAAATAATTTGGCCTCCAAGTTGCCTACGGGTCCTTATTTTTAATACCTGTCCCTGCAAAAGAATTTTTAGAGAGAAGAGTCAGACACACATAATGATTCATGGTTTTTAAAATGGAGCATTTTTTCTTGGCACCTACATATAACTAAAAACATTGTAAAAGCAGTATAGATACTATCACAAAATGAACAGCACGAGGATAACTCTTCATATCTAGCAACTGATGTTCATGTGTCCTGGCAGGTAAGAATCCATGGATTCCTTAGCTGGAACTATCTGTCAAGCAACCCAGCTGGGCAGTGATTTTCCCCAGTGCTCATCCAAGATGAAGCTCCTGTGATGTGAACCATTTTATTTGGGTCTCGATGTACAACACCCAAAGTTATTCCAAAAAAAGAGCAAATGATTGCTTGTAGCAGGGAGTAACTCAACCTCACAAATTGCATTAATCTTAATGAGACATGAGGTAGGGATTGGAGGGGTCAGTAGCAGACAGAAGTGACTTCTATTTGCATTGAGAGGAAAAAACAGTGTTCATCAACACACAGAGGTCTCATGACATGAACAGCAGCACTTGCTTCTGGTCAATATTGATTGCAACTTTCAGATAGGCAAAGTAGGAACATGGGAGAAATCCTTTCCTTGGGACCACCAACCAAAATTAGACTCTTGAGTGGAGGAGTCATGAAATAAGAACTTAATAAATAAAAGGCAAAATGTTCTCTCTCTGATTTAAAAAGCTGTAAAATGTATCTTTCTTGTCTGCTATTCTCAGTTACAGAATACCAACACTCCTTGTTCTTTTGTAGGCAGAATATATAATCTAAAAGAAATGAGAACCAAGAAAGGGGGAAAAGGCACTTAAAGATAGTGGCTTTTTATCAAAATATCAAAATATTTGTCTCCCCTTTCTTGAGAAGTTTAGAAGAGCGCTGCTTTTTATCCTTTCAATAAATATTTTTCTCTCTCTCTTTTCAGACTATTAAAAATAATAAGAGGAATATAATACAACTTTAAATGAGAGTTTATATATCACATGCTTTATGACAGCTGCTTTTATTTCACTTTAGATTAACAAAGCCTTTATGTTGAGACTTTGGAGCTGACCTTACAAAGAAGCAATACCATTAGCCCTGAAGCACATGTTTCCCATTTAATGTTTCTGAGGTAACATTCTTTGTGAAAGTGAGAGAAATGAGAATGCAAACTTTCAGGGAAAATAAAAGTCTGACTGTCGTCCTTTTGAACAGAATTAAAGTCGTTCTGGACACTTGAAAATATGAAGTGAGAGGCCATGGCCTTACAAAGAGCTCTTCAATGTGATCCCAAGAGTTACAATGCTCAGCTTTCCTTCAGTATGCCATAGCTCTTTGTCATTTCCTCTCAAGAGGCTGAACATATTTTGCCATCTCAATTTGAAGTGAAAGGTGTCGCTTACATCAATGTTATTTCAGTTTTAACCAGCACTACTTCAATGATTTATCAGCACACCCAACCAAGAGAGCACTATAATAGTTAAAGCAAACAAACCCAGCAAAGTTATTTGGGGATATAGCAGAAAGGAATTGGATCTGCCATACCTGAAAGAGCCTTAAGTTACTGTTATGCATGGAAATCAAACTAATCTTAATGACATTTTACCATTGCCATGTTCCAATGGTTCAGTGCAAGAGCAATGCACTTTTTTTCCATCAATAAACTTAACAGTGCCTACCCACAAGTCTTCCATCCTTTTGTTCCATGCCTTCATGCATTAAACTCTGTTCTTCAGCTACTGCCACAGTCAAAATTTTATGCTTCTCACCATTCTTACACTCTTTTCAGTCAGCGAATGTGAGAATGCAGACTAGAGTCTACAAGGTTCAAAGCAAACTCAAGAGAATCTGAGAAACACAGGAAAGAGGTGAACAATGGCAGTTTGGAAATCAGTGTATGCTCTTTGTATTTGGGGCCTTGCCAAAGAAAAGAAAAACCTGTATGCACAAGAAAAGGAGAGAAGCTGTGTGATTTGGAGGAGAAGCTGACAAATTCAGCACTAAAATTGTGGTCTATGCCAGTGGAAGCTGGACCAAAGTTCCTCTAAAATATGGCCTTACACTCCAAGAAAGCCTCGCCTTCTAAATACACTTCTGTAAAGGCTTCCAATAGGAATGCTGCAGGATTTGCTGGAGGTGCATCCAGATTCCAAGAGACTGGCCCTGCACAGGTAACTGGGACCAGTTAAGAATAGAGGCATGAGACTTTCTTTTCTTTTTCTATTCTTTTAAAATTTTTTTTTAAGAGACAAAAACATCTGTTTCTTAAATCCATGTTTAAGCACTTAAATTCAAAATTCTGATTGAAAACTATTACTCCTCTCTTCCTATAGACACAAATGAGGCTGAGCACTGGAGGCTGAGCACTTCTGAAAATTAGAGATGTTATTTAGTACAAATGACAATGGAGAAGCAGACTGCTTGGAGCATCCCTGTAATGCTCTTGTCCTAAGCCTCAGGAATTTCAGCTGCTTTTTGCCCCTGGACCAATATTCTTTTCAGAGAGCCCACCGTAATCCACACCTTAGGAAAATACCTTTTCCTAATCTTGCAGTGAATATGAACTTACATTTCTGGTATCAGATGCAAACAGACACACAGGTTTTCCAAGGCTTCCACTGGAGGAGAAGTGTACTACAGGAGCCTGCACACTCCTCCAGTTTCCTCTGATATATTTAACTTCTGACTCTAAACTGTTGGTTTCCTGTGTTACACTGATGACACAGCTGCAGTTAAGAGACCCCTATGTCTAAATCTGTATTTCAGTAAGGTTAGATATGTTCTAACCTTATATGTTCTAACCTTAGATCTATATGTTATATGTTCTATATATGTTCTATATCTATATGTTATATGTTCTAACCTTATATCTATATGTTCAGATACAAGAAATCTGAAAGGTGAAACACTAGAAATAAAAATCACTCATGTGCAAGTGCAGACTTAAGTACCTAATATATCTTGCTGAAATGACAGTCTGAATTACCACATTATCCTTGTACTAAGGTCCAAATAGGCTATTTTCACCACATTACAGCCCAAATTACAATTTACTTTGGTCCATGATTAAATACAAACTCTGGGGAAACCTTCCCTTTCTTTTTTCCCTTTTTGCTTTCTCTAATAGCTGGTCTTGATATCATTAAAGCATAGAACAAGCCAATATTTAGATTTCTGTTCAATTTTCTGTGTTTGGTCATTTTGACTTCATTCTCTTTGATGTCTAGAAAATAACTTTTCTTCATGCTCTTTGTATTCAAGGGCAAAAAAAAAAATCTGCAACTCTTTTGGTGTGCTAAGAATAGGCATGGATATGTTGGGACAGGAAATGCATACATGCCACTACAATTAAAATAGACTAATTTGTTAGCAATTCCATAATATCCCCCAAATGCAGAAATTCTAAACAGTGTGTAGTCATCTGGGTAACTCCTCTTCTCTTTTCTGCTGCCAGGCTCCACAAGCCGAGTCTTCCATAACAGTGAATATCGCAGGGAGAGACAGCATGACAAATTTTATGGGCTAATATTGAACACTGCAGCACCAGCCAGTAGGATATAGTGCATATTTCAGACAGTCCCTTAATCTCCCACCTACTAAAGCCGACTCTTTTTTTGCAAGTTCTTTCCATTTTATGATTTCTCCAGCTTTCTCTGCATGCTCTCATACGTGACCACCTTTCCTGACACATTCCCTGGATAATTTCACCACTGAATTCCAGTTGTATGCATGGTAAATAGAGAGCAGGTTTTAAAATCAGGCCGGATTTGTCCTCTTGCTAGAATAAGAATTCTCAAAACCAGCCTGAAGTCCCTAACTCTCCAGAAAACAGCAGCCAGACAATGATGGCGAAAAGCAATTTAAGATGCAGCTCTCTGACAGATGTCAAAACCAACATATGTTCTATGTAGATGAAGTAAATTTATATATCTTCCATTATTCAAGTCTAAAACAAGAAAAACAAAACCATATTTTCTCTGTACACCAAGATTATAAATGAAGACATGAAAATTGGGTCTTGTGAGGTTACGGAAATGCTAATGGCTGAAAGTTTTTGTTCCAGCATTACGTTTTTTTTTTGTTTTTTTTTGTTTTTTTTTTTTTTAATGAAGCTTTTCTCTCATT
>JAYDZK010000202.1:24240266-24295420 GCA_034509185.1 Euphonia xanthogaster | reverse complement strand
TTACGGTTTTTTTTTTTTGGTTTTTTTTTTGGTTTTTTTTTTTAATGAAGCTTTTCTCTCATTTGAGACAAATGCCATTTCTGAATAAAGAAATGTGGGTGTAAAAAAATTACTACTTGTTTTTTTTTCATGAGCCTTTGATGATTTTATTCTGACTCTAAAAAGTTTTGTATAATCTTAGCTGCGACAATGAACAAGCACTGCTGGAACTACAGGGGAGATAATGCAAGAATAGAAACTCACTGCATAATTTTATTTTTCCAATTCAAATTTGAACTTCACTTGGAGCCCTGAATTATTCTTGCTGGTTCATTCACTTAACTGGGAGACAGAACTTCTTGGGACTCACACTTTGGTCTCTACTCTACAGCTGTCCCCTGTACACCTCTGTTTTGAGAAAAGGAACCTCTGGAACATTGCATGACAGCAATTTATAGCTGGATTTCCACCAGCAGTGCTCCTCTTGCATTGCACTGCAGATGGAACACTCTCATCTTTGCCACAGAAGTTATTCACAGCGTGATGCCACGTCTTAAACTCGTCTCATGGTTTTGTGCAGTTTTATTGTAAAATACATCAGAGGCTTAACTCTTCAGATAAAAAACAGAGCTGAGAGCAGGAAGGGGACACAATACTTTCACTTATTTTATCAGAGTGCTTGAACCTGTTTGTTGGTTAGTGAGGCCATGTGATCATCAGTCTTCTCTTCTGACTCTTTATCCCACACTGTACAGGGAGCCCAGGCTTGCATCAGGACTGGAAGCACCAGCAAGAAAACATTTTCCAGGATGCCAGATGTCTGATAGTGGGAGGAAAAAAAGAAAAAAAACCACAACAACCCAAAAACTTTCTTTTGAGGTGGAGAGGCCGCTGTCAACTAAAGAATCAAATGCAGAACAGTTGCACCCATGTCTTTCTGACAGGAAAGACCTTCACATGAAGAAGGAAACAAGTCTAGAAGGCAAAAAGTGAAAGGAAGAGGGGGCCATAGCAAGACTTTGAGGATCTGAATCCATTTAATTTGTAGGGGCAAACTGGTTTGTAGACCTCTAGAAAAAAAAAGAAAACAAAACCAAAAAGCAAACAAACAAACAACAACAACAAACCAGAAAAAAGCCCCACAAAAAAATCCCCACCAAAATAAAATAAACAATGTCAGACTTCTGAAAACTTTCTTCTAGTCCATATTTGTTTCTTTGTGTACCATTTTAACTTTAAAATTTCCAGTCTAAGTTTTGGTGACTTAACAAAAGGTGTGGGATGTCAGGAGATCTGGGTTCACATTTTCTGTGTGCCATGTGGAGTGCTGGACCTGGGCTACTTTAGCTGAGGATACTCAGCAGAAGGTTTCCACTGTGTGCAGATGATGAAGTCTGTCGAGCACTGATATAAAACCATGGAGGAACTCAGGGAAAAGTCCAATCATCCTGCAACCTCTCAAGCCTCTGCTGTATCTGAAGCTCAAGTATCACTTCCATTGCTCCTAGTTGTGTCAGTGCTCTCTGTACATAGGTTTCAGGTCTACAGCTTTTGCACAGACTTATTTTATTTCCCTATACCTACAAAACATTAATTTCAGGGGAGTGAGTAGTGATGCAGCTCTGTGTTTTCCATCAACAGCAAATTCCAGCCACTGAATAAGGTAAAGGTCTGTCGCATTTCAAGGACTGAAAGATCCTAGACACATTCCACAATTTATAGAGGTAACACATTCCTGCATGCAGAACATTACAGATGTTACAACACACAGCATTGAAGAGAGGAAGCATTCTGATTTCATAAGAAATCCATTTAATTTTCATAAGAAATCAGAATTATTCTTTCCACTGTGAAAGGCAGGTAGAGATTTTTGTTCCTTTCGTCCCCTCGTGCAGAAAAGGCATCAATTTGAAAAGCTCCAACTTCACAGTATTTTGTGACAGTTAATATTAGAAAGTTACAAGCATTGAAGTTAATTACCAAGTGTGGCAGTCTCAGCTCCACACCGCATACCAGCTCTGTAGCCATGTGCTTTGTGCCCCTTCCTGATTAGAATTTTAACAATGTATCTACAGCAATTTCACTTTTCCAAACAAGTCTGTTGCCAAAGCAAGCCACATCGTCTTCTAAGATGACTTTTACAGGATAATTCTGACATTACATGTTCAGTGGCTTGACACCATGAGCTATATTGAAAGCTGACCTCAGATTCAACTTGCTTGAAATAACTTAGAATAGAAAAAAATCATCTGTGCAGGTTTGATATCCACAAGTATAAATATTATAAACCAAGAAGTCTAATATTTCTAATTAATAATCCACTTTCTTAGACTTGTATTTCTAAGAAATGCTCTTTGCAATTCAGCACATTGCCTCCAAAGGGTAGGTGTACAAAGAGAAGACAGGAGAGATTTTGAATCAGAATTAAATGTAGAAAATATCAAGTTGCTATCTATTGTGTATTTTAAGAGAAGTCCTCAACATATGTTTTATCTATAGAAATACAAACACCCTAGAAAACCTGGAAAATAAGAAAGTAAAGGAACTGAGTAATGAATCTGTCCTGAATACACACAGATACCCATGTTATTGAGTAGAAATATGTCATTTTTACACATCCTTCAGTTGAAACTTTGTAAGATTCGTATTACTGGCACTCTATGAAATATCTCTTAAGGATTAGAGTGAATAAGAGTAACAGTGTGACCAGTTCAACTCTGTGCATCAGTACAACTTCTGTGCATACTCATGTTACAATGATTATAGCCTTTCCAGGCATCATGAGAATATTTTTGGGAAGCATGCCTTCAGTCCCTATAGAGCATGGTACAATATGATAAAATATTACCTTTTTTTTTTTTTTTCTTTTTAATGCAAGAAATGCTGTTATTGCTGTACAGAATTCTGTTCCCATCAGCTAAATCACTCCCACTACACATTTTCAAAAGAGGTAGATACTCCCTGTATTATTTAGATGAGGAAACTGAGAAACTGTGCAGCTTCTCAGAATTAGGGAATGAGTGTTACAGAAATAACAGCCAGATCTGGGTTTCCTGAGCTTCCAAAGATGTTCACTGTTCACAGGACTTTTGTTACAGGGGCGAAATGCTTTTACACATGGACGCATTTTGAGGCTAAGCACAAGAAAGTGAATGAGTATTCTGACTCATGGTCTCAACAGGAGATGTATGAGGCAAGTCACGGAATTCACCCAACTAAGTATGTACAAAGGAAAAAGGAGAAAAAGGATTCTTAAGTCTGTATTTTCCTTCTTTCTGATTATTTCTTCTTTCCCAAATATGTGTCTTTGAAATCAACAGTTTATTAATTTGGTTTGTCGGTGGTGATTTTATTGTTGGTGCTTTTAAATATTACTTATATGTGTGTAGTCTTCCTTGCAATATCACCTTAATTTCTTGGCCTATTTTCCATTTTTCTCATGAAGCCATGAACAGACACAAATATGCCAGCCTTGTGGCACAGTCTCATAGCCAGACCTGTGCACCAGGGACTTATGCCCAGCCTTTATATTGTGGAGTGAATTTTGTGGCAAAACAGGTGAAAACAAAGTAGTTGAAATATCTCTAAGTAACCTGATCAAGAGACAGCATAGCACAATATAGTGCATTAAAAACATTCCTTGCATATCCAAAACCAAACTGATATGGTGCCATGGGGAAAATCATCACTTAACTGATGGAGAAGGTGGGGGCTGTTAGAGAATTAAGAAGCTGGCAGCCTGCAGCAGCAAGCGGCATGCCCTACTTTACATTGCATTCCCCACATTTTGAAAAGCCATGTCACTCCAAACCATACTAACACGAAGAGACTCTGTTCCTGTGGCTTGTTCCAGTGCTGCTCTAAGCACATGGAGAAGCAGAGTGCTTAGAGGATTATCATTCCTACCAACACAAGGAATTCCTGCACTACTTCCACAGCAGAGTCTTACCAGGTGAGTATGTCAAATACGCTGCTCTCCAGTCTGAAATTGCCTATTATTTGCAACAGAAAGACAAAGATATATTCTGGATCTTAGTGATTCTTTTGGAGAATAGAGGGGGGGAGAGAAAGTCCAGCTGATGTTTTTTCCTTGCTCTGATAGATCTGTTTGGTATTTTTTCAAACACAAAGCAACTCCTTGGTCTGCCTTTCTGCCAGCAATATTTGCCCTGAACCTATAATCCACTGTAAGAAGTACAGAGGGAACTTGAGGAGCTGCTTCCACAGTTGTACAAACAGCACCCAAAAGCTGGTGCAATTTCAACTTTAGTCTGCAGCTACATCCCACCTCATTTCCCTTAGCAATGCCAATGTAGTGGCACACAACCTACATAGCCACCTATACTGCAAAAAGAAACATGACCTTGTAGACTACTGATAATTGATTACTTATGTTTTAAAATACCAAGAATACTAAGGACTGTATTAAGCAAGGGAAAAAAACCAATCATCTGTTTTAAGGAACCTTTAGTGTACTTTGTATGTGTCTTCCTTTGGAATCAGAAGATTTTTGTGTGAATGAAGTCCAAAAGGAGAACACCACTAAATCTGTCCTATTTCTCTCTCAGCAGTGATGTGCCTGCTGTTTCTTAGAATTCACACATCTAACAGAACTGAAGCCACACCAACTATGTGGACTGCATACCTTCCTGGATTTCTCATGTTGTTTGGGCAGGCTAAGAGCCTGTCTTTGTGTGTGGCAATCCATAAAATGCCCTCACTGGGTTTCCTCTAAGTAAGAGAAATTCATCAAAGCACATCTTAAATTACTTATTATGGCATCATCTTAGGCTAAAATGAGAGCCCACATCAGGAAAGAAGCTGTAAGGGATGGGAAGGCGTGGGAACTGAAAGATGACACATGGTAAGAGATACCATGTGCCTAAAGAGCAACTGCTCTTTTGGTTTTACAAGATCTAGCCTGTTTGGTATACCCTAACAAGCATCATGGAGAGCTTGTTTAGGGTGTGTGCAAACCAAGTGGGTGATCACAGGGACTACAACAGAACAGCAGCTGACGCACTAATGTGACTAAAATGCAACTCTAGTTAACCCCATAGACACAAAACTAATGGCTACTTGCAAAGTATTTAGCCTTGTTTTCTTCGAAGACAAGTAAAGATGCTAGAAACACAAGTTATCCTTATGTTCAATTAGATTAAGGATTTTACTTCCTTAGATTCCTGAAAATTCCTTACCAGACTTGCTTGGTAATTCCATGGGAGCAGTACAAGGCTTCCTTTATCAGTTGCAAGAACCCTTTCTGCCTGCCAATCTGTAATAGGCCCAATTTTGATTTTTTCTTTGCCATTTCAAAAACAAAGAAATACAAAAACAAAGCAAACAAAAAAGATTGGTCACCCACTGGAAGAAAGCAGTGCTAAGAAGCATCCTAGGCAACTTTATTCTACCCTGTAAAAGATGATGTTCTGACAGCAGATTTTATGATCTTATATCTAAAGCCTCATAATAATTGTCACTGACTCAACTTAAAAGCAAGTGAAAACAAAACACCTTGATTTTCAAGAGTCATGGAGGGATCAGTGAATAACACTTCTGTTTCTTAACTGCTACGTTTCCATTACTGATGTTCAAATTCATTAATTAAGGTGCTACTGTTTGTATTTTATATGTAAATTAAAATGTTTCTTCTGACAGAAGAGAGAAAAATGCTTTTTACATTTCTTATCTCAGGAGATGCTTGAAGCATGGGATGCTGTAATTATCCCATGTTTTCTAATGCTGTAGCTCATCTGGTATTTTATTTCAGCATAGGATTGCAGAGCAAGGGGACCCCAGCTGAGTTTTACAGTACCTGTGGAGCAGGCTGATACTGCCACCTTGGGGAGGACTTTCTCCATGTTTGAGGAGCACCATGCAAGTGTCATGCAAATCAGTTTGACTTTTCCCCGTCACATCCTCCCAAGAAGACAACTTTTTAAAATCTTCTGCCCATGCTGTTGTAAGACCTTCCAGGTGTGTTCTAACTTGGATTGTATTCCATGCACAATAATACTGGAAATGATTTTTTTTTTAATTTAGCCAAGTTTTAGAGCTCGTTCAGGTAGTGCCTCTTTTACATCACTCTTAGTTTTACAGCCATCTTTCCATCATAAAAGCCCTGTTCTGCATCCAGCTGGGCAAGCTGTATTTTGCATAGAACACTCCCCTGCTTCTGGCATTCTGGTTTTTTTGGTAGTGTAAATCCTTGTCCCTGCCAGCTTAAATTATCTAGTTGGATGCGACTGCTAGAATATATACGACCTCAGATGTCATTGGGGGCATTACTGTGCAAAGGAGCAGCCCAATGAAAAGCACAGATCTAGACTGCCAATTTAACCAGTCAGGATCCATAATTTTATGAGACTTACCTATACTTTTGCTTTGCAATTGAGTGACTCCTCACCCAGTCTGCTTTGAGTTTGTATTGACCAGCACGTGAAGGACCTTGCCATACACTTTATATATAAATGTGCCTTGAGACACAAAGGCTGTGCACAGCACAGAGCTCTAAGACAGTGGGAACCATGAAAATTTGCCTTAGGTACACACACAGTACAGGGACAGCATTCATGTTTGGCTTCTCACCAGAAGAGGCAGGCCCAAGAACACTTGAAAAACATTCAGTAACAAATTTTTTTCCATGGCCACCTTCAGCCAAGTAACCCAAACGATGAACTCATTCATGACAAACGATGTGAATTCACACAAGGAGCTCCTACCTGCTTGCCAGAGCACTGGCTGTGCTTGTGGCTCCACAGCAGGACACAATGGGCTTCCAGAGGAACTGCAGCCCCCCTTCACTGCTGTGGCTGGCAGGAACAGCCCTGGTACTGTGGTAAACCAACACTTACAACATCCCACACAGAGCTACACTTCGGATGACAATGTCCCCAGCCAGGACTGGGCTCTGGAAAGCACATTCCTCTTTTCCTGCCACCATATACAGCTTACACACCAGATTAGTGTTCTTACTGACAAGTATCTCAGTACCCTTGGAGTAAACTTCTGCCTGCACCCCTGGGATTTACAGAGAGGTGGCTGATCATTGTAAAACAGACAGGAGAGCCTCATCCACTCTCCCATTCTAAAACTACAACCTGGTCATTAAAGCACAATTTATTTTCTAACCAGTTACTTTCCTACTTGTGTAAAATTGGAAAAAAGCAAGTGATAGGTTCTTCTGGACAATCTTCTATCTCTGGCTTGAATGTTACTATAGCATGGCAAGTAATGGTGTTTCCAAGAAAAATTATTAGGCTAACAGCCAATAGCTAATGAACACGACTGGCAGTTCTGTTTTCTTCAGTCTTCAGTTTTCTTCCTGGTTCACAAATAATTTCTGCATTTTAATATATTTGTTATTATTTTAATCCATCCTTGTTAAGCAAACATCTTTATATCTGCCAATGATTTACACTGTGCTATGAAAATATTGCAATTAATAAGAGAGTGCAAAGAGATTGCAAAAATAAGAGAGTGCATTTGCTATTCACATGCACATATGAAGACACATTCAAGAACTTGCAATACAAAGGAATCCCACTATTACATTTATCATTTGCACATTTAACTGCTGGTGGAATTAATTTACTTTTAAAAATATCAACGTCATGAAATCACTTAAGTGACTTCAAAAACAGTATTTGCAGCTAAGTTGCAAAAATTCAATTGTGCCAATTACTGACCAAACACATGCAATTGAATGAGGAGCTATCAGTAATAAATTAACCAGATTAATGTGTACGTAACAGTCTCAGCGTGGTACGGTGCTGCTGTTAGTTTCAAAGTTCACATATGAACTTCTTTCTACACTGCACATGTGGTTTATGAATGAAGCCTGAACGAAAGAAGGAATTAAAGGAAAATAAGGTAAGTGACTCAAAATGAAACTAATCTAAGTATTTAAGCGTAGACTGCTTACAGGGAAAAGACCCAAATCTTTGATTATGATTTAAAAAAGGGATGGAAGAATCCATGTCCACTACTTCCTATTATTATGCTACAAGTGCACAATGCATATCTAGACTGATAAATAACTGAGAACAACCGTTTTATAAGATGTCTTTCTTAAAAGGAAATTGATCATTGAAAAATCAAAAAAACCCTCACTGTGAATCCAGTAAGGAAGATTATTATATACATATTCAATGCTGACTATAACAAAATTAGTATGTTACTAGCTCTTGCATCTTCGGTGTTGTACTGAAGTTATTTCAAAATATTGATTTAGGCATGGAATTTATATGAGAGAGAAAGCTTAAACTGCACAACAAGAATCTAAATAATTAATCTGAGGAAATCCCTGTCTGAAATTATCCACGGTCTCTCTATGAGTATCTAAACATAGTATCTTAAAAAAAAAAATAATAATTCTTTCTGAAGTTCACAAGTCACAGAAACTTAAAATCCACTATTTGCCACTGTGGTTTTACCTTCTGAAACATGTCTCAATTTATTTAAATAACAAGTTTTCCTGTTAAATGATCAATACACACCAGAAGCCCTTCAGATACTGGGTTACAGAAAAGTACAAAGAGAATGAGAGGTCTTGTTTATGAACAAATAGAGTAACTGGAAATGATCCCAAGCCAGCTCCCTCTCTCTATCCCCCCAGTCTATGTTTTTCTTTTCTACTTACTGCACTAGTAAGTCGGTTTAGTATACATTTCCAAAGCCTCATTTTCATGAGATCGGCTATTTCAGCTCTCCCCCTTTCAGACTACTGTCTATTTCAATGTCAGTGGCAGGTGATGAAAGACATACTTTAACTGTGAAAAAGTGCTCCCTAAAAATCTACTTCTCCTCGATTACTCTTTTTCCTAAACCAAGTAAATATTTACATCCTGAAACACTGTCACTTAATAACAGCAGCACCTATTTGTCACCACTCCCTTCTTCCTTCCCTAGTTTGCCTCCTTCTCCTAACCTACTACTGTCCCAGAAGGGCAATAGTGTGTTGCCCAACTCCTCCCCTCTCTGTTGCCTCTCCACAACACTATTGCTTCTTCCTAAAACTCTTTCAGATTTCAGGCAGGGAAAAACACTCAAAAGACACTGAATATTGGAAATTCTTGCCTCTTCTTCCCCCCACCCCCCAAAGCTATCTGAGGCACCTAATGTTATTTGTATTTAGTGACAGGTTTGTGGACATAAACACTGACAATGGCAGGCAGCAATGAGATGACCATCAACCTTGTTGTGCTTGGAAAAACTCAGACTGGCAAAAGTGCTGCTGGGAACAGCCTGCTGGGCAGTGCAGACTTTGAGAGCCATCTCTGCCCCAGCTCTGTGACCACGTGCTGCAGCCTGGGACGCAGCGGCCGCATTTCGGGGCTCCTCCGGAGAAACGGCTGCGAGTCAGCTCTCCGTGTCCGAGTGCTGGACACTCCCAGCTACCCTCACAGTGCTCTGAGCAAACAGCATGTGAGGGACACCGTGAGAGCAGCCCTGGCTCAGCACTTTGGGGAGGAAGGCCTGCACTTGGCCCTCTTGGTCCTGAGGGCTGACCTGCCTCTGTGTCCAGATGAAAGCCATGACGCAGTTCAGCTCATCCAGGTAACCAAAAAGAAAATAAAGAAGTCTCTGCCCTAATGGCAACCCTTTCATCTTCAGGTGACAATAGCTATGGAAGAGTTGAGTCTTCCATAAAAGAAAAGCGAAATATTTTGTTCCATCAACAGCCTAAGGAATTGCGAGTGGCAGACACTAATTTCAGAACAAAGATTGTAGCTGATTTTGAGTCCTCAGCAAATCAAAGCTCTCTCCTCTCTTTCTGAAACTGGTAACTCAAGACTTCCTTGGGCAGCTTAAAGGAAAATTTTGTATGTGCTTGATATTTTTCATCCTTAGGGTCTAAAACAGATTAATCAGTATCAATACACCCAGTGTTTTTGACACCCCACTTACCTTGGAAGTAGACAGATATCCTTTAAAGCAGTTTTATATACCTTAACATTTAGGTTACAGAGTTAAGATCACTGCAGTGTCCTTTATCACCAAGGTAGGCTTCTTGTCATATACAGGAGTTAGCAGGATTACACTGAAGTTGTAATTTCATTTCCACCTGTTAATTAAAGCCCAAACTCTCTTATTCCTATTAAAATTTTCTGTACTTTCTGAAAGAAAAGCAGCTTGTTCTCTCCATTCTTGTCCATCAGATAAATCACAGAAGTTGAAGAAAAGCTCTCTGGCCCAATATTTAAGGTGTTGCATTTGATTTGTGTTTTTCCTGAATTGCTGAAAATAGTTCAGTTTTATGGATCACAGCTGGAACTGAAGTTGATGTTACATAGAAATTTGTCATTTATTTTTTCAACAAAAGGTGCTTCAGTGTTTTTAAAAACTTTTTTTGGAAGAGCTCTAAACAGTGTGGCAATATGAATATGTGGTAACTACCGATTTCAAACTAATGTGTGACATGGCTAAACAACCATTTTTCCTTACTTACATGAACATTTTTAAATTGGAGACATTCTGTTAACATCTGTAGCCAGGGAACAGAGCACTGCTAGTACTGCATGACCACATATTTCCACTGAAAGTGGATGTCAATGTCTCAGAAAGGTGAAAAAAGACCCAGAAATTTCAGCAACTCGGATAGCATGAACTGGATTACTGCCAGGGATAAAAAAACCGTACATGTAAATGGTCTGGTAATGTACTAAGCATATGAAATGAGAGTGGGGAAAAGAAATAAGAGATAACTAGTTAAAATTTGCTTTTCATTACAGGAACTTCTGGGTCCCACGTGGAAGGATTTCACTGCAGTACTACTTACTCATGCAGACAAGGCAGAAGAGGCTGGATACAGTGAGGAAACATATTTGCACAGCGCCTCAAGTACCCTGTTGTCACTTTTGAGCTCAGTACAGCATAAATACATCTTCCTAGACAACTACAACAGTACAACTAAAGAGGAAAGAAATATTGTCTTAAGAAAGCTCTTGAATTTTATACAAAGAAATAATTATCAAGTATTACTTAAACACAGCAAGGAATAAAATTAGCTTTAAGGTGCTCACTTGTCTCTTTCCTACAGTAGGTAACATCTAATAGAAATAAAAGAGTAAAAGCCATTAACTGGAAAACTCCATATCCATACCAAACACCTTTGAACACACAATTAGAAATATCTCTCTAGCTTATTAAACTACTTGCCTTCCACAGAGGACCTCACACTCCTGCATTCAGAATCCTAGCTTCAACCACAAAATCAGAACAACCTAGTGCTCCAAAACCATGCTTCTAATACGTGTGTAGTTACAAATGGGATTTTGCACTACACCAGACTGTATATTCCAGTTCATACAGAATACAAATCTGGAAGAATAAAATAAAATTTAAAAAGAAAAAAAAGAGTAAAAAATGCATGAGCTCAGACTCAGGGGGCCTGTTTGCTCAATTCTTCAAGCCTTCAGAAGTTCCTCTGAACTTCCATTTCTAAAAAGAGTTTTCTGGTACTAAAAGCTAAGATTCATCTGTTGTAAAAGTACTCCCTACCATGATTCAAGATTAGTTATAACTGAGTTCTTAAACTACAATGATTTTATTTAATAAGACATTATAGGATATACAGTTTACAAGGCAGATAAAATGGATTCCATGTGCTTAATACTATTCAGCACATTTAAAAGAACTAATTATTATTACTTATTGCCAGATGCATGAAAAGTAAGTTTACAGGCACAAACAAAACTCATTCAAAAAGAAAATCTGTTCATATCCTCTTTATGCATGTTCCTTTTAAATTTGTATCACTGTCATTTTGTTTTCTCTCCACTTACTGGATGAAGTTCAAAGCCTGCAAAATTTAGAAAGGCTCCAGTTTGTTTTTAATTTCAATATTTAAAATAGTATTTACTGTTTCAATGGTTAAACAGCAATAATTTAATTTAATATTATATGCAAAAATATCTGAATTATCTCTATATAGCTACTTAAACGTTATTGAAAATGGATCCAAAATATTTATTTTCATATTACTGAAAGTAAGGAATTAAAAGAATGAATTTGAGGCTAATAGCCTAGCAACATGACTATTTGTACATTACTATGAAATAATTCTAACTCCAAAAATTGAAGAAGCTATTTCTGTTAAAACCAAAGCACTTTTTGTACAAAACATCATTGCATGAAAGCACATTAAAACAGAACCGAAAAAATCAATTCATTTTATACCTGTTTGAGCACTGGAAACAAATTTTTTTTTGTTTGCTTGCTTTTTGGGTTTTCTTGGGGGTTGGTTTTTTGGGGGGTTTGAGGGGTTTCTTTCATTTTTTACTAGTTCCAGGAATCTGTCATTAATTATTTCTTAGTGCTACCTATTGGTTTGGAAGGATATACCTGGGTGGACTAAATAAAGAACTATTCTAGCAAAGTGGCAGCCTCGATCTTAATGAAATTTTAACAGTTTAGTTCTGGGGACATGCAAGTGTGTCCACTTGTACATCCTAGGGCATAATTTAATCTTCCAGTTACAACTGACTGCAGACTACACAGAGAACACAGGCAAGAACTAAGGTGCAGAGTCTTACAATACATCTGAAAACTGCTTCGAAGAAGAGGAGGAAAATTATTACAGAGTGACTAGAAGAATAAAGACAATTGTGATCTTCACTAACCAACTGCTAGTCCTGCAATTAGCACACAAGGAACACGGCAGAGTATTTTCCTTATTTCCTTTAGCTCTTGCTAAATAGAAGCTCTACACCGTCAAGCTGTCCAGAAAATTTACTTGCCTGCCTGTGGTCCCACCACAAACAAGCCTTGGCAATTAAGTTATGAGCACTGAGTGGTTAATAACTGCTGAGAGCACACAACCTCAAGGACAACAAGCCTAGTGAATGAGTGAATTGTCAAAATGTTGGAGATGTAACATATTATGGAAAAGAAGTCAAACAAAACAGATCTTATCCATGCATTTCATGTTTTTTATTCTGCTTGCATCACTTTCCATTTCAACATCTGTAAAAGTTTCTAATACCCATTTATTTATTTATTTAATTCCGCTGTTTGCCATGGTCTCTGCCCTGCACACTCCTTTCCCTTTCACTTCAAATGGAACTCCTTTGTACGTAGCAACACACTGGTCATTGGTATGAAGATCAGGTTGGATTTGCTCCCAAATCTTCTTTTTTGGATTAAGTTCTTTCTCAGGATCTCCTGTTTCAAAACAAAGAATAACCTCATAGCACACAACTCAGAACAAGAGCACCATGTACTTACGCATCTATGACAGCTCACATAGCATCATTGCACACACTTTTAAGGGATAAAAACTCTAACATTCCTTTTGATTCTCAAAATGAAAACTTAAATTGGAATTAGGAATTGTCTAGGAAATGTCTCCAGAACCTCTCTGAAAAAGAGGATCTTTCAAGGTAAAAAGGTTGTATCAGACAACAAGCACTGTCAAAAGGAAGAAATTAAACCCTTGCTGTTAGTTTCTACTACTGACCAAAAGAATTCTCAAGAATTAAATACACATGGACCACAGAAATATGCTGCTCACCAAGACAGGTTTGTCAGCATCTTAACTTTAGAAATGAATGAGGTTTTTATAAGAAATTAAATGCACTTAGCAGATGCTGTTACAGTTGTGGAGTATTGAACTTAGACAAGAATAGTCCAGAGGATACTGACATATAATTTTAGCCCTGAGTTACACACTGTTCTGCTATGCTTTGTATTGTTTGATGACAAGCTCTGGTGCCCAAAACAACAGAGGCAGTAGAAATTAGCTAGAGTTTCTGCAATTATGGCCTCAGTCTTGATAAGCCTCAATTTCCTGTTTCCATGGATATATCATGATAAGATACCTACACCTTAGTGCTATTGGCAGTAACTAACTCCATTAGCAAATCTGATTATTTAAGGATCTCTAATGACCACAAAATGCAGGCTTCTTCTTTTAATGTTTTGAAATATTGTCAACAAATAAGATAGCATAGTGAAAGATATTTTTCCTATTTTTAAATAAGCATGAAATTCAAAGTACAGACACAAACCAAACTAAATACAGGGATTTTAACGTATCTTTTTCTAGTAGTTGATTGAAATTTATCACTGCTTGCTAAGTCCTGACTGACTGAGCAACCAGTGGTTAAATCCACTACTCTCATTCCAGCCTGCCTCATGCCTTATTGATATTCTCCTTTAAGTGTTTTCCATAGTTCAGTCTACTTACATTCTCAATGCCTGCAAACCTGAGCTATTTCTGTCTGTATGGGTATTCTGCAGTGTCTGGGTGTCTGTATTCTGTAGTTTCTATATATGCAAGAGAAGCAGACTAGGCCAGAATTCTCTGTGAAGTAAGCTAGCCTTATCAGAGCAGTATCTAATAATGCAGTCAACTTACTTCACAACCAGAGTGCATTTAGTATTTCAAAGAAAAATCAGTCACAACATTAAATTAGTAATTTTCTTTATATAATATTTATAATTAATATTAAACAGAGGAAGAAATTTAAATACTCTAATTACTTAAATAATTGCACCACTAAATAAAATCATTAAATGTTTAGAGCTAATTGTGCATTTTCACAAAGATAAATCAGCTTAATGCTCAGAGGTTCATGAACAAAGGCAAACTTGGCTTTAGACCACACTGAATGCATGTAAACTAATGAAATCATGAAACAGAATGTTAAGTGATCCATTGTACATTTTCCTTCCCCTCCTCAAATATAAAAAGCACATGATTTCTTTTTTTCCGTAAGAAAACCTCCTGACTTTTATTACAAAAAACAGGCTTTGGATGTTAATAAGTTTCTCTGGAATCCTGCGTCAAGCTCCCTTGGGATCTGTGGTGAGCTCATATTAGATTAGCATAGGCACCAATTTTAAATACTACCAGAGCTTTAGGCTATGCATTTTCCTATGCCTTCTCCTCACTGCATTCCTTCTTCCCAGAAAATATTCTTTAGAAGAGTTTCTATAAATAAAATAAATTGAAGCTGTTAATGGTTTAATCAGCTTTCCACTCTTTTTACCAAAAATGGGCCAAATAAGAGGTCCCAAATTTTGTTAAACATATCATTCCATCTCACAGCTTTATTACAAGAAGTTTTTATAATAAGCAAGAAACCTCTCCACTTTGTAACAGTTCAAAAACTGCTGAAAGAATATATCTCAGCACAGCAAGGGGCAAAAGGACAGAGTGATGTGAGACTTCACTTAATGCCACTTACCCCACAGTGGATTGTAACCATGCAGCTGAAGGAAAGCATCCATACACTCGAGCTTTGATTAAAAAAACCTGCTGACTACAGGCTAACCACTGCACTCCAGCTTTACCACTTTTTATTCTTTTAAAGAGATAGTAATTCACTAAATTGCTAGTGATTCTTAGACCTGAATGATAATTTAATTATATAATTTAAGTAACAGACTTTTAGTTCCTGTGGCAGCAAAGTATCTGATACTGCTATCAGAAAAGAGATTTCACAGTTAACTATAAATCTTCAAGTATTATTGCCCTCTTAAGGCAACTACTGTGCAGGAGGTTATAGAATTTACACACGCATGATAGAAGAATTCTTACACAGTTTAAAAATCAGACCTTTTCTAGTGAAGATGGATAAAAATTTGATAAAGTTCTTAATGCAAAATAAAAGGCTCAAGAGACCTTGAAAATGCATGCAGTGGAGTATAAAACACTTCAGTATTAAAAATTCCACTGAGGGCAAAGACATCAATTAAATAAACAAAACAGCACAGTACTCCAGGCAACAGCATTCCTTACCAAATCACTCCTCTACAACACTCAAGATAGTTCTAGGTAAACACTCCACTAGCTACAGACAAAAAATTAATTGGTTTGAGACAAGATACCATTTGTTTACTTTGACTAAAATGGCCAAAGAAAATTAGTCTGTATCTCATGAATATTTTGTATAATGGAGAGAGAAGACTTAAAAATAGCTTGATTCCAAGCTGCTTGATAGACAGCTGTGTGCATTTTAGAATTGCTTTATTGTTGCTGGTGGTGCTTCTGTTGCTTCACAGACTTTCATACTTCAAACTTAAATAAGACCCAGCTGTCCTTTCTATTTTAACTTCAAGGACTCCAACTGAATCTTTATGCTTTACAATTACTTTTTAAAACAAAAAATTGATCAGAATATAAATGGTTACAATTAAGCAGTGAAATTAAATGACATCTGACACAACAAGGAGTATCCTCCTGGTAACAGCATCAGGCAAGTGCCAGATGGTCTTTGAGGAGACAGCAGCAGCCAAGAAGCAGAAGGTTTTAACACAAAAAAGGTGAGTAGAAGATAGTTGTTCAACCCCATTAAAAACTGAGAAACAGTTTTCCAGTCTCCCGGTGAGCATCCCCATCTCCCAATGAGTTCCCCCTAATTTAGTTTACAACAGCAACATTGAAAAGACAAGTACCCAACAAATAAATTTACAGAATCAGATGTCACTATGATTTTGTAGGTCTCCATCTACCAATGGGTTTTTTTGCATCTTCCTACTCAAGATAGTAAAATCACAAGTCTGAGAATTCTTTTAAATAAGTTTTATGTAAGAAGAAGTTGGATCACTCTACTTTGTACTATTAAGCATTAGGTAAATTTTCAAAGTCAATGATAAGCTTAAATCTCATACCTACAAAATTTTCCAAGCAGCTCTTTATGAAGCATTAGAATACAGTGCCACATTTCAGACTACAGCCTATAGCCCTAGATATATACACCTTGCAAAGGAGTTGTTAAAACCTTCATTTGGCACTTGCCAGAGCCCCATGTCTTTGGCTCTCCACCAGAAGGAAACTGATATAATCCACATAAAATCTTGTCTAACTGGCTGCAAGTCATAACTTCAGAACTAGAACAACTTACACACCGTCTTTAGCTTATTCAATATCTTTTAAGGATCAAAATGTCAACACGGTGTCTGTATACTGTAACACCTGGGGATAATTTTAGAACAAGTATTTCTATAACTGATTGCTCTAGGAAAAGCTTTTTGCCACTGTAGAAAACCCAAAAAAATGGAGTCAAGTATTTCAATTATTTTGATGGAACTCACTTCATCAGTCATGTGCAAGAACAGATATGCTGGTGAACAGAAAACAGCACTACCACCAGCTCTCACGTTTTCAAATGCCAGGTATATGAAGCTACTTGAGATGTAAGTTTGGAGGAAGGCTGTATCTTAGACAAAAGCAAACAAAAAAAGCCCCTCAACCGGGAGCATAGAATGTTTTTGAGGGCTGAACCTGTAGATCATTTTCCAGGGCTTATGCACTAGAAGTGCTTATTCTACAACTTGATGCTCTCTTGCACATCCATTTCTACAGCAACAGATAGCAGTGTGAGTGTATTTGTTACCTATGATTCTTGCAGGTAACAAAGGCCCAACATTTAACCCATCTTTAGTCACTAGATGTGATAACAACTAGAAGCCATGAATGAGTATTCCTACAATTTAGTCAATGCAATTGATTGCAGAAGCATTTAAGATTTCAGTACAGCTAACGAATTCTGCATCTCAACTAGCAAGCTTGGTACATTTTTAATACAGGAAACTAAAACTGAAAAAAAATTGCTACCTGATTTCCTATTAAAACAGTATTATTTTAAATTGTTTTCAATTGGAGCATTAAATCACAGCAAGCTGAGCTATTTTTCTGTTTCATAAAGCACCTAGATAGAGAATTTCTTCCTTTATCATATTCTAACCAAAACGTATCTTTTTTTCAAGCATCACAATTTCACTCTTGAGAAGTCTAAATACACATATGAAAGGTATTTAATGCAAATATGTTTAAGCATGGAGCTTGCCAAGAGGTTCATAAATCCAGACTCTGCTGTATGGCTAGAAATTGTCAGAAGTGCAATGGTTTATAAAGGTTCCTATGGCTCTATCCAGAAAAAAAAAGTTACACCATTTTCTCACATGTGAAAGCCAACTTTTGAACAATAAATTCCTCCTGAAGATGAATACTTCATTGATAAACGCACACACATACACTTTCTCCCAGTATGGGAAATACTGGCATTTGGAGCATGTTCTTTCAAGTTTAAGTGATGGAGTGATCCTGAGCATAAGAGCACTGATCACCAAGACCTCTGTAATCCACTTAAGAGCTGACCTGAGCAGGTCTGGGCTTGGGCTGTGCTGCACAAATTCCTAAATTCCTAGGGTGCAGGATAAACCCAGGCAGATGATTGTAAGAGAGGAGTCTACAGGCAGCTCCCATGCGGCACCAGCAACTGAGCCACCTGTGGGTCCTCACCTTTATGGGACAGGGCAGCACCAAGTTCTCACACAAACTTCCTAAATGATTGACAACCACAATGAGTAAAAAAATACAGCAATAACTCAAACAATGGAAAGGGAAGAAACTCTCCTTACGCTGCAGGTGCATTCCCATAATCTGTGACACGTAAGATTATTTATACTAGTCTCTCTTTTCAGACTCAGCTCTAATAAACAGCATTTTAAATCAACATGATAAACCTATGATGCTTTATGTAAGTTCCCAATATGGTATTAAAAATTAATCATTTTCATGGAGGTGTAAGAAATGAAAAAATGGATGAAAAATAATCTTTTGACAAAGTTTAATTTGGTAAAATTCTCATTTATATTCTGAAAAAAAGATGGATTCATTGATTTAATTAAGTGGGAAATGTCCAATGTCTTTTTTTGGAAACCTAAAAAGACATTTTCTCCCAGACAAACAAACAAAAAACCCCTGGTGTTTTGAATATTATGGGCTCCTCTCACGAACTGGAAACTTCCAACCCCTTCTATCCCCTCCATCCCTTCTTCCTCAAAAAAAAAAAAATCTACCCAAAGTTCTGATACTTTCATTACAGGGAGGAGCTGGAATTAGGAATTTATTACTTCATCACTTATACTGAGACACTGTGAAAGATGCTTTACGTTTGCTTGTTGTAATTTGCCAAGTACAAATATGTTTATCCATATATTTCAAAACTGAAATACTTACTGAGACTTAAAGCTCTATACAACTTTATCAAGTTACAAGTTTTTGACAGATGATAAAGTATTTTCAATCCTTTATTTACACAATATTAGCGTGGTAGTAAAAAAAGTTAAAAACAAGAATTAATTCAGAAAATTTCAACAAAAAACCCAACGAGCTTTAAAAAAAGCTGTTTTATGTGCTTCAACACGGAGGTTACCTTGGCATACTTGTTTATATTATTTTCCCAAATACCTACTTACCAGGAAAACCTTCAAAAGTGATTCTGTCCCCTGGTACTGCTCCAGGTGGAGGAGCCAGAATTTCCACTTTTTCTGGGGAGCTGGCACACATCACCATCGCTTGAGATACTACTCCTCTCATCTTTGCAGGCTTCAAGTTACAGAGTAGCACTGCCATTCGATTCTGCATCTTGGGGGAGGAAAACAGACGGATGTGAGTACTTAAAATGACACATGGCTTTGGGGACTCCCAGTATTTCATTATAATGAAAGAATTATAGTGACGAGATCTTACCATGATAACTGAAGTGTAGGAGAAGCACATAGCAACTGATTCACAATTTGAATGGCTGGACAGCAGTAACATAAGATTTAAACCCCCTAAGAGCTAGCCAGTGAATAAGGGATTAAATGCTGAGATGTGACATATTTATCATGGAAATATAAAATATTCAATTTATTAAATTAAAAACCAGGCAAGGCATCTCACTCGCATTCCATCTTTATTCATTACAGACCATGACTTTAGTCCACTTTCAATATAGAGCTATTAACTAAACAATTTCTATTTAATTATAATAATAATTTAATGATGATAATACTAAAAATAACAACAAGTCTACAAATTAGGCCCATAGCTAAAAATTTCAAACTATATCCTGGAAGCTTAGAGGTCTTTTACATAATAAGCTAACTTGAATCTTAAATTTTATCTCAGTTAACCCAAATGCCTTGAGTGTTTTTTAGCCACTGAAAATGGCTGTATATACTGAACACTGAATTTGTTAGTGCAAACCTGTAAAATGTTTCTCTGTTTGTTGTTTTATTTTAATAATTACAATAGTAAACCAGAGAAAATACTCTTTGTTCAGAAAAACTGCCACACTTTAGACTCTAAAACAAACTACACTTTCCAATGGACTAAAAATTTTAAAATTAAACCCTGAACATTCTTAAGAGACAAAGTAATGATGTCTTAATTCCCATGCTACTAGTGCACATTATATATAAGTATTTAATATTTCTAGATTTTGGTCTTTGTGCATCACAGTAAAAACTTTGAAGAAAACCTGCAGGATTAATAATTAATAAAACTCATACGATCAATTATTTCAAACACTGCGTATTTTCCAAGGACAACACCTTAAAAAGCAAAAATATAAATAGCCAAAATGAAGCAGTTACAAGAAAAAGTTATCTTGCATCAGTTTCAAGCTAGCCCACTGACTGAAAATTTCTCAAGTTATTGCTATGGAAATAAGTAGCACAAAACACAAAAAATGGTTGTAACATGTCAGTGACTAAAATGGAAGTTGTAGCATTATCTACCACTGAGTAACAATTAATGAATGAAAGGCTAATTATTGGGTGGACATCACAGTGATCTAGAAAGAAAAGATTTCAAGGCATCTAAGTGGAGGGAAAAGTTTCTGCTACAAAAATCAGAGTATATTGTTCAGAACAGATGTAACTGTAATGTATGCTCTTACAACAAATGGTTGTAGAATAGCATTTCTGGAGGATGATGGTGGCCTTTTCTCTTTTCGTTAAGTTTAAGACACATTCCCTACATTCCTGTTCTTCACTTCTGATCACTGCCATGAGGTTCTCTTACGTTAAAGAAGACGAGGTGACAAAAAGTGACACTGGAGAATTGTCTGAATCTCAAGAACAATTGCTGAAACAGGTATTGATGCTAGGAACACACAGAGATCAAAAAGCCAAATGCAGTGGCAGAAAAGCTGTCAATCCCTTCTGACACTTCAGAAATTTCCGCAATTGTCCCCAGCTGCCAAAAGAGCTCAGCAATGGCATGGTGCACCTTGTGCCAAGATCCTTCCATATCCCTGTTACTTGGGACACAACTGCTCATGACAATAGAGGGTGCAACTTCTGACATGGCTTCAGCACCACGTGAACAAAACCACAGCATTTCACATATAAAGTGGGCATGCCAGAAGTTTTCACACCCATAAATAACTTGCACTGCATACTGAAATGTTAGTGAAGATACATACTGTGTTTCCTAACCAAAAGTAAAATCAGATGATACAAATACTACAGCCTCAAACACTGCTAAATTACCACATCAAACACCAAAATCATAAACAGCTGAATTTTTTGTGAAGAAATTTATGGCTATGGTCCTTGATCTGAAGTATATATTTTTATTTCAATATATGGCAGTAGACACATGCCAGGCCTTCACATTTTTGAACACTTCAAAAAACACAAAAAAGATGGAAGCTTGCCCCTAAAAATTTACTGTCTTAATAGAGACTTGCCAAAACCGAAAACAGACACGCAAACAAAAATGCTCTCAAAGAACATGCAAGGATGGTCCATAATTCTCTGTTAATGAGTACTTCAGATTACTTTTCCACTCAGAAAGAAGGTTAAAAAGAAAAGATTCCTGCTGCCATTTCATTCTGTACACTTCACGTTTGTAAGTATATTTAGAATTGGCTTTTACTGTTTTCCTCTACTTGCTTTCTTGAAAGCAGACTGCTAAAAGCAAGCAAGTTGAGATTTTGCCCAGCGCAAATCCAGTAAGCGGACACCATCAGGTGATCAGTGCAGAATAGTTACTGTATTCAGGTGGGGTTTGTGGTTCAGTAACTTTCTCTAGCATAAGAAAAAAAATCACAATTTTAATTGCTTCCTATGCTTGCAGTCTTACCATGGGGACAGTGTGCAAATAAGGATTGAAAAGACATTTAAGAAAGCAGAGCTTTTTCCAGACTAAGCTCAATTCCTTCATGATCCATTTTGCAGTTGCTCTACACAACACTGTTTTTAATGCCAAGCTTGCATTTGAAATTAGGAGCAACCTTCAGTCAACTCCTCTCACCCTCTAGAAGAGGTGTGAAAGGAAAACTAAATCTTGAAGTCTTAGGTTGTTCAAAGGCACCCATAAACCATCTGTGTCAAACACTAAAAAGTGTATCAACTAAAAAAAGCATGGACACAGATTCTATTCTGCACAAGGAAGTAAAAGTATGCATTTTGTATTCCACTGTTGTTTAAGCTATTCATTGCCAGCTAAGTTGAATTTACATGCTCTCTGCTTTACTTCATGCCAAATATTTCAACAGGTTATAAAAGAGAATTGGAAGGCAAAGGTTTCAAAAGTTTGGATCATACCAAAAAGGTTACTATGACTTCTCTACTACATAGTAGGAAACCTAAAGGAAGAGTAACATCTGTTTAGTTTAGGAGTTCAATGTGCACTGATGGCAGAGAAATTGGAATAAGATCCCAGGATAGAAGTTTCTGCAATCAGAAACTGATTTGGGGTAAGGGTACTTCTCTGGTTTCTGGCAAATGTTGTTAAGCATTACTTCCATCTGCATTTTATTTTTGTTTTCATGACTGTACA
Source organism: Euphonia xanthogaster (assembly GCA_034509185.1). Taxonomy (NCBI): domain Eukaryota; kingdom Metazoa; phylum Chordata; class Aves; order Passeriformes; family Fringillidae; genus Euphonia; species Euphonia xanthogaster. Next base: position 24,272,874 of record JAYDZK010000202.1, on the reverse strand, counting down.
AATCTTTTAGCAGAATAAAAACATATCCTATAAACAGATGAATGCCTTAAGATACTTTGGGAAAGGAAAAGCTATCAGTAAATAATTTTGTCAATACCTTATCCAGAGGAACATGTTTCACTAAACCGCTGACAACAGTCCTTGGGCTTGCTTCACCAACATCCACTTGTTCAACATACAGAATATCTGCATCTGGATGCTTTTCAGCAGTAATAATGCAGCCAACACGAAGATCCAGACGAGAAACATCTACAGGTTTTGCATCAGTACTTCCAGCGGCTGGCTGCTGTTTCTTCTCCTTCTTTTCACCTATTAGAGAACATTTTGTTCCATGAAATAAACATTAAAAAAAGCACAACTAATGTATATGACTACTGCAAGGGAAAAGTGAGCTACAGTCTCAGAAATAAGCATAAATTCTGTGCAAAACACAAAAGAAGAGTAAAGAGTTAGCACCTCTGTTACCAGTTTCCAGTGGTGAATTGTCATACACACTTCAATCTACGTCATTACCTCAACCAATTACCACCTCCTGTTTGCAAAGTCACCCTGAATTTAAGTGCACCTAACCTGTGTGTGTGACACACATACTCTGACAAAGGCCACATCAATTACCTGATCATCCCATTCGAATAATTAGCAATTACCAGTAAGCCTTGCCATGGCGTTTCACCAGAAAAAGGAAACTAGGGAATCACAGTCCATCAGGTTATGAGTGCTTATCAGCATGGTACACAACCAGGAGTTGTGAAGTCACTGCAGCTGCACTGTCACAGCTGCAATGCAACACTTCAAGAAGACATTAGCCAACATTTTGCACTTCCCCAACACAAGAGTGCATGAAAATGCTCAAGGCTTATGAGATTCCCCTGGTGTGGTGTCTTTACCCCATGATCATCACACACAGAATGTGTAGCATAAAACAACACTCCCCATACTCAGCTGCTTATATAAATCATGGAATCATAAAACATGCAATATTCCTTTCAAGATGAGCAAGTCACATCCAGTTTATAGATAAGACTGTGCTGTTTAGGAGACATTCAAGACTTGTTTAACAGCTATAATCTCTGGGAGATTAAAAAAGTCTAAGATGTGCTTACTTTAAATAAGCATATTCTGTTATTCTTTCATCCAAGATAACTTACATATTAATGTAAACTGAACTCCCTTCTTAGGGGATAAAAAAAGGTAAAGTGGACACAACATGCAATTTGATTTCATTCATCGTTGTTCTAGTACAGGCATGAAATTAAATTACACATTCAATAATAAAAAGGCAATATTTTTTTAATATAAGCAACAGCTCTTCAAAAATATCTGCTCATTTATGATGAATGAAAAACTCTAGTGATTTGGGTTTTTAATGTAATTGACAATTTGACTAATAAAATCAGTTGTATATACAATAACATAAGACAAACTGGATAAAAATCCCAATCGAAATAGCTAACATATAATATCTAAGATCATTTGAAGACCTGCTAAGTTTATCCTTAGTATAATTCCACACTGTTCTCCATGACATTCCTCTACAAGAGAAATTAAGTCTTTCCTCAAAAGAGAACACAGCAAATGTGTACATGGTGTATATATATACAGATACATAGAAAATATCCATTTCAATGCCACAGGCTAAGGAGAAAAATGCTCTCCTCTGGCCAGTGTCAGAGTCAGTCCACAATCAATATACAGAGACATCATACAGATGAGGTTTTCAAGAAGCAGAACAAAGAATACTAAAATAACCAGAGAGGAAAGAGATGGCATAGGTGACAGAAAGCAAAGGGATTTGAGATAGTCCATAATTTCATCAATTTCTAGACTTTAAAACAAATTTTACGTATTGGTTACTTCAACTGTTAAATGCAATACCTTCAACAGATGCTGAACTCCACAGAAATAGCCTGTCCAGGACTAATATTTAATGTTTGTGCTATATTTCAGCATAAGGCAAAAGTCTAACACTGCTTTCCATATGAGATGAACTGAGTTGGTCAGAGCATGGTGCTAGTAACACCAAATTTGTAGGTTCAACCCCTGTATGGGCCATTCCCTTAAGAGGTGGACTTGATCCTTGTGGGTCCCTTTCAACTCAGAATATTCTGTGATCTGTGTTTGTCTGACTGAATTTAAGCTACTGGTATTGTACTTCCCCTCATCATACAGAGAAAGTTTTATTTTTCCTTACCAACTGAATACTTGCTCTGTAGCCACTGAATACTTGAGGGAAAAATTTAATTGCCTGCTATGACATGTGGCCTCTCCTTTTGTATTTACAGCTCTGTGGAATATTAATGTGTCAAAGGCTGAAATACATTAAAAATATAAAATATCTTATAAGCAGCTGTACAGGTCGCCAGGAAAAAAAGAGACCATGCACTATCATAATATCCAAATTCTGAAAACCTGTACAAATCTAATCATAGCAAATTAATAATAATCTGCATAAGAGAATGACTGCAAAACATAGTAAGTTACAAGATACACTTGCACAGAAGTACAGGTGTCCAACAGACATGCCTTGTTTCTCGTTGGTGGTGGTTTTTTAAAGGAGGAAGTGCAGTCACATTAAACAGAATTTGGCATGTATCCCACACAATGAAGAATCTGTAGCTTACCTGACAGCATTCATTAGCTTCAACCATTTTCAAGATTTAAGAGCTAGCACATGACTCTTCCTACTGTAGCTGTATGAAGGCTTTTTTTTCTCAAAATCATGCAAAAGCACTTGCATAAATTAAATACATCAACTGTCTATCAGAGATAAGAAAAGTACCTTTTTTTTCTACTTTTTCTTTCTTTTTCTTTTCTTCATCTTCACCTTTAATTTGATCTTTGGAATCAGAAGATGCTGTAACTGCTGTAGGTTGTGGAACATTCTCTGAAAACGAAGCTGTAGAAAGGGCTGTACCAGGAGGAACTGCAACCTGCTTTACTAAAAGCAAACCCACAAAAGTTAGGGGCAGAACTTTGAGCACTGACATTTTTAAATCTAAAACATAGATGAAAAAGCAGAGAGAACTGAAAATTTTCCTTAATATACTAAACCACAACTGCTGAGTTGTGAACCACATTAAAAAACACACTTTAAAACTTAATCTATGTATGATTATTATGGTCAATTAAAACAAAGTGTTCAATTACACATTTTAAAATGCAAAAAAATCCTAAATACAAGAAAATATATAAGCAAACAACATCTCTTTTTGTAGCTGATTTCAACATCTAGTTATTTTTTCTACCAATTCCCTATTTCCCATTTGTTTCATTTCAGTTTATAGCTACTAGCTCTTATCATACTGGAGACTATTCCGTGAGTTATGCACAAAAGCATTTTTATAGAGTATTCAGATCATCCATCAACTCTTATGATTAACTTAAGAAACTGAGCCTGAATAAAACAAAATTACCTGCAGCCCTAACGTGATCTGCTGATTTCTCTTTTCCCTAAATTCTCCACATTACCTTTGACAGCTCTTTTTAAACTGATGATACATAATTCTGGACACTGCACTATCAATCTCACCAGACGGAAGTGTAAGAAGCACCTCTCTTCCACATTCTGCTCTTCAAGAATCTCATCAAGGTTTTAACCCAGTAATTGTACAGGGTAAGCATCATCAGTGCACCAGGCAGTACCATCAAGGCTCCCTTTCCCAAGCAAGGATAGATAAGAGGATCTTTTGAAGTTCCTTTCAATCCTTTCAATGTTTTATCATTAACAACTGATACATCCTCCTGGTGTCTCCATGATAGAATTCTCCATTCTGAATATGTTCAGTTTTTCATTTCAGATATTTACTAACTTTCCTCAAGAACCACGCTTTGTTAGTTGATGCCTGTCGTCTTCAATACAGAAGTGATTTGCACAAATCATATTCTTATAAACAGCTTTCTAAAATAATTTGAATATCAAATTTGTTGTACCAACAACCACTTGCTTGCTAGTTGAGGAAAGTCTTTGTTTCTCAGGTTTTTGAAAAAACATCTTGTGATATTTTTGATCTTCCGTGTCCATCTAATTTCTGTGCTCAACTACTTAGTCCTTTCATATCTAACGAACATCTACTTCCTTCAAAAGAAAAGATCTGAATTTAGTCCTACTACCACTCAGATGAACTAGCTAACTAAAGGAAATGCACACCAAGTATTTCCTTTGCCATCTTGGACCAATATACCTTGAGACCTTTCTCAAGCCCAACAGATTCTGTGAAATATCCCACACCTGTCAAGAACTGCTGCAGAGCAAAGACAGAAAAATATAAGTAATGGTTTGGTTTAGTACATGAAAAGGCTTTATTGGTGTCCAAAGGAGAAAAAGAATTCTCTGTACTCACAACATGTTAATCTTTTTGAAGACTGAATGTGCTTTTGCACCAGTTAAACATGCAGTGCAGTTAAATGCCAGCATTCAGATACACTGGATACTATCTTAAACAATTTAGAATTCTGATAGCATGGGTTAATAGCAATAACTGTTGAGGGCAGAAGAGGACTTTTTGGCAATAATTTTAAAAGACAGCACAGTGTATCTGAAACACTTCAGTTTTGGGTTTTTTTTCCACTTTTCTATTTTTTTTACTATGAAGTATACAACGATGGTGTAAGTTGAATAGAACTACATAGAGGAGAGCAAAGAAAGAGTAAGTCCAATGGAAGGCTGGTCTAAAGCACAGAATCATAAATTCAGAACACATTGTTTATAAATTTACATAACCACAGCTTTCCTAGTAAGTCCCTGACCATCTGTACTTTGCACCATGGCTTGATCTTTCCATAGTGATTTTTCAGTCATGCTAGATTAAATATTCAAAGTAGCAAGAAGAGTTAGACATGTAGCAGTTTCTACAGAATTACAAGGAGCCATTGTCATCAGTGAGGTTCATGGCCTATTACGCAAGGCACCGAACAAAAAAATACAAAGAACTAGTTCCATGTCTGAGTGAGTTTAGTATATAGATCTGTCAGGCCTGCAGCTTATTAAAATGCTGGAATCCCTGATTCCATGCCTTGTCATAGGCATGGAATCAGGGAAAATCCAGAATTTATAAGAAATACCATAGAGTCACACACAGAACAATAAAAATCAGGAAGAATTAAGATAGTTTTGTGCTAACTACATAAATGTTGTATGAGAATAGCACTTTTTTCCCCACCTCCATTTCGAATTTCAGCCTGAATCAGCTCCTGTTTCAGCCCTTCAATTTCTTTCTTCAGTTTAGCATTTTCTACACGGAGCTTTTTCTCTTCTCGGAGAGATGCTTGCAAGACTAGAGTTGACACATTAAAAAAAAAAAAAGAGGTTTAAGTAACTAGCATTCATCACTTTGGACAGAGAGGTTTGTTTTTAAAGAAAACTTAAACATGGTAAGCCAAACAGCACAAAAGTGACAAATTTCAAGGAGTATATCATCAGAAATACTTAGGAATTATTTTCTTTATTGTCAAAATAGACATTTTTACAGTACTTATATAATCAAATTGCCCCTCAATATACCATCTTCTCAGTCCCCTAAACAGAATTACAAGAAAAAACTCTGAGAAACCTACAGAAAAACCTTGATGATGTTTGTAATACAGAGCACCTTTATTCATTGATACAGTTGAATACAAAATATCAAAGTTGAAGGTATGACACTATTGAGAGAATGCCACAGTTGTGAAAAATCAGTAATAAATTCAGGATAAAGCATAGTCTCGTATTCTTTCCAACTCCCTTTCTCCCTTCAAATGGAATCATGTCCTATCAAATTTCCATAATTTGTGTATTAATTCTTTCTCACCCATACCTCTTCTATTTAAGAATAAGAAGCTTCAAAAAAAAAAACCAACCCAAACCAGAACAAAACCCTCACAACCCACATGATAATCAAGTGGGGCTACGATTGCAAGGTTTATCTTGGAGAACTTGAAACACGCTTTAAAGGCTGACACACCAAATATTCCCATTTTCTCCTATGTGCATTCACTGTTAACCATCTGGTTAAAAGGTTTAGCATAAGATAGACAAATCCTTACTGGCTTTTTCCTTGAGCAGTGCAACTTGCTGCTTGAGGTACTCAATAACTTGATCGGCCTCTGCACCCTTCTGCTCCAGTCTGCTCAGCACTGCATTGTTGGCTGCCATCTTTACCAAAAAACGGGATAAAAACCTAGACAAAGAACAGCCTAAAATTAATGACTTCTTAATGCAGTAACACTACTATCTCTGACCACGTCAAGCAGTTCTCAAATCAGTTGCTGAACAAAAAAATCTGCTAAATTAAAAGCTGGGCTCCTACCTCCTAACACAAAGTCCAAACAAAAAGCAACGTTAAACAGAATCTGATGTTTGACAGCTGCTTTCAAGTGTTTTGAAAGAAAAGCTATTTTTCTCCCCAGCAGCAGAAAATGTATTCTTTCTTCATGAAAAAGGGAAAAAAAAAAATCTACCCTCTCAGAAAGGTATGAATATATGGCGGGGGGGGAAATGCGGAAGGAAATAAAAGGGAAAAGATTGGACAGGAAAACACAGTATCCTGGGGTTAACAAAAAAAAGAAATTAAGCGTATATCAAATTTTATTGAGAAAGAAAATGGAATCATGACACAAAAATTTCCACACATTTCCCATAAATTCATTCAGAATATATTGAATACTTCATACATTGTGCTTGTGCATATATTAAGACTTTACTGTTTTACTTTTAATAGTCATAATTCATGAGTATTTTTACTTATCTCAGATAAAAACAACTTTCATTAGAGGTTTACACCTTCAGAGTTATTTTAGCACCAATTTTGATTGTTTGATTTTGCATCCACTGAAATGGAAGGGCCAGCACACAGATAACGAAGAAGTAGGGAACACAAAAGACAAGTAAAGAGCACAAATACATGCTGTCTAACCTTCTTTTATGGTATTCACCATTTACTAATGTTTCACTAATGTTCCAGAAAGTTGTTATGCCTTGTGTACAGCCATTATTTTTGAAAGCTACCAAATCTGGCCAACCTTCCTTCTCAGGAACATTTGTGTCTAAAGACAAGAGCTCAAATAGTGGCAACAGAATGATGAAAAACAGTTACAATCACTCATATCTGCTGCAGAGAGTGCTTTTTCCCTCCCACTCAGTATCTAAATGAGAAAAGAATCTGTACTAACAGCTGCCTCTTCTGTAAATCAAGAAAACTGGTTACAGGTGGGAAGAAAAGATCTTTACAAGCAATGGTGATTTAATTCCTGTGAGGTGATTCAAATCCTGTAAATTTGTCCATGAACTGCAACAAATGACAGAATTGGTAAGAAAATGGCAATCCAGGCACATGTATTGGCTCCTCAACTTTATCAAAATCCAAAAATGCCTTTTCTCATATCAAATTGGCAGATAACTTCCTATTTTATTCCAAGACTATTGTAACACTATGATCTAAATCTGGTTTTAACATACAAATAAATATTCCCTACTGGGATATGCAACAAAAGTCATGCTGAAGAAAAAAGAGATTAGAAATAACTGAAAGGTGAACAGCTACAATCACACTCATGCCAGGGTTAACATACTGCCTCTGCTGCACTCTAAAAATTGACACATGTTTTAGATCTGATCTTACATTATAAATAACTCAAATGTCCACAGGAATATATTTAAATTTAAAAAAAAAAGTTAAAAACCCCCAGAAAACTAACTACAATTATTCTGGAATAGTGTATTTAAAAGGAATAGTATATTTAAAAGTTCCCAAAGTAAAATTCACAAAGCCAGAGAGAGGTGTAATAGACAGATGATGCATGGGGTATCTTGAAAATGCGATGCATGAACCAAAATCCTGCCTTCTTTGCAATGCAATACAATTGAAGTCTGTTTTACACACATTGTTTCACTTAAAGATGTGAGAGTATTATGGCCATCACACCTTCCACTCATCCACAATAGATTTTTCTTTTAAAAGAAAGAAACTCTCTTGGAGCAAAGAGCAGAAAAATCTCTCCAGGACAACTAAATTAATTTTTATATTCCAATTAATGTGGAATATAAATTTTCCAATTTTCTGCTAACAAGAAAATAATTTTGTTTTCATGGGCAGACTGAAAACAGAGAGTTTCAAAAAGGAAACCAGTGATTCCAATAAGCTCCTAATTGAGATGTCAAATGGAAACAGACATAAAACTATAATGGCACAACACAGCATAATACAAAGCCTGGGATATTACAGTCTGCATACCAGTAAGATTTCTTGCAAGCTACAAATTCTCTCAGGGGAACACAACACTAACAGTGGAAAGTTTTCCAACAACAACAAAAATGCTACTAAAACTTCAAAGTGAATAGAACTGGTACATTTTATAGATTTTAGCCAAGTTGGCTAATGAACTGAAGATCTGGAAATGAAGTTACATGATTACAATTTTCCCACTTGTCAAATAAATTTCTGTAAGGCTAGTATTGTAACAATAACACAAAGGAATAGGTATTTCCGATGCTAATATAAAAAGGCAACAGCTGAAATGAACTGCTGCAGGAACAAGCACAGGAACCCATACAGCAGAGTGATAAAACTGTATCCAAAAAGGGCACATGAAGGAAAAACTAAGATCCACTCTTTATTATAGAATACAAAACACATTAAAAATACGAGAACTGCAACAATCAAAGGTTACAGTCAATTTTCTTTTTTTCTTTTTTAACCTTTACTCTATTTTGTTTGCCCTCTACTATCCTATCACCCTAACAGAAAAAAAATCCTAAAACAACCAACCCTTATTGGTGATACACAAGCTAAAAATTAGAAAGAGAACCAGAAATAATATAGCTTAAAAACCAGATCACAGCTCACTGCAGATATATTCTGACCTGCTTAGGAAAAAATGTCCCAAAGAGCAACTGGAAGTAAAGTCACTTCATCCAATTGTGCCTAATGAGCTCCCTTCTCTTGCTTTGAAAAACAGGTACAGTGTAGTTCCATTCAGACATTCTGGGAAAGTCCTTAAGTTACCTGCTTGCTTAGCTAAGGGAAACTGTTTTATCTCAGACCTCTGGGGACTGCTGTGTTACTTGCAAGACACTCGGGACCGCTCCAAAACCCACTTGCTCCACTCAATGGAACTCAATCTTGAAACGAAAGATTCAAGCTGTACAGTTATTCATTACAGTGCACATCAAAGCATGAGAGCTGTTTAATTTCTCATCATTCTACCTGCTGATTAAGAGAGTTGCCCATCTTTTTTTAAAGTGAAAGCACTGCCTGATGCCATCTTCCAAGTAGCTGCAGTTCCCTTGCAGGAGAAAACAGGCACTATCCTACTTTGCTGCTCAAAAACAAGTAGCGTGGAAGTGTCCCTAAAGTGGCAAACTCTCTATAACAAATCAAGACTTCTCATATAAGTACAAATTATCCCCAAATTTTAACATGTTTTACAAATACTTTATCAACATTGGCCTCAACTTTAGAATATATTCAAATCAAAAACTGAACACACAAAAGACGCTAGAAATGTAAATCTGGTTGTACCTTACTCTTCAATGTTGTCTATTGTTAAAAACAAGAAAAAGCCAAAATTCTCATAAAATTAATGACAAAATTTAAAACTTAAAACTCTAAAAATTAGTTTTGGAATCTATCCATAGTCTGAACATAGAACCAATTACTTTCCACTATTGGAAAAGCAACCATTAAACAGAAAAAAAACCCAAAATAAAACCACAAACCAACAAGCAAAATAAAAAGCAACACCTGAAACTGGAAAACAACTGACTGCTAAAGCCTAAAACAATTAGCTCTGAGCATTCCTTTTTCCAGCTGGAAGTTTTAAAAAGCTCAGTACTTTGAAGCTCTCAGCTTTTTCTTGCAATGCTTTGCTAATATCAACACAAAAAGATTACAACTGCAGGAGATTTAACCGCAAATGCCTCCTTCTCCTCTCTTCCTCTCCCATGTACATGGTTAACTCCTTCACAGTAAGAGGGTAAACTTTGACAGCCCACCACACCTGGACAGCATTTTACTCTGCATGGAGCTTTGCTCTCACCCATCCCTGCTCCTTGCTCTGTGCTTGCCATGGAGGAATCAAGCGTTGCTAGAGCAAAGCTAGTTCTATTCACCTTTAACAAATAGCAGGTAACAACCACACAATGGCCCAGGTGGCATTTTCTGTGAGGCACATGTTTATGGTATGTTAATGAGTGGCTGCCAACCAAGATCTAAGATTTTATTTTCCCACTAGACAAAAAAAATAAAGATCTGCAAAAACACATGCTGGCTTTTCAACTGAGATGATCTGTTCAAACCAAACAGAATCAGTGGTATATTCTAAAAGTTATCAACACCACAAAAGTAATTTCTCCAATGCTAACTAAAGTTCAATAATTTAAACTATATAAAAAGACTTAATTCCTCTTCCTAAGCTTTTGGTCTCAAATCCTAAGGAGATCTCAAACTACACTCTTTTTCTTCCTTTGCAGAACTGTGGGCAATTTGTATAGCAAAGTAAGCTACTCCCTTGGTAAAAAGACCAGGTACCAGCAATCACTTTGTTTCTACAAGAAGTGTGTTCAAAGCCTTCTATGTGAGCATCTTTTCTGAGTATGATCCTTTCTGGCACACAATCTTACAAAAACCCATAAACATAAGAGAATGTGCCAGCTGCTTGCCAGATTCTGTTTTCCTGTGCTTTGCACTTCTATGAACTGTGAGGATACAGTGAACCAGATTTGAGAATCTCACATCACACCTTTTTATTCTGCAAGGTAAGGAGCAACAGATAGCAGATCAAAACAGAAGAAAGCAGACCAGAAGTATGTTTTCTTTGGCTGAACCAAAGTAGCACTAGGCAACTGTTGTAACTCATCCCATATTTTCTCATCTTGGAGAACTGAGATCCACGCTTTATAAATCAATTCTTTCTTAAAGGTTCCTTCTAATTTCTGATAAAATATTCTAGGCCTGATGCTGTCAGCACCTTTTGCATCAGAATACCTGATTTGATGATTCACATTTTTGGTAGAAAAACTTAAAACAGTTTTTAGTTTTTAAAGCTCCGAAAATTTAAGCTATGTAAAAAAATCCAAGCCAAAGCACAGAAGAGCTACAACTAACTAGTTCTGAGATCAAATCTTAGTATTGACTTGATCACCCTCACACTTCACTCTAACTAATGCAAAGAAAATCAGCAGCAATTCCCCACTTGTCTTAGGGAAGCAATAGCCTGAAACACTTTGTGACAAATTTTCAGTTAAACAGTTCTGCTGCTACAACACATTGAAATTTAGTAAGTTTCATCACTACCACAAAAAAATTTGGTATTTCACTGGCTTTATACCTGTTATATGTTGTAAAACACAATCATGGCTTTTACACCCATATACTCCTCCTGTTATATGTTGTAAAACACAATCATGGCTTTTACACCATATACCCCTTCTCAGGAAATGAAGTTCCAAAAGATCATGTGATTCCACCCTTAACAGACAGAAAACAATCATATTTACATATTGGAAAATGTAGGTTTTCCACAGTTTTACGTGTGGAAAAATATAATTCCTCAATTAAAAAAAAAGGTCAAATATAGAGCTGTTCACAAACAGTTTCAAAAAAATGTGCCTTTGAAATCCATACACAAATAGGCAAAGTTATCAATAACAACCAATATAATGCTGAGAAAGAAAACAGAAGAAATTGAAGTATTATGTACTTCTGCATTGCATTACTATCAAACCCATCATTTCGTTGTTATAATGGGGCAAAAAAAAAGACATAGTGCACTTACACTTAAATACTATTTCAAGCACACTTGAGGCACATATCAGTGAAGATTTAACTACCAGCTCAACTCTCATTCAGAATTAAGTTTATTGTTAGCTCTGTAAGGGAAGAATGTATGTTTCCTGAATAGCACAAAGTTCACACATCTACAAGTTCAATCCAAAGCCTTTAGCAAATGTGTGTAAGTATTCAAAATGTAGATGCTCACCCAGGTCCTTCTCCACATATGGCAAACAAGACCTATTTTGGCAGAACAAACGCAAACACTTGAAAAGCAACAGCAAAATTAAAACAAACAAACAAACAAACAAAAAACAGCCAAACAAAAAAACTACCCCCAGACAACATACAAACAAAAATCATTCCCAAAAGAAACAAAAACAACTCACAAAAAATTTTTTAAGTCAAGAAATAAATCAACAAAACAAAACTCCTAGGCCCAAACCCAAACCACAACTCCACAACTGGTTTGGTTTTGGGTTTTTTTTTTCCAAAATTTGAGCAGTATTGGTAGATTGCAGTATAAAAAGTTGAAACCTAGAAATTATCAACTGAATCATCATGGAACCTGATTTTTGACTCGCACTAGACCAGCAGCTCCCTGCCAGGTACTAGAGGTTTGGGTACTACAAAAGATGAAATGAATTTTTAACTACTACCCTGGTATTTTTCTAAAAAATATTTTTTCTAAATTTAATAGAAAAATTCTAATTTTCTAAAAAAAGAATTGTCATTTTAATATGAACAAAATGAAGTTACAGCCTAAAATGTTAAGAGGGTGTTACAAAATACATCAGCACAGCTTTAAAGATTCGTAACTGCAGAAAGACATCAGATCTTGTCATCCTTTCTCCCCAGACTGTGATTGCTGTAACTGGGGCTTTAAACAGTCAAACAACCCAGTCTGTTGTTTTTTTTTCTCTTTGAGCTCTTAAATACAATTTATTATGCATTCCCTGTCTATAAGCTTCTGTGTGGTCAGTATTGAAAGGAATTTGCCAAGCACCAAATTAGTAGGCAAAGTTGCACATTTTTGCTGTATGTTATTTCAACTCACATCTTTGGCACTGAGAAAGTCAGAATAACTGCTTTGCAGATTTTCAAACACCAGAATGTCTAACACAGTCCATCCAAGTAGGAATGTCAGCTCTGTGGAATGATTTGCTAGCTCTGGAGACTACAGTCCAACCCTTCTGGCTGCCAGATAAATCAGGCTCAATCCCAGCTGCAGACAGGTCCTTTTAGTAGTCCTAAGAGCCTACCCCTCCCAATTTTAAAGGGCTGTAAATAGTAAAAACACAGAAAACTGAACTTTTTCATATTGAAAAACACTGAAGCATGAAAGAGATTTTTTAAACATATTATGGAACATCACACAACAAAAGGCCCATCCACTGGTACCAATTTTGAGACAACAGAAGTTACTTAGTAATGACTATTTTTAAACATGAAGACAAGTCTGCCTTGAAAGGGAATGATGTACTGAAGTTACAAGCAAGTCGTAGCATTGAGACAGGCAAAAAATCAAACCTATGAGAAGCAATGAATGAGGAAGTAAGGCATATATTACAACATATAATGAATGGAATTGACTGGCCTAATTTGCATTAAAATTGATGTCCGGGATTGATATGGTAGAGCTCATTAGAAACTCAATAGCCAGAAGTAAAAATAATTTTCATTCAAGTTCTATTTCAAGACGTTAGTAGATGCCACATTGTATTAACTGCATCATACCTTAACACACTACAGCTGCAGCACTCAAAAGGTTAAGAGTACTTTCAACTTTATTCACATCCCTGATGCAAACTTGTGCTAAATGTCTATTCAGGGAGAAATTCCTACTAATGCTTGCCTCAGTCCAATTCTGAATCAACTTTGTGTTCTTTCCCACCTCTGAGAAGACACTCCAAGGACAGAGCAGAGACATGATCACCCTTAAGGAGTTCTGCCCAGGTTAAGACAGCAGTCAAACATTTGGATGCAGTCTGTAACAAAATTTACACCTTAATTTATTAACCTGAGCAGTGTGCCCAATAATTGAGCAGCCAAGGATGGCTCACAACCCAGCTCAAGGAAAGCAATTGCTTCAAGACGCTCGACTGAAGTCTCACCAGGTTCCACACCCACTGCATCTGCCAGGTCCCTGCAAGTGCCCTAGAGATTCATCTGGCTGTGCTTTGTAGTGCAGGCTGCAGTTTAAGTAGCAGCTCACATGCCAAAACAGTTGGACAGCCTTATGTATTTTTCAACAATGTTTATCTTTCAAATCCCACTGCATTAATATTTTAATAATACTATCAAAATCTTTCAGTAAATGATCACCATGTGCACAAGAAATTCCCACAATAAATCCCACGATGGAAAAGATGCAACACCCATGACACACTGCCTCTTTTCTTTGACTGTAATCACCGATTTCCAAACACAAAATACATCCAGGTCTTTGGAACAGAAACCTTACATCAAAAACTGACAAGGTTTTTTGTTTATTTCAGTTTTCTTTCATTTTGTTGGGGTTTTTGTGGTTATATATAGATGTGTGTGCATATACAAATAAAAATACATATATTAAAAAGTATTTGCTATTCATGTCTCAAAGTATCCTCATAAAACTTCCCTGACAGGTGATGAACTTTACAATTACAGACACACACATATGCCTATAAATTCAGAAATTTAAGAGGACTCAGCTGCATCTGGACAAGTCTGCAAGGTCAGCATATGTCACAGGAACTCAAAGAATCTGTACTGCGGTTCACCCTCTAGGGTTTTACTGGGAAAGCGAAGTGAAACCTTTAGATTACTGTTGTAACTACAGGGTAAACTAATCATAAATCATAGAGAAGAATCAGAACTGCACTGAAATCTACCTGTTGATGCCAAGTAGAACAGCTTCTTAGGCATTTAACTGATTTTTGTAACTTTATCCTAAAACAAGCGAACATTAAGACTACTTCCTTAATTTAGAGCAAGCAGAGCAGTTACAGAAAGGAAAAGAAAGAGCTGTTTACACTCTCTTCCTAAGATAAGTCTCAGTTGAGAACAGAGATGTATTTTTAAAATATCCCTCAAAATCTGGTATTCATCTTTTGGGTCTGTCATACCAATAAGGATAAAAATCCTTGTCAAAAAACCCTAGCTGCTAAGAAGATACTTCAAAAATATCTTTTCCTTAGAAATTTGAAGTTTGAGAATAAGAATATCATTAAACAATGTATTTTATGTCTGCAATAGTCTGCAAAATAATGGTATTGGTTAGGTAGTTCACAGGAACATTTCAGTTCCTAATGCTCTTAATATCTGAAACCTGTCTGCTAGTTATATTACATAGATAACCAAGTGTGTTAAAAAAGAACCTGGAAATTTACTACTTTTACATTAATATCAGCTTTTCTACATGTAAAAGGAGTATCTTGTAACACAGCTAAAGGAAAACAGGATTTAACCATTCAATTAAAACAAGTGCTCAGGTTAAAAAAACCCATTGTTTACTCACAAAAGCACTAAGCAGACCTCATGCAGATGTATTTTGAAAGAATCAGTGTCCTCTAACTTCAGACACATTAGCAGCTGCTGGTATTTACTGAGGCAGAACCTTTGGGCATTCTTTATGTGGGCCAAATAACACCTAAAGAAAAAACTGAAAACGTGCATGTTTGTGTGCACATCTGTGTGTAACCAATACAAGAATAATGGCAAACATATTTTAATAGGGAGCAACAAAGCTGTCAAACAAAATTTTCAGAGTAAGAGCAGTCCTTGATGAACTTTGAGCCTGCAGCTGCAGCACCTTATTTATACCAAAAAAAAAAAAAACCACACACAACACAAATAATTGTACTTTCCAATGCAGAATTTACTCACATAGTAGGATGATATTTTAATGAAAACCTATAAAGATACTAACTAAGCCTGTGCAGAGAAAATAATTTATTCAGCTGTGGAATGAAAAGTCTAAATGAACTTTTGTATCTAAAGTGGGCTGACAACTAATCCTCAGCAGCCAGAAGCAGTTTCATGTCACTTCAAAACCACGTTCCAGCAGTATCTACTACTTCTTTGTAGTTGTATGCACTGAGAAGCACTTGGGGTTCACAGCTTCTAAAACTTCTAGGATGAAAATTATTTCCCCTCTTTTAATGCTGATCTGTGCAGCAGGAAATAAAAATTCACAAAGGCAAACAAACTCTCTGTGCACTCATCTTGGATGTTGAGAGGGCTGATGTCAGCTATTAAGACTGATAGTCTCTGACAGAACAATCCTCCAAGCAGCTTTTTGGGAACGGCCATTTTGCATTTATGGATTCAAACTATAGAAACAAAAGAATTTTAAGACAATTTAGCTAAATTCTAATTTTGCTGTGTTCCACATTCTTCTACTAAAAATCCAATAATTTTTAAACAATTATTTTCAATTGACATATGTTGGTTTAACATCTTCAAAAGTGCTAATTTGCAGGTAAGTTTTCAGTAAATTGCAAAGGAAAAAAAAATATCTGTGCGTGCCTAGGTCTTATCACGAGAATTATTTTATAGAGGGTCATTTGGATGTGAAATTACTTACCCACTGTGATGCAGCAAGGATAACTGAACCCCTAAGAAAAGATTAATTTCCCCGGGGTATGATACAGTGTCATATCCTAGTTGGCAACAGTGACTTCCTCAGTGTGCGACTGTTACCAATTATTAGAGCTCTTGACACAGAAGGTTTCAAACCTTACAGTAGGACTAGCAGATGTGTTCAGAGAGGTGAACTTAGGGCCTTGCCTCCAGAGCAGCTGCCAGCAAGCCAAATGCAATGCCTCTTGCATGCCATGCACCAGCTCCTGCACTCCTGGGGGAACAGCAGTCCCCAGCTACCCCGGACAAATGAGCTGCTGAAATGATCTGTCCACTTATCTTGACAGCCTGAAACAAGATACCACTACAAAGCTGTATATTAAACTGTAACTGAGAAACACTCTGGGATAGAAATCAGATCCAATAGCCACGGATAGTTTCTGAGAGAGGATCCTGAAGTCACAAACTAAGCTTTACACTATTAATTCATACTCAGCTATGTTGGAAAAGCTCCTGATGAGAAGGAAATGGAAATAGAAGTCTTCCATAATAGGTGGTTTTATGCCAAAAGATTGAAGCAAATGACCTCAAGAATACATGTGCTAACTTGAGGCAGTTTTTGATGATATTTAATGCATTACCAGCTGCAAGGAATTCAATTTTCTCCTAATCCTGAATAGAATCTCTGTCAGCATTTAAGAATTCTGAGGAAAGAATGAGTTCTCCATGAATTGTGTTTAGCAGATGATGATTAAATACAGTACATGTTGCTTTCTAGTAGCAATGCTAGTTCAATCTTCCCTCTCTGCAGCTCTGGAAGTCAAAGAACAGTTTCTAGGCTGTTAATTTATATTAAATGACATAAGAACCTAAGAATTGAGAGTGGTGAGGCACTGGTTGAGGCTGCCCAGAGATTTGCATCATAAGCAACTGTTCCCTAGAAAGAACAGGAATCTGGCACACTGAACTTTGTAATCAAGACTGACAGTGATTGCCATGCCTAAAACCAGTTATAACTGCCCAGAGATTTCTAACAGTACTGAACTTAAAAGCATTTGCTACAAGCACAGAGCATACTCAAGCAAGAAACTTTTCCTATTTAAATGTAAACATGGATGTTTGGAAAGTTTAGAATACCCAAATGGCCATGGTGACAATCTCAAATCATTTGGAGCCATCATGCTATCCAAGCAAGCTAGCACGTTTTTATTATGCTCAAAAAAATCACTTTCTCTTGTTTCATCTATCAAATCTATTCAACTGACTGTGACCACAGGGGCTGTATTTTCAGGAGGAAAATACATTCTTGCAACATGTTTCAAGCTTGTTATGGACTTCATCATTAGAAAACTTTATGGCCCAAAAGGCATAAAGGCAACTAACAACTCAATCAATTAACACAACACTACATCACAAAAACTACAGAGAACAACTCCTCACCTAGGAGTCTACTACCCTGCCACAACTGTCTGCTCCAGTTTAAAGAAAAAAAAGCTCAAACTTCTAACTTCTCTAGAAAGCAAGTCTGAATGACATAGGATGGAATAAGGGGGAAGCAAGTCAGGAAAGGCCTGACCAGCCACATTTTATAGGCAAACTGCCTCAGCTGCTCAAGAGGCTGCCCAAGCAATACTCACACTGAACTCATACATACTCAAGACCCCCTACAACTGGCACAGAGATTTGTCTTTGCTCAGATTCCCCTTTCCTGCCTCTCAACTTTTTCAAGACACTTCAAAGAAGATCAAAAAGCTTGAAAAAAGTGCAGTTGTTTAGTCTACAGAAGAGAAGATAAATGGGAGACCTGGTCTTGTTCTTCAAAGACAAAGCAAGTTGGTACGAGAATAGGACTAAACTGTTCACCAGGTCTGATGCAGACATGAAAAAGAAAGCAAGATTTAAGTTTTGGAAAACTTTCAAGTAAGAGTAATAGACTGAACAGGCTGCCTTTGGAGGCTGTGGAATATCCATCACAGGAATGTTTTAAAACAGGCTAGGCAAACATCTGTCAGAAGTGATTAAGTTACAGTAGATGAGAAGATCTTTTGCTCCTCTTCTGCTAAGGTCCTTTTGTTACACCCAGTATTACAGTATCACACCCAATCACATTTCTGTCTTTTACATGCCTGTGCTTCATATAACTTAAAAAACCATGCAATAAAAACCTGCCCTTCTGTGATATTTCCACATATTCAAGCGTGTTTATTTGGGACAACATAATAGACATAAAAGGTTTGTTAAGCTTGAAAGCAGGATAAAGAAACCACCTGCAAAGTAAAATACCAGTGTATTAAATTGACACCCACTCTGAATAAATTGACCTCTAACAGCAGACCTCTGTCTATAATGCAGACAGCATTGCATTTTTTGTCCTCCAGGAGAAAAAATTGCTCAACTGATGACTTAGTGATCTGCAGTCACTTCAATATTTTCCTTAAAGGATTTTTTTCTAAAGAAAGCACTTTTCTCCAAGCACAGAGAAACCTAAAATTCAATATTACAAAATATTAATAGAAAAAAAGACATCAGAAGGCTGTTTTGAGAAGTATCCAAATCTTTTTGAAACTATATTAAATTATAAGGATGGCTTCCATTGCACTGGAGGAAAAAAAGCCATTGGAGACCTTTTTCCTCCCACTGCTGTTTAATACTAATGTAACCATGGAAATGAAAAATAAACATTGATTTCCCCTCACCCCCAGCATGACAGGATATCTAACAGCAGAAATGTTTCTTGGTGAAAGTAAGAACAGGTAACTGCTCAGGAGAACACACGGGTTTCTGGGGGTCTCTGCTGCACTGACATCATACAACTCATACCACTGCAAGAAAGAGGAGATGCTGTTTGCTTTGCTCACATCTGATGTTCCTACCAGCTGCCCTCTGTGCTGACTCCCCACTTTTGTCTGTGTTGGCTAGCATCTGACCTTCTTTAGGTTTTAGGTAACACTCCCTTAGAAGAGACAAACATGAATTAATAGCTGTGACATAAAGCAATCAGATCATAATCAGGAAAGTTCAAAAATACTATGGTCAATACCAGATTTGTTTTTCTGCACACCTGACCAATCCTTCTAATGCCAACTGTTGTACATAATTTTTATTATATAGGTACTTCCCAAGTATGTTCATGAGAACTTGTAAAGTATGTGGGATTTGTAGGCACAGAAGAACTCAATTCTTCTTTTCATTCTTGGTCTAGACAGGTCTGGGATAACATTTATCTCCTATTTTGCATCTCAATATGCGTTCCTTCTTGTCAATTCAAGATCCACCCTCACTCTGATATCAAGCTTTTTCAGAGTAACACGACATCCATAAAATTATTTATTTTACTTTAATGGGGAAAGGGCAGGGAAGCTGAGAAACTGAGAAGATTAAGAAAAATCCATAGACTGCTAAGCCCTACTTCGATAAAAAGACCCTAGGTTAACTTGCCACTAGTAAATTCAAACTAAATTAGAGTTACAACAATATGAAGGCTGTATCATCATACCTTTCTCCATTAAAGTTATCTTTCAGATTGTTTTCCCATTCAAATATGCTTCATTATCAGAAGCATCAAGTCTTTAAGGGTCTAGGCAACTCGAGTCCTATTATTCCAATCTGATGGACTGTTTTAAGATTTGCACAAATTTTTCTTTAGCAAATATCCTTTTTCATTCAATACCATTTTCTTCACACAATCCACTGCTTTCAGTCTGGAGAATGAGAAGTTGTTTCCTTCCCTCTTTACATTTAAAGGTGTAAACAAACAAAGATACCTAGAGCAATGTATGGAAAATATGCATATAGTTCCAACAGGAAAGAGACATTCTAGAGCACAAACTTGCTGAAATTAGTTTTAAGAATAACTTCTGCCTTCAACATCTTGGACCTTCAGGATTCAGCGCTGCTAAAAGATCAAAGGAACTCACAAATATATTGCATAATGTTCTCATAAGTCAAAATTACTGCAACAGGAATATATTGTTAAGGAGTGACAGGGTGGAGAGAATATATTATGATGAAGTTGTATTGATAAGCAATGACCCTTGAGGCTACCTAAAAATACACAACACTGCCCCCTCTGCAAAAATAAAGTCAAAACCCCCCTAAACTAAAAATTCCACTTTACCAACCATTTGCCAAAGTTCTTTCTCTTAGTCATTTCTAAGGCCTTCCGCCTTTTAGCAACATCCAGTATTAAAAACTCGGGTTTCAGACTTTGGTCTTGCTTAATTTTATGGAATTTTGGCTTCCTTTTCCAACAGTGTGTAATAAAATTTAAACATAACTGGAGTATAATATAACAAGTGAATGGTAAGGACATACCAAACTGGATTTAATCTTAGATTAAATACAGCCTCTCAGTAGATTTCATCTAAGTAACCTGAATCCCAGAACTATTTGTGAAAAGCAATGACTTCACTTAAAAGAAAATAAAAATCTCTGAGTTAAAGAAACAGAAAGAGCAAGAAATGCAAGTATTACTCAGTTTGTAGCAGCATTGTCTTTATTTTGCCAGCTGCTAAACCCAGCTCAAAACCACTCATTGATGAGGTACAGCACTCTCTGATACATACAGTACTGATATATATGTTGATTTATTACTGATAGATACCCAATATATACAGTGCATCAGGAGTGGTGCCATGTGCTGGGGGCCTGTGGACTGGCAACATAACTATAAGCTCGTCCCTGTCGGTCCAAGGCACGCATCCCTGCACAGAACACGTGCTGTATGTTAAACCTTGTACCTCTGCTGAGGATGGAACCAAATACCGGGTTATACTCTGTTCCTCACTCAAGGCTATGCGAGAGTACAACGGCACTTATACGATTAACCAAAAGGGAGGCAGCATCTACGTTTCCTTTAGCAATAAGCAAACGCCAGTGGATATTCCCGTACATGCACTCTCCAGGCGAACACAGCATCGCCCCGCACAGCCCACCAGCCTACGCCGCTTCCAAGCGCTCATCCCAGTGACATCACCCAATAAAGGACCACAACCGCTTTGAGAGGAACCGCTTCACGCAAAGCGCGGGATCTGAATTTCCCACGCCGCCCTACAGCCAGAGCGCACGTCGAGCCCCGGGATAAAACCCCTGGGATGAACTGGACCGTGACGCCGCTTCCTGCGGCTCCCGCTCCGATCCCGATACTCCCCCGCAAGGGAGCAAATTAGCAGCAACAAATTACCGGGGCCCCGCCTGGCTCCCGCCCACCCACCGCAGGGAGCTCGGCTCGGCCCGCGAGGCAGCCCCGGGGCACCCATAGCGCAGTTTCCCAGCGGCTGGCGAGGGAGCACCGAGGTGTGGCCACCGGAGCGCGGAGCGGAGCACCGAGGGCGCGGCGAGGGAGGCCGGCCGGCCGAGCCCCCGGCCCCGCCGGGACACTCACATGAACCGAGGAGCCGCCGCCGCCGCACGCCCGGGCAAGAAGGACCCGCTCCCGGGGCTGCCCCAGCGAGCGCCTGACGTTTGCAAGCAGGCGCCCGGGAGCGCCTCGCTCCCCCAGCACGCACAGGGCTTAGGCTTCCAACGCGTCCTTCCCGGAGCAGTGGCAGAGCACGCACACACACGAGGGGAAGGGTGTTAAACTCTCTTACTCTTTTGTTTGTTTGTTTATGTTGGGGTTTTTTTTTTTGTTTTTCAATAACCCTGGGGAAAAAGGAAGCTCAGGCACTGTGCCGGTCGCCCCTGAGGCCCTACAGCGAGCGGCTGGCGGGGAGGAGTGACATCACTGGGGGCGGGCGGGGCGGCGGCGGCGCTGGCACAGGTACCACCGGAGCCTTGGCCTTCCCTCTCTCCCGGTCTTTCGCCTGTCCCCGTCCCGTTCCTCCATCCTCATCCTCTTCCCCTATCCCTGTCCTGTTCCCATCCCTCTCCCCTTCCGCATCCCCCTTTCCCATCCCCTTCCTCCTTCCCCCTGTCCTTGCCCATCCCCTCCCCTTCCTCAGGGGTCTCTGGCCGGTTTGCAGCAGCGCAGGGGTGATCAGGGTCCCCAGCATTTCTGTGAGTTCTTTAGAGAGCCGGGTAAAAGCGATTTCTCTGCTGCCACGTTTAGTTCCCGAACAAACCTATGTGTCGGATAAACCAAACGGTGACAAACCTCATTTTAGGTCTTCATTAGGACGCTGATGTAGCAGAATTCAACTTTTCTTTAATACCTATTCTGCATTTTAATAAACTTTGTGAAATCACTCAGTTTCAGGTTTTTTTGTGAAGTAGCAACACTAGTTAGAGTTGTATATCCTATTTCAGTTATTTTATCAAATTAATAATTACTGTAGTTGTAGCAGGAAATATTTTAAGACTTAAGAGCAAAGTTATTTTGTGGAAAAATTTCTTCCTATGAAATGGCCCACTTTGTTTAACACACCATGATTTAATGGAAGAGTGTTAAGGGTACCTGCTCTCCTGAAATTGCTCTCAATTGCTTTAAAAATAATTTAATAGCAGTACAATTATCTTTTAATTCAGAAAAGCTGCCTTCATAAGGTGAGGAATATTTACACCTGAGTACTCAGGAGGCATTTAAGTCAGTAGGCATTTCAAGTTCCTAATGGGGCTACTTGCCATTATTTCTGCATGTGGATGCTTTAGGAATTTATAGATGTGTTTCACTGTTCAACCTGAATGGACTCATTCAGGTTGGTCTCTTTGTATGTGCAATATTTGCTTCTGAGAATCAGATTTATTATGTTTTGACTTTTTTTTTTTTTTTCCCTAAGGGCAAAGTTCTTAGTGTCCCTTACCTCAATCACCTTAGCACTGCTGCAGTGAAGTTGGAAGTGATGGTTCTAGAAAAGGCTGACTTATGAAGAAAAAGCATTTGTTCTCTGAGAGCAGTAGATCTTTGGAGGAGCAAATGAATTGCACAATAGGCAGAGTTCCACTTTGTGTTTTATTTCTATTTTTTGAACATCAAAAAGATACCTACTGCAGGATTTTCAAAATAGTGCTAATCTGAATATTGAACAGGAATTTCTAAAGGTCTTTTTTTTTTTTCTGATTTTGCTGAGAATCTTGGTGAGTGCTTTTTTTGTGCTGTAAATGTTTCTAAGGGGGATTTGGATGAAGGTAGGGAACTGGGGAAGGTTGTTCGAGGGTGGGATGTAACAAATCTACTCCTGGACTTCTCATCTTTATGCCAGGCAGTTTTCACAGATGTGACTGACTGTCTCCCATATATGGGATAAATAGTGCTTTGGAAACACTACTGAAGTGACTCAGTAATTTTAGATGACACTAATAAGACAAGTCTTCACTTCCTCTTCCATCCTTGCTGTTTTGGATTATTAGAATTGAATTTCCAGAATTCAACCCTAAAATTGAATTTGCATTAACTGGTTCTGGTGTCAGTTTAAAATAACAAACGTTTCTTCTTCTCTTCCTGTTTTTATTTCAAAGTGATGGGGAGGTTCTGCAAGATATAATCAATTCCTTCAAATCATAAAATTAATGCAGTATGTGTCTTTTCTATACAGTAAGAGTGAGTTTGAGGTGTAGAATTGTGTGCATTGAAGTAAGGACAATGTGTAGCACTCTCCTGTGTTTTTAGTTCTGCCAGACTTTGATGTGGAGTGAAAAAAGAAACCAAAAACAAACAAACAAACCCCTCAATTTAAAAATAGTCAGAGAAGAGCTTTTTCCAGATGAACTTTTAAAATATCTATAAGCATTCTTTGTGGATTTAGAAGTGTCAGTAAGTTACTAGAGAAGTGTTGAGACTGAAAAAAATTTGTTAAAAAACCCCTTTCATTTAAGCTGTAATATGTGTCCCTTTCTACAGGTGGTGGAAGGCTTAAGTTTGGGGTTACTTGTTTTATTTTTCAACTCAGTCTCTGGAATTTATGTAAGTTGATAATTAAGGAGCGATCCGAGTTTGACTTTGAGGGTAACAATTGACAGAACTGGCTGCTGATATCAGAGAAAACCTTTTTCACTGCTTTTATGGACTCCCTGTAATTAACGCTGTAGTAAGAGAATATGTTTTGTTCCATACCTGTTAAAATTCTTTATTTAGTCCTTTAGATGGGAAACAGGAAGGGTTGTTTGCTTATCTCATGTCTTACTTTTTGCCCATCTGGTTCCCAACCAAAGGGGGCGAGTGAGAAGTGTGCAGTTGCCTACTTGAACAAATTCCAGGGGCTGTAATTCTCCTCCTCGTAAGCCAAGTGATCTGGAATGCAAGGAAAGTTTAATCACTTTAAATGGTTATTGAATTGATGGGATTTAACAATTCTTTTTATTAAAATTCATTTCTAAGTGTCAGCTGAATGCAGGTACAGTGCATTAGAGAGGTATAATCTAACAGTATTTTTCTACAGTAAAAAGGAGAACATTTTACCTCAATAAATATATTGTACACTACATATTTACCTTCTTCAAGACATGATGCATCTTGCTGCTAGGCATAATCCTACTCCCCCTCCCCTCCATTCTAATCATAATAACTTGGTTTTCTTCTGTTTTAGAGCAAATATTAGAGGATCATTGTGCCAAGCAAGATTGTAATTGAATCTGTAAACTAAGCTATTTTTTTCTAAGTGTTTAGTATATATTTTCTTTCTGATGTTGAGTAGTTTATTTGGCAGATGTTTTTACAGGAATGGGGGTTCTTCTTATAAATACACACTTATGGGTGTCTTCCAGTTGGAACCTGCTGCATGCCAGTAAATCCTTGTGCTTGCACTCTGTCCAATTGATGTCTTTCCAGTGGAAAAATCTAACTCTAATGTGCATTGTTCACATCCTGAAATAAATCATCTGCAAAAAATTATGAAATATTAATGTGATATGAAAGTATTGTATCTTATTTATAAATAAGACTTTTAATACAAATACTAATATAAATGTTCCAATGGTCAAAGCTGTTTCAGATTTTTTCTTCCTTTTTTAAGTTTGCTTCCTTAACACAATATATTCATATTCAATATGATTTATTTTGCTATTTATCAGAATGTATAAGTACATATCTCATGTCTGTGTTTCTTCAGGGGAAAAAACCCACAAATGAGATCAGTCTTTATGTTTGCTTTGTATCCTAAACTGGACTGTATTACTTAAAACAGAAGGTATCTTTCCTAAGATCCATTTGTATTGACCTAGTAAATATGTTTAGTAGATAAGGATCTTTGTGCAACCTGTATGGAGTTGCTGTCAGCTGGAATTCACAAATAAATTCAGTATTTTTTTACTGGGAATTTTGTGCTTTGAACAAGATAGTTCCCTTAGAGAAAGAATAATTTTGAGACCAAATTGCTAAGTCTTCTGTTTCTCCTGTGTGAGAGGAAAGAAAACCATCCCAATTGCATTATTTAGTAAACAACTAGTAACTGGAGTCTGTGTCCTCTGCTGATAAATTTTTACTGTGTGTTCTCTATTGAAGGAACACGAATTGCTCTGAAGGACTTAAGATTGTGTGAAAAACATGTTTCCTTTAAAGGACACTGTGATGGGTGCCTCCACCTTCTTTGCCTCAGCTCTGCCACATGATGTCTGTGGAAGTAATGGCCTCCCTCTGACACCTAACTCCATAAAAATTCTGGGCAGATTTCAAATCCTTAAAACAATCACCCATCCCAGACTTTGCCAGTATGTTGACATTACCAGAGGTAAACATGGTGAGTATCTGTTTAACAAGCAAGTTTTTTGTATGATTATGATTTTAGGTTTGGGGGTTTTTTTGGTGACAATATATTTTAAGGTGACTGAGCAGAATACTGCCTTCATAGCACCTGCAAGTGGCCAGTTTTCAGTCTCAAAATTTCTGAATACCTTTACTATGACCAGTGGTGTTGGCTCTTTTGCTTCTCTGTAGACTCAAAGCAGAGATTCGTTGTCTGTCCTGTCTTGTTGTGTTACAGTAAGCTAAGAACTTCCTTCTTTTTATACCTCACTGAAATTCCTGCACTCAGTTGCTCTGCCATGCCTTTGTGTGGAATATGGAAATAGATGTATTTTTGATGGTGAACTCCTGCATCCATGTTCTGATGTTGTGAACATTTTCATGGGATGGTTAGGTTTCTTGTGCTTGATTTGCAGCTGGTGTTGTCATCTCATGTCCTGACTGCAAGCTTCCTGTATTATTAGCTTTTGATTTCTTTAAGATTTCTCCCACTAGGGGTTACTTTATTTTAGTACAGGTTTGAAAGTTTTTTTTCCGTGTACTGTTGTCACACTTACTGTTAGCTCAAATAAAACTTCTGTTGTTTCTTTCTGCTCTAGATATTCTGTTGCAAGCTCAGCAGGACTACAGCACTTAATTTCCCCAAAAAGGCTGCAACACCTGTGACAATTTAAGTCATTGCCACCTTTAACTTTTAAATCAACACTGTTCTCATACAAAAGTGCATTATATGTATTTGATTATCTACAGGCTCTCATAAAGCAGGGCAAGTCATTTTTTTTCCGTTTTAGGATGCAGTATGATGGAATGTTTCAGGTTTTTACAAAATTAGGATATTGCCAACTCCACATACTGAAGTATTCTGTTGGTCAGGGAGTTCTTTATGTGCTTTCCTTTGCCTTCAAACATGTAATTTTTCACTTATGCAGTCAGGAGGTCTAGAAAATTTAATAATTTTCATTGTATTTTAGTACTGCTTGAAACAAAACCTGGGATTTTCTTAGAATATTATTTGGGACGAAAGGTTAGGAAGTTTTAACTAACATAACATTTAATAAATAAAAAATAAATAGTAAAACATGGCCTTTTTGATTATAAAGAGTAAAGGACATGAAGCTTTATGTGTGTGTATAAAAATGAAGGAAAAAAATTCATTCTTATAGTTGAAGTAACTTGAAGGATAGTAAATAAAATGTCTAACCATGAAGTCAGGAGACTGTTCTAACAATGGCTAGAATGGCAGCTAATAATTTTGCTATAGTATGGGAAATTTGGCAGCAAATTTTATCATTTTGATACTGGCAGAACTTTCCATGTATTAGTTCTGTGCATAATGATTTCATGTTTGTGGAGTTCTGCTTGCAAATGTCAGTTTCCACTCTTGCAGAGAAATGTGAGAGCAGACTAGGAAAACAATGAAAAAATAAATTAAATGTATAAATTCCCCTACAAGAGGCTTTCAAAGGGGGAGTATTAAAAAAAAAGAAAAATATTCAAATGGGGTTTTTTTTGTAGAATTAAACTTTTAAAAAATCTATGCTATTGTAGATGGCATACTCAGCATTTTTGTTAGGAGATTACTGGATGCATGGATGGTGGGATTGACAGTGCTTTGCATGAGGAAGCTGGGAAGATAATTTTCTATATCTCATAAACAAAAAATAGTGGTGTTATCCATAAGCTGTACATCTTGTAACATTTATTTATGTGTAATTCTCTGTACAATGTATGTCAAAATAATTCAAATAGGTAGAACAAGAACTCTCTACTCTCAGAGTTTAATTTGGATTCCAGTCCTCTTATCTTTTTTTTTTTTTTTTTCAAATTAGAGAGACTGGTTGTGGCAGCTGAACACTGTGAGAAGAGTCTGGAAGATTTGCTGCGAGAAAGAAAGCCTGTCAGGTGAGGTGTCAAGCTAACTCAAATTCACTTATCATCTGTGGCAAATTCTGGACCATCTTTTAACTTTACTTGTTTAGCTAAATTTTACTCTGTTAAAGTTTAACCTGAAGACACTTTTTAGCAGATAAAAATGTGCACCCAAAGTGGGGAGTACTCATTTCTGTGAAATTTTGTTACGGGGAACTTGCTTACACATGAAAGAAATACTTTGTAACTCAGAAAATAATGTAGTTTTGGTATTTCCTTTTAAAAATAAAATGAGACCTATGACAGGATACAGAACTTTCTAAGAAGTAATGTGAAGGTTAAGTCTGCTAGGTGATGAAATACAGCTTTCACTAGAATGGATAGAATTTGGTGTGTGTTTTTTATTTGTAGAAATCTATTAATTTATCATCTAGAAAGTGGACAGGATGTCAGATAATATGCCCTGTGTTTGTGTTAGCATTTTGTGAACTTGGACTTGTATGACAGTGTGTGTTGCAGAGGGCTGTAGCTTGAGGAATGTTAGGGAAGTACAGCTTCCATTTTTTCTTAGATAAAGTGATATTAGGTCTAAAGGGTTTTTCATGTGTGATATATGTTATAGTTCTTGACAAAGTTTTGCATCGGGTTCCTATTGTGCAAAGTTCCAGAACAGTTAAAGCATCAGAAGCTCCTTTCATTCCTTTTCAATTCAGATCTCACACTGTTCTTCTTTGAGCATGTGTGTCTTGCTTGGTGTCAGATGAGAAGCAGCCTGGACTGCCTGCTTCCTTCTGAACTGTTTTGGAGAAAGCTTCCATGTAGCTGTTTTAATTTGCTTTGAGTTGCTCGATGCAATATACTTAGGTAGATTCTCTGAAAAAACTTTCTCAGATAGCAGATCTGCTCTATATGCACATCCATTTTGCCCTTTTATACTAGCATGTCTTTTGTGACTTCCAGAAGGATTTTTGGATCTTTTTAGATAGGTTGGTAAGGTATGCAGCTTCAGGTTTTGGTGTGCTGTAAGAAGTTCTTAGTTTGTGATGCTAGCTCAGCTCTTTGGGCTGTGGCTCTGTTAAAAATAGTTGCACAAAGCCTGGCTTTATTTTTTCCTCTTGTCTTGAGAGAGTTTTTGCTGTAGTAAATTGTTCTACTATCACATCTTTCTTTTAATGAGCCAGTTGGGATTTCTTCTGGATGTTGTAACACTTGAGGATAAGGGCTGCAGTATAGCCTATATGTAAATCCACAGTTTTTAGAGACATTAATGTTTCATCTACTGTGAATTACAGTTTTTGCAGTAGTAGCTAAAGGATAAATTATGTTCACTTCAAATGATATGTCTTGCAAGACTGATGTTTTCTTTTTCCTTTTATTTTTTTATGATACCAGAATTTTTTATTCCTGTGGAGACCTAGAAAGTTGGGAGGACCAATTCCCACTTATTGATATAGACAGATCACATAACCAATTACCTTTGGAGGAAATATTTGGCTTTTTTATGAATTCTGATTACATTGGTCAGTGATAGCGTAGCTGGCTGCACATCCGGAGCTGATGCGTGTGCTATTGCAATTAATTTTTTTAACTGTTTATGGAATGTGAGAAGCTGTTCCTCTGGTTTCTAGATTAATTTTCCTTATGCTTGCCAGTAACCTAAGGCTTTTGCACCTGTACTACAAGCTGATGTAAAGTCAGCAGGAAATCTATTATGTCAGTGCTGAAATTAAAGACGTTACATTATGGACAGTCTGACTTTCTAGACGTTTTGGAATACAGGCCATACAGCTGTTTGATAGTTATTTGTATTAAATCTTTGCTGAAGTCATGCATCAGGTGTAGCATACATTCCTTAATATATTAATTATATTTTAAAAAAAGAAATGTAGTTATGTTCTTTCTTCAGATATCTTCAGACTTTCCCCAGGTTTTCTAATTCTAATAAATCAGCTGCATGGAGGGGCCAAATACTGGAAATTAGACCTTCAAATGTTTGCTGCTCTGTTCTGTCACAGTGCAGAAAGTCATTTTACTGACCATCAAACATTTGCTAGAAATTTGAGTAGTGGCATATTTAAGAATTCATTCATTCATTACCTAACAATACTGTGTCAGCAGGCCGCAGGAATTGCAACTTCAGAGATTGATTGTCATTTTCCTCAAAGTTGACATGCTCAACTTCATTTTCAAAGATTAATGCAAATAAGTGTTTGGTAATTTATGGCCAGATTATTTTCTGCTTGGAGTGTTGCCTATTTGGGATCCTGGAATAAGCCATAAGAGCTCTTCTCAGGTAAATTTTCCCTTCTGCTGTAAAAACTCTTATCAGGTAAATTTCAAGAATTCTCAAAGGGAGGAATTGAGTGTCAGCTTTTCACAATTCTTACCATAGGTAAGCAGGTACTGAAAAGGAATTTATTACAGCTCTCTAGTGTTTTGGTTTTCTTTTTTCAGAGGATAGCCGTGTGGACATAGTAACTATAGTTAATGCTTCTAAAAGTGGCATTAATCCAAATTTTCTTTACTGTGCTTCCATTGGACATCACAGTAACAGCAGGGGAGCTCTTTTGGAGTTGTGTGCCCCGAGAAATTCAGACTACAACCATGGATAAGAGGGTATGATAAGGGTAGGATTAGAATTTTAGTCACTGGTATAGGATAAGAATTTTAGGCATTGATATCCCATTTTTCACCAGACTGGTGTCCACCGTCTTCCCTGAGAGAGATTGTAGTCCAGGTCATTGTTTCCTGTTTGCGTATTCTCAGTTTAGTATCCTGTTTGTTGTGCTCACTGAAAGGATGCACTTAATTTCAGTTTATAACAGTCACACTAGTGCAAAATCAGCTCTCTGAAGTATGTTCCAGAGTCAGTTAAATGTTTTAAAGGCTGGGAATTTATGTACAGTCACACAAAAATAGTAAATACCTGATTTAAGCTCACAATGGTTTATTGCTGTTCAGAGATTTGAAAATGTGTCTCAGTCTAGCTGGTTTCCTCTGTCTTCCTGTGCATACAAGGATTGTTTTCCTGTGAATGAATTGAAAATAAGTCACAAAAAATTATGGTAGATAGACGTTTTATCCTTTAACAGTCTCACTGAAGTGGCAATCGAAATTTTAGTTTTTCCAAGTTCCTAGTTGTTAGTGTTGCTACCAAAGACCAGAATGTAGGATGTATATTTATCTTTAAGGTTCTCTGTCTTTTAAACACATTTCCAACTACTCCTTTGAGATACCTTTTCCAGACAGCGTTAAAGGAGTTATTTTCTCTGCTCCTGTGCTGTTATAAAAGGAGTTGTGAGCATTTCCTTTTCTGTCATGCTTCAAGTGTGTTTCTTCTTTGAAGAAGTTGGTCTGCACTTGTATTCATAACAATAAAAATGCCAGAAAATACTGACATTCAGCAGACTTTTGGCACCTACAGTACAGTTTCTGGACTGGTCTTCCATCTGTGGCTTGGACAGTCTAAGTCCATTCCTTTCTTCAATAAAATATAGTTGTCATATGTTTTGAAAGTCATGGTATTGAAAAATTACTAGTGAACCATCAGATACAAGGTATAGTTTGTTATACATGGAACATTTGATGGGAAGCAGACTGTGTCTGCAGCTGTTTACTAGTTTGGAGAAAACATGATCTGGTGGATTCGGATGAGTACATTTTATTTGGCTACATTAAACAGTTGTCTGTTCACTGATTGGAACAGAGCTCTTCATGCCATCATTGCTGTTAGTGGGCTTTTGGCAAACTTGAAGTGAGACTGTGGTACAGAAGTTATTAGATGGGGAGGAAAGCAATTTCTGAGTAGCCAGGCATTCTTCAAAAATGTTTGTAAAACAGGTGCAAGTCATCAAAAGGCTCAAGGTTTTACATGATTTGACTTGAAGAGCTGCATATGAAAAGAGTTTTAATGGGCTGAGTGTATTCTGCTTTGAATAAAGTCTGTGTTGGAATTTCACGTGAGAAATCCATATATCACAGTAAGGCTGAATTTGGCAAGGATAAATTATGTAATAGTAAAATGAAGTAGCATTAATAAACAAACTTAAACTTTTTTCCCCTAAGCATGTGTGAAGTTCTGTAGTTTGGACTTTTAGTGTCTCCAGACTTTTTCTTTACTTTCTTGATAATGCTTTACTTGCATAGATGTGATGAAAGATTATCTGTTAGTCTGGAATTGTTTTTATATTGTCTAATTATGCTTTTCTTCATATAGAAACTCTGATTTATTTCTGTAAGTAATTTTTAGCCTGATTGCAAATCTTCCTTTTGTATTCCTTTTAGCATAGGTTGTCTCTTGTGATTGCCTTTACTCTCACAAGAAAACAATTGTTTGGAATGGAAAAGGGGTGCAGCTTGCATGAGGCATTAGAGGTGAACATTGTTGCTCGAGATGTTTGAGTAATCTTTTTAGGTATGGCACCAAATTCTTTGCTTGCATATTTGGCTGCACTGTTTGATGGCAGCACAAGGACATTTCAGAACACATAGGTGTTTCCTCCTTATATGTGAAACATAAGTGAGTGCATGCTTGTTTCTTATCTTGTCTTCCGGGGGTGGAGGGGGGGAAGTGAAGAATCCTACTCTTTGAGATTGGTAGTGTCTGCCTCTTGCTATTAAAATGTGGATATGATAGCTATATGTACTTGTCCTGATTTCAGCTAGGGTGGAGTTAATTTCCTTTCAGTAGCTGTTCCAGTACATGTTTTGGATTCAGAAAGAGAATGGTGTTGATAACATTGATGTTTTGGGTTTTTGCTAAGTCATGTTTATCCTGAGTCAAGGGCATTTTTCCTTGGCTCATGCTCTGCCAGTG
>JAYDZK010000202.1:24212856-24240216 GCA_034509185.1 Euphonia xanthogaster | reverse complement strand
CCAAGCTGAGCAGGGAGATGTTCCACGCCACGTCCTGAGCAGCGTCAGCTGGGGGAGTTACCTGGGAGGGAGGCCAGCCTGGGTCTGGGAAGGGGGCCTGGCATTGCTCAGTGGCTGGTGAGCAATTGCACTGTGCATCGCTGGTTTTTCCCGTATTTTACTTTATTGTCAATTATGACACTAATCTTATCTCAACCTACAAGTTTTACTTTGATTCTTCTTCCCACTTCATTGAGGTGGGGGGGAGAGAGGGAGGCTGAGTGAGTGGCTGCGTGGTGCTTAATTTCCAGCTAGGCTTAGACCATGACAATATAAAGTCTGTGCATGGGGAAAAAGTGTGTATGATTATTTCAACCTTTTGTTCAACTGTGCTTTTTCTGTAGTTCCTTGTAGACACTTCATACAGATTTCCGTGCTAAAAGCAGTATTAAAGATCTTAAACAGAAGATGAGTTATGCTCAGTTAATTGAGAACAAAAGTACTGGAGAGTTTTGAGTCTACAGTTTCTAGTAAAAGAGAATGTTGAGTTTCAAACAGAAGAAACACCATCCTCAGCGGGAGGGTGGCTTCATCCTGCAAAGATATTTCTGCAAGGAATTGTGTAATAGTCATGTTAAAATTCCATTCTGCATTAATGAGCAAATTAGTACTAACGAGCTAATGGCTGAAAACCCAAATGTCAAGGTTGTATTGTGAAAATCTTAGGGGATTTAAAGCACATTATTAATCCTAATGTTGATTTATGATAGTTGTATTTAGCATCAGAATTGCTGTAGACTGTGAGAACAAGATGTGGTTAGTATATGGTTACTCTAACAAAATCCGGTGTTTGACACTTCATCCTGCTTCTAGAAAGAAGAAAAAAGGAAGAGTGAGCACTT
Source organism: Euphonia xanthogaster (assembly GCA_034509185.1). Taxonomy (NCBI): domain Eukaryota; kingdom Metazoa; phylum Chordata; class Aves; order Passeriformes; family Fringillidae; genus Euphonia; species Euphonia xanthogaster. Next base: position 24,239,335 of record JAYDZK010000202.1, on the reverse strand, counting down.
GTTAGACTTGCTTTATAGTGCATCCTTCTAGAAAGGGACTTTATTTTCTTAAATGCGAGTTCTTGCTTTTGGACTACTGAGCAATGTCTTCAAGGGAACATTTGTCACTGATTAGGGATCAGACAGCTGGTTTATTTAGATGCATTGATATGCTTGCAAACATCTCTAACGTCATTGTGGTTTGAGATTTGTTACTTCTGTGCATATGGATATTATCTTCTTGGGTGTGTAACTAAATAGGTACCAGGGCATTGGACACTGTTGTGATGGGAGTGTTTAGAAGGCTGTCAGACAGGCTAGTTTAATGGTTTCATTCATTCATTAGCAGTATACATCTTACTAAAGGTTGGCTCATGCATATTGTTACTCATCACTCTGTACACAGAACTGATACATACTGTAAATTAGCTGTGAGTATCCAATACCACAGGACTGGTGCTGTGAAGTCCACAGCGGCAGCTGGTGGCCCTTGGTGGTTCTTAAAAGTCGAGGTGGTGAAGCTCAAGAGCTCTTCAAGCAAAGCATGAACTGGTCTTTCTTCTACTATTATCTAATGCCTGATATTTTTATGTAATCAGCACTGTCCAGCCCCTGCAAAGTGTGATTTCCTGTACTTCCAGTAGTGCTTATTTTATGTTTTGCCAGTCATCCTTCCTATGTATTTCGGAGTATGTCCTGCATATTTAGAGTTGGTTCTGCTTCTCTTGCCCTTTAGTTTTGCAAATTTTGGTGTGTGGTTTTCTCCTACAGGCAACTGCAGCCCTCTGTATTTCCCCCTTTGGTGATCACATTTCTCTTGTCACTTTGAAGAAAATTTAGTATTAATTGTATGGTGATTGATAAATTCCTAATTTATAGTCACAGGCATCTGCTTTGTCTACATGTAAGTTTATGGTTACCTCTTCAGATAGGTGTTTCCTGCCCATTGTGATGATATGTACTGGTTTGTAGATCAAAGTGATGTACTTCCTTGCAGCTTTTGCAAGATCAGTTCTTAGCTGTGAAATTCCTAGCAGCACCACTGCTTATTGGCTTAGTTGTAAAGTCCCTTTGATCACTTGAATTTGCAGGCTGTTCTTCTTGAAACTTCCCGTTCTGTTTCACTTTTTAGCAATGTCTGTACCATTGATACAGGAATCCAGATTTTTTGAGCTAAACACCAAAACATACCTAGGTAGGCTTTTGACCTTAGATATTTAGATTTTTTTTCTTAAATATGTTATGGCCAAGTTATTTGTTAAAGTAACACCCTTGCAGCTTATAATTTACATAGAGTGCCTGGTGTCAGAAGATCTGTACAGTGTTGCAAGATTTGATCATAGCTTTAAAAGTTCTGTTGAAAAATTTTTAAATGGGGAAGAAGGGGTTTTAATTAGGAAAGTGGCTTGTTAATAATGCTTAATCCTCTCATAGAGATGCCAACAGAAATTAATTTAAAACAAACAATCCTGTCTGACTGCAAGGGGAGCACTGTTTATTGATAGCTAGTCATGATTTCTAGAGCTGTCAGTTCAGTTTATACTGCTGCACTGCTGCAACGTTAACTGCATCAATAATTACCCTTCATTTTCAGCTTTTCTTTTAAAATTTTTCATTGATCTGGTTTTTCTGATCCACCTAGGGCACCACAGTAAGAATGAGGGAATCTATCTCCGTATATGATAAGGTTAGGGACCCATCACTTCTCTCACAGTGTGGAGGAGACAGTCAGTATGACTGATGTTAAGTAAAACTCTCTTCTCATGCCGTAGATATAAGTCTTCCTTAAAAATAAAGTAAAATATGCAGTTGTCCATTATAATCTCAAGTGGGAGAAAGCACTCCTATGATCTTAAAATGGCAGATCAATACCTTGCCTTCAGTTGCAGCAGGGAGAATTGATGGAGTATCAATCACAATGTATGGCTTTTTAAAGGTGCATGCATTTGTTCATAGGAGTCCAAAAGATAGCAAAAGCTTTTTGGAGATCTGACTTAATTGATCTTAATTCTACTACTTTTTATGAGATCACTCCTTTTGGAGAAGGAGAGGACAATGTGAGATGTGTTGTTTCCTTCAGGAAAATTTTGGCCTTGTGACATATGCTGCATGTATATAATGCTATTGAAACTACTTCTTTATTGTATATTTTGAGGTCATTGTCTTTTTTTTTCCCCCTGTTAGGTCTTGTTCTTTTATTGTCACCTCTGCATCTAGGTCTATTATGTTACTCAGTGTGTACAGTCAGTGGTAAGAATGTTGAGTCTCTGATTGGGTTTTCAATCAGAGCTACTTTACCTAATTTTTGAAATCATATAATTCATTGCATTTTTTTGGTCCAATGTAAACTATCATTATTACGTGTTTTACATACGAGCCAGCTGAGGCTAAGATGCAAAAAAATTTTTTTGAAGTTAATCAGGGGCAAGATCAAAAACTAGGAATGTGGATTGTCTTTTCCAGTTCTGCACATTAAACAGGATGGCACTAGAAGTTTCATTAAAGTATGGCTTTAGAAGGTGTACTTACTTTTCAAAACTACTTTTTTCATTTGCTCTCCCTTTTTTTGGGTTGAATGCTGGATGTCCAAAAGGAAATAAGGTGCAATGTTTGAAAATTTTTGGTTTATGGCTTAAATCATTTCAAATGATAATGGTCTGAAAAATCAGATAAAATTGTTGTATAAATACAATTATTATTGTATTTATATGCTCTGTATATATAAAGTTGTTCTTTATCTGTGCCTTCATCTATTGTTTCGTGGACTTTTATCATACATTACAAGCTGAGACCATCATAAAAGTGTAACATCATCTGTGTTGCTTTTAAAGTCATGCTTGCAGCTTAGAACTTTAAAAAAGGATTCAAAGGGCTTTCTGAGTTTCCTCAGGTGAGCAATGAACTTGCTGAAGATATCCTGTGTGAAATAACCTTGTGAATGAGTTAAAGACTTCTGAGGACTCTGTCTATAAAATTCTTTTTTTGTGTGTGTGTCTTATTCTCTGTTTGTTGCATTCCTTTCCAGTTCATTTCATTCTGGTAATGTGAATGCATTTCCAAGTAAATTGGCAGTGTTTACAATCTTGGTCCCCAGTGCCATTTTTTAATCAAACACATAATAAAGTGCTAAATAAACCATTCCCACCTGCATCAAACTCTTTATATTCTGTATAGGGTATTTTGTAATTTATTTACCCAGGAAGACCCAATTTATCTGCACATCTGGTTCTCAACCCAGTTCTGCTTTTTATCCAGTTTTCCAGCTGGTTGACTGAGGAATAAGGAGGTCAGATGGCTTTCTTGAGGTCAACGTAGTGATTGTCTCAGCTGGGATTATACCCCAACTTTATCCTTTGCTGAACCATTTGGCCACACCACTTCTAACCAGTCTATCCACATTGTTGGCAGTAATGGAACTAACTGCAAATGTCATTTTCTTTGTTTTACAGTTTTGCTTGTATTGAAATACTGTCATTTTTATGAGTTCAGAAACATTACATCTGTTCACAACCTGGTTCCCTTTCACTTTGAACAGATGCAATTTTTTGTGATGAATCTCCTTCCTGGATTCCAAATGTGTATTAGTTTCACAAGTTCAGGGATGGTGATTGATGACGTTGCTGGTTTGTGTTGCTCTGGTGTGCTTCCTCAGGGCAGACCCTGTCTGACACTCTGCTTTGGGAGAGGAACCCATGTTTTCACTCCTGTGTATTAGTGCTACAATCTTCTTAAGACTCCTGCTTGTTGATGTCCTCTTCCTTTAGAGTTTACTTTTTACAGGAATATACAATGTTAGAACAAGATGCGCAGATTTAATAAAGGACTTATTTAAGCATGCATTGCAGTGTATGTACCTGTGAACTGTAAGTCTGAGGAAAGAAACTCAGAAACATGGTATCATTAGCATACTCTTACTCTGGTCTTGCTCTGCCTTCCTAAGAGAAGTCAAAATGATTCTGGTTCCAGTTTTTGTTATCGCTTTCGTCTTTCCTTAAATTGCCATTGCACTGAATAAAGATGAGTTAGTGCTAATCCACATACACATCTCCAGTACCTACAAGATTACAGGACTCTGGCAGTTAAGTAGATGATGAGGAGGCTTGCTTTCTGATACCAGTCCTATTTTGTTTTCAGATTCTGGTAGGGCCTCTGTTCACTTCGCTTGATGAAACATTCTTATTCAGAATAGTCCATTAAGTACTGAATGTACTTTCCAGGCACAGCTTTCTTCATTCTGAAAACTGGATTGGGAGCTCTGTGTTGACTGATACAAAAGCATAAAAGGAAATTAAATTTACAGCTGGCCATAACGAGTTAAAAATACCACAAATATATTTGTAACAGCCAGAAATTTTTATCCTTTCCTCAAGATTTTGCTCCTGCCTTCATTTTGCTCCAGCCTGCTGTTTTTGCTCCTGTCCTGCTGCACAGGTACATAAATGTTATGGGTTGACGCTGGCCAGATGCCAGTGCACCTATGAGGGGTAGTGGGATTGATGCCCACATTCTTCACCAAAAAATAATTATTGCAAAACCAGCACAATCACTATGTACTGATTACCTACCTTGTAACAGCTGCCTCTGCATCTAAAGGGGAGGTGATGTAGTCTAGAAGGTAGGACAGGACTCAGTAAGGTGACAGGAAGATCTTTTGGGACACCCAATTACTCTTTTCATATTAAACTATTTTACTGTAGCACTGAAAAAAGATGGAGAAGATGTATTTCCAGTTAATGCATGAATGCACTTCTCTTAAAGATAATGGAGTGAATTTGTGTGTGGATTGGCATTGATTTGCCTTTAAACTGGAGAGAAAGAAACTTGTGTGAACCTGTAACTTCCATGAATGCTGGATATTCACTTCATTGTTGCTTTTCTCACGCTGGAATTTTTTTGGTCAGACAGTTTAATAAGTCAAGCCTCCTGACCCCACCCATCTCTGGTTTCCAACTGTGTGATATGCAGTCCTCTTGTTCTTCAGTATTCAATATATGATGCATGAAGTAGTTTTTATTTACTCTTCAGCAGTCTGTGGTGTATGCAGGTACTACCATGCTGCTGGCTGTCAAATGCATTTTTCCACAATTGCTTTTCCTGCTCCAGACTCAAGCAATGATAAAATAGCAAGGAGATTTTACCAACAGAATTCTTGATGGGTGTGGAATGCCACAGGATCTAGTAGATGATATTACCAGACATGATGCTTAGGAGGCAAACTTTTCTTTCATCCAGGAGAAATCTTGGATTAGAGGAAGTTGGAAGCCAGGAAAATATCAAAGAAAAAATTCATGTGTGCTTGCTCTGTATTCCCTTTCTCCTAGGCATCTGCCTGCCTTTTTTTTTTTTTTTTGGAGAAAGTATAGTGGTCTGAAATAATTTTTGGTCTGAGCTAATATGACTATTTTTAGGATTTGGAAGATCAGTAATTTTGTCTAAAATGGAAATAATTAATTGCAATAAATTGTTTGTTCCTAGAGCAGTCTATCTTGGAGTCCAGTTCCCACTTCTACAAGCAGCTGCATTCCCACTCCCATTAATCACAAACCATAAGTTAAAAAATAGCCTCTTAAACTGAATAATATATAGGTAATATTGTTGGGGTTATTTTAGCAGGAATTCAGCATACCACATTTTTGTCATAAAGCTTTTGATTTCTAAATAAAGCAATTATTTTATTTGGTCTTGTGTTTATGTTGACCTATGGCTTGTGCAGTTCTTCTCAGCTGTTTCTTCCCATCTACTGCTCAGTCACTACTGGGTGAGTATGCTCACTCTTAGCTCTCCAATCCCCTGGTTGTTTTCAGGGCTGATTGTCTTCACTTCGTTCCTGATAATCCATTTTACTCACTTTTTCTGCTAAGATCTGCTCCTTTTGAAAGAGGTAACACTCTGGCCAATTTCTTCTGGTACTTTCCCTTTCACCCTGGCCCAGAAGCTGTTCTCATTTTGATCAGGGAGTGTAGTGGGTGCACTAAGAAGCTTTTCTTCCCCACCCAACCTGTCTGAATCCAAAAAGTGACAAGTCTCCTAAGCAATCAGAATATTTCATCGGTGGGTTTGCAGAACCACAAGAAATTGAAACTCTGCTAAACCATCTGTTTCCTGACAGGTTAGGTTTATTATTCCTGAATAAACTTCCAGAAAATGTTTTTGTGTAACAGTAAGAATTCAATAGACTGGAGATCAGGCAGGCTGCTAAGTGGGAAAGTTAATGTTTTTTGTGAAGGCACAATGCAGCCACCTGTGTACTATTACAGTGTGGAAATTAGTCATTTGTCTGGTATAGCTTTTGGTCTGACAAGTTCTGGAGGTAATAAAACAATCCTCCTTTTTGTGGGTTTTTAAGTCGACTTCCCTTCTCTCTCCACCCACAAATGCCATGCACATGCCTCTCTTAACCGTGCTGGGTTTTGTACTGTTGGCTGAACTTGCTCGTATCAACTTGTAGAGATCTTTTTTTCCTTGTCCTACTTGCAGGATGGATCTGAGGGGGGAATACAGTTTTCTTTAGGGCTTCCTTTTCTATGCATTCAAGTTATATGCCCCAAATTTGGTATTGGTTTTAATCCTTACAGTCTTTTAATTCATGATTTCTAATATGAAGGAACACCAAATGACCTCTTTTCATGCCTAGTTCTTCTCCAAACCAGGACAATCATTAAATTTAACCAATTTGATTTTATACCTGTGTGCAATTCTTTCTGTTGAAGAGAACCCCTGTTCAGAAGCCTGGCTGATGAGGCTATAGCTGAATAGATTTTTTTTTTTTGGTATCCAGACTGAGGATTAAAATGTAGACAGCTTCTTGAATGTGTTTTCCTTTTGCAGAGACACTTCTGTTTCTTTTCTTGCTGGTGGAGAAGAAAATAACCTTAAAACAAGTCTTTTTGGAAGAGCTAGGAAACTCCAGTGCATCTCACACTTTTGCTTTTACTTGCTGCATCCTAGAGTATTGCCTTAAGCAGGGGAGTGACTTGTTTTACTGTAATATGAAGTCACAACCATGATCATCAGCTGCTGAGATGAAGAGGCTGCTTTCATGCCACACAGCTGCCATTATGGCCCTCCTTAGGTCCATGGTGTGGTTGGTGTCAAAGCTGTCACACTTAATTTGGCCACTTCATCTCCTGTATAGTTTCTAGCGCTTTTGCTGTTGGTTTTTTGTTGTGTGTTGTTTGTTTTTTTTTCTAAAGGAGGGTGATGATACCTCTGCAGTTCAAGAGGCCCAGTAGTTAAACAGGCCTACATCTATTGTAGTTCAACAGTAACTAGTCTATTGAAAAACAGACTGACAGCTAATTGGCAAAACAGTTTCTGAATCTGCTCAGAGCTTTGCACCAGCACTCCTCGTTTAAAGCAATGTTTTATTTTTCTATTTACAGGGGCTTTTTAAAAGTTACACTGCAGCCTGGAAGTGGCTTTTTGAATGTACCTTCTGCATTTGCTGAAGGCTGATGAAATGCTTGGGGTGTTGACAGTGGCTGTAGAAACTGGGATGGAGCTGAGACCCACTGAGGCAAGGGGGCAGCCTTGGTAGTGATCTCCAGTGAGGCTGGGGACATCTGCTGAACTTGGCCTTGTGGAGTATAGAGGAGAGAAATCTCTTGGGCTTGATAACAGCAGTAAGTGTAGTTGTCAGGCCCTTCGGAATTAAATGCGGATCTCATGGGTTGTAACCACACAGTGCATTTTCCCTAATAAAGAAGAGCTACACAAGGTGCAGCAGCACAATGCAGAGCTTGGTATACAGAGTTCCTTCTCTGCTGAAGGACCGGTGGGAGATACTTGGCTCAACACTTCTGCCCAGCAGGATGGCATCAAGAGTCCAAGAGTCACTGAGCATTGAATGCACATTGAAAAATAGTTACCACTTGTGTGTTCCTGATCGTTGTAATGGCATGAAGGGTTTATCTTAAAGAGCAAAGCAGTATTTTAATGTATTTGCCCAGGTTCTGGGGTGTTTTTTTAAGGAATTGCAAGAGAACATGGAGAATAAATGGGTGCCTGAGGCCCCCTGGTGCCAGCAGAGCACATTGCCTGTCTCCAGCAAACCAAATTTCACTTTTATTAATAATTACTTCTGTTTCTTTTTAATATTCCATGTTTACTTTTACTTTTTAACACAGAGAAACAATGTTTAGGCTAGAATACCTCATGATGTACTAATTGTTTACATGCAATTGTTTCCTTATTGGAAACGTGATTACTCCATCATTTATTTCTCATGTCTTGTTTTGCAAAACTGAGCAGAAAACGAGAGAGGGGATTCTGTTTGCCACCATTATAACTAGTATTTGCATTGAAGGCAAAAAAAATATACAAGAAAGCTGAAGACTTGTAAGTGAACTTTTTTTTACTACGTTCATATTTCTGCCCAAGAACGACTGAGAGGAAAGGTACTCAGCTAATAGGGTCTGATGCTGTGGTGTAGTATTTCACTTGTGGGTGGAAGGTGCTAAGGAGGGAGGAGCTAGATGGTTGTGGGGTTTTTTTCTGGTTTTGTAGTTATTAGCCATGAGGTTTTGATCAAATTGCTAAGACCTTGAGAATCACTTTCAAATACTAGACCAAAGATACAGCAGTATGGACATATGTTAGAATAGATACCATTTGTGCTTAAAATTTATCTTTAAAGTATATATTCACAACTATTGTGAATTAGTACAGAGCTCTTCTGGGAAAAAGGGGAGGATCTAGAGAATAGCTCCATGCAGGATAACTTTGTCATGGCTTTTTGCAGCATTTCTGTGTTACACTAGTCTCAGAATTTTTGTAAGTGCGGCTTATGTCAAAATCTTGCTATTTACGCTTGTAAAACAAGCGTATTCATTCCATCAGGTATGAATAGCAGCTGATGAAGTTGAGTAAATAAATTAATTTTGGTGTTTAGTCAGATGGTTGGCTTGTCGCTGTCATCAGTCTGAAATACTCCTTCTCATTTTGCTGTTGCACAAGTTTTTTAAGCAAGAGAAGGTGGTGAATATCCTCCAGAATGCTGTTGTATGTTATTCTTTAACAAGGAATTTAAAAAAAAAGAAAATTGGAATGTAAAGTTAGGTCTTTATAAGTAGATATGCTTTGATTTTTGTATGTTGTGTAAACCAGTGCCTGCAGAGGAAAAGTTATCAAAAAGACCTGAAATGGCTGAGGGGGAATGGACAGAATGAGGAAGAATAGAAAGTTAAATGGAATCTCTCTAGGTAACATGAGATCTGTGCCTTTTATTCTTATTTAATGTGAACTTTGGAAGCCTGTTATGGTGATCTGTACAAATTCCTGATCAGTTATTCACAGAAACTCCTCTTTAAGGCTGTCAGTCTGTGGAGGAAATGGTAACTTTTGTCAAAATACATAGTTATGGCAAAATGTTTTGCATGGTAAGCTCTGTTTTTTCTCTGCAAAGATGGTAAGGTTGTTACTCCCAAGGTTGTAAAACAACATGTGCTGAAAATGCAGATTTCTGCCTTTTTTTTTTAATTTTAGATTTTGAAATGACTGAAGACTATAGGTAGGGTCTAGTTAGGCCTTTCTCTTATCTTCTGAATAAACTCTAGTTACTATCTGAGCTTTGGAAACATTTTGTTCAGGTGAATTTTTTTATAAATATCAGCAGGAGACTTAAGAAGAGCAAATAAAAATAAGGGAGGGTTGAGTTTCTATTGAAGAGAGTATTTTACACTTGGTCAGCATTTTCTACACTCCTAAGGAGCAGTTCAGGGTGAAGAAACCTATAGTTGTGGGATTTTGAGGAGATGAGTGTATGGCACTGAACATACCCCACCATACTCAATGCTGACCCTTGAACTGTTCTGGAATTGTAAATGTCTCACTTTTTGGAATAGCTGTGGAGCACTACATTTTTACAGATTAAAAAGGAAAACATTCACTATAACGTTGTTGGTTTGTTTGGTTTTTTTTCAGCTCTTCAAGGATCTTATGCATAGCATATGAGGTTTTGCAAGGTTTGCAATATATGAATAAGCATGGAATGGTCCACCGAGCTCTCTCCCCTTGCAATATTCTTTTGGATCGAAAGGTACAGCTACAGGAATAAATCTATGGGTTTGTTTGCTACTAACAAGTGCTGAGTCATAGATGGAGACTGGACAGCACAGTCCTTTCATTGGGGAGAAAAAATGCAGATCTGGAAATTTATTTTGTTTATTTTTTTTTAACTACAATTTCCCCTCATTTCCTAAGTTTCAAATGTATTGCCAAATTTATTTTTCTATTCTATCTGAAGCCACACTTTTTCTCCCTTCTCAGTGTGGTCATCTAAGCCTATTTGTCATCCTTAATTACTTACAGGGCCTTCCTACTCTTTGAATGGCGGAATACTTCCTATGGTTAATTAGCTGTCACTAAGATTTCTTGTGTTCCATGGTGATATGATACTTGCTTTTTAAGATACCAGGCTATTTTTTTTGGTCATGTTAATTTATTCAAATTTAAGTATCTGTCAATTCTGTCCATAGACTATTGAGTCGGCAGAGAGGAATACAATTTCTGGTCATAAAAGCTGAGAGAAATTAATAGCTGCTCTTGTCCTCAGAGCAGTTTCTGCATATCAGAACCAACAGCTACAGAGTTTGACCTATCTGCATAACTACTCTATCAATCCTTTTTTACCCAGTTTTGGTAGAATAACTAGATCCTCCCCTTGGAAGGCAAAGAAAGAAGAGGACAAAAATAAGGAACACCAAAAATAAGGAATACATATATTTTTATATGCTTGTAAACAAATGAAAATCATAACAATGCTCTAACATGCAAAAGTACTCTAGGATTTTAAGATACTCCTAAAACCAGTAAAAGAACAGAAGAGGGCTGTGAGACAATAAACTGCTAAGCTCCCCCCGCCCTTTGAAAGCTTTCTGATGTAGCCTTCTCTGTTGCACCATCTGGAGGCTGGCTGAGTGTAATTCAATATTCAGCTAAAAAAAGGCCTCAGTTTAACTTCTGTGCCTAATTTTTTGTTCTTTTGGTGTTAGCTTTCTGTCTTCACACAGAAAAAGAAATTACCTGGAAAAATGTTTGTTTAAAATACGTATTGATACTGTTAAGGAGAGCAAGATGGTAATGAATTGATGGGACGTCTGCAGAAGCAAGGCTGGGTAAATGGAAGAGTTGTGGCAATACTGGTCATGTTTAGGGAGTTCTAGGTGTTAAACAGGATTTTGAACAGTTGCCAAACAGAAAAAAAATTCAATGGAGTATTTAAGCCTTTTAAATTTACTGAAAATACTACTGTAACTTAAAAAGTTCTGATGTGTTCCAAACAAAGTGATTTACTTAATGCTCTTGAGAATAAGAGCATTAGAAATAAACACCTCTTTAACTTGCAATGCACTTCTGCATAAGAGGTGAGGCAGAAATATAAGAAGGTGTTTTTTATAGGTTTCTGTCCTCTGACAGCTAATACAGTTTGAAATTATTTTTAAATTTTGTTTTTCACTTTTTAAATTTAAACACAGATTCTTCCAGTGCTGGATTCTGCTGCTCTTGATAATTCATTTTTCCCTTTGCAGGGACATGTGAAGTTGGCTAAATTTGGACTCTACCATATGACTGCTCAAGGTGTTGATGTTGATTTTCCTATAGGGTATGGATGTTGCTACAGAATACAAATATATCAGACTTAATTTTTCAGGAAATAAATTGTGTTTAGAGCACCCCTTATACAAAGGCTTCTGATAATGTCACTAAAGATGTTGTCATCTGGCTAGGTGAGGTGAATGAAAAATAGAGAATGGATACCATGCCAGCATGTTAGCCTAACTGTGATTCCCTTTATTCAGTCAGTATTTATTGCCTAGATTTGCCTTCAGATACTAATACTTCCCTGTGACTTGGATTCCTAATTTCAAATTTAGGAAAATGCACAGTCAGTGCTTTGCTGTTGCCCACCAATGTAAGGTTTCTGTCTCTTTATAATTTTATGATTTATTTTCAAGTGATCATACTGTATTACAAACCACTGCTTTGTTACAGAGGGGTTTTTGTCAGTTTTGGTTTTTTGAGGTGTCATGTTATTTTCAAATTAAATACTGAGCTGGTGTTTCCTTTCAAAGCATCATTGCATACTTTTTAAGTATTTTACTGAAGTGTTGACAAAAAGAAAAGTGATAATATTATTTTAAAATCATCTAGTAGAAAGTAATATATGTCCTTAACATTTTTTCTTACTTTTTTTGCAAATTCAGAAGTTATTTGATGGGAACACACTATCAGTGGAAACCTACTGCCACCATCTCAAAGTATGAGCCTAGGACACACTTATTTAATATCCTAATGCTGAAACTCAATCTATGTTTTCCCTAAGATATGTAAATACACCACTTTGAAAGCTGAGGTTTCCTTTCACAAAACAGCAGAGCTTGTGATTGGGATTTGACCTTTCTGTAGCAAACACTATACTGGAGTGAAATTTTGCTGTAATGTGTAGATTTTGACTGAGTAAAACAGTCAGTATTCTGGTTTCTCAGAATGCCAAATTATTCTGATTGTGTAATGGGAAGTCACACTTTTCGGACAGAAGGATAGTATCTAATGTTGCTGCATCTTTCTAGGTACCCATCATATCTGGCACCTGAAGTAATTGCACAGGGAATAGGCAAACCAAGTGATCACACCCAGTGTGAGAAGCCTCTGCCTTCTGGCCCTAAATCAGATCTGTGGTCTCTTGGTATAATATTATTTGAGCTCTGTGTGGTATGTAAAAGAATAATTCTCTTGATTTTGACTCTGGGGAAATAGTTTCATTAACTTGATTGCTCTTGAATGTGGGGTTAATGACACCCTGCCCATCACTCAAGCCCAAATATCAGAATATTTTAGCATTCCTACCTGGTTCAAGGAATAGGATGCATTTTGGTATGTAGGATGCTTGGTATATGTGCTAACCATGAAGGATAGTTACTTGTGGAGCCACAAGGATTTGACTGCAAGGCAGTTCCATTTAAGAGAAGTTATCAATGATACATTTTTGCTATATTGTGATGTGAAACTGTGTATGCCATAGTTGGGGTAAATAAGGTTTTTTGTTCTTACATATAGTTTTGATATGTCTAAAATTCACACGTAGAAGCTTATTTCACTGCTTCTTTATAAAGATGGCACACAGTGTTATCTAAATATTTTCATGTAGTAGCTGTTTCTTTCAAATTCAAGTGTAATTTGACTTGGTTGTTTTTTAGGGGAGAAAATTATTCCAGAGTTTGGAGATAGCAGAAAGACTGAAATTTATACTTATGTTAGGTAAGTAGAACAAAATTGATTTCTCAAGTTTCCAAGCAGCTCTATGATTAGAGCTTTATAGATAGATATAGATAGATAGATAGATAGATAGATAGATAGATAGATAGATAAAGCTCTATGATAGAGCTTTATATATATAAGCTAATCAGCTTATGATGCTCAGACCTAAAGCACTTTACCTTTGTCATCTTTCATCTACAGATTTAAATAGGCAATTGTGGCGTGTTGCTCCTCTAGGGCAAGTATGGAGCTGGATGCCAAGGAAAGAACTTGGGAAAAGCTGGCAGTATATTAGAGTAAGGGCAAACTATTACAGAAAAATTAAAGACAAGAAAACATCCTCAAGAATGATGATCATTTTCATGGGTATTTGTTGGTTTGTGTTGCAGGAAGTTTCTGGAATGAGTTAGGAATTGATGACACTGAAGGAAACTATCCCCTACAGTGCCTGTGTAGTAATGGCCAAGTAGGGAGAAGCAGGACTCAAATAGGAAGACAGAAATAAAGAGAGATGAGAAGTGTTTTAGTGAGCTGAGGCTTTTGTCTCTGGTTTCACCTTCAAACTATAAAACATCGCTGCACAAGTGGAATTTTGGCCTAATGTAGATGAGTCAGTGAGTGGGACTATCCTTGCAGATTTTAAAACTTGATTTTTGGTGGTGTTTATGTATAAAGCATGGGAAGGGGAAAGGCATGAGTTTGCAATTTGAAGCCTTAGCAGTAAGTTGTTATTATCCAGAGCAAACAGCAATACTGCTAAAATTAATTGATCTCAGGAGAAATATCTTTTTCATTCAGCAGCTAGTGCTTGAGTGCTGAAATTCTGACTGTTTTGGGGATTTGGTAACAAGACTTCCTAAGGCATCTCCATACACTTAATCTGAATTCAGGTTATTGGTTTATCCACTGAAAAGCATTCATGTCCCAACTTGGGAATTATTTGTTCAATAAAGTAGTGACAAGAAGTTCTAAAATACTCCTAGTATTATCTGCAAGGAGCAACAGAGGTAAAAATTACTTCAAGTTTCATGTAGGTACCCTTAAGTTCTTCCAAGGATTCATTTTAATTTTTGTATTTATAAGTTGAAAGACTGTTTTACTTTATTTGGCAGAGACTGGACTGGCAGGCTGGACTAAGCCTGTAAATAGATATTCACTGTTACCTTAGATGTGCTACCTAACTTTCCTAGGCTTCTGTCTGCATAGGTTATAATAATTCTCATTTCTGATTTTGATAATTCACTTTCAAATGATGTGGCAGCATCAGTAAAAAGCCAAAATTAAGTGCTTTTTATTTGAGTGGACATTTATCTGTTATCCTGTTTAATTGGTATCACTTTGTTAATAATCTTTAACTTTTTATTGTTCTGTTCGTTTTCCAAAGGCTGTGTAGATGATATTGTAACTGTATTGGCTGAAGAACATGGTTGCCTTGACATTATTAAGGTTTGTGAAACTCGTTTGCTCTTCCATGCTGTCTTACCCAGAATATTTTATTATTGCTACATAGTATTTTGCATATTTATTTTTTAAATTCATTCGGTCACTTACTGTATTGCAGTGTGATGAAAATTTTTGAAGTCATAACTACATATCTAAGATCCTTTCAAATAGCCAGCACTAGTAATATTCTTTCTTAAAATTGCTGTCAGTCTCAGTAAATGGTAATGCTCTCTGAGTAGTTTAGTAAGCTATAAATTTTCTTTAAAGTTTTGGTGATTAAGTATTTTTCTTCCAGAAATTATGTCCTCCAGCTGGTCCGCTTTACAGATTCTGATAGTGTAGATTTATATAGTTCAACTTTTCCGTACCCACAAAAATGATTACTGAATCTTAGTGTCTGTATATTTTGCGACATTATATGAAAGAGTTCTGATTGTTAGCAGAAGGAAGTGGCCAGGCACTGCATTGTTTCCAGCAGGGTACAGTATATCTAAATTAAAAAATAAGTAAAAGGCTGCATACATTGCACATTTTTCAGATTTTTTTCCCCTAAATCAAATGTAGGATTGGGAGGTGAGAAGAATTGCTTCCCCAGAATTTTGGTTTCACACGGCCAAACTCATGTGCGTAGGTGTGAAATTTTATTGCCCTCAAAGGAATATCCTGTATGTTAAAAGTTAAGTATGAGCCAAGTGACTTGCTGAATTAAGACAGTAATAAACAGACCTCCTCCATATTTTTCTTATGTTCCAGGACCTTTCTGGAAATATCACAGCTCTACTGAAGAAATGCCTTACGTTCCAGCCTTCTAAGAGGCAAGTGTTCAGTCCAAGGGCCTGGTGAACTCTGTGGGTTACTGTGAAATTAGAAGAACTGTTGCTGAACCTTTTTTTTTTTTGGAATACTGACATTTGGGCTACCTGTAAGAAATTCTCGCTTTTGTGCTTTTCAGTGATTAAAAGAGAAGAATTAGAGGTCTGAATTTGGGCTGTAAGCAAACTAGTTTGTTGTGCTGCATGAATTGAAAAGTGTTGGTAGACATTTTTTGCTATTAAAATTTCTGAAACCCAATATAATTTAAAATAACTTGCTAATATTCCTTACTGGGGACCTTTTTTGCTGAAATGCAACATTTTTGGGAGTACTTTGCTCTAATTGTTTTATCCTCTTCTCTTAATTTAAGGCCAACTCCAGAGGAATTGCTACATGACAGTTTGTTCAGTGAAGTATCCTCACTATATCCTCCCTTCCACAAACCTGCTGGTCTGTTCTCATCTTCTCCAAGGTGTGCCAATTTAACACTACCTGAAGACATAAGTCAATTATGTAAAGGTAAAAGCAGGTAGTGGGATAATCGTCATTGGAGGGGGAAGGAAAATAAAGTGTTATTGCATTTTCTCTCCAACAAATTATTGACAGAGACTGTTAAATTTTACAACACTAGATTAATGCAATAAGTTGTTTAATGGAGGGTGACATGGACAAACATGTTTTCAGGGATGTGTGCAAGTCAAAAGAGTCAAATCTTAATTTTATGCTTCCAAACTCAGGGGAAAAAATAACATTAGTATTCAAGTCCATGTTCCAAAATCAGTGATATCTTTTGCCTTCAGAATTTGGGCACATGCATGTAATAAGATCATTTTTTTTCTGCTATTGATAATTGAATTCTGCTAGATTGTAATATAGAATGATTTTTGGAAGTACTGGAAAGCAAAGTGTTTGTGAAAGAGATCACATTCTGGACTAAAAGATTAAAGTTCAATTTTAAACCACAGTATGTTGAAAATGTTATGGCACTTAAATCCTGATTAGCTTTTTTCTTATGAACTTAGAAATGTTTAGAAAATCTCATCTAGACAAACATTTTTTGCCTTGTTAGAATGAGTGTGGTATGTGAAGGGAAGAGAGATTTCTAACTACACAGTAGGAATCACTTGTTTCTTATTTTAAATCTTAGTGCTATGCACAAAACACTGTTTTTTTTTTTTGTTTAAAAACACACAGGAAGCAAAAGTCCACACTCAATGTATTCATGTGAGGAGTTCATGGCAAACTACAGAAATATCTGCGTTTTTAATGACTGCTTTCCTTAAATCTCCTTAAAGAGCACTTGCAAAGGAAAGATCACTTTTCCTCTAACCTCACATTAAGGTTATGACCTTTCAAACAGAATAATTTTTTTTTTTTAGAATTGTAGAAAGAAATACAAACTACCTAAAAGGCTGTAATTTATTTTTGTGTAATTTCTCCCAACAGATGAAGATAATGATTACCTAGCAGAAAGATCAGTTGAAGAGGTTTATTATCTCTGGTGTTTGGCTGGAGGAGACTTGGAGAAAGAACTTGTCAACAAGGAAATAATTCGATCAAAGCCACCTGTCTGCACACTTCCCAAGTAAGGGTGGGGAAGCACTTATAAGGAGAGGGAGGGAGGAAGGAAGGAAGGAAGGAAAACACTGGTGATTGCGAGAACATACTTAGTTTAAATACCTATATGTGAAAACACTGAAAATGGCATTCTTGAACAGAAGGAAACTGTCACTTCCCCTCTTACCCAGTTTAAGGCATTATTTGAATGCCTCGTATCTGTCTCCTGCCTATTGCTTTCTGAAATTTGAAAATATGCTGGTGAAGTGGAAAATACTGTAATGGGAGTCCCTAAATTTTGCACACTTCCCAGTAGTATTAAGTTTTACTAATAATGTCTCACTGTGCTTCAGAGGGATATTTATAATTTAATTTAATATATTATGTAGCGAATTCACACATTCTGAATTCCCTTTCACAGAGCAGCAGTACCGAATGGAGAACCCAATTATTCAGCAGATTAGCTAGTTACTTTTTTCCCAAAATGCTATGTTTTATGATTTAGGACTATGCAACAGTATTTTAGTAATTGCTACTTTTATCTTACTGCTGCACATGTTGCAATTTTATGTAGAACATTATGATGTTTTAATCCTGTGATCTGATCTTTATAGCATAATTAGGTGCCCGTATATATCAATTTATTGTTTCTGTGTTTAAAAACCAGATGAAGTGTGTGTACAGCCAAAATGTAATATCTTTTAAAAGAAAAATGGTGGAAATAGATTTAAGTTTTATTTTGGTATCAAAATTAGTGTGAGATTTTTGAGAGGTTGCTTATTTCTTTGCCCATAGGTGAATACAGATGCTTTTCTATTTTGAGGGACAAATATTTTCCACCACACTGTGCATCTTGAAGATGAGGAGTTAATTTCAAAAATTCAGTCTATCTCTAAGTGTCATTGAGAATGCTAGGTTAAATTATGAAAATCAGTTTCATGTGGTCTACTTTAAAAATATCATAGTAATGGAAAATTTCTGTACACACTATCTTGGATACATTTGTATCCTTAGATGGACTGCAACAGAAAAGGTCAGACTCTCACTTGGGGTTTTTTGTCATGATGAGAACCACCTTTCCTATGATAATAATATTTTATTTTTGCTTTTCACAATAAATGACAGGTCTGTTCTGTGCAAGAGCAAGGAATAAAAGGGGTTATTAATCCAATATCTCATAACTCTTTCTTTATGTGCAAAGCAAAGTTAAAGAACACCTGAAATGTGCCATTTTACAGAAGAAGCTGTCTGAATAACTTAAGGTGATTGTACATTTCATGCAATGCAGAGTCAATACAGTATACTTCTAAGACCTATACTTTGTTTTAAAGAGGAAACTTCTTGATCTAAGAGGTTTTTTTCCTAGCTCAAGTCCTATGTTATAAAGTGACCTGATTTTTTTTGTTGTTCTTGTTTTTGAAGCTTTTTATTAGAAGATGGTGAGAGCTTTGGGCAAGGACGAGATAGAAGTTCCCTCCTAGATGACACAACTGTGACTTTATCTCTATGCCAGCTCCGAAACGTAAGAGTGATAGGGTGCATTTCTTACTTTCTTCTCTGCAGGAACAATTGTTTAAAGGGAATATGTAACAGCAGCTCCTACTGCTGTTTCTACCAATGGAAGTGTCACTGATTCCAAGAGAGCACTTCTTAGTGTCCAAGTCAGATTCTAGTTTGTGCTGTTAAATTGCTTTGCCTGCAAAAGCTTAGTAAATTTGATTTGTCTTCTGTCTCTCCCTTTTCTTTTTCTGTTACCTGCTTTGTTCCAGTGTAGTGCAAATTGTTCTGTACCACTTGGTATTCTCCACAATTGCTACAACTATTTGCTCAGGGAATGTCTTCTGTATGCTTTAATTACTGTCTGGCAATGGCTCACATTACCCAAAAGTAAACCAATTCATTTCAGTTTCAGCTCCTCAAAAGCTTTATACTTAACACTGGATACCAATTTTCTGCTAGTTGATTATTAATTTTTGGAATACGGAGCATGAAATGGCTTGTTCAAAAAATCTCTTCGAAGCATTTTGCAAAAATGCTGTAATGCGGTTTTCTTACATCTTCATTGTAAGAAAATCAGCTCATGATAAACTCATGATTTGGCTTGGTGTAATGATCAGTTACAAGATTTACTGTATATATCACTGAAATGTTTTAATTGTTTATATGTCTTTGCTCTTGTAGAGCTTTATTGCTGTCAGATTGGGAAACTATGCTGCACTGTTTGCAGCTTGCTTTTTTATAGTAGCAAATTCAATTCTGTCGGGTTTTTTTTTGAAAAACCCTTTTCATAATACAGGGGTTAGGACAAAAAAGAAGGTGACTCCTGACTCTGCCACCTTAATATTGGAGGTAGTGTGTCAAATACTGTGTAAACACATTTCTTCAGTAGAACTTTGCTTCACACAAATGCATCAAGGCAGACCAAAGAACTGGCTTATTTTCTTCGGTAGATCAGTGGGGCTTGTGAGGCAGGAGAGAGGTTAAAAATAGGCAACATCTATTTTAAACATAATACACACTGCAGCTTCTGCTGTTGTTCTCACTAGAGGGCAGTTTTTCAAGGCTTTTTTTAAACATTTTGATCTGTAATTTTGGATATTGCTACCTACTTCTATAAGTGCAGCAGGAAATAATTGTATACTGAAATTTCATTTTGTGGAAGATGCAAGACTGAACCTTGCAGTATTAGTTAAAATAAGTTTTTGAACTCATGCAATTTTTCAGACACCTTTTATAGAGCAGAGCATGATGCTTATAATCAAAAGAGGAGGAGTACTGAGTGAACGGAGAGTGAACTCTTCTGTCAGCCCCAAGAGGAGCAGGCTGTGTGCCATGTGCCTGCAAGTTAAGGGCTGAACTGCAAGATAGAGCGCTGCAGGGAACATGGCATTAAACATTAATCATGCATCATTAGAGGTCTGAAAGCTTCAGTCAAAAATCCAGCCATGTTTGTCTGTCACCTTTGCTGAGTGTATTTCCTAAAAGGAATTCAAGTTTGCATAACTCCTGACCTGATTAGAACCATAAAAGCAAGTTGTGCAATTGCTTTGCAGCTACTTGGATAGGAAGTCCAGGTAGAAAAATGAGGAAACAAAGAAGAACCATGTAATACTATTGATCTATTAATCCATGGTGCCTATAAACTGTTTTTTGTATGGAAATAGGTTTGTGGATATCTTTAGGCAGGAGAACTTCCAAAAGAAAGTTTTAGTGTTGAAACTTCCAAAAGGTTTTAGTGTTGAAGGCTGAATGCTTCATTGCTGGCAAAGGACTGAGCTAATGTTTAGGTCTCAAGACAAGTTACTGAATTTGACAAATGAATTGCTATTTAATAGTTTTTGTATTCCACTAAGATTTCCACTTGAATTCTGAGCAGCATTCTGATAGCAAATTATTTTTCTTCCTCCTTTCAGAGACTGAAGGATGTTGGTGGAGAAGCATTTTATCCGCTGCTTGAAGATGAGTATGTGTGTAAATTGGTACACCTGTAATACACTGAATTTTGAGTTACTAGTTCTATTTGAGTGGCACACTGCACAGCTATGGCATACAGACACAACTGCCTCCCAAAAACAAAACTAACAGGTCTGTGTTTGGCTCTGAAAGTCAAGAGCTGATAAACATGCTGCACTTCAGACCCTGATACCAAACTGAGGATCTTAGCCTCTGTCCTGGAAATTAATCGTTTGTGTTGAATATTCAAACTTACTAATTTATTCTTGTTTCTGACTAAGAAATGCTTAATGCAGTATTATTTTCAGTGGCTGGGTTTTCTTGCTGTTCACTATTACTACCCTTTTTTTTTCCAGCCAGCCAGCTTTACCTCATTCCAACAGTAGCAATGAGCTCTCTGCAGCTGCTACTCTTCCTCTGATCATCCGGGAGAGGGACACAGAGTACCAGCTAAATAGAATTGTCCTGTTTGACAGGCTGTTGAAGGTATGGAGTACTTGTGATGCTGGATAATTGGATTTGGTCTGTTATTTGGAAGATTTTGAAAGACCAAGTAATTGTAAAAGGAAGCAGAGGTGCAAGAGACCACAGTAGGAAAGGGGGAAGAAAACAACCCTTCAGAAGTATAAGATTGAAAATAAAAATAGAACAAATTATTCTTAGTACTGCTGAATATAAAAGTAGATCTTAAAGTATCCACATGGAAATAGAGCTGTTGCTAATACTGGTTATTTACTGATGAAAATAATTTTACGTCCATTATTTTATAACAGACTAAGCTATTATAGGAATAAATATGCCTGTAACATTTCTGCATTTCCAAGCACTAAAGTATTTGAAACCATGGCAATGCCATGTTATAAATGTGAGATTGATACTGGGTAAAGGAATAGCAGCCCCTAATTTACATATATGCAGAGAGATAGATTCCTGTTTAAGAATGAGAGAGCTGATGCACATTATCAAGGGTAAACTAGAAATGTTTAATAAAACCAAGATAGATACATATTATGAAAAAAAAGATATAATGAAGAAAAAATTCATAGTACAAATTTGGATTAGTAGATCTATCCAGTATATACCAAAGCACATGAGTGCATTTATGAGAAGGAGTGGACATTTTAACATCAAAAAGTAGTCCTTCATCCAGGCATTCCAGTTAGGAGTTAAATTTGCTTTTTGTGTAACTTGTGTTCACTGTTTTCATTTGGAGAAAGACTGTCCCTGTTTTGAGATTTGAATTGTTTCAGTTACGTGGTAACATTTTTTCTGGTTAATATCTTCTCTTTGAAGGCCTACCCATACAAGAAAAACCAAATTTGGAAAGAAGCCAGGATTGACATCCCTCCCCTTCTGAGAGGCATAACCTGGGCTGCCTTGTTGGGTGTTGAGGTAAGGATGTTTGGAGAAGTTCCAGTACTGGCTGGGGATGGAGTGCGTTAGGAATGGGGTTGACAAGGAAGCTGGAATGGGTTTAAAGATCTAGCAGGTAGGTTGCTGGA
Organism: Euphonia xanthogaster; assembly: GCA_034509185.1. Classification (NCBI taxonomy): domain Eukaryota; kingdom Metazoa; phylum Chordata; class Aves; order Passeriformes; family Fringillidae; genus Euphonia; species Euphonia xanthogaster. The sequence continues at coordinate 24,217,331 of JAYDZK010000202.1, read as the reverse complement.
ATTTCAAACAAAATGAGTCATGAAATTGTGCAAATAAAGATGATGTTCTGACAAACTTGCTTCTTTTCTGTGAGGTTATTTGATTTCAGAATGCGTATGTGAACTTGACTGCCTTAAATTTCGATTATTATTTTCAGTGGAAAATAATGCCCCGACATTTGGTAGTTAACCAGGGTTTTTTGTTTTGATTTTTAATATTTTGACAAATGCAGTTAACAATCCTTCTGCTCCAGTCAGCAGTAGATGAACAAAACAGGTGAAAACACGTGAAATGTATTTTTCTCACCTACCAATCAATACACTTCCCAGAAAGAGCAGAGAATAAATCAATCAAATATAGTCCTTTGGGACAATGGAATGTCCCAGAAATGAGGGCTCCTCACGGAGTGGCTGGACTACCCAGCCTTTGGATTTACGTTGCTTGCAATCCTGCAGCAGCAGATCATTAAGATTCTTAGAGGTAACACATCCTAGGTTATTCAGGAGATTAGCTTAGGATGTGATCCTCTGAGTACCATATAATATAATCAACAAAAAGGCTTGGAAGGTGAAGAAAAACTGCTGGTCAGGCTTGTAGCCTGAGTCTTAGGAAATTAGTCAATTCTCATGCTTCAGCAACTTGCCATCTGTACAATATGGGTGTTTTCCTGTCCCATAACATTAAAATGGACATGTTAATAGAACTGAGAGCACCTCTTGACTTGAAAATGGGAAACTACAAAGTGCATAGCTTTCTACGTAAACAACTGAAGATCATGCTGAGGAGATCTATAGGAAGGCCTGTGTGTTTTGAGTTAATAACAGAATAAAGATGGTTTTGTTGAAATTAAGCTGTCAGAATCTTCTGTTCTTCTGCTAACTGAAGTTCCTAACAAAAACAGTCAGCTTCTCATATCACCATGTACATTGTCACGTGCACTTATGCTGGCAAGGACTTTGTAAATTCAAATATTCTTCTTCCACATTTAGGGTGCCATAGAAGCAAAATATGATGCCATTGATAAAGACACACCGATTCCTACAGACAGACAAGTAAGTCCTATGGTGTTACCAAATACTGTAACTTGAAGATCCTTCCCACCCATCACTTGCCTGTTACAGCACTCATGGTGGATAACAACAATATGGTTCCCCTTGCCCTCCAGCCTTACACTGTAGCAAAAATCTTACAAACAGATCTACACAAATACTTTAACTTAACTTACAAAATGGGGAAGCTGAAATCCTTTTTTACTTTATAATCACTGTTTCTGTAGCAGCAGCAGCAGTGTAGTGAGCAGTATTAATGGTTTATTGTTAAAAATCCTGGGTTTACCAAATGCTTGTTGTGCCTGTTGGACCTTGTAGCAGTGGTGCTGAGGTCCTGTAATGTGAGCTATACTTCACAGAAGTGGGGGTTGAACAATTTGGTTCTCCAAGAAGAGAATGTTCTCAAATGTTCTCTTACGAGACATAAGAAGACATTACAAACAACAACTGTTCCTTTCAGCTGGGTGAAGAAATATTTTCCATCAAATTGGTTGCAACATTGAGAACTCTGATTTGGTTACTTTTAAAGCAAAGCAGTATTACCACCTAAAATGAGTCTAGAAGTAAAAAAACTGTAACTGTCATCTGTTTTCTGCCTTTTTCAAGGGCTAGAACCCTTTAAAAAATGTAAGTGCAGAAAAGGAAAAAAAAAAAGAAAAAAAAATCTCTATTTTTAAACTTTGACACGTGTGTTAGGTTCCCTGTCAGGTTTGGTTTTGAGAATGATGGAGGAAGCAGATTGTGTATAATGGTGGTCTGACCTACATATTTTGGCTGACTTCTACCTCTAGTGTTGCAAGATTGCTGTAGTGCTGCCCCACTCATCCCAATTTCTCTTTGTGTGCTTGGCCCTGGTGCAGATTGAAGTTGATATTCCTCGTTGCCATCAGTATGATGAACTGCTGTCATCACCAGAGGGTCATGCAAAGTTCAGGCGTGTATTGAAGGCCTGGGTTGTTTCCCATCCTAATTTGGTGTACTGGCAAGGTGAGTTTGACTGGTTGGCAAGGGTGGATAATTGAATGGAAAGCTTTGATTGACTTAAAAGTACCTTCTGCTTTTCACCCCCACAATATAAGCCTTTTTTGGGTGCTTTCCTTTCTGTTTCCTTCGAAGAATGATTCTGTGGGTTATTGCAAATTTAAATTTTAATAACTCATATTTAATTCGGAATAAAAATTGCCCCGCTCTCTTTGTTATATATTCAGTCTTCATAAGTTTCAATCACTGTATTTTAAAAAGAAAAGTCTGTTGCTTGCTATTAAGCTCCAAGATAATACTGCAAAAGTTACTGAGTTCTTGGAATGGTAATTGGCATTTCTTGGATGCCTTGGCAGAATAATCAATTTGGCATTATAGCTGAAAATTTTGAAATCCTTGCTGTTTTCATGCATATATTTCACAGTTGTTCTCACCATTACTTGTGAAGGCCTGATAATGCAGAACCAGTATCTAGTGTGCAAATTTTCATTAGAAATTAATGTCTTTATCTTGTGAGTTAAAATAAATGAGCTCTTTGTGCTGTTTCTTCATGGCTCTTCTCTCTTTAGGTCTTGACTCTCTTTGTGCACCGTTTCTGTACTTGAATTTTAACAATGAAGGTGAGTACCTTTTTCTGCAATGAGCAAAGAAAAGCACAGTCTCTCATCTGTATCTACATGCAGACAGATGTGTGAATCCACTTGGAGATGGAAAGTTTCTGTATCTACAAAGGAGTTTTAAAGCTCTTGTTGCCACAGTTCAAAAGAAATGGTTGGAGTTCTGAAAACTGCATGTGGTGTACTTCAAGCAGGGGTTCAAGTATTGTTTATTGCCAAGTGCAATAATGATATATTTTAAAAAGCACAAATAATCTTAGGTAGAAAAAGGAAGAAATGCTGCTGTAGCACTTGTATTTTTCAGTGAAGCTGTAGTTCAGCCTTGCTTAAGGTGAATGCATTATTTGGTAACATAAGTGTTAAACTGTCAGACAGCTTTGTCCAGAAAAGCTGATGGTAGTTTTAAATGCCTGATTCAGATCAGCTTTAGATATATGACCTTTATCTTCTTAGAATGTGATTTGTTCATAACAGGTGTAGTCTAAGCTTTTATTTTCTTGAACTTGGCTTTCTTTGTATAAGGTCTCTGTGTGGGAAAACTAGTTTCTTGGGACAATTACTCCTATTATACCTACTGTGCATGCAATAATTTTTGTGTATAGATTGATTTAAGTTTCTATACTTATTATTTGGTTAATAAATAACATTTTTAGGTGTAATTAAATTCTGCTTCTGTCATTGCAACTGTTTTTCTAACTCTTTCAGCTCTGGCATATGCCTGCATGTCTGCTTTTATTCCAAAGTATTTGTATAACTTCTTTCTCAAGGATAATTCTCATGTTATTCAAGGTAAGTCGGTCCCTTTATTTGGTGTAGTTCAAAGAGAAGTAGAATTGGTTTTGGATATGTAAATACACTTTTTCAAGGGGTTGCAAAATTGGGATGCAGTTAAAATCATGTAACTATGCAAGAAAATTTGGGAGTAAGTGGTTAAGGATTCAGACAGGAGAAGAAATCAAGTGCACACGCACAGAAGTGTTCTATGTAATATCCAAGGTAAGAGTCAGTCCATCCTGCAAAGTTGTGAAAGCAGTAAATAGTCTTTCTAGTGTTACATTGTAGAGGCTGTGGTCAAAGTCATTGTGTTAGAGGAGTTGTTGGACAATAAGGGAAAATGAGGAAGATCAGTACAATCTAGGGGTTCTTCAGAAAATGAAAGTTGTGGTATTCAGGGAAATAGGGATTCAAGGAGAATTTCTTATTGAGCAGATGATGTTATTCAATACAGGACAGGAGTTGGAAAACCCTGAGGAATAGTGTTCCATACTTCAGCCTTCAACAAGTATATATGTAACTTAGATGAATTAAAACAATAGCTAGGAATGTCTGTTCTAATTGAAAAGTAATTTTAAATTTCATGGAAGTATGAAAAGGAATTGTCTCCACCTAGAAAGTCACCTTGGCACAGTCTGTGTTGGGAAGATAATTTGTCTTCCAGACAGGCTTTAAAAAACAAAAGAAGCTGTTTCAAAAGCCATTAGTAATGAAAAGAAACAGGTGGTAATTAATGTCTCTAATTGCAAGCAGTTATGAATGTTTATTGAATACCGAGTATCACCATGGCTTGCTGTCCTTCTATTTCTTTTAAATAAATTTTCTTTTGTATATTTCTTATGAAACTTGTCAGCTTTAAAGTGTCTGTCATTTTTTTCTTCAAGGAAGGTAATTAAAAACTGATCAACAAACCTTTAAAAGCATTTACATATTAGATAATTGGGAGAGAGCTAATGTGAGGAGAGAATGCCAGGGTTAGGAGAGTTTATGTATGGAAGACAATGGGTAAGAGGTGTTATGAACTGAAGAAAAAAATGGGAAAAAATATTCCAGAGTGCAAGATCGGAAGAGGTC
>JAYDZK010000202.1:24198151-24212756 GCA_034509185.1 Euphonia xanthogaster | reverse complement strand
GAAGAAAAAAATAGGAAAAATTATTCCAGAGAGCATGTTTGCATCCTTTTGTCTTTAAAGAAAGATTGGTTGCAGTAAAGGTCTAAAGATGAAAAGAATAAATATGTTCCTCTGGAGACAACTACTTTAGACTTCAGATTAATAGCTTGGTAAAGACTTTTCTCAAGAGGTTATGCTGTTCCATAAAATAATACTTTTGCTCTCTAGGGTTTCCTGATGTTATTCCTAAGGAGCTTTGCAAAAATATGTATCAGCCAAAGTTAGAAATACAGGTCAGTAGGACTCTCAGAACCAAAGCAGTGTAGGCATCATCATCCTGAGTTCCTGTTCTGCGTCTGGCATCATCAAGGACTCGGAAGATTGGACCATTTAGGGTTCTTTCAGTATTCCAATTAATCATTTCTAGGGTTGCATGTCCAAAAAATGTAGAGGAAAGGGTTAAGAATGTGTCATTTAACTACCCACTGCAATTTTAGCTGCTTTGTGTCTTCTGTGTAGATACAAACTGTGTGGAGAAGTGAGATGCCAGCACATTCTGGAAGCAGAGTCTGCATTCTCTGTGGCTCCCCTGTTCTCTAGCTGTCCGTGGCCTAATTGCTCTGTTCTTGGGAACATGGAGGAAAAGGAATTACCATCTGTTACAAAATTGCAATTATTGCTTCTTCAGCTTTCTTCTAACAGTGTGTGGCAGTGTGGACAAAACTGGGAGGGGGGGCAGAGCAGAGAGAAACCTGTCCCTGTCCTGTGTTTTGCTGTCTGCTTCTCTTCCAATTAAAAGCAATTGTTGTTTAGACAACTTAATAAAATTGTACCCATCAACCTAATAGGCCAGGCTGAAGATGTAATAAATTTTATCTTTTATAGTGGGTATTTCCCCTCGCTGATTACTAAACAGTCTTTAACTTTGCATGTCAAGCATACATCACAACATAAGTGTGTGCCAAGTTAAACCATTGTAAAAAATCCAAATTGAGAAGTACTAAAGAAGAAAAATTAAATATTTCTTTCTCTGTATTGAATGTAATGGTAACAAGGAGTACAGCAGTGGTATTGTGGGTTTAAAATGAGTGGCTCTCCTACAGCTCTGTTGTGAGCTAGCAGCATGTGATGGCTTGTGTTTTTGACAACAGTCTTGGATTTGTCATTTCAGAGTACCTGACAGTGTTTTCCCAGATGATTGCATTCCATGATCCAGAGCTGAGTAACCACCTCAATGAAATTGGATTTATTCCAGATGTAAGTGCTAAGGGTCCTTATAAGTATTATCCCAAGGAATTAAAAAATGGAAAATGAGGGAAACTGGGATGAGATGCCTTTCCAAACTGCTTTAGTAGTGCTTTGACAAAAGTGAAACTTCCACATTAATTGACCCTCCTGAATATGCTGATAAAATGGTAAAGTTTTGATTCTTCTTTTACATGCTTTAGTCCTTTCTGTTCTGCTGGGATGGTAAATATAATAAAAATACTACTAGCCAGTTATTATAACTTAGATTCATCTCAGAAGATATATGCAGATCTATTTTTGAAGTGTGGATTAATATACAAAAAATTAGTGTACACATAAAGTGCTAATAGCAAAATTACTGCAGCTAATTGAATGCTGTTGATTAGTAGAAATGATACATTATTTTGCAAGTATTAGAAAAAGTCTGGGATCATCAATCTTGTAGATATGTCAGACCATGGAAAATGCTAAGCAGCCATTTGCTGGAGTGTGTCTCAAATGTGGGACAAGGGCATAACACAGACTCAAGTTTTAGGCTTCCATTGAAAGCATAAAATCTCTTAGATGGAGGAAAATTAAAACTGAGAACACAGCCAAAAAATAGTAGAGAGGATGGGCTTTGTTGGAAGAAGCAAACCCAGGCCTTCTTTAGAGCCTCACTTCTAGTTATCACTGTAAATAGTAAAGCTTTCCTCCTTTTTTTAGAAAGGTGTGTATAGTCAAGAAAGCCAAAATAAAAATGTTTTTCTGCCTACAAATACTGATGTTTCTGAAAAGTAGATTTAGGCAAAGCCATAGAGATAATGTTAATTGATATGGTCTCTATATCATTCTATATTTGGCATTAAAAATTTGGTAATTACCAGTTGGTCATAAGAACAGGTGATGACTGAGAGGTCAGAATGGAAGAAGATAACTGAACTCAGGAGATGTTGATGTAAAAATGCAAATTTCATAAGTAAGAAATTTATATGCATTGCTTCTATAAGCAATACAAAGTTTAGCTTGTCAGAAAAGCCTTATGCTTATTAGGAAATATTTTAAGTTGGAGCAGCAAGACCAAGCCTCCAAAAGTCCTTTGTTTTATATTATTCCTTAAAGAATTTGTGGGAGCTTGGGACTGGCAGATACTCATTATCACTGTTTGATGTACAAATGAAAATATATACTTTTTTTCCCATTACAATTAATAGTGTATTAGAAAAGAAAGTATATATTTTCATTTGTAGAGGGTTCTTTTAATCTAATAATGTTGTTTGACTGATACAAATTTAGGAGATACAGTGGTGTTAAAATGAGCTGAAGAGAAAGCCAGTGTATTGCCTTATAAAGAGAGGAGTTTGGGAAAGCCACATGTATTTCAGATGACACACATCTGAAGAGGACAGGTGGGAGGAAGATGAAAGGAAAGTGAGGAGAAAGCCTTAATATTTGGGTAGATGAAGTTCAAGGGTTAGCAGTGACATTTAACATTCCTGAGGGAGGATCAATTTTGCAGCATCACTATATAAATGCATTTGATGCTTATTTTTTAAAGGCTGCAGAGGACCAAAACAGTTCACCTGTGTATTTTGTCCTGGATGCTAAGTTCTTGCTAATGAGTTAGAGATGTAATTTCCCTGACCATCTTAGAGGTCCTTGTGTGGGCTACTAACCTACTCCAGAGCTCTGTAGCAGCCCATCTTGGGTCTCATCTGTATTTCATCAGCTCCCTGTGTCTGCCTATACAGTTACAATTCTCCACTGAAGACTTCCAAGGTACAAGTCAGATGGAATAACTTGAAATCACATGTTTTGCTATATTTTAGTTTCTGTTGTGCTAGTCATTGGACAGTACATGGTCATACATAAGCCTTGTCTCTAAATCTGATAATCTATAGATGATTAGGTAATATAGCAAACAACTGCAAAAGAGGAATATTTTTTAAAACTCTTGCGTTGAATAAAAATGCAGGTTCTAAAATTAACACTAACCTCTGAAGAGAGTTTGTCCTTTCTGAATGATCTGTCAGGGTTTGGGATTTTTTTTATTAAGGAAAAGTTGTTCTGCCTTTTAGATTAGTCAGAGAGGTGATTTTTTGTGACTGTAACAAGGCAGCATAGGCTCCATCAAGGTGAAGGATATGCAGTGTAGTAATGAGATCTGAACCAGAGTTTCGTGCTTGAGTACTAATCCTATCAAAGTAAACCCTGATTAATCTTTCATCATTGAAAGGCAGGCTCTGCTGCAGGGAAGATTGGGTTCCTGTCACCCTTCTCATTTGCTTCAGGTCACGTAGCTCTCAGAATATTGAACACTGCTGAAGCTTGAGTCGTTGGGAATATCATTAGCTGATGTGGTGCCTGGATTAAGTACTTGCTGTGGCAATGTGATTTACATATAAATAGAGGGATAATAGATACAGTGAATCTTACAGTTCTTCTTTGCTCACTCTCCCAAAATTTATACTCTTCCCCACCCTATATAATGCTGTATAACACATTCCTTATTTTACTGACTCGTTCTGACCCTAAACAGCAGACCATGTTAAAGAAGAAAATGAAGAAAAACAAACAAGTCTACAATGTATCTAAAAGTGCAGCAATTGCCATGAATTACTCTAAAGGGCTTTCAGCTGTGAGTTATAGAAGGTAGACACAGTTGTCATCTGTCCACTAACACGGGAGGCAAACTGATTGCAGTTCCTTAATATCATTGTGCTGGAGCTGCTGGCACGGGTAGATAGCTTGGCTTTGGTGATATGCACGAGGTGTCAGCAATAGGGCTTCATCTTAAAAATCCTGCCCTTGAAGTACTTTCTCTGTTTGTCCTGTTACACAATTGCCTGAAGATGAATCTGGAGGAGAAGTTTCTTGCTGATATTTTTATCTTGTGAAGAAAGTGATCATTCTTCAAATTTTGCTTGTGTAGGTACATATAGGTGGGTAGAATCTTAAATTAGAAATGTGATTCAATTTGCCTTATCTTTGGCACCTTTCTGAAGCCTTTAAATATATGATTGTCTAGGCACCATATAGGATTGAAGCTAAGTACATGTGTCTGTATCTCAAATGTGGAGCAGGAAGGTGAAAGATTGGGAGTTTGTAGAATAGATAATTTCCTTTGGAAGGGACCTACAAGGCTCCTGTAGTCCTGCCTGGCCACCTGGACTGACTTAAAGTGTGCTGTTAAGGGCAATCTCCAAATGCCTCTTAAGCACTGACAGCCTTGGGGCATCAACCACCTCTCTAGGAAGCTTCTTCCAGTGTTTCCACCTTCTTGGTAAAGAAAGAGACTTCGTGATGTCCAATCTAAATCTCCCCTGGTGCAGCTTTGAACTATTCCAGCATATCCTGTCACTGGATCTGGGGAGAAGAGCTCAGCATTTCCCTCTCCACCTCTCCCCCCCTCAAGAAGCTATAGAAAACAAAAAAATAGTTTTTGTTAACAACTGAAAATTCAAGCAAAAAGCAGCAGTTGGTACAGCTGTTAGAACAACTCAGCAAAACAAAATTCCACTTACTGCTGGACAACATTGTTTCACACATGCATCAAACGGGGAAAAAAAGAAACAGGCATTTAATAGTCAAGAGGGAAAAAAACCAAAACCTCTTTATCTTTGGATTTGGCACCTCATATAAGCTGCAATATATGGTACAGCTAAAATATAAGCAGAAAAAAAGTTATAGATTTTCTGTTTAACTTATTATTGAAGAGAGTTTTTCCTCTGATTTTAACAAATATAATGATTTAAGATGAGGAGGCGTTTGTAAGCCTGAAGAAGTTATGGATGCTATTAGTGAGCAAGGAAAGGAAAGGCAGAACATGGGTGCCATTACTCCCTGCTGCAAAGCAAAATTATAATTGTGGCTCCTCTCAAGGTCTCTCTAAAACATGATGTGTTGATTTTACAGGCTCTTCTTTACTGTGGCTTATTCTCAGGCTGTTCCAGCTTTTCAGATGCTACTCTGATTACACATTAGGCGTACTTCCCAGCTCGGGAGAGTTAAGCGTCAGGTAAATCCAGCCCCCGGTAGGTTTCAGGGTTCAGCACTGAAGGGTTGAAATCCCCTTTTCCTCCTGGAGCGCCTTGTTCCGGAGGCGCGGGCCCTGCTGTTCCCGGCAGCGGCCGCTGGAGGGCGCCATTCCCTAGCGCTGTGCGCAGTCCTGCTGTCCCAGCGCATCCCGAATTCTGTCCCGGGCTCAGAGCGGCTCCTCCTTCCCTTTCGCTGCCTTCGGGAGGTAGTGCCACCCGTGTTGTGCCTTCCCCTTCCTTGCTTGCTAATAGCATCGATAACCTCTTCGGGCTTACCAACACCTCCTTGTCTTAAAGTATTTTTTTTGTTAAAGTCAGAGGAAAAGCTCCTTTCAAAAAAAACTCGCCTGACACCTTCTACTTAAATTGTTTGACCTACTTTTCATGTCGCTGCTGATAGGTTTGGTGAGGATGGTTTAGAGCAAAGCAGTGATTCTCCTCTGATTACCTTTTAATAATCTTCAAAGCTTCACATTTCATGTATTTTCTTGTTTATTTCTGTGTAAATGCATGCATGATAGATGTGTTTGTGAAATTAGGAGAAAATGAGGATCTTTGGTAAAACATTTTAATCATATATATGAAAAGGAGGAAATAATTTCTTTCAAATACCAAAGAAATAATGTGGTTTACATAATCTGTACCTCCAAGCAAAGAGGAGCCTCAGGACACTAGGCTTGTTTTCCTGCTGCATGGGAAGCAAGACATGGCATATAAACAAGCAGATAAACAGGTATTAGCTGATCACAACCACTGCAAGGGATATTTCAGGGAACAGGATATGTTACTATTCTTAGAATGCCATCTATTTAAAACATGACATAGATAAACTCAGGGAAATAGTATGATTGCATTATAAGATTAATATGATAGGAATTGATTTGGTTTGGATTTTGAATGCTTAAAATCAATTGGTGGGCTGGGGGTCAACTTCATAAAAGCCTGCTGAGTATTAAAAGTGGTGAACAGGTCATTGAACCTTCCTTAGTTTAGGGGCAGTATGGTTCAGACCTCAGGCACTCAGATGAAGGCATAGGAATATAATTTAGAGCTGCGCTAAGAAGGTTTTCAACAAATGTGTGCATCATTTAGTCAGAGCCATAACCCAGTTCAGAGTTTATGGAATAAGAAGTAATTTATTAACATAATATCAGTTATGTTTTCTGCTCCTCATTTGTTTACTTCCAGGAAAAGCTCAATATGAGGATTAATTTGCACTTTTTACGAGTTAAAAAGTAATATATTAAGCTTTATGTTTAACTGTAAATCTTCATAGCACATGAGCCATGCAGTTGAGTAAAATTTAACAATGATTGTCTCGCTCTTGCATTCCTAATTTATGGAAACCTTCTGCACAGTTTGATGTCTTAAGAAAATATATTCTCTTGCCTTTGCTTTGCTAAAGGCTTCATTGAAAAATTAGAAGTTCTTAAGCTGTCATAAATGCTTAGCTCTTTCTCTGTAGGAAGTCTTGAGTATGAAAGTTGGCAGGCATTAAAGGTTTCCTGTGGCTGTTGCAGCAGCACAAGTCTCTTAGGGGTGTAAGTGCTGAAGCAGGACACCTTTGGGTGACACTGCCCCAAAATGGTCACTGTGGAACTACAGAAATGCTTGGGTGTTACTGAGCATGTACTGAGAATGAAAATGTCCTTAATTGCTTCACTGGCAAGTATGCATTTTAATAAATAGCAGCATAGCAGAAAAAGGCAGAGATGGTTATTTTTTATCTTGACAATCATGATTTCAACTTTTAGTTATTTCTATCAAACCATTTTCTTCCATAGTCAAAAAGATATATTAAATCAAGTTGGTTTATGCTTTTTTCAGGCATCCTTGGCTAATTTTTGCTTATATTATTGAGAATTTCAACAGTTTAGCAGAGCAGGTTTTGAGTTCTTGAAGACTTTGAAGGTTATATTTTGCAAAGCAGTCTATTAAGGGTGGTGATTGTTTTTTTTTTTTACTGTCTTCAATACAGTGTTACAAACTAATACTTTGAAAATTTTGATGATGAAAAAAGTTTCTGATTTGGGGCTGAAAAGGGCTAAGAGTTGTGTGATAGAGGATCTGCCGCTGCAGTTATTTGCCTTTCTAACTGAGTTCATGCAAAATAGGCAATTTTTAATGTAGTTGACAATTGTCATAGACAACTAGAGTTCTGAAAACTTTTTTTTTTCTTCTTTCCCCCATCGCCACCTTTGGCAGCTTTATGCGATTCCTTGGTTTCTTACAATGTTTACACGTGAGTATTCATTTTTTTCCTATGATTACATGTTCTTCTGTTTCTTAAGCTTAATTTTTCTCACTTTTCCAGCTAAAGCCTTTCTTAATTGGTATGATAGGTCCAGCATTTAGTTAGGATGCTTCTAATTTGCAAGGATGTGTTGTAGAAAACACAACAGTGGAAAACTCAGTGGTGCCTGTCACTTATTTTCTGCCCTGATTTGGTAATAATTAGTATTTCTCCTGTGGTTTTGAGTTGTTGTTATTGTTAGATTATTATATGTAATTGTTGTTATTGTCTGGATTATTTTACACATGCAGTATTTAGGGAGTGTTCAGAGAAAGCTATTATCTACTAGAAAAAGATGTAATAATAGTTAACAAGCAAAACCAAGCTACCCCACCATCCCCTGCCATCACTTAAATAATGTAAGAAAGAGAGTGACTTTGTTTTTGAAGATTATCATATTTTTGTTACACATTGACACACTATTATTCTGGTAGAACTAGTTTACTGTATTTGTGCATGTATATTAGGAAAAAAAAGAGCTTTCTAATTTGGTGGGTTTTAATTAAAGAGAACAAAGTTAATAATTCAAGTCTAGAAAGCAATTTAAAAACTTCTTTTCTCAAAAATCTTTGATTTTTTTCATGTCATATCAACACTGGCAGATGTTGAATTTAAATTTTCAAAGAAGTGGCAGAGTGAAAAGAGCTGATAGATTATTTGTCTGATGAATTATCAGACAAGTTAATGTGAGATTCTTGATTGCATTTTCTAAAGATTTTGACTGTAAAGCACTGGTTCTTGCAGTTGTCCCTGTTTCTCTATCCTTCATGAGAATTGCTACATTTGGAAAACCAAGGAGATGTTTTCCTTAAGCAATCAAGTGCAATAAAGTGTTAGAACTATTTAGCTGGAAGATAGCATATTTTAAGAGAGGCACCTTCAGCTTTATATATAAAATCTTTCTATTTTTAATAGGCCTTTTTCCTTGTTTTTCTCTTATTCTGCCTTTTTTTCTTTATTCTGTTAATTTTTTGTCTAATTGTAAGTAGTTGATCTTATCAATTTTTTAATGTCATCTTATTGTGAAAAACTGATATGCATGCCTTAATATGTAATTGTATTGTACTAAAAGAAAAATAAATTGCCTAATTCTTGACATACTTGAAATGTGAAAACCCATGTGATTCCAAGTATTCATTAAGAAAAGAAGACTGTTATTTACAGAATAATCAAACTGGATATGACCACAAACATGATCCTGAACAGGTTGAGTTCTCTTTGCTCCCAAATAAAAAAGAAATCACTTGAGATGGGAGAGGAAAGAAGTACATAGGCAACTCATTAACCCTGTTATTGTGTGTATATGCTTATAGAGTTTTATTTATTGTGCTTATTCATTATGCAGATGTCTTTCCTTTGCACAAAATTTTTCACTTGTGGGATACATTACTGCTTGGAAATTCCTCCTTTCCATTCTGTATTGGAGTTGCCATACTTCAACAGCTCAGGGATCGTCTTCTGGCTAATGGATTCAATGAGTGCATTCTCCTTTTTTCAGACTTGCCAGGTACAGAAAATACTGTTTCTACCTTTTTTCTCTGTCTTCCCCAGTGTGTTTCTCAATATATGCTTAGAAATCATGGTAGGTTTAGGCAAACTCACTGCCAGAATGTGTGGATCTTAACTACAATTTATTGTAGTTAGTTGAAATCTTTTGCTGTCATCAGCAAGAGTGCAGTAGGATTGTTATTTCCAGGTGAAGTTTGGAGTATTTTGTTGTGAAATTTAGAACTATTTAAATTCATTCAGAAGCAACTGTTCATTGTCATGCCACATACAGACACAATGAGTTTATATGAATTTTTAAATAAATTGTGTGCAATTCTGAATAGTCCTTTTCCTCTTTAGTGCTGGTATTAGCCTGTTTTCCTTTCTAACATAATTAAACTTGTACTGTGGAAGTAATTAGTGTAAAAGGATTAGGGGGAAGCCATTGGAATTACTCTGTTAAATATTTCCATTTGAAATTTAAAGCTTTCAGAATAACTTTCAAAATTGTATCAGCATCTGCATGATCATTGTGCAGACATCCTGTGTCTGCTCAGCGGGAGGTGATTAACCTATCCATAGGAACTGGTACCTTACAAAAATACATTGTAGTTAACCATAAAGTTTGGAGCTTCCTTCTGAGCACGTGCCTAGTAGTGAGACAGTATTTGAACTGAGTAAGCCATGTCACCTGAAAGGTGTGGTTGAGTTTGTAGTGACACAAGTAGGAATGCTGGTGCACTCAGAACATGCTTATGTTCTTGTATTAATTCCCTCTCTCCTGCTCAGAATCTTTCTAATGTAATACAAGTCTTAGGCAAGAGGTTGGCATTGTTTTAAATGTGTGGCTTTACTTTAGATAACTCTAACTTTGGGGTAATTCCTGGGCTAATTATGGATTTAGTGAGCTCTATTTGAACACCCATGTGTGCAATTCAGTAATTCATTTAAACAGAAGTTCTTATTCAGAAGTACTGAAGGAGAGAATGAAATTTGGAAGAGAATTTAAAAAGGTCTTCTTAAGTGTTGCACTCTCCACACCTGCAGAGTTCACAGAGGTTAGCAGTAGTCTAGGATATGGTACCTAGCAGATGAGGCTGAGTTCACAGTTGCATAAGTCAGTGAGTTATCATAAATGAAGCTCTGTGATTTCTTTAAATACTGTTGTCATAAATTGTCTCTCACTGTAAACCCTTCCATATGGGTCTGGATTTCAAAATTTGTCTCCTACTTATTAGTTTGATATGTACTATCCATTTGCTACTATATTTTTTAATTTATAAGAAATTTAATTAGGCCATTCCTTATAGTGTAGAATTTTAATTTTCAATATGTGTGTTTAGTCATTTCAAATGCTTGTGGTAAATTTAATGGGATATCTACAGATGGCTGAAATGTGAGTGCTAAACTAAAAGACTGATTCGCTCCCAGCCCTCTCCTCCCCCATGTGTTAGATGTATGTCCTAGTTAAGTACAGATCCATTAATATTTAACTTATTTTCTTGCCTAAGGTAATTTCTCCATATTTTTCTTTTTCTTGAAGGGTGCTAAATTATAGATTCCAATTTATCTTAAATCAGCTGATTTACTGGCAGTGGAAGTATTTTATGCTGAGGTCATGTATAAGAACACGTTAGTCCTTGTAATGCATATGTGTTCATATAATAAAATTAAATCACTAAAATCTTTACTGGTATAAGGTACATGCATTCTGCTAATTTTAGGTGATGACAACTTTGCTGATACTCTGGTAGGAAATACAGGTTTCTGATAAGTTTTTTTTTCCCTTAAATTGGTGGTGTCTGTGATATTTAGGATGTCAACAGTGGCACAATCAAATATTTTGAGATTAATCTAAAGCGTACTATAAAATACTGCAAGTAAAACCACTAAGGGAAAAAAGAATGAGGGTGAAAGACAATCCTAGTGTGTCTAAAAAGTTAAATGTTGTTGGTCTAGCTTAATCAGTAACTTTTTCAACATATAATTCTCATAGCCTTGTGCCTTTTCTTTCTGACCTGGGTCTTATTTCTGATTAAAAAGTATTGACTCATTATGCATTTTGTCACCCTCCAAACAAGATTTCTGTTATTTTTGTTACAATAAGTTGTGTGCCAAGGCTGAGAATTTTCTGAAAGTAATTTACAAATAACCTTCATCTGAAAATATATCACTCCCAGGAAGAGATTAAGTTGTTCAAAATATCTGTGATAATTTTAAACTAAAATCAATTGTTGCTCAACAGTCTGAAACTCCTGTAGTTTGTAAGCTTTGTGTGCACTGGAATGGCTTATTGCAGGCTGCCAGTGAAGGCAACTTCCTTTCCAGACTGATAGAGGTATTTTACTGCAATCTCAAACTTTGTGGAACACTTTTAAGATTTCTTTTTTTTACAAAACAAAAACCCCACTGCCTAATTTCCAGTGCACTGCATATAATACAATTGGAATTAATGTTTTAAAATAATAGTGATGTGAGGAAAACAAAGGGGTGTTGTGTCAGCATTGATTACTTAGTTCTGAAAACCCTTTCTGATACTTGTCTCAAAGCTTTGGCCATATTTTATCTATAAAGCCAATACAATTGGGCAATACTTGCTATTTTTGGAAGCTCTGTTGGAAATTTTAATTTATTTTTATGTTGTTCAACAATGTCCTAGCAGATTAGGAAATTTATTTGACGATTTTGACGAAATAATTGGCTAATTAAGAATACTGGAAAATGATTTTGCAACAAATGTCCTAGTTCAATTCTCATGGAGTTGTATGCAGGGGGCATATAAGCAACTGCTAAATTGAATTAAATCGAATTAGGTTCTTTAGGAAATTACTACCTCAAAGTGCTGGGGGGTTTAAGTTTCAATTCTCCGTAATTTATTCTTTCATATTTTTTTATTGTGTTCAAGGAGCTTGTGTACAAGCACAAGTTTTATTGTGTACAAACTTTATTCAAGCAGTATAGATTCCAGAGAATATTTAGGAATATTTGAGACAGACAAACAAAACCAATGCTGGAATTGTTGCTAATATTTTACCTGTACTTTTGAGACTTAGTAAATTTTGTTTTATTCAGGTGATGCAGAGAGAGCAAAGACATTACACATTACCTTTGTTTTTCCTGTAAGTCTGGTATGTAGCAGTATGTGTCAGGACAATGAAAGTGGTAAGGGTGACACTACTATGATGAGATTCCTGAGGTACCAACAACAGAGACAGGACTCTGCTTTCAGACCAGCATTTATTTGTACTAAGCCAGCCTAGATATCCCTTAACCTCATGCGTCAGCAGATTTACAACCCAGAAGGCTTTTCATGCCCTGAGGACCAGCTGTATAAATTTACTTTAAAACATGAAGTTTTGCTTATAGCTTAGTCTTTAGAATCTTGCCATAAGTTTGTGTGACAATGTCCATTATTCAACTCAAAAATTATGGCTATTGTAGTTTCACTCGATTACCAAGTTCATTACCCACTGTACAAGTAGTACAAAGTCTACAGCAGCTTTTGGTAGGAAGCATCCAGACACATATACTGCTCTTTGCAAACATTTGAAGGATCCTTAGAACAATCCAGTCCCGCCTGGAATGGGTGCAGTATAGAGCCTGGCAAACAGTTTTTCCTCCAGTGATCACTGCCAGTATCAGCACTGACATACAGAGATGAGTTGTGGACTTCGGAGAGCTGATGAAAAGATGGGGATAGATGTTGTCAGACAATAGGGAAATACCAAGCCTAAACATGAGATGAAACATACTCAAACAAACCTTTTAGGTTAGTTCAATAAGCTCATCTTCTGTAATTTTGGAGCAAGAGGCGGCTTCATTCTTCTAATGCACCTTAGGAAGGTTTCATTTTGCGGACTCCAGGATAGTCAGCTTCCAAAGGAAGAGCCTTGGCCTCAGATGAGAAGTTCATATAGACTGACTGTAGAAAAGCAATCCAGTTCAATGCGGAGCTACAGTAAAATGGTTGAAGTGGAAAACTTTGTGAGGCACAGGCATGTAGCTTTAAGATGCAAGATCTGGCTGTCATCAAACCACAGGCACAAATGATTCTCCAGGGAACGGATTTTCTCTAATGGGGGAGAAGTTATTATATCCTTTGCCATACTAGTGATGTGCCAAAATACTGAATCCCATGATGGTGGAAGCCATATGAATGCTTGGAAGGATTGCATCCAGCTTATAAATGGACTAAAAGTTTAAAAATAGTGGAAATTCTCTACAAAGATTGTATGGAGCAGTTTTGAATGATGCATTTCTGTTGACAGCAGCAAAATTAGACGCAAATCAGAAGGCTCTACTTTAGATATGTTTCTGATCCTGGGTAGCTACCATTTTACTTTCTGCTGTTTTTCTTCCTAAAAATCCTTTGTCTGCCCACATCTGTGATCCATATGCTTTTATTGTACTGGAATTTCTGGTGGTTCAGCATTTAGTTAATATAGATTTGATAAGAATTAAAAATGACAGTTGGCCACCAAGTCCACCCTGAGTTTGTGGGTGTTTAGTGCCTGTTCTCATTTATTTCACTGCTCCTCCAAGGAAAACGTAACCTCAGAGATTAAAACACCACCTTTGAAGGGATTTACAGAGATACAGTGGTTTTTCATATTCCAGTGAGCAGTAAGAAAAAGAGAGATAATACAATGTTTTGATTATTGTTTGAACTTTTTTCATGCACTTTTGAAAATATCTTAATGCTTAGATTAAGGCTCTGAGGAGCAGAAGCCATGACAGCTCTTCTAAAAGGAAACTTTTTTACCTTCAGCTACAAAAGTTTGACGTATTGCTCTGTTGTCATTCATGGAATATGGTTTTGGAAAGTATTTGCTGCAGAGCTGGTGAAGCTGACTGCTTTTTCAAGTTACAGTACAGATGAAGAAAAACAGCACTTTGGTCTCTTTCATATGATACACATGATAATGGTGTTGTAACTATGACAAAAATATTGATTGGAAATATCAAAAGACATCAGAATTTAAAAGGAAGTCACTTTTCCTAGTTTTCTTTTCTTGAAATATGTAGGTCAGGCTGATATTTATGGAAGCGTCTTTTTCTGAGCATGGTACTCATCTTTGCTATGTTAGATGGCTTTTTGGAGATGCAGGTGTATTTCATGTCACAATTCCTCAAGATTATTTGCTTTGGAACAGAAGCAGAGAGATTTGTTAGGGCTCACCTAATCACCAAGGCTGTCTGGTAGTGTCAGACTCTGTAAGATTGATGTTGTTTTACCTGAAGCTGTGAATTCTTTGATTATTCACCTTTTCCACTCATTGTGATACAAAGAAAACAGTTCTAGATTATAGATTTTACCCTCTTGAGACTGAAGAGGAATGCTGGAGTGGGCAACACACTAAGGAAAAAGATACTGAAATACTTTATTGTAGTCTGTAGGTGTCACTGGCAGAAGAAAATCAAATATATATCCTTTAGCAAAGGGCTTCTGCCCTTTGAGAGATGGTGCTTCATAAAAAGGGTGAAAAGTGAGTTCCTCAGTAGAACCTTCCTAGTCCATGTGTTAAAAACAGTCTGACACACAGCTTATGCCCCCTGTTTCTTGAAAGAGATCGGAAGAGCG
>JAYDZK010000202.1:24119915-24198142 GCA_034509185.1 Euphonia xanthogaster | reverse complement strand
GAAAAGGCACTTCAGAAAATGTAATAATCCATCTGTTAGTCATGTAGGGTTTTGTACACCTTTACACTGAAATAAAATGTAAGTACAAGAAGATAGACTGTCAAACATACTAAAATTTCTAGGCATGAGCTGACAAAATTCCAGCTGCTCTTATCTGAGCTTTGTTGCTAGATGTGGTGATTTTCTTTTTCTTCATTGCAAAGGTGTCTTAGGAAAATATTTCCTATATTTTCCCATTGAAACTACAAGCATAACAACTGATTCAGGATTAGACTCATGCTTAGAAAGCAATACTGGGTACTAGACTTTTTTCCTTTTACAATTGCAGAGAATGTTGCTGACAGAGCAAGGTGCCTCATAGGGTATCTCTTTATAATTTTATTATGCTGAATATGTTTTTTGCTTGTACAGGTATAAATGTTCTGCTCAATAATCTTTAGTTCTCTAACTGTTAATTGAGGAGCATTTCTAAATGGGCTGCACAAATAATGCAGTATTTAAAATTCTTGATTGAAATGTACATTATCACTACATTTCTATGTGATTGTAGATATATTTGGGGAGTGTATGTCTAGCATTGTAATAGAGATACACATTACTTAAATACAGATTGGAATGGCAGTGTAGGCTGAGAGCTAGAAAAATCTTTCTGTCAAAATAAGGACTTAGAAATGAGGTTAAGTGAACTTTCAGTGCTCTTATACTTTGGGATAGCTGTCAAATCCCTTTGATTTACTTTCACATAATATTTCACTTAAACTCTTGCCTTTATAAAGCTGCATGAGGAATTTGATTCTCTGTCCAAATTTATTCTAAGAGTATCCTGGAGTTTAGTAGAAATCAACAGGAAGACCAAAACCAAACATGGAGAACTAGAGCAGGGTTTATACCTAAAGGTAAGACTTTGTTAGGACTTTGTCGCTGAAACTTTGGAATAAATTTCAGGACTGCATTGTTAATATTGAAGGGCAAAACTTGTTCAGGAAGGGCAGGCATCTCAGCTGAGGAGAACTCACATTGTATGTGAGCAGTGTTGCCTGCATTCTGAAAATGCTGATAGATGTCTGAGTAACCAGCAGGGGTGTGTCAGGTGACACCTCTGTCACTTCAAAAATTTAAGTGAAGACAAGCATCTGTAGGAGATAGAGGGGATAGGCTGGACACATTGCATTTGGCTTTAGAGCAAGGCAAGGAGCTCGACAGTCTCCTGCTAGTTCTTCAGTCTTCATGCTAAGAAAAAGCATAGCACCATTCTAAGGAGACAAATCATGTAAGCAGTCATGTAAGCTGATAAAACACAAACTTGTCTGCTGGGAATGCAACCCTGAAATGACAACTTTTATGTCTTGGATGTACTTTAATGCTTTCATGTGTAAATTCAAATGAGGGTGTTAACTTAGGTCTTTCACAGAAAAAAGGAACTTTTTCCTGTGGCTTATGAGTAGGTTAATTATGCTGGAAGCTTTAAATAACTTGTATGCTGACAAGGTTGGGCTGCTGTTAGTTGCTTAAAGCTATTGGTTTTGCTATGTGAAACACTAACAGACTTGATTAGTAGTAAACACTGGAAGTTTTGGATCTCAGTAAGTTATCTACTGCAGTGCCAAATGGCTAGAGCATTTTTTTTGGAAATTAAAGCAGTTTTAAGTATGGGTACATAAGCAAGATGGTTATCCTTCCTGTTTACAGTTGCTGTATTTGTGGGAAATAACATTTCAATCCTGAATAAGTTGTTGCTTGCTCTAGCAGTTTGAGAGTGTTCCATGGTTCAGGATACTCATTAGGCAGATCTAAATATTCTATTTGTATTTATCTTTACCCAGAGTTTTTCCATCACTGGTATGGGAATGCACAGGTCAAATTAGAGGCTTTCATCCTTTTCTCATGGCAGCAGGTACTCCTTTTTAGGATTACCTGAATTTCCATCTTATTTTAAAAGCAGAAAATCTGAGTGACTTCATGTTATTTCCTTACAAATATCCTGAAGGCTAACAGGAGAGCTAATGCCAAGGTCTCTGCTTATGGCTCTTGAGAGAATCATCACTTTATAAGCATTTGGCCTGGTCAGAGTTTCTGACTGTAGAGATTTTTACAGGTTTATACCTGTTACACCTGGGAAATAACTGAAGTAGCTCATAGTTACCACCCAGATGGAAACCTGTAACAGCATGATCTCTATCTTTGCTTGCTGAGTTTCAGTATTTTGCATATTATTTCTGTGAAGCATAGATTTAGGATAAAGAAGGTGAGTATTTCACTAGTATTTCAGCTTCTAAAACTGACTTAACAGATATTTAGCAAATGTTATAACAAAAAGAACATAGAAAAGCTGAAAAAGAGTTATTCCTTCAAAAATTGACTGTTGTTGGATGTTGTGTTGGTGGCACCACAAGTTTATCCTCTGAGCTGATCCCTGCAATTTTACAACCCTGATCTTTCATGCATCTTCTGGTTATTATCTCCCTATGAATTAATGTTCATTTTTCTGCTGAGCTGCTTTATTTCTCCTGTGTATTTCTCAAGTTTTGCATAGCAGTGTCCCTCTGCCTATTTCCATTATATATTGGGTATTCCTGTGCTCCTGTCATTGGTCAGTGTCCTACCCTGTGACAGGACTTCTCCAGATGTCTTTAACATTTTGTTCGTTTGCAGAAATAGCTGCTGTTCAACAGCACTGGCACACCTCATAACAAAGTTTGAAAAGTGCTTTCTTGCCAGAGCTTAGCTCCAGTCTTTATGCAATCTCTTTTTGTCTTTGTCAATAAGACATAGCATGTGGCATTTGGTGATTGGCTTACAGTAAAGCTTTACTCTTTGTACTTTCACTTGGCATTCTGTGTCTCCCCTGCTCATGTCAATCCTGACACCATCACGTTTCCATACTGGGAGGCATTCTTTAGCAAACCTTTCCAGTGAACTGCTGAGTCAGAGGAATTTTTACAATCACAAGTAAGAAAAGAATCCATGTTTGCCCTTTATGCAGTCTAATGTCTAGGGAATAATTCATAGTGTTTACTGCTGCTTCTCTCTACTGCTGTCCACAAAAAAAATGAAGTCACGCAACTATCCTGAAATGTATGAGATAAATAATGTAAAAAGAATAGTTCTGCATTGACCTTTTCATTTATAATAACCTTCCTACTGTAATAGATACAGAGATGTTGGGTGGAAATGTCACTTCTCTTCCTAGATTTGTCCTTTTAAATATGCATACTCTTCTGTATGTCATCAGAAAAAAAGAGTTTATGGCCTTTCACCTCTATTTCTTCTAAGAGCAGGAATCAGGAAGTTGAACTGGCCGACCTATTCAGTACTAGAGCATTCATAGCACAGAGATTTTCTGGCCTATTTGTGTGGCTGGGTGGTGAAAGCTAATGTTGCCTGGCAGGGCAGTAATAAAGTATTTGTGATGGAGATGTCAAACCACGCTCATAATTCTGGTCTATTCCCAAAATGCAGAAGCAGTTTATTTTGGCTGAGTTTCTTAACTGGTATCCTGTTACCCAAAGAAAAGGCTCTGGAATTGATTAACTGCACACAAAGACTTGGTCTGTGTAGATTTTCATTAGGAAAGAACCATTCATCTTATGTTTTTCTCCATTGCCTTCACTTGCTGTGAACAACATATGCACACCGGGTTTTGCTGTAAAAATTAAACATTCTATGTGCTTTTGTCACAGGTGTATTGCATTTATACTGATGCTTTTTTCAACATCTGTTTCAAGTGCAATCTACTTCTCTCCTGTGTATATAATAATAAACTTACATAGCTTAAAAAGCAGCTATGTCAACTAAGCCATCCTTTTCAGTTGAGGCTGTGGATAGAGGCAGGCAGCAGCTTGGTAAGAAGTTACAGTTTAGCATGAAAAAAGCAAAATTAAAAACATCCTAGAAGAAACAGTAAGTTTAGTTCAGACAAGGAACAAAACATTTCAGTAGGCTTAGTGTTAGGATGGGGCCATGGCAAAACCAATATGCTGCTGTTAGATCACTTTTCTTTCCCTTCTCTACTCTTGCCTTTATGTGTTGCTGTATTATTTGCATATTTAGAAATGTCAGAAACAGCCTTTTGATGCTGAGCAATTAGCTGCTGCCATAGAATTGTTTCCTGTAAGGCTTGGTTGCTGCTTGACTGTGAGATACTTGAGCTCATTTGAGCCAGCACTCCCTAAATATAATGTTTGAAAATTAACTTATGACTTTGGTTCTTAAGATACTTGGGTTCCAGCTTTGACTTTTTGAAATACAGGTGCTCTACATTTTTTCAAAAACAATTTGAAGATGTACTAAGTTTTGAAATTATAACATATTTTTATAGTATTCTTATGATGTTTTAAGTCGGGCTTAAATTTTTTCCACACTTCATATTTAATGACACCATGTTATTCAGCACATTTTCTTTACAGATTTTCCAATGAAATAATTTGTCTTAATAAAAACAGAAGGCACATCGTTTTTAAGCTACAAAACACCCCAGTGGTGGGATCTTGGAGAGCACCGAGATATTACGTATACATCTCCATGTGTGAGCATGCCTTCTTCATCCTTTCTAAATGTTACTTTCATTTGTTGCTCACACTTGGAGATTTTTGCAGACCCTACTCTCAGAAGAGTGTTCTTCTAAGTTGTTTGCAAGTGTCAGGTACTCTGGCATTCTGCTGAGGTAGTCTCTGTTCATTTGTTCATAGTCCTGTTCAAGAATCTAGGCTCTGACTTGGTATATTTATGCTTCTGACATACCAATGGTATGTTTGTAATAATGTGGAAGCTGTAATGTTTTCTGGCTTGTAATGCAATGACTTGGGAGCAGGAAGAGTACAGGCAGGATTAATGCAGTGTGAATGCAAAGTCTTGGGGAGATAACAAAAAATGGACATTTCACCAGAGACTGACTCATTTGTCATATATTTGAAAGGGCATGGGAAGAAATTGGGATTGAAGTAGCTCAGCAGACCCTTACTTACTAGCCAAAAAGAAGAGAAAAGATCTTATCCAGCAAGGGTGCACAAGGTTGAATTGCATTTTAGTTACTGACAGGAAGTGCTTTTTCTTAAACTGAAATTACAAACAAATGATGAAGAAGGGCTTGAAGGTTGCTCAAGTGTGAAGCCTGTTCTTGAAACATGACTAATAAATATTCTGTAAATATTTATACCAGTTTAATGTAGTCTTAAATTCCAATATCCTGAAAGTAATTGTTTTTTTCAAAAGAATGTGAGTAAATTCTTTGAGTGAATTCTTTCACCACCCATGTTCTTGTCTGCCTTGTGGGTGCTACATGTTGACTGTTCCCATGCATATGCCTATGATTTGCACATTGTTGGGGGCATTTTGTGGTTGTGAGGCTTTTTTATTGTTAGTTGTGGAAACCAGAATTGCCTTGTTTTAGTTTTTATTTTGCATTACCGAGAAGCAGATGAATTAATTGACAGCCTGCGAATTTGTTTTAGGCTTTTAATTGACAGCCTGTAAATTTGTTTTAGGCTTTTAATTGGCAGCCTGTAAATTTGTTTTAGGCTTTTGATGGCTCCCCTCACAAACCATTAAAAATTCTCTGTTGTTCTGTGGAGTTTCATTTTCAGCCATGCCCACTGTCCTCCTGAAATGCTGCTTGGAAGAAATGAGAACCCAAGCATTCCAAAATCACAGAACAACAGGCTCCTACATTTTTTACTTACACCCTGATGTGTGAGAACATGCACACGGTCGGAAGGGATCACAAGGATCATTGAGTCTATCTTCTGGCCCTGCACAGGATACCCCAAAAGTCACACCATGTGCCTGAGAGTATTGTCCAAATGCTTCTTGAACTCTACTAACTTTGGTGCTGTTACCACTCCTCTGGGAAGCCTGTTCCAGTGGCCAAGCCTTTTTTCCAGTTCTCTGAAATTGATTTCTTTTGAAATTACAGAGCTTGTTTCTAGGAAAAATATTTGGACCGGTTTCGGTGTTTAACACTGAAACAATTTCTCCTTTCAGCTTTTTCATAGCTTTACTGCAAACAGTGTTCCTATTCTGCCCCCCCCAGTTCTGTTTCCAATTTCAGATATGTGTTGGCTATTATGCCCTCTCACAGCCAAATGTTTCTCATGCTATTCTCATGCTATTAATTATTGTTGTTCAGATTTTTTTTTACTAGCTAAATTCTGCATTCATATCATTTATTACAGAAGTACTACTAATGTTTCCTTAGCTAAGGATCTCAGGAAGTGGGTCTTATAACTCAATTACAGCAGTCTCTTTACAAATAAAACCAAACAAAACCAAAACAAAAAGGAAACCACAGCCCCACTATAAATGTACTACAGTCTTGAACTGAGATTCTCAACTTTTTATAAATAAAATGAGTTTTCAGAAATGTAGAAGAAAGTGCAACTGTAATGATGGTGCTTTTGGGTGTTTTCTGAGCTTGAGGGAAAAATAATCAGTGGAAGGCATCTCCTCTCTTTACCTGAATTAGGAAATTGTGTGAAATTCTCCAGTTGTGTGTGTTTTCATTGGGAATGATGCTGAGTAACAGCCTTCTATTACAGTAAGTTGAAATGAGAAATTGTTAGCTACTGTTGAGACATCATGTAGTCCATTTATCTGTGACACCTATTATCCCAAGCAGCTAGGGAACCTGATACTGTCAAGGAAAATTGTGATTTACTTTCACGCATCCACAAAGTGGTTTTTAGAGCTAGAATTAAAATTGAGTAAGCCACAGCTCTACTCTCAGGCTTTTCAGAATTTTAGAAGCAAGATAGCACATAAGCATCCTGTCATCAATGGAATTGAAGCATCTGCTGCAGATTGTATCCTACCTGAATATGGAAAGCTTTTTGAATGGGAGAGTAGTAGATCACATCTTCCAGATTTCAAACAGTCAGTAATCTCATCCAACTAGATTATTCTGCCTCAAGCTTCAAATTCAGCTTCTTCTGCTCACCACCCTGCTAATGACTGAGATTTCTGGAGTAGCTCCGAGATTGATGGCAAGGCATCAAATCCGCTGGTGGCAATGAGTGATTGATGGCAGTGCATCAAATCTGTTTGAGATCTACAGATAAAGCCTGGCTACAATGCCTCTGTTTTCTTCTTAGAAACTGATGCTTTAATCTAAATTTTGACTGTTGTAATGAAGCATACAATATCTTGGTACATACACCAAAAGTGCTGATATCCCTGCTGTTTGTCGCATTACATCAGTATTGTCATGAAATGCAAACTGGGATCATTTTTGCTCTTCATGAGACCACATACAGGAGGTGCAAAATGAGTCCTTTTATAGTGGTAAAAGAGTAAATGGTGTTTATGTTGCATCTTGTTAGAAGATATATACAGGCAGGATACTTAGTGTTGCAAAAAATGTATTTCCAACAGGTTTACTTTTTTTCCTTTTACATACCTGTTTCAGTGTAGCTTCCTGCTTCTTAATTGACCACATCTTATTTTAGGATGCTTCTCATTTGATAGGTGTCAGTTTTCCTTTCAAGTTGTGTAATATATTATCACAATGGCACTTCACTTTTTCAGCTAGGATGTTTTGCTGGGAATGTCTGGTTGGGTTTGGGACTGTATTGTTTGTTTGTTTGTTTGTTTGTTTAAAAATTCTCTAAAATCTCTAAAACAATCCATTATGCTTCAATCAGACTCAAATAAATGTTGAAAACCCCTGTTTTCCAGCAAATAGATAACATGCAGCTTTGTCAAAATGGCAGGCCATGCAAAATTCAGTAGATGAAAGCTTTCAATCTGGCTGTTAGTAGGATTTAACTGACAAGTAAGACACTTAGTTGATGCAAAAATCCTGATGTCTGTACACTGTATGAAATCTACTTTTGATGAACTGCACAAATTTACATTGAATAGTCAAGAGTTTGACTAGTAAAGACTTCAAAATGTCTTAAAACTACTAGGTTCCAATTATTGTCCTGACTTTGCATTGGTTAAAGTTTTGATACACTTCCCTTAAACAGATCAAATTAATTCTTAAAATGTCTTTACTAGTTTTTTATAAAAAAACTTAGAGTGTTTTTCTTTTTTGAATGGGAAAATGCTTTTGAAATCTGCATTTCCTTTGAACAAGGAACAGAGAGACAGACAAAGGTATAGATGGGTGTATGTATATTTAGCAGTGTCTTAGCTGGGTTGCTTGGCTTTACTGATATTTTGCTCTTGAATTTCTGGCTTTTCCTTGCAATCCCTTCCAGAGATTGACATTGAGCGTTGCGTTCGCGAGTCGATCAACCTGTTCCGCTGGACTCCCAAGAGCGCCACGTTCCGGCAGTACGCGCAGCCCCCGCGGCCGCCCGCCGATGGCAGCGGTGCCAGGAGCTCTGCCCTGTCCTGCTTCTCTGCCGACTACCAGGAGGCTCCTCGCAGTGACCTCGTAAGCAGCCTGGGAACTGGGGCGGGGAGGATTGTTCCGATTATTCAGATTGTGCGTTTCTCCTGCTTCTCCCAGCTCCTGCTCCTTCAGTTCTCTTACGGCAGCCCACCGATGTCCACAGCTCGCCTGCAGTAAAAAGAGCAGTGTGCCAGTGAGAATAGGTAACTGGAAAGTGATGCAGGCAGCTCTGGCTGCTTTTTCCATCTTGACTTGTCAGGTAAAAGCTATGCCAGAAGTTACTCTGAGAGTTTAGTTGGTGAGTTATGCCTGGTTTTATCTTGGCAAAGAGTAACTGGTAACTAAGAGAATATCTGCATTAAATAGATACCCAGTTTAGCAAAATTATTTTTCTCCTCTCTCTGTAGTAGACTCTAATGGCTGTTTCTCTTGACAGTTGCATTACCTAAATACTGGTGATTTGAAGTTATTCCTTTCCTTCATCTTAACAGTATAAATCTAGCTAGTCACTTAAAAACCTAATTTTATTTTGCTGGGGTTTTTCTTCTTCCTCATTCTCCTACAATCATTTAATTCATGAGCATTCCAATAATCTGGGAAGTATATATAGACCTGCTATGTCTATTTGGTGAATTGCATTGGGTGTTAGTCTTTCCATTTGTTTCTCCTAACTACTAGGAAACTAAAAAGTGTTGTTGTTATTCACATGAATCTTTACTTGTGAATCTTCACGTGTAATTCATGTGAATCTTTTTTAGTCCTTGAATTGGAGCTTGATATTCAGTCATTTTCTTAGTTTTTACTGTAGTATTTATTTTATTTCTGTTTTAATTTCTGAAAGCCTTAGCTGAAAATCCAGGACTGCAAGTGCAGACATGCAAGTGAAGAACAAAAGGAAACTTGAAAGATTTTACAGGATTTAAGAAACAATAGGTGGATCTAGAAAGGCAGTGGTGAAGAAAAATTAAATTCCAGGGGAATACTCATTGTTGTCATCCAGGAATTGTAGCCAGCACAACTGTTGCTCTGCTGCTCTGGAGATATGTAGAGAGGCTTTCTGAAGGAGCCAAGGGCTTCACTTTCATAGCGTAATTCAGATAGAACTTCCTAAGGTCATCTGGTACAAATTCCTGCAGAAAATGTGTCCAATAACTGAATTCAGGTGGGGTTGCCCAGGGCTTTGATCTGTGAGGTCAAGGTAACTTCCAAGGAAAGTATTCAATCTCTCTTGGCAATCTGATCAGATGTCTGACTGTGCTACCAGTGAAAATGACTTTGTGTATGTGCTAGTTTTTCTGAATATTATGACAAAAGAGTAAAAAAACAAGTCTTGTCATTTGTAAGCATTTGCTTGTGCCTTTATGTGTAAAAGCAAGAGTCAAAGAACTTGGATATAGCAAAGAGGGAGATGGGAGAAAGCAGCCCTGGTCTACTGAAATGAGTAGTAAAAAGATTTGTATTTGTAACAGAGGGAAAAATCCTTATTTCAGATCAAGCAAGTTTCTTTCAGTATTCTCCCATTTTCTGAGAAATGTTTTGAGTGGTTTTTCCTGATAGTGTTTTTGTTTTCATACCAGAAGTTGTCTTTGTTTATAAAGCCAGTAATTAGGCTCATCCATCCCACAAGTTCCAAGAAATTAAGCAAATGTTTTTGGTATGTTAAAGAGTAGATAAATAAATACTAGAACTTCTCTTGACTTCTCTTTCATTTCTAGTTCTGTCTGTCTAACAGCAAAGATCTCTTCATTTACTGCAGTGCAGCTGAAGGTTTAACATCTTTTGAAGCACAAGTACACTGGATCTTTTGGTTACTGCTCTATTTTGGTTTTTTAGCTCATCATTTGAAAGAGAGCTGTACAGATTCAGGGATCTATACAGAAATATGTAAGCAAAGAGGAAGCTAATCTCTTAGACACAGGAAAGACTATTCATATCTTAAATTATAGTCTGTAAATGTATTGTTTGCTCTCATGTGCTGTATTTTTTGTGTCAGATTTTGAGACAGATGCAAGTCAAGTATGTTATGATTCAGTCAGGGGCCATAGATCAGACTTGGAAAGTCCTGTGTAACATGAGTCCATAATGAGCTACCTCTCACTTGTGAGTGTACTTTTGGATGTTTTCATAATATAACACTTCTCAGGGAATAGAGCAGTATTGATAAAAGCTAAATTGAAATTATTAGCAAAATACACTATTTACACAAAAAGGTGGTGTGGTTTGTTTTTGTTGGGGTTTTTTTTTTAACCCTAATCCTGGAATTATCTCTTGCTTCAAACATGTCCTCTACTGGTGTTTGCTGCCACGGGGAAACTTTTTATCTACTTGAAAGGGGTGAAATCTGAGTTCAATCTTTAGTACACACAGTATCCTTTAATGGATTTTCTAAAACACCATTGTGTCCTTGCTCTGCAGTTTAGCTCTTAAAAAATAACTTTATAGCTTTTCTGTTTCTTTACCTATTTAGTTGGTCATTCCTTGGACAAGGACTTTACATTACATTTCTATCTCCAGTTTTATATTTGTGAGTCACCTCTGTATTTGAAAGTGGGTAGGATACAAAACAATTCTTTGAGAAGAAAGTTGTGGGTTTGCTTCTGAAGGCAATTTATGACTTCTTGAAACATTAAATGTTTAGTGTTTTTAATTGTAAACACCAGCTGTCTCTTACCTCTCCATTTATATTTTTTTTTTCTACGCTGCTTCAGTTTGTTTCTTAAGTGGTTTTTATTGGCAACTCAAATATTTGTGTGTATCTGCATGTTACTGTGCTTTGGTTAATAATAACAGGACAAGTATTTCCCCTCTGGGTGTGCATTTTTCTCCCTAAATCAGCAGTCAGTAAAACAAAACTGCTTTTTATCACTAGCATTGCTTAGTTTTTGTTTTAGTGACATCTATTTGCAACTTTCTAAATAGGCTTGGGTGCTCTCTTTTTTCCTCCTGGGCTTGTGCAGTTGCTTAATCTTTCACTCTTTCAGCCAGTAAGCATATTTCTACTTAGATAAAATATCAAAGAGGAAATAGTTTCAGACAGAATGGATGTGCATCTTAAGTGGAGTTGCATTGTTTATTTTGAGAAAGATAACATGTCAAAAATAACAACAGAAAAAACCCTTTAAATTCTAAATTTACATTAAATACTGAATTTGCATTACAATCTACTCAATTTTGTGTCTGTGACTTTTCTTTACCAGTACATGGTTGATGTTTTTTTCTGCTTACTCTTCCTGAAACTTACTTTCATACCCTGGAAACTCCTGAAGTTTTTTTCCTGAATGTCCAGGAGTCACAGAGAGAAATAACACTGCAGTATAACAATTTTCTGCTGTATCTGTGTCTCCATTATTTTAGATATGGTCGACATACACTCTCTCCAGCCACTTCCATGATTCTAAATAAAAAGGAGAAAATGGTGCAGCTTCTCTATCAGTATCTGCTCACGTGTGGCAGGTGAACTCACAGAAATCCAGAGACTGATACAATTAAAGCTTTGCCTTCCTCTACTCCTGATTCTCTTTGCAAGGGTGGGAGTTCCTCAGAGGTGTTGAGGAATGAAAGCATTCAGCTGGAGAAAAGTCTATCAGATGATTATTGATCCTTGCAGTGCTTTAAATGCCAACAGTTTCAGGTTTTTGGTTTTGATGTAGTAGAAATACCTAAGCAGCAACATGACTTAATGGCTTGATCAAACAACACAAATATGAAAAACATGGTTTTATCATAAATAGTATGAGCAAATTTTCCTGAGGATAACTTTTCTTTGCCAGTAATTAAGGATAGCTTGTTTGATAGACTTCCAACAGATGGAAATTCAGGCCTGTTTTTCATACAGCAGCACTCAATTGCTTCTGAGTTCCTGTGTGCACCTAGGAAGTATTTGTCCATAAAAAATATATTGGCTAGGTTTATATTAAGTCATTAAATAACTGGTGTGTAAATCCATTTATTCTTCAGAAAGAAGCATGGTCAGTAGTGGATGCCAACACTTCTGTTTCAGTGTACAAGCTAAGAAATGTCTGTGTGATGTTCATGCTGTTCATAATGGCTGTTACTTATATTCTGCCTAAAGGGTCTTCTGACTGCCTTGACCCATTTCAGGTTCCTTTTGTCTTCTGTTTTGTGTGGATCTTGGTTTTGTTTTCCTCTTCCATTGTTCTTACACTTAACAGAAAGCTCTTATTCAAATTTATCTTTAGTTCAAATTGTGCAAAGCATTAACTGATCAGGATCTCAGTTAATGCTTCTAATTTATTTCACATTTGCCTTTGATGCTTCTGTTCTTCTGGTTGTAGCTGCCAGCAGCTTGAGTGAGAAGCTGGGGTTATTTGTCATTTTTAGTTGAGTTGATTAAAATGCACTTTAATGTCACTCTCTTGTGAGTGAATAAACAAATAGCTGTTTAATTAGGCATAAGCCCATCACATTCCAGCAAATACTTTAGCATTTGTTGCAAACTTCAAAATGTTCTCTGTTTGTTGCTTAGTTTTTCAAGGTTTTTTTGATACTCATAAGCCAGACAAGCAGCTACCAGGTAGTGGGGAGTGTAGGGAAACCTCTGCTTCCAGAACTTTGGTTCTGCAAATTAAATTATTTAAAGGAAGCTGTATTTAGCACCTTGTCTACTCTGATTGGTTTTGAAAATCTGTATTTATTTTCTATAGTTTTAAGACTTTTTCCTGTCGAAGATGAGGCATTAAATTACCAGAGTGGATAAAATACAAAATATAAGGCTTAGGAAATAATTGATGTTAAATGTTAATTCAGAAGTTTCTAATGAATGTTGTGGTTGGTTTAAGTTGTAATACAAATTGCAATTATTTAAGTTGAATGTAAACTCATTGAAACAAATGTACTGCTTAGTTGAGGCAGAATTAAAGATACTATTTATATGAGACTGTAATAGTTTGTGAGACACTCACTCTAGATCATACTTAAGGATTCTAAGCTTGTTTTGCACACACTTGGTTTTAGGGTCTCTCTGGGATGTGTTCATCAGCTTTGAATGTAAATGGGGCCGTTGGAGCAGCCAGAGCACTCTGTTCTGCAGCCTTAGGCTCAGGTTCTGGATTCACTGATTGTCCACTAGTCCTTCTTCATAAGCCTTTGTGATTATACTCACTTTGAAGTTGAAAGCTGGGTGCATTTGACCTCTTAGACCTCCCACAATTGGGATTCCATGACTGATTAACAAATGTGCAGAGTGAGAAAGGGTAATTAGTAAAATTAATTATTTTTAAAAAAAAATCTAGCTGGTTCTTTCTCTCTGCATCTTGTAGGAATGTCCTTTTTAATTTTTTTTCCCAAATTAGAAATTGTTTTAAAATCAGATTCTAGGAGAATATTAGGAAATAATTACACACCTCCGTGGCTTAGTAATTTTTCAGGCTTTAGTGGTCCTGATTTGAAATCTGGCTGGCTGACTGAAGGCACAGTTATTTTGTTTGTTTTCATGTATTTTACAACCGACTCTTTATCTTAGAGAGGGAGTGCTATAGTGGAAATAAGTTATTTTGGCAACCAAAGCCAAACTCAAGTTTCCTGAGTGACAGTTTTATTTCATACCTTGTTAAACAATCCATATTTTATTTTTAAAAAGTAGTGACCTGCATCTAAAAAAGGGAAAATGGAATAGCAGTGCAGTGTTTATGTAAATTTACTTTAGGAGAGAAGTAGCAGTCAGAATAACCCACTGAGTGTGTTAGAATATGCTTTAGGACCAGCCCAGATCTAAATAGCTTAATGCTTCATTCAGCTTCTGATAAGCACAATTAGATGCTGCAGTGGGGAATTACCCACTTGGTGTTGCATTTTTTATTTCTGTGCTTGTAGCACTAGAAGCAATAGAGTTTGGGAGAAATTTTTGAAGTCAAGTTTTGGAGGAGAAGTAGACTGAAAGGTCTTAGTGATTACTCTCCCACACAAAGATGCACAGGTACACAGCTAATTCCAGCTTGCAGCAACTCCTCTGTGTGCCATACACTGCTGCTGTGAAAGTTAGGTCTTAGAGCACAGTGCTGTGTATCTGTGTTATTAACACAAATTTCATTATGTGGGGAAGAGGTGTATTATGTCAGCCTAAGGTGCCTTTTCCCTTTACTTCTCAGTCTTCTGTCCTACCCTATGTTTTCTCAACATACATCTCTATAGGAGCCTGCCTTAAGCTAGTCTTGAATTTAGGATTCCTCACATTCCTTCCTTAGTGCACCTCAGGCAGGCTAGGTGCTGTATTTCTCAGTTGAGTCAGGATGCAGTATCATGATCTAACTTTATTAGGAAGTACAGTTGGAGGATAGAAAACTTTCTGGATGCAGCTCTCTTGCCTGTGGGATGGAGTCAACACCATCTTAATCTACTAGTAAAAGTGTTACAGCTCTGTATATATATTTACTCTTCTGATTATTAGGAGTGAAAGATTATTAGGAGTGAAGATTATTAGGAGTGAAAAATCTGGTTATCAAATGTGTATGACAGCATAACTAGAAGAAAGAATCCATACTGTAAAGTTGAGCTTGCACCAAAGTTTAGTCATGGAGCCCATCCTGGAAATGTGAATGAATACATTTTAGGCTTATGGGAACAAATGTTTCTGTTGATTATGGTTTTCATGTAGCTCAACAAAGCTTGAGCCCAGATCTCTAAAGTGGATGGAATGGTGCAGAAATCCAAAATTTATGTGAAAAGCAGTTACAGCTTACAAGGTAACTGTCTGGCTGACCATATTGTCAAAATTTTTGTCAATTACTCAAATTCAGTACTCTTCTTAATAGTCACCAGTTAGGGGAGAGTCTGAACAGCATGTTTTGACAGGCTTCACAGTGGTAAATGACTGAAAATGTCCTAGATCTGTGCTGCCTTTGGTAATGCCAGTTCAGAAAACAGGAATGTGAATAAACGGGAACTACAGATGAAAGAAGGTAGATTGTCTAAATCCAGGGTCTCTGACCAAGTGAGATACGTGATCACATTATGAAGGAAACTTCTCTAGCAGTTGCAGTTTGCATTGAGATGTGTTATTAAATTCTGGTGGTTGTTGGTATTTTTTTTAAAGAGGTCAGGGGAATCTCTGACTGTTTCCTAAAGATACTGTTAATAATTTTTCTCAAATCAAAGGAATACAATTTCTTGTCAAGGACAGAGCATCTATCAAGAGGGAAAAAAAGAGGCATTGATGGAAAGCATTCAAGGCCGGCAGGATCATTCTTGTTCCTGTTTTTACTTCAAGTGTTATTCTACATTAAGGTATCCTGTGAGTATTTTCAGGCATAGCTGGATTATGTCTCAGCTTTGTCTTTTGAAATGGTTCCATGCAGTGGTGAGCAGCTTTTACCTTTCTTATCATATCAGGGGCAATAGCTGAGTTTGCAGCATGTCTGCCCTGCTGCATGCAGGGGAATATTGTGTCTTTCAGCCCTGCTGACCCAGTTTATTCACTCAGTTACGTTATTCCATTGACATGACCTTTCCTTGTGTTTCCTTAATAATGAGCTGGTTTGGCAA
Source organism: Euphonia xanthogaster (assembly GCA_034509185.1). Lineage (NCBI taxonomy): Eukaryota > Metazoa > Chordata > Aves > Passeriformes > Fringillidae > Euphonia > Euphonia xanthogaster. The sequence continues at coordinate 24,182,310 of JAYDZK010000202.1, read as the reverse complement.
GCAGAGCTCACTTCCATTTTTTTGTAGACTGCCTACGAAGTTGTGTGCAGACCTTTGGAGGATGTTTCTGATTGACAGTTGGCTGGAAGTTGCTGTTTGCGCTTCCCAAGGTGTGATTCTGAAGTAGGGAGCTTTGTGGGGGAGTCACGATGGTGGAGGGGGTGGAAGAGCACAGTTTGCAAAATGAAAATGGAGCAAACTTAAATAGGAAGTGGAGGAAGGGAGAGAGGGAGCATAGGGAAGGTAGACACCAGTGTCTTGACTAGGGAATATGAGAAGCAGAAGATGATGGCTACAGAGGACTGAATCTAAGTGTAAGAATCAGTTTGCTAGAGGGATTGTGTAGAGATCACTGGCACTCAAGTGTTGAAAAATTGTAGAAGAGTTCTTAAAATCTGGGATTTTGGCTGTTCCTCCTTTATAAACAGTCACAATTGAACATCAAAAAACACTGAAGCCTTTTTGTATGACCCTTTGCTAGTAATTGTAATAAAAATGGTGGGGAGGGCAAGTGGAGAGCTTAAACCTCTCTTACAAGCTTTTCTAAATTGTTTTCATAGTCTTATTTCTGTGTACATACATACACACACTGATTTGAGAAATATGTTTGAAAAATATGGAATGACATCTTTCATGAAACGTGTTCCTTCATGAGGGACCTTGATAGTTTGAACAGAGTATTTTGCTTGAACCCCAGATTTTAATTGTACTGACTTCCAGGCTGAAGTTCCTAGTATATTAAATAAACTGCACTAAGTTTTGTCAGCTTCAAAGACAAAGGGGAGAAACCCTGCATGTGCTCAGATAAAGCTATCCTTTCCGTGGATGGAAAGTTCCTTTATAGCTTCTGTGTTTATCAGATGAGACTGTTAAATTCAGGTTCAGCAGAACTAAAGATCCTTGACTATTTTCTCAGAAAAATGTGTATATCTTCATTTAATAGCCATGATGAAATGCCTCTAAGAGATTACAGACTAATGGGAAAAGAGATAGGAGCTTTGATTGTACCAGCCTCGTGTTCTGGAGTGCTTTAATCTTTCTGAAACTTGGCTTCCAAATTGAGAATGGTTAAGCAGCTTTAATTCCTAATATTTAAAAAAAATAATTAAGTTCTTAATGCCTATTTCTTCTTATTAAGAGCAGTAAATGCATATGGATTAGCAATTCCCAGGCCTATTTGAAAATTAATGGGGTGAGAACAGTAAGTACTTTGAAAATAAAGAATGTAGGGTGTTGTGTCAGAGAAACTTCTGGGCAACAAGAAGACTTCAGACTTCAGTTTAGCTACTCTTTCTGCTGTTGCCATCTTGCTGATTTAAGCACTCTTCCCTGACAAAAAGTTGCTTATAGCTGAAGAGTCTAAAGCAAGATTCATGCTTGTAGTTATAATATGCTAAAATAAGTTTCTCTTTGCAGGAAAACAGATAAAGCAACTTTAGTAAGCTCAGTATCCTAACACAGTTGTGCATACACGGGTGTGTGAAAATGTGAGTGTCTTTCTGATAATTTTTCTGTTTCCTAAGTAATGACAGCAAGTATATGAGTATGCTCTGTATATGAGCAGTTCTCAATTTCAGTGTTGTTGTCAGTATACACAATTGCTGAGACACAAGTTTGTAACTGGACCTTTAACTGCCTTCTGGCACTGTGCTTAAAGTAGAGCTTTTGCCTTTTTTAAGAAAGAGTGTGGGTTTTTTTAGAAAGTATGTGCCATGTCTGCCTTGGAAAAGGGTAACTAGATCACAGCAGGAAAATAGTTGAAAGGAAGAAACAAGCATTTTATATGTGTGATAAGCTTTTAAGGGTTTTTTAAGCTTTTCCCTGTGGTTATCCTGGCTTTTTTTTTTTTCCTATTTGTCCTGTCTGTACTCCCTATAGAGTATCACTAGCATGGGAATTTTAGGTTCTGATAATCATTATGCTTCATTGTTTAAAACAAAACAAAACAAAACAAAAATTACAGATGATAACTTCAACAGGATATTGCAAGTAGCTGTCCTGAGATGTGCCTACCTGCCACTTAATGAAGCTGAAATCAAAATCTCATTTGCATACTACACCCTGTTGACAACTTGTTGTGTATTTGTAAACGATTACTAAGAGACTCTCAGTGCCATGAACTTTTTCTGGGTGCAGCTAACCTAACTTAAAGGATTTGGTTTACAGTGAACCCTCTTCCTTCCTTCACCTGTTTTTCCTTCTGGTTCTTCACAGCTGCAAAGCAATACCTGCAATGACATAGTAAAGCCTATGGGACAGGGACTTAAAGCAAATAGTCCTGACAAATGTCAAGACTCCTCTCTAAAATGTCAGCCTTGTTGTCATACCTTGTTCATCTCCATGCTGAGGTAAAGAGTGGGCACTGAGGTGATACACAACAGCTGGAACACTGTTGTGTAGAGTAGCAGTGGTGTTTAAGGTTCAGAAGAATCTGCAAGATTTGTGTGTTCAGTGGATGTGACAGTCTGAAGAGCTGTCTCAACTCAAATCCAGTTTCTGTAGTAGCTTCTTGCAGTTTCAAAGTACCTGTAGCAGGATGGTGGTTATGAAGACAAGGTGTGAGGATGGGTAGAAGGATTGACAGCTTGATGTTAACCATGTTTAGTTTCAGTTCATTGGAAAATTCCCGTGAGAAAATGCCTGAGATTAAATATAGTTGTTACCAGATAAAGCAGATGTAGCAATTTTTTTTAGTAATTTGCACATGCATATATTTCACTTTGTAATTTGAAGGAAATAAATTAGTCTGATAAAAAAGTTGTTGAAGAAAGAATTGCTGAATCAATGCTATTTCCAGCAAGTCCGTTGAGAAGGTTTGTTCAAAGCCTATATAGAGATGTTCTATTACCAAATCTACCATTAAGGCAGAGCTGGACATAGGAGGTCAAAGCAAAGATGGTTGTAAAATTCATAGCTGAATGTATTTCTCCTTAATTGCAATCCAGTTAAAGGGGAAAAATGCTTTTCCTGGTTATTGAAACCTTTTAGCAGGACAGATAGTGTGTACCTGTAAAACACTTTGTGTGGCTTTATACTTTTAGGTAAATTTTTTTTATATCAGATTAGGTAAATTTTGGTTGGTTTGTTTTCTGCTGTAAACTTTTAAGGTTCCATTCTTTCCTGGGGCATTCATCCCATCAACTGAATAGACAAGAACTGTATAAATAAAAGTAGGAAGTGGTTTTGTAATTAGAGTCCGACATAATGTACCTTTTTCTCTAGAAGACTTAATTTGGGTCATGTCAGCCAGTTTCACTGACTTCATTATCCAAGTGTTTATTGTTTCCTGTAATCATGTGAACCTGCTTCAAGGACTGAACTCTTTGCAGCAGACTTGCTTCCCTTCCCTCCCTGCTGTTGCTCCTCAAACCTGCTCCTGAGGCAGAAGCTGCTGTCTGAGGATAGCAGTGTCTGCCAGTTTGCCATCAGGCAGATGAAGCTGTGTCAGCCAAGTGTGTATTTATGTAATCAGTATTTTTTCTACATTACTGCTTTTCTTGGATCTCCCAAATGTGTCTGCTGTGAATCCACTAGACGTGGGACTGCTGAATTCCTTTGGCAAGTCTGAAGTTATGAGAAGAGCTTGAGTTTTTTCTTCCTCCTCCCTTTTAATGCAGTTAATTTCCTTGGACTCCTCCTGGGAAAATTCAGCTATTCAGGTGGGAGGTGTCTTTAGGCAGCAGCTGGGAGTTGGCTGTGCCCTGTCACTCTGGGTTTTTTATGGATATAGGTCTCCCTTGAGTATTGACTATTCTGTTGAAACAAATAATACATTATCCAGAAATTATGTCTTTTTCTGATTGTAAGCATCTTGACTCTATTTTTCTGAACTTGTAAGGAGAGTGTTGAGACTGGCAATTTTAACTTCTTCTGTTTTGAGTATTATTATATTATTTTATTATTATATACAGTGGAAGAGGCAGTTGGGTGAAGTAATATTCCCTGAAGTAGAATTACTGATTTTGTTTGTAATTTTGAGGGCTTTTGGATAACTTGCTATACAGCAGAGGTATTTCTAAGAGTCAGACTGTCTTAAAAAGCCTTTTCTGGGACATAACAAAAAAAAAAAGTCTATGTGTCTCTGTTTTGTCTATCATATTCCCTCAATTTGGAATAGTCCTCAGATTAGTTGAGGAACTAGTATGTTTAAAAAATTAATAGTAAAAAATCTAGGGCTACCTACAGTCAGTTGGACTAATAACAATTAGTAATGCCTCAATTTCCTTCAGAGTGCTACTCCTGTTCTCTTGAATCATGGGCTATAAGCAAATAATGTATTGCTGTCATTACTGCAATTTTAAACAAGATAACAGAAGTGGAATATTTTTAGAAGCAGAAAAATTGTTACTGTGATATTCTTTAGGAATGTGGAGGTAGAAATTCTAGTACTTGTGAATATTTTTGGGATAATTCACAATGAATGTTCTCTTATGAAAAATAATTTCAGGTATTATCATGCAGTTGCTTGAGTACTACTAGGACTGTGGTGTGTCTTGTGTCATAATCTGTCACATTCCCCAAAATACTTTTTTAAATTTAATATATAATTCTCTTGTCCCACAAAACTAAGGACAAATTTTTGGGATTATTTTAAAAAATACTGTATTTCTAGATATAATATAAGTCTTGTATTTCTGATGTCCTGATTTGTGCTTGGTCTTTGAGCTGGGGTAATAACTGATCTTTAGATATCTCTGTATCTCCCAGAGATATCCCTGCAGTTTCTGTGGCAAGCTGCCATCTTTTCTGCTCCAATTATGAGACCTTTCAGTTTCTGTTTAAAGAGTGTTTTCTAGCCAGTTTACTTCATTTCTGATGTTAAGAAATGTTCTGTGGATGTTGAGGGCCCATCAGCCACAGGGAATAATTCATTAACAAATCGCAATCTGAAATCTTTTGCACAGATTGTCAGACAATTCTTCTATTTTAACAACTTCTAACAGAAGATAGAGCTATAGTTGTCTGATAGGCATTTGGCACTGCTCAGGAGCTTTTATGTATGGATAGTTAAACTGGTTCAGAGTTAAAAGAAAAATGCATATTTCCATCTAACTAGGTTGTTACACTTGAAGTTTGTCAAATAAGTAAAAGTTTTAAAAAAAACCATATCTCAAATTCTTTCACCTCTAATATTATTTTTTTTTTTCTTTTAAAGTCTAGGGACTCCATCAAGTTGGATGACCTGAAGGCAGAAGTGTCCCCACGAATTTCAGCAGAAGATCTGATAGATTTATGTGAGTTGACAGGACCTAGCCATTCCAAAACACCTGTAAAGAAAACAAAGCCCAGCAAGCCAAAGCTGCTGGTGGTGGACATCCGTAACAGCGAAGAGTATCCTTCAGATCTGAGTGCCAGCCTTGCTGAATCCTGCCTGTGCCAGCCTTGCTGAATCCTGCCTGTGCCAGCTGCTTCCTCTCTGTCTGCAGGCTGGTGTGTTGGAGTGGTACATGATGGAGAGAGAGGGATCTGGTAGAGCTGGAGTGGAAGTGCTGGAGGCCAGGGGGTTTTCAGCATGGAGAGGCCTGGTTTGAGAGCAAAGGACAAATGTATTTTTCCCTTCCCAATTGTAAATTGTGGGCTTAGTGAAATCACTTTGTACCAGTAGCACAAGTGCTCTAATGTTACATTTTTCTTTAGAACAGGTTTTATCAGCAGACCTTCGCCATTTAATATTGACCAATATTTTGGAAAGGTGTGAGGCTTTCCAATTAAATGGAAGAGAGATAGAGAAGACTTGATTGCTCATGTGCTTTGCCAGTCCCTCGGTGGAAAACTGATTCCTTTGAGTGCCTTCTAGCTGTGTCACGTAATGCAACCATGTAGCCATCCTAACTTAAGTCCTCTAGTAGCTGATAATCAGAAAAGACTTAAAGGTGTTTTGGAGCTATGTTTTTACCAGGGTCACTACCCTGTCTACACCTTTCCTGTGTTCCTTTTCAAGTATACAGTTCTTAGCATAAGGAGTATTTTTTTAATTCTTTGGGTTTGTTCTTTTCCTGAGATAGTGTAGTTTCAGGACTGGGATTGTTTGCATTTTGGAAGGGGTAGTCCTTCTTAAAGATGTTTTGGTATGTTTGAACTTCATAGTAGTCTGAAATGTGCTGCCCCTTATATAATAGGTGGACTGATATCCTAACACCCATCTGGTATTAACAGGTAGGAAGTGCCACTAAAAAGGCAGCCTGGTAGGTAGTAGAATTGCCCTTGAGTGTACTGGTTAGTATATCATTTGTAGAAGAAAATATCTGGTATGTAGAATATTATCAAATTGTCAGCAGTTATGACTATAAATAGGAAACCATAAGAATGCTGCATTCAGTGTCCTGTTCCTTCTCACAGGAAGGAAAAAGGCTTTGTGTTTGTCACAAAATTTCAACCAAGATAGGATCAGACTGTATGTTTCTGTGGTGTGTGTTTTAGAACGTGACAGACCACTGTGAGGTGATTCAAAAGTATGATCATTTTGTATATTTTGGTTTTAGTCTTTTTCACCATGTATGTCTGTCATGCTACACTTTGCTTTCATTTTGTTTTCTTAGTGCTTTGAGAAAAGCACGAGAGGACTTCCAAAAACTAACATGCTTCATATTTCATAGTATGACCCACATGAAAGCTGAGGTATTGTTTTGTAACAAGTCTCATCTTGCAAGGCCAAGACCTACCAGCACTGTTTCAGTTGGCCAGCAATTCTTCTAAGGCTTATTTCATTAAGCATGTTAGCAATATATTGGCAGCCTTCCATTCATGTTTTGAAAGTTATAGCTGCATATTTATGGTCTCTCAGGCTGTACCACAAATTCCTGGCCTTTTTGTTAATTTTCTTAGCAATTAGAACTTTTTTAAAGACTAGGTCATGTTTCTCTAGGGGTACTCAGTAGCTTAAGTAACTAAATTTGTCCAAAGTTGTTTTCTGTCTAAATGATGGTCATTTCAGAACTTGATCAATAGCAGTGGGAGTTATGTGGTGATAAATGGGGTTGGGGGAATGGAACTAGCACAGAGGAGTGAAGGAGGGGTATAATTTTCCCATTCAAAATAGAAATAAAATGACATTAATGAATGGTGCATGATCATATTTTGTTTTTTCAAATGGTTTTATATAGCCATGCTTTTCTCACACTATAACAATGATGGTCATAAAACTGAAACTGTTACATAAATAATGAGAAACGAATGCTAGTAGTACTCTAAGTCAGTTGAATCTGCCCCTATTTAAGGCAGCTCCTTTATTTAATAGGATTCTGGGATTTAATTATAAATATAACTATTACTTTCTGCAAGTACAGTAATAGAGTGACTAATCTCAGTATTTGACATTGTGTATATTTTTGCAGAACTTTGCTGTTTCCCACCTCTTCAAAGCTGTTCTTGCTTATAGCTGGGGAAAGAGAATGTTCCAGGCATGTGTGTATAATCTAAGAAAGTAATTCAGAGTTTTGTCAAGGCCATAGTGCATTTTCAAATTCATAAAAAGCTGGGTAGTAGTAGTCCAACTTAATTTTTATTGAAGAGACCTTCACATTCAATGTTTTTTATTAAAAAATATCATTGAATCATCATCCTCTGAAACTGAAGGACAGCTAACTGCGGTGTCTCAGAGTTCTTTGCTTTTCAATACCCATTACACACTTGCTTTTAGTGGGACCACAGATAATACACTTGGTGCTCATTGTCTGGGAATCTGAGGTCATATACATTAGGATTTCAATTTGGATTAAAATAGTAGAGGACTTGAGGGGGTTGACAGGAAGTTTGAGGACATTTCCTGATAATCCCTGTTTAGTTTTGGTTCTCATTTTAAGTACTTCATTCTTTTTTGCATAAAATGCCTCTAGAAGAGGTGCTCCAGCTGCTTATTGGTATTTGGCTCACCTTAGCAGACTAGAGTTGAAGTGAAATCCACAAAATTAGGTGTACTGGGGATATTGGCTCTTTAGTACTAAGTATTTAATTTAGCAGATCATTTTCTGTAGTGCTGTGCTGTGTCCTTTTTTGAACCAAACAGCTCTTCATTCTGTGCTCGCTTTCATATGTCGTGTTGGAAGGCTTTTCTCCATATGAGTAAACAGTAAATGAGGTTTGTCAAAATATGGTATCACAAAAGACCAATGGTGTATCATGGCAGTCAGGATGAAGAGCAGGCTCATCCTACAGCTATTCATGCTCCACAGGTTTCTCTGCATTTCAGACCTCCTTAACTGGTCCTCCTAAGCTTTAACCGTGGCCACATTTCTGGCAGCATCAATGTCCCTTTTGCATCAGCATTTACTGCAGAAGGGGATCTCATCCAGTGCCCAGCAACTGCCACACTGCAGAGCTTCAAAGGAAGAGTTGTGGTGATTGTAGGAAATGCAGTGAAGAACACAGCTGCTGTAAGTATATTGCTGTAATGTGTGTTTTTATCCTTAGAGATACATCAGTAGCATGCATATGGCAGTAGTAAAATAAATGCCAGAGTCTGGAAAATTTAGATCAGAGTTTTGTGTATGATGACAGGATTTGGGGTGGTGTTTTTGTTGGTGCTCATTTCTGCTTCTAGACAAAGACATTTCCCTTCAAGTGGTCCACATCTGAGAAGGCTGATGTTTTGAAATGAACATCTTCTTCAGCTTTAAAATCTGTGTGTTGTCATGCTGGAGAAGTGACATCAGCACTTCTATTGTGCATCAGTAAGAGCTTTCAAAATTGGCCTGCATTTACTTTTTGTGCAGTTAGGAAGGACACTTAAGGTGAGTTGGATGGGGACAGATACATTATGAAGTGCAAAGGAAATAAGATATAATTCATATTCCTACTAGTAAGAAACCATGTATTGCCCAGTTTTTTAGAATCACTTGTTCCTGCAGTTGTGCTTATGAAGAGGAAAATGGTCCTTACTGGTAACTTTTGTATGATATATTTATTGTCAGTGCCTTTAGCTAGACAGGAAGAATATTCAAACTTGCCTGTTCTTTTCTATAACTAAATATTTGATGGTGTTGAGAACTGCCAGAGTAACAAGTGGAAGTGTATAAGTATTCCTTTCACTATACTTCTCTCAGATGAAGGAAAGTTATCCTTTTTTTTTTTCAGACACACTCTTAATTATGGTTTAACTTTAGTTCACCCATTTCTTAAGCCTGTTTACACAAAGGACATGAACTGTAACCCTGATATGACAAGGAGGACTGTGAATCATTAAAAGGTCTTCATGTCAGGAACAGCAGAAGCATCAGCCCGACACGTGGTGTTCATTTAATACTTGTAGGGAGTTGTAAGTAGATGGAGAAATCCCCTTTATTAACCTGCATTTCATCATTTAGAAAATGAACTTGTGATATGTATCAGGTTTCTTAAATAGTAACAGAGATGGCATAAAAGAGACTGTAAACCATCTCTCACATAGTTTCAGTAATGAGTATGAGGCTTTGTGTGTGAATCCAGGTAAGTTCATCTTTTTTAATGTTTCAAAATTTTTGAAATGAACTTGAAATGTTTCCTTTGCTGTGCAGCTAAAGAAATCTCGCAGTGTGCTTAGTGCAAGTACTTCAGTCACGTGGGAGGTGGTGTCTTATCCTCTAAACCCAGATTTTCTGCAGCCAAGACAACGTTGACCCAGAATTGTCAATATTATAGCTTTCCATAAAGAAGAAAAGCTGCTTTGCCTCTTGATTTGCTTTTAGGGTTCTTGAATTCCTAACAAAAGAGTTTTGAGCCTTAAATAGTAACAAAATACTGGATTGACCAGTTTGACCACAAATTAATTCACTACTAAAATTCACTACTGGTTGGAACTCACCCGCTCTCTCAGACCCTTAAAGTACATGTAACACCAGCCTCAATTTGACTGTGTAGATAAAACCTTTCTTTTGTGGATAATTTTTTAAGGCCAGTTTCAGTTTTACTCTGCACAGTTGCATGGAACTATCTGTCACACCCAAGCTAAGTAGTTCAAGGCTTGACAAGAGCAATAGTTTTTACCTTTTAAATTTTACTAGGTAATCCAATCAGAGGAAAAAATTTAAAAGTGAATGCATGGAAACAAAACCAATTTTTGTGCATGTTATAAGATGCTCAACTTTAAGTGTATATTTTCTAAACAGAGGTATGTATTTCCAGATGAAATGAGATGAGGCAAAAATTGTACCTTCTGCCATAAAGGAGAATTTTTCTTAAGTGTTCACTGATATTTACTCCACTAAAAATTTGGAAATTATTGTATGTTTAGTTTAAATTTATATAGGACTGAGAGGCAGAGGTAAGTGTGGAAAAAACACTAATTGTTTATAGGGCTGTTGGTAATTAGAAGGTTGAATCTTCCAGTTGTGGTTCATATGAGCAGCCTACTTGGCATCACTTAAAAATAATTTTAAAAGCAAAGTGAATTTTACTGAACACACCTCTCGACAAAGTCTTTTTGCACTTTGTTTTTGTTTCTATTTTTTGCATTTGATTTGGTGCCAGATGATAAAACATTTAAATCGGAAAGAAAATGTTGTCTAGAATTATTATATTCTGAATAGAATGTGAGATGTGAGAGGGAAAGCTGAAAGCTTCATCACAGCACTGTTCCAGCAAGAGGATAAGGAAGCCAGCAGGGTCTCATAGTGCCTCTGGATCTGACAGCTCTGGCTCTAGTTGAACACTTCCTTAGTACAGAATTAAAACAGGGTAATCCTCCATGGTAAGCCATTGATGCTACTAACCCTAAAAGTTAAATTAGTGTATTGGCTGATGTACAAGAGCCTTACTGAATGCACCATTAGCAGCATGAAGATACTGAAAAAGAGGTATTGTGTGGTGGTGTTTGGCTCACACTTCCCTGGAGAATATTCCTTCCTTTTAACTGCTTCTCACTTGGTGCCAGGCTTTCTTCTAGGTTTTTCTGGGCACTTGTTGACAGAGCAGATATTTGTTTGTCTCTGAAAACAGCAGGAAACCTCCACATAAAGGGCATTATTTTGGAGTTTGATCTTTAACTTTTGGATATGTTAAATGGCAGCATCTCCTAAGTGAGTTGAATGCCCCTTTCCCACCTCCACAGACAGATGAGCACCTTGTAAATTCCATTATGGACAAAGGATCATTACAGTTGGGGATATAATAGTTAAATGGGCAGTAAGTGTTCAGGTCTAGTTTCTTCTTTGGTCTAGGACAAATAGCATGTCTCCTGGTTTTTGTCACTTTGGAAGTCAGAGATACAGCAACTAAAAAGGTGGATTATAGTTATGCATATGTAGAACAGGGATTATTTTGGGTCTTTTTATGGAAGGGTGACATTACTTCATCTTCCTTCCTTCAGTCAGCTTTGAGGTGCTAAGCCTTTATCTGTTTCCATTCCAAACTTTTGTCTATATTATTGCAATGTTGACTGAATTTAGCACAGGAGAAATACCTTCCTTACCTGACACTAAATCATTCTCTAGCAATTTAATTTTGACAGTGGCATACTTCTACTTCTGTCACATGGTTGTTTAATAAATGTGTTTCCCCCAGTGGTTTAATATATGTGCTTTATTGTCAGCTGAAGGCTATAACAGAATAAAATATACAGGATGCTTTAATCTGTCTAATAATTAGCAACTTATTTATGTTCTGCTTGGAAGAAGACAGATAAGCTGTAAGTCAAAGCTTTAAAAAAATCTGGCTTTATAGCTGAGAAATAAATTCTAAATTGTAAATTCTAATTGTTACATCGATTACTTTTTGTCTAGATGAGTTATCCTGCTATAAATATATTGTCTAGACAACTTCTGTAAGTTACTGAAGCAAAGTAGTCATTCTTGCTGCATTGCAATAGCTAATAGATAAAATACATGCATTATCTCCAAAACAAAGACAGTAAGTTCTGATTTTCCATGAGATCTTTCTGACCCTTTTCAAGGCAAGAAGGAGGGGGTCAAATTCAAAATTCTTTCTGTATAACATATTCTTAGCTTGGAAGAAAGAAATTTTTTTTCTATATGAAAATAGCATATAGCATTTCCTCTCTCCCAGCACACTGTCAAAAATTAATTTCTTCTTATATGAAGGCTGAGGCGCAGCAGTTAAAGTGTCTGATTACTACTGAATTGGTGGGATTTTGTTGTCATCTTCCCCAGGCCTTTTTAAAAGCCCTTGCCAGAGAAACAAGCCCTTGCATGATTTCTTTAGTTATAAACTTGTCTTAAAACCACAAATGGATACCTATGAAGCTTCATAGGGTGATCTGAAGATTAGGTATTGCATAGGATACTAAAGGACAGGTGCTTCTAAAGACAAATACATTTATTTGGAAGGGCCTAATGAAATCTCTGGAGTGCAAGTAAACAGAAATTAGGCAATAAACTTCTGGAGATGTTTCCACTATGCATCTTTTAGACTCTGTTTCCCTGTAAATAGTTTCTGCAGAAAAGGGAACAACTGGAATGAAAACTGTTCTCGTTGCAGGGATGGAGGGGCCCCTTATGATTCCCAGAATGGCTCTTTCATGTTTGTTTTGTTAAGGCCCCATTCTCCCATCTGCATTCAGACTCAGAGCCGGCTGGAATCATCAGAGCCTTCTTGTTGCCTTTAAAGAAGAAGAGATTATGCTTGTATTTTGAAACGTTTGAAACATTTTAGTTAATCAGCAGCAATCCTTCTGGTTGTAACTCTCCCTAGTACATGGTTAAGTCTTTATTATTTTATTCTGTAAATTTAGCCCTTGTTATTATTGTAACAAGTGTAATGTATGCATGCTTTCCTTCATGGAGGGAGAGCAGCCCTGCCACTGTTGCCAGTACATGCTCTCCACACAGCCCAAGAGAGACACTTGGGCTGCCAGCCAGGAGCTGTGGTGTGCTGTTGTCACTCTGCCCCTGCTCCTGGCTTTGGTCAGTGAGCACTGAATGTCTCAGGTACAGCAGTGAGGATCTAAATCTCTCATTGCCACAGCCAGGTATGAAGAAGGAAGGGAGAAAATGCAAGATCTTAGAGGCAGAATTTGAATGTTCCTTTTACTCTGAAGTAAGTGCCAAGAGAAGCAGGGTAATTGGAGAACTCCAAAATAGGTTATTTTAAATTTTTTTCTGAGACCAGTGGTAGCAGCCATTGGAAATTTAGTTCTTATTTGATATAGGAGCTGTGTGCCTTACTACACAGAGGTTTGGATGATTCTGGAATGAGGAATCAGGGAGCCCTTGAAAATACGTCCGAGAGATGTTGGCAAGCAGGATGTCAGCTCTTCTCAATCATCTCAGGACAGGGAGAGTGGGAGAATGGTGAACCTGAATCTTGGAGTGGTGCTGTCAGGCTGTGGTTATAGTCATTGTGGACTGCACCTCTGAAAGATTACTCTTGTCCTTGATGGATCTTGCATGGATTAGGTTGTATCCATGTTGCTTAGGGCTGCTGCATTATGACGTAGAATTTTCACTTTCTAGGGCTGTTTGTCAGCTCTGAGACAGAGTTTTGTGTTTCGTGGTGTTCCAGTTCAGAGAATCTGAAATGGTGATAACTGAAATAGAGATGGTAATGAACTATAAATATTTTTTATATGTTCAGGACTTTGTGTAAGGATATGCCAGCCAGAATGGTGCTGGTGAATTTGGAAAGTACAATATCCATGCTGCTTGTCTGGAGCAATGTTGTTTTTCATTTCTCTAAACTGTACCTGAAACAGCCTTTGAATAGGATGGACTGACTGACTCCTGCAGGAGGGTTTGAGTAGAAACTGGACAAAACTTGCAGTTTGGGTAGCGTTAGGAGAAAGTACTACAATTCACAAAGAAATGTTTTTCATTATCAAGTATTTCTTTGACCATTTTTTAAGATCTAAGGCAACCCATAGACCTGGGGGTAGAATCTTTCACAAAGACTCGTACTTCCTTTTTTTATATCCAAGCCAGCTGTTATGTCTCTTTTCAAAATTACATATTTATGTTCCCTAACAGCCTTTTTTAATTTTCTATTGAGTGAAAAATAGAGTAGTTTTCTTTCTGTATTTCATTTTACATTCCATTCATCTGTAATGTGTGCACTGCATTTATTTTGCTCAGTATGAATTAGCTGTGTTACAACAGCTAAATATCTGCAACTTTAATTTTCAAATTCTCACTTTCAGCTGGGTTTTTTTTAATGCATATGATTTCTAGGTGGAAAATTTAAGATACAGGTGTTTAAAATGTATCACTTGAAGAAGTTTGAGTGTTTGCTCTCACTTTCATTCTCAGTAAAACTTATTCTGAAACCAGCTATTAAATACTTGTTTGTTTAGGCTTATTTTCAAATCTTAGCATGTAAGTCCTTTAAGTTACTGCTGTGTTTTTGTACTGATGGAATGGGAAGTGTTCCCTTTTGGCCAGGTCTACATATAGTGAATTTTCCCTTGATCTTGTTAGAGCAGTTGGTTCTATGCTCCACCCCTCCCACCCCCTAGTATGTGTTTGCACCAAGTTGTCCTTTCTGTGTTTATTTTTTAACTTCCATTCACTTTATGGTAATACTGCAACCAACAACTAGGCACTGTTTTGGTGATATGGGATGTTTTAGGTTCCTGCCTTTTCCATGGTGTTAAAGTGTTCTTTTTCTGGAACCCTTTAATATAAGGAGTAGCTGACTAAAAATAATCTTATGTATTGGATCTGTGTTGTGGCATATGGAGAGTGCTGTTTAAAAAGTTACAAACTGATCACTTTGACTGTTGAGCTTTCAGAGAGGTGTAGGTGAGCTCTTGGACTGAAATCACACAGCAAAATAGACTGCAATTCCTGAGAGGTTTGTGTAGCATGAGTTTGCTAGTGAAATCTAGAAATAATCATGTGGAAATGAATGAATACTACGAAATTTGATTGATATTTCTCCTCCAACTTCTATTTTCCTTCTGACTCTTTCCGAGTAAGCTGTTAATATTTATACCATGGTAACACTTGTCACAGCGATGGTTTTTGCTATTCTGGTGCAGGATGTTACTCCTCCTTCCCTCCCAGCCTGCCCTTTAATTACAGCCTGTCACAGGAATGTCTGGGAGAGTGAATAATGTGTGCACAGCAGCCCTCGTGGCTGGCCCAAAGGGTGCTGGGAGTGGGGCTGCTCACACTCTTGTGTTCTCGCACTCTGCTGTAGACAGCCTGAAAACGTGACGTGCCTGGCATGAGACATGCAGCACTTGGAAGCTGTTCTTTTGCTGCTTGGAACAGGCTAGTAGAAACATTTTGATAAATTCTCCAATGTGCAGATCATTAAGGTTCTCATTGGTGCTTAAAGGAGCAGTCCTGTTATGCTATTTATATTGAGAGCATCACCAAGGCAGGGTAAAATGTTGATTATTTGCCCAGATTTTGGTATGAATTTGCTGCGATCTTGTCTGTCTCTGAAAGCCTGACTTTTTGTATCTGCGTGAAGAGTCTCAACTAACTACTTTCAAATGCAAATTGCAACTTTCTGGCTCAGTTATGTTCATCAAGAAGGCTGTTATATGTGGAATTGATGGATGCATTAGTTAATAGAGGAACTGTGTTTCCAAAGGCTTCAGCAAAGTCATCATATAGTAGTCACTAAACAAGTTTCTCACTTTTTCATCCTTTCATGTTATACTTGCTATGAAAGCAGCAAGAGGAATTTCAATTTGGATGTTCAAATTAAACATTAGATGCAACCAGGGAAAACACAGTAACTGGATTGGGTATCTCATTTTGAGGAAAGGCCATCTGAAGCAGAAAGTAAAAAGCTTAAAGCCTTGTAGTGTATCCCTTGAAGCCTTTCCTCAGATAGGCACAACTCCCATTTCCCCTAACTAGTCTTCTCTAAATGAAAACAGAAGCATTACAGAGGAGTGTGATCCATTGGTGGTGTGGGGAAAGATACATTTCAGAAGTTATGTCAACACAAACATTTGATAAATTTGAGAAAGTTAAATCATATAATGAAGTACAGTTTATTTCTATTTGCAGAAATATGTTTCTGCATAATGGAATTTAATTGTACACTACCTTTATATGTTTCAATACATCTCTCTTTAAAATGTAGGTGCTTTACAGGTTGCTAAGGATGATGTAGCCCATGGGCTTACCTCTTCACCATGTTATTTTCAGTCTTAACAGCACCTTTGTATGTTGGATTATTTAGTAAACTACAAATTATATATTCAGGTGCCTGGTAGTAAACTAACAGATGCCTTTTAGTAAACTTGATACTTTCTGGTTGCATCTATAAAGGAAATAGAGCCCCTGTATGCATTCCAGGATGGCAGTTTCTGCTGTAGAAGGTCTGGGGCATTCATTCAGAAGAGCACCTTGGGATTTTTTTAAAGCATGAGATTTTGCTCTTTTTGGATCACTGATTTTTATTGTTTTCCAGCTTTTTAGGAAACATTAAATTTTAATATCTTTACTTCTTTGATTCAGGCTACTGATATTTGGCATAACCGAGGGTCAAATTGAGGAGAAATATCTATGTAGCTATTTCAAACAGTCCTTCCTCTTGTGCCTCTCCATCAGTGCATACACTAGAAATAACACTCCCCTGTATTTTGAAAATAGTGCCTTCATGGAGTGTATTTTGGCAAGGCAAGGTAGCAGGTGGTGTTGGAACATTTCAGACACATGTTCCTGTTCTTGTCTGCCACAGACAGGCTCCTCTGTCTGGGAGAGGGTGGCACAGACATGTGCAGAGGAACAGAACTATAAAAAGTCAAACCTTTAATAAGGAGGACTGCTGTGCCACTAAGAGAATATTTCTTAGTTTAGTAAGAAATAGTAGTAACTTTTGCTTTACCAAAGGTTACTATTTCTATTCCAGTGGAAAAATGGGGGTAAGGCAGAAGGTAAAATAGGAATGTCTTCAATCAGCTCAAGTCCTATTGCCATGTGACTTAAACCTGGAGTCTTTTGAGCAGTGCCTGGGCAGATTTTTGAGCAAAGCTCTTGCAGGCTGATATTGGGGATTTGATGGCAACTCTCAGCACATGTCAGTGTGCCTCTCAGCCCCTGACTCACAGCTAATTCCCACAGTAGTGAGATACTCGTAGCAGCGCATTTCCTGCTCAGTGATTTTTCCCTGGCTGGATGTTCAGCTGCAATATTTTGAACTGTATTTGCAGCATTTCTCACTGAAACTAGGCAGACAACAGCAAACAGTTCTGTGACAACTTGAAAAAAAGAAGCTCATCTTATGGTATATCATCTTGTGCTTTCTGCCATCATTGCTACCAGCCCCAGATTTTGCAGTGCTTGCTTCCCAGAGGCCCTGCAAGAAGAAACAAATTCCTCACTATAAGGTTTTAAAGTAACCTGGTCATATGCAGTGAAGAAAATGTATTTTTAGACATGCCTTGGTTACTAAAGCAGATCTAAAATACAGTGGGACACAGGCCTTAATGTTCAAACCCCAGGTACAAGGCATTTGTTTGTGTATTTTCTTTTAAGGTTACATTGAATGGTAGTTGTATTAGGGTTAGGGCATTCAAAACACTTGGAGCAGGGTTTACAGTTTATTATCAGCATTTTAAAATTATCAGTAGTCAGAGAGTGGAACATCTCTGTTGACACGTGGGACATTGTACTCAGGAAAGAATGTGCTGCTTCCTGCCAGCCTGAAGGCTGGATGCCATTTTTCATTTCTGCTGGCTCTGACACAGCACTGTCCATTAGTCACAGGTGGAGAGCACTGTGAGGTGACAGATGTGTCCATGTGAAGTAGAGATATCTGGTAGGAGTATTTCACTGGGAATATGAACTATTTTTGTAGTTCATGGTGCGCACAGCTGAGTGCTATCTTTGTTTGTACTTTACTGCACATCACATCTTTATGGACTGTGATTATAGCAAGAGGTATTTGGGCTCTCCTAGTGATGTCTCTGTGCATATTACACCACCTGTACAGCCCAGAGCCTTTCCAAAAGCATAGCATTTACTTTGCTCATGAAAGCTGACATCCACAGGTGGTGGAAGTTTACTGTCAATTGCTTTGATTGCTTGATTGCAGGATTTTTTTTTATTTGATTCTTTGACTCCTGTACTGAATAATCCAAACTGATGGGGAAAGAGATGCCTGAACTTTGAATCTTTCCTGAAACAAATTTAACAGCCAAAATGTTGACAGGTAATCATGTAGTATATCTAGTTCTGCCTCAGAACTGTTATGCTGTAATAGGTAATTGGGAGGAAAGCAAATGAAAAAGGAAATCCCAAGTATTGAGTTGGATTGGGGCACCCAGAGATGTTCTTGAGTCAGCAATTTAGTTGTTCGTGCAAAGTCAGCAACCTGGACATCACACTTGCACATGTTCTCAAATAGCATCACTATCTATTTTAAAGAGTCAAAAAGGGAATTGTGAATGTTTTACATAGCCCATTGGAAGCACTCAATGATTTTACAAATGGTACTGATTTGATAACCAATTTAAAAGAAAAAGTCTCAAAGACTCAGACAGCAGAGCAATCTCTTACAGCTATCGGAAATTAAGTAAAACTATTAATTTCTCACCAGTTAGTCCATTTTGGTGCTTGCTTTTTAATGTGTTGTAGTCAGTACATAGAAGGCAAGTTTGACATGTAATGCAAAAATTATTGATTGGATTTTGGTATTCTGAAACATAATTTTGATTTTTTTACTCGTAATTATATTTGACATACAAAATTTCTTTGTCAGTGCAATAATGTTTCACAGAATTCCCATGTGGAAAGTGGTAATTGCTGTGTTTGGTTTATGGCATGAACTGCTTGAGGAGAGAGGCTTTCCATGGTGGGGGGATACCTGTTTGTACTGTTTAACCTGCCTGTGGGCAGACTGGGGGGAGCCAGGGAGATTAGAGATGATAGACCCCAAATTCATATCTGACGTCTGTGAGACCACGTCACATCAGAGAAGTTTGACAGGTAAGCAAATGACTTTCCCCTCAAAATGTGATGCTTGTACACTTGGGAAGCTGCAGAAAAGAGCTGGGAGCTACATTAATGCACAGAAAAATCTTTGTTAGTTCATGCTTTGAGAGAGGCTCCAGTGATTGCCCTGAGATTAAACAGTCCTTTTAGAATGAGGTAAAAACCTGCCTAAGCAGAGATAAATAAAGTTCATTGTTATTAGTGGGACGCTATCACCATGAAATTCATCCCAGCTGTTCTAACACACTGGCCTGGGTTCCTGTGTTGGACTTGTTGGTGCAAAAAAGAACTTCCTAGGGTCTGATATTTTTTGTTTAATTTGCCTTACATAACAGGAAGTTATTGTCACTTAAGGACTGTGATATGCAGTGGGCTAATGATATATCTGTTTCAGTTTGCAGCTCATCTAGTGAAAAACAAGTACCCGAGGGTCTGCATCCTTGATGGAGGAATCAACAAGATCAAGCCAACTGGTCTCCTCACTGTTCCTTCTCCACAAATCTAAGTGACTGTAAATATTCAGGACAATCTGTCTCAAGAGGAAAGTCCTACCTACAGCACAGATATCCTGAGCCTAAAGGGCATTATGGCATCTTCACAAGCTGTCCTGGTGATCAGTGTCTTAACCCACAGCTGTAGAGCCCAGGAGTTTTGTGTTTGTTCTTTAATATAGAGGTTGGTTGGAACTGATCAAAACTGAAGCTTTAAGCTTTCCAAGAAACCTCTTGCAGCACTGATGCAGTGCAGAAGTGCTTGGGCAAGTCTGAACACAGAGAGAGGAACTTACCTGGCTTTTGGTGTCTTATATTTCAGTGGAACAAAGTTAACTGGCACTTGATGGCTCTAAGGTGCACTTAGATTATTTGAAAAAGTATTTTACTGTGAATATTGAAAGTAGCAAAATGAAACTGTACCATGTATATTGTGTGGAAAAAGTGTGTTCCCTAATGTTTGAAAAGTAATTGCTGTATCTTCTGACTTGCTTTATTTCTGGAGAAAGTGTTTTTTTCATCTGGTTTGGAAATAAAGATGTGTCCCAAATTGAAAGTCACTGTAAGAGAAGCTGCTGATTCAATCCAAAATCTATCACAAGATGGAAAATTTTTTCTACTGTGTGGTGAATTTAACAATCTATTTCTATAATCATATCAAATCTAACAACTTCTGGAACAATTACAGTTAGCAGAAAATGGAAGTTACCAGTTACCAGGGCTTTCAACCATACAGTGTTTTAGGAGTATAAATAATTTATTCTTAAAAGAATAGTGTGCTTCCATTTTAAAATCTCTTGCCTTGGAAAGAGACATTGCAATTTTAATTTTCATGTGAAAACATTCTAGAATTATCACTCTTGTATAAATTGGAAGTTGAGAGTTTTCTTTGGCCCTCTACTCTTTCAGCTAGTGGTGTCAATTTTCTTGGGGATTTTTTGAGTCCTTGTACATGAACTTGAGCACTGACAGGTTGGGACAGCAACCTGCTTTTGAACTGGACTGGATGCAAGTGCTGCAGATGAGGGAAAGCAGGCTCCCCCAAAGGGCATAAGGTGGCATAAGTAAAGATGTGGGAATTACTTTGCAGTAAGAAGCCAAAAGCATTTAAAGCACCAAGAGAAGCAGGAATTGGCATATCTCTTGCTGAGAAGCTAAAAATAAACTTGATTTGGACAACTACCACCTTTCAAGAGATGTGGGGCAAAGAAACCCCAACACCCTTTTCCTCCCCCTCAAAGTCTCATGTTAGGTTGGCTATCTTGTCTGGTCCATTATTCTAAAAATAATGCTGGAGATGGGAGGAAGGCTAGGAAAATAAATAATCTGTCTTCAAGAATGCTCCTTGAAAATATTACATTTAATCCAGGAAAACTAGTTATGATAATGTGAGACTGTCAGTATGGCACTGAAATTAAATGGGAATGTGGAAGAATGTGTTTTAGAAGACAAGAAAGGGTTAGATTTATTTTTTTACATTTTTAAAGCTGGAATAAAACTGATGCAACATGAGGCTTAATAATCACCGAAGTGTGAGGATTAAAGTGTATTTTGTAAAATTAACAAAATGACACCAAAGACCTGTTCACCTGTTTACAGTCACATATCAACTTGCATTGTGAATTTGGCACCCTGCTCTTTTATTAGAGCATCATCTGAAAGATGGCAATTTCCACAATAAAAACTCGCTGTAGGTTAATGAGGATTTGCTCTGGTGATGGGATTATTTTATGTATTATATGAGGATTTTATATCAGGAATAGGGAATAGTTTTAATTTGTCAAAAAGAACATTGCAGCAGCTAGGTATTTTGTTCTTCTTCTGTCACAACAGGTTTCCAAAACTGAGAAGTCAAAGAGAGAGGTGGGCAGTGAAAGGCTGGGAACAGTTTCTGTAAATCACAGACAACCTGATCACTTGTTGGTGGTTGTGGGTTTGGGGGTTTGTGGTTTTGGGAGGGGTTTTTTTGAGCTGAAACTGTGGAAGTTGAGACTTTGTGAGAGGTGCTGAAAGAGGAAGTCTTCATTCTCTTGGTGGGGCAAGCAGAAGGTTTTGTAGAGCTCTTGAAAGATTTCTGGAGGCTGAGTTTTCCAAACGTGCATTTCGAGAAGCATGGTTTGTCCCGCTGTGCCATTCTCTGTTTTAGACTGCAGTTGGATGCCATAAAGTTTAAGTAGGAGGAAAAAAACACAATTATAGTGTTCCATGTTGGTTTCTTCTCCTGCTAACATAAAAATATCCTAACTAAATATTTCCCACTGTTGGGCCTGGAAAATGCAGCCTCTCTTAGTCTGTTTTTTCCTGCCGTATTAAAAATATCCTGAATCTGCCCCAGCCACCTGGACCTATAACTTCCTGCCAGGACAGCCATATTCCCTGAGGGTACCCAGGTGGGCTTCTAAAAAATGCAAAGGAATTAATTTTCTTTGGCAGCCTTAGACCTATTGATCATTGCAGACTATGAAACAATTGCTGCTGACACTGGAGTGTCCTTCTTCAGACAGCATACAGTCCTTTGAGCTTTTCATTGCAGTTTACATCTAAGTTCTTGGGATTTATTTAGTTTTTACAAGTGGATGTTTGTCCTGTTTGGTTCACTTATTTTACAGCAAAGACTAAGACTATTTGTTCTTATCCTAGAAACCTCCCTTCCTGCACCCATTTTTTTTCCCTTTGTCATCTGGTTTCTCCATGCCTAGGTTCTCTGTGACCAGGGTACCTTCCCAGTTCAGGATAGGAACAACTCACAATGCAGCAGAAAGCAGGGAAGTTACAGTGTTTACTTGACTCTAACTTTCACTAATCTGGTTTGCTTAAGGTATTTCTGATTTGTTGGTTTTGGGGAGATTTTGTTGGTTTTTGAGATGTTCTGTTGTTATCTTAATTTAGCATAAGTCTTCCCTTTCAAATTCTGTTCTTCCCACTAGTGGTCTTTTTTGGTAGAGTGTTCTGGTAGACTCTTCCTGGTGTGTCTGAACTAGAAGCAGTAACCATAGCAGGTGGGCAGCTGCTGTATGTATTCTTTCATTTAGATAATTTATTTTTCTGGCTTCCAAGATGATCTCTAGAGCTGCTAAGGGCTAAATAATTTGTCAGAGTGGGTGAGGGTTAAATTTTCTTCCTTCTTTTTCCCAGTTTTAATCTATCCTTAGGCTTACTGAAAAGACCACTTCACTTCAATATGTTGCCTGGGACTTTGTGCATGCATAATCTGTGTAGGCATCACACAGTGGTATGATCTTGTTTCTGTGACCTGGATATTGGTATCTAGACTCCCATGTGATATTTTAGCCAGCTAAGGAAGATGTTTATTAGAGTCTCTCTTAGCTGGACTTCAGAGCTGCATCACACAAAACTCAGCGAAACGGAAATCCCAAATGACATGACTTAGTTCTTCAGCAGCTGCATCACCGATGTTATTATTGAAGAAGGGACTGTGAGAGCCTCTAAGTTCTGTGGCCTGAGACATGTTTGCTGCTCTTATTTGTCTGAATGTTTTACAGAATATCACTTTCCAAGATTCAATTTATGTTTGTACTTTTAGTAGCTTATCAAGTTCCTTCAGTTACTATAAAAAATTAGGTATGTCTTTATTTAGCTTTCAGTGTTCAGATTGAGTTACTAAGAGGCCTGGGAATTGTGTGGGACTGAGTATGGCCTTTTAATCTCCCATTTCCAGTTATCTTTTCTTTGCTGATGAGTCAGACTGGCCTCTCCCATTGTTACATTAAAAACTTTACTGTCATCAGTCTTATCTTGCTATTTTTAATTCTTTTTGTTGGGCCCAGCTTGTGAAAATTGACTGAAAGAATTATTCTTCTTCCCAAAAGTGTCTCTTTCCAGGAGAAGTAATGAAACTTGATCGGTGCTGACTTAGCTAACATCAGATTTGTATATTTGACTAGCAAAATTACAGATTTGCCTTTCTCTTTGAATCCTAAGCTATAATGCTGGTGTTATCAATCTCTTATGTTTCCAGATTTAGCAGAAAGCTGATGCCAGAAACTGCAGGCTTGTTTGGAATTTGTGTTTCATTTACTTTTCAAGTAACCATGAAGCTTTAAGTTTGCCACTGGTAGTGTCTTTTAAATAATAGCCCCAAAATAACTGTTGGACAACAGTCTCTGTTCTATGACAGCAGAGGCTGTATTCCTTTCACTTATGTTTAAAAATTCTTCTTGTACTGACATAAGCATTTGTGATTGAAGATAATTCAGTTTTGTTGTATGCTTCTCATGATATCAGCATTTAATAAACCAGTGTCATACAGAATTTAAAGAAACTTTAAAAACATAGAATCAGTAGAGTGCAGTTACCACTGAATCAGTTTGTAAGTATTTTTTGTTAAGCCTTTTCCTAAAATCTGTTTAACCATAATATAAATCCATGTTCAGATTAATCTTTAATAGTGGTCTTGCATGTAAAGGTAGAGAGACCCCAGTGCATGCATTCCTGTAATTCACATATTTTCCTTCCCTGGTGATAGGTCCTTATATTCTTTAGGAGCAGATATACCAGGTTTCCAGACACAGTAATCTGTCTAAAAGAGCAGATCCAGTAAAGCAATGTGGTGATCATTGGATTCCATGGGAACAATCCAGGGAAAAGTTGCAGACCACTGATTTAATTAATATTTCCTAACTGAAGCAGGATTAAATGTCTCCTCCTTGTCTATCTAGAATTATCTGTCATTGCCTCATTTTAGAGAGAAATAGTGTCTGTTGGTATCAACGTTTTTCAGCTGAGCTGGCCAAAAAGAGTAAAACAGAGAGTACAGAACAGGTAGCTGTAGTAGTTACAGAGTGACATTCTTGGCATTTTGTCAGTTAACTTGGTTTGACTTGGTTCAGTTGCTACCCTAAATGTGTTTTTTTTCTCAAGTCCTTTGAAATTTGAATGAGCTAATATCTCTGATTTTACACCTTTGCTTTAAGTAAAGCTGTTATTTCAAACAACATTGTTTCTCCAGCCTAAAAGAAAAAGGTGACATGCCATGGAGGATGTTGTCCTCAAGAGAGGAACTTGCTGGTTTTCAAGTTTTACATGTCCTCAGTTCAGTGGCAGATCTTCAGCAACTGCGATGCCCATACTCCAGGTCTGGAGAGATGCCCCATGTACAATAAGTACCTGGAGGAAGCAACGTGGAGAACTTACTTCAGTATGACACTTTATGGGTATGTATGTAGCTATAATATGTGTATGAATACAATAGAGTTAGCAAACAGCTTACTTTAAATTGACAAGATTGTTAAAAACTGCCAGCTCTCTTTGGAGAATACTCTGAACTTAGAATAGCTCAAAGAGGTTGTAATAATTAAAATTTCTCCTTTGCAGTAATTGTATAGATGTGCAGTGCACACACATACACATTAAGCCAAGGGCTTTACTAAACCAGGTAAGTCCTCTTGTCACTTCAGAGAGAAAATTTCCTATTGCTTTTCAAGGAGAAGCCAGCAAAATGGGCAGTTAGAATCCAGTGCTGTTGCAATATGCCTGAGCTCAGTTGTTCTAATTACTTCTTCTGAAACGTTTTGTGCCTCTCGGTCCTATATGTGTGAATATACACTTACCCTACAATTCTTCTTAAAGCACTAAAGATAAACCATCATTTACCTGGGCTTCTTTGCTGTCATCCTGCCTGATAGTGCTTTTACTGTGCACTTTACAGGCTCTCCTTCTCTCCTTCCAGAATTTCATTCAGCTTTTCATAGGGCCTTACCTTTAGCTCATCTTCCCTATTGGAAACGTGTGATGAGTCTTCTTTCTCTAAAGAGTTTTTTAATCCACTCATTGTGTTTGCTGCTCCTGGAAGCTACTTGTTCCTTATTAGCAAATGCCTGAAGCCACTGACATTGGAATCCTGGGTTTGTAATGAAATGAGATTGCTGCTGTGCACAGTGGATGGAAGGGAGGGAGAAGTGGAAAATTTCTCTCAGTGCCTCCCTTGGAAAGGCGTCCCTCCCTTGATGAATCACTGAGAGAAGTCTTCATGGTGATGGATGCAAACCAGTGGGGGCAGCAGGACAGAGCTGAAGGCATCAGGGAGTTATTCTCTAACTACTCTTTCCTGGCAAGGCAGTATAATTGACATGCAGAGCTCCTGCTTCAAACTGCAGCCTGTTGCTCGCTGCTCGTTACAGGAGCACCAATCCCTTATGGACTGGGGCTGCTCTTGGGTGAGCACATCCTAAGACTCTGTCATGAACCCTCCATGCCACCTCCTCTTCTGGCAAACACAAGGTGCTTGCCTTTTTTTAAATTATTTTTTGGTTTTTTGATTTTTTGGTGTTTTTTTTGTTGTTTGTTTTTGTTTTTGTTTTTGTTTTGTTTTTTGTTTTTTTAAGTAGTGGGAAAAGACAGGCGCTGGAAAAATTCAGGCAGCTCTACTGTATGTGCTGCACATAAAAGTTGTGTGATAAATGGTCACGGTAGCAGTAATCCAAACCTTCTACATTTAGTAATCTAAACAAATCTAAACATAAACATAATCTAAACAATCTAAGCATAGCAGTAATCTAAACATATCTAAACAGTGGGGTCTCCATTGTACATCTGTTCACTTGTTACAATGCTGTGTTGTCCTGTTGCAGAGCCTCACCTGTTCACAATTTACAACACCTTGATAGATTACTACAGCCTTGGACTTTTGTAGTTTCATGCAGAAACATCAGATTTATGTCTGTGCCATGAAGTGTGAACCAGATTAAGAAAAGGTTATTTCATGCTATAGAAACAGCCTCTTGTAACTCCTGGCCAGTTTTCAGAAACCTTTAGTTACTTACAAAGAGTTCTTGCAGAAATCTGAACCCTTTGTTAAATGTCCAGATGGGACCCAAGTTCCCGAAAATCAGACCTCCACACTCAGTGCTAAACATTTGGAAATTTGAACTTGAGTTTGGAAAATTTGTCCTCAAAAGGGTCAGGATTTACATACACTGACTGTGAGTGGTTTCAGTGGGAAATGCTGGCAGAGCCATCTCTGTAGTTTTGTTAACCTGATTGTCAGACCACCCATTCTGCCTGTGCAATAGAACAAGCCTAAATGAGGCATTCATTGACAGCATTTGTCCTTACTGATCTCATTTAGTTCATTAAAGGAAAAAAAATCTCCTGTACCTGTTTTCCTTGTGAAATCTCAGACTGACTACAAAATCCTCTTTAAGTCTCTGCTGCCCCTGTTTCAGATTTCATTTTCAGGGGAGTGCTTTTTCATAAGAAACCTTTAGAAGTTCAAATATTAGCAGGCATGAACATTGCTTTCTACACTGTTTTAGTGATTCAGCAAGTGACAAAGATGATCAGAGGCACCTTCAGGTTGAAGACAATGTCATGACTCTTTGCTTTAAGTTAGACATAGGCTTAAGTTCCTTAAATGCTTTATTCTGATCTGGCTAGAAACAATTAGCAGGGATGAGCAAAACTTAAGCTTTGCCTGAATCCACTCAAAGACCTGAGGGATTTATGCTGCATTGTTTATTTAATTGAGCCAAAAGTAAAAATACCCCCTGTAGCCTCCTCAATACCTCCTGTAACTCCTTAAGCCAAGAGAGCCTTAATCACACTAAGGAATAGTTGTTAGAATAATCAAAATGATGGTACTTCAGGGGAAAGAGGAGGGGGCAGAAACAATCAAACCAAAATGGAGAAAGGCCACCCACCAAAGACATGTTGAAGGGATGTAAGCAGCCCTGAGAGTACACACACCAGTCCTGGAACTTCTCCTGGTTGAGCAGCACATCCCATTTGCCAGCAGTTACTGTCAGAGGTTGGAGAACCTTTCTTCCTCTAGTGATGGAGCTGCAGGCTACAATCGGGTGATGTTTTGTTTCAGGGACCTGCTCTAGGGGAGGTACTGCTTGTGTAAAGGCTGCCTTTGCTCAGATTTAGAAGTGGCGTATCTTCCAAAGGGAAAAATTATCTCATTAACTCTTGGCGAGGAGGCGCTGTGCAGCCAGCATGCTCAGCCAGTGCTCAGCATGGTCTTTGTCACACACTGCAGTTTGTAATTGCTGATTACTTTTTGGCTGATGTTGAAAGTCTGCCCAGAGTGCAAAACAGTAAGTAATCATCCTCCCCCACCTCCAGTCTCGTTCAGTGGGAGCTTCACAGAAGAGGCAGGCAAGTCTGGCTGAGAGAAAGGCTCCTAACCTTTGGTCATGTCAAACTCTCCAAAACTATAAATTAAATTCCAGAAGAATCATGCTGTAAGTACGCTTTGTGTATGAACGCACAGGTACTTAAAGCATTTTAGAAGTGTTTTTCCCCCTCCCTCTTCTATTTTTTTTTTTTAACAGCTGACTTTGGGGGATTCTTTTGGGTGTTTTTTTAATATTCATCATGGAGCTTGGGAAACCATGGTATTTCTCATATATAAGTGCATCCACTATAGGGTTGTTCTTGTTTGCAGTCAAGAAGTAACAATTATCCAAGTATATTTTTGGAATATTTAGAAGAAAAACAGTATTTGGACCAAAAGCCATTATTTATTGTAGCTTTTACAAGTGACATACTAAGGAAGTTGAAGTTACATTGTTGTCATTGAGGTGGTTAAATTTTGGAAAGCTCATGTCAGTGAAAACAAAGGAGTGTGCAGAAGACCGAGATGCTGAGTAGAATAGATGTTCTGCTCAGATTTGTCCATTGCTCAATGAAACTCATTCAGCAAATCCTCTAACTCTGGTTCTTTTTTAGGCCTGTCCTGCATGCTCCCAGTTTTAATTTGTGTGTGAACATAGGCTGTCATTGCCTGCCTCCTTCCCCTGCCTCATTTTCCAGCTACATGGAAGACAACCTTCATTTTAATAGGTAAGAACAGGGATTTAGGGAACAGTTTCCCAAAGAGGGCAAGTCTGGGAACCTAGACTGCCTAGTCACCAGGCTGTGGTTGAGTTGGCTCGTGCTGATGATTCCTGGGCTGCTGACACATGTGAAACACCAGAGCTGTGGAGGGAGAGAGCCTTGCTGATGCTGACACTCTGGCTCACATTGGAGCATCCTGTGGCAGGATTTGTTTTGCTGGAGGCTGGAATTCACATGTGTGCTGTAGGTGGCATATATATATTCTGTTTTGACAGAATCAGTGTGTGGGAAGCTCTTTGTACTTGCAGGCTGCATTACCAAGGTACAATGATTTATGATGATACATGCAGGGATCATTTGAACTGTAAAGGTTTTCTCTGGGGAAATCTCAGATAGCAAGGTAAATTAATGCTTTCTGTGGAGATTAGTTATACAAAATTATGCTTAATTAAAAGAATATTTTACTGTAGCTTAATAAAAAAATCCAGTCTTCAGTCTCCAAGTGGGCCTCTTTAGATATCAGTATGGCTGGAAATATTGGCAGTGGGACTTAGAGTCAGGTATTACTGGAAGAGTTTGAACTTCAGACCCATTCAGAGGGGAAAGAAAGGCTATGGAAAATCAGGAGACCTGCAAAGTCAAATAAAATGTTTGTGTAGGCATTTAGAATGTACTGTCAGCATGAAAGGGTTTTTTACCATTAAAAAAGAGTAGAAACTCCACTCTTTCTTCAGTATTCAGAGTACTTCCAGGTAAGAGACAGCTCCCCACACTCTGTCTGTTAACCACAGACACCATGGGAGCAACTTAGCATGTACAGAGAACAAAGGGAATAATGTCAAGTGTTGCTGAACTAATTTGTTATCCAGAAACTCTCAACTAGTGCAAGTCTGGAATGCATCCGTTCCCCCCAGTATTGAGCTTGTGTAATTATTTGTTTAAGAGGTATTCTTGTGTTTACTGCCTTTCCTGAAGCTGGTGTTTGCTTTGCAGAGCCCCTCAGGTAGGTCTGGCCTCTTTGGGAAGTGTAAGGCCCAGTCATGCATAAATGAGGGACACGTCTCATTAGTGAGCCAACAGCTCGGATTCTCGGAAGGCATTCAGAGCATGACATGCAGACCACTTCATGCCACAGAAAAGATTATCAGATATGCATTTATGTCTCATGGGCAGGTGTTTAAGTGTCCTGAGGCATACTCATAACATAAGGGTATCCTGAGAAATGAGTAGTTTAGAATGTAGCAGAAATGAGCATTACGGAATGTAGCAGATTACCTAGAGAAATGAGCATTATAGAATGTAGCAGATTCTCTCTTTGGCTTTCTTTGCCCCCTTTTTCAGCTCTCAGCTATGGCAATTGTTATTCACCAGAAGTAGCACTGATGTTGATTGTGTTGGTTTTTCATGCCCAGAGTTTTGGTTTTAGCCAACTTTTATATCCTGCTGTTTTCCTTAATGTCTTTAGGATTTGTGTACAACTACGGAGCAAGACTTCAGTGTCTTCCAGTGCAATCATTCAGCTTGGAGCTGAAAGGCTGGGTGTTAACTAGAATCCTGAAGGATGCAAGTATCCATTTTTCCTCTGTGACACAGATTCTGTTTTGTACCAGCCAGTTACTGTCTCTCTCTTCTCTTTATATCATCTCCAAGGGTATAAGTGTTGTTTTCACTCAGCCTGTGATCACACCAATTTCTTTACTGTTAAAATTGCACACAGGAACTCTGACATTAATGCAGCAAGCTGAATATCATGCTTAGAGTAGTAGCTTAGACAGCTGCTCAGACAGTGGAGTAAATCTGATAGTCCTACTCAGCGAAGATCATAATACACTTTTAGCTGAGGACCAAGCTGGGCACTCTTGTTAAAAGCATCATTCAAGAGCAGCGATGTAGATTTGGACACAGAAGAAGAAAAGTAAAGTGAAGCAATCCAAGCTGGGTATTTGCTGGATGTGTCTCATACCCCGTGTCTTTTATTAGGATTCTTGGTGAGTAAGGAACAATCACTTTTAGGAAGAAAACTTTGAGTCTGATCTGCCCCTGAATAAATACTAAGGCAATGCTGAAGCTTATAGTAAATAACATTGTTTTGGCCAGAAGCTTCCGTGCTGAACTGTAGGAGGAAACTTGACTTTGTGCTCCAGTGTTTGATTTGTTGTCTCTCCAGATCCTTAACACAGTGATAGAGGTCATGTTTGTTCTGCACGTCTTCTCTGTGCTGTTAGGGCTTGATTTTCTGTCATTGCTCTGATATGCTGCTGTTCCTGTGATGAATTCTCCTATTGTTGCCTCCCTTCTTTGTTTTCGGGGAGTGCATTTTTGCCATTTTGAGGTGTGTGCTTTGATGGCATTTCTTGGATGCATTTCAGGGACCGTATCCCAGTGCAAATCAGTGGGATGATATGATAATCTGGCATTTGATAGCACAATTTTGCCAGAGCTGAGTGTGAAATTTTACCAGACTGGGCCTTAGAGAGCAATGTTGGTGCAGATTGCTGGCAACAACAGCAATGTGGTTTTTTAGTGTGGTGTTTATCCTGGCTGACTCGAGGGCTGTTTCAGCTCTCAGGTGTCCGTGTGCAATACTGCAAGCAGGTATCCTCTGGAACAGGGGGTTCCCCTGGAGCACCCTCCCTCAAGGCTCAGGGAATGAAAGCTGTAGACAAAGCACAGCTCTTCTAGTAACAATGCTAACTGCTGTTAATCTGAATTTATGGCAGGAAGATTTTTCTTGTGTTCACCAGGAGTCCAATGTGTTAACCCTCTTCCCTTTTCATGCTGCAGAAGGAATTCTGTAGGTGCATTTTTTTAAAAATAACCCTGTCTGAAGTCTGTTGCACAGGGTTTTTTTACAATCTGAGAACATTGTAAGGCAATTTCAAAAAGCAGCAACCTTTTTAAAGCAGTTTGGAGGATGAGACTCTGCCACTGAGCTGAGTAAATGTATGAGGTAGAGAGGGTGTTGTTCATTGTGTGCTACAGACACTGTGCCATAAAGAGGACTGATAGCCTGCAGGGTGTATCAGTGGCAGCTTTGTGATGAGCTCATATATTCAAAAGAAGAAGTTGGGAAACTGCATACAATGACTGACAGGCTTTTAAATCGCCTTTGTCTGTGTTAAAAACATTCTTAATTAAATTAACATTGTCCTAATGAGAGACTGCAGTGCTGTCTAGGGAGCAGCTGTGCTGCTGCTGGCGAGTGGCATCAGTGTCAAATGAGGTGTGGGTGGGAGAGAGCTGGTGCTGGCCACCTGATTTACCAAAAAAGAAAGCAACTGATTTGCTCAGCTTTTGTTTCAGTTGGGCATTAGGGTGGGAGCACAATGATCAGTACATTTCCTTTGCACTTCTGCCAGTACTTTCTTATGGAAAAATACACCCACTCTGCTTTTAGCAAGGAGGCAGCATAGAGTGGTATTAAGTGAAAGCAAAACTGAGTTCAATTTGACTGAAAGACAGGATGTAGTGGTTTAATCAAATGGAGAGCTTTTCTGTCAGAGATTGAGGTACTCCACACTAGAAAATACTTAGACTTGTTTTATTTTTTAATCTTTGACATGGGTGGTCGAGAAGCGAAGCTCTATCCAGCTGTATCACTGCTGTGTCAGATACATGGTTTCAGTTTCATTTAAGAATTGAATTGCCTCTTGCTTCTTTAAAATATACTGTTTTTGCCTCTTGCTTCTTTAAAATATACTTTTATACTTGTTTCAAGGTTTGGTGTTTCATGGGTTGTTGTTTTCTGTTGAAAAAGGAATTGTCAAAACTGACAACTTTTCATAATTTATGAAATGTTTTCTGTGCAGGGTATCACTTCCCTATCAAATGTTTTTTACTTCCCCACAGAATGTTTTTTAGGAACTAGCCTTAATCAATTACAGCATAACAAGAAAAACTGCATCTCTCTTTAAACTGAAGGAGTCAAAGTGGACACCAGCTCTATGAACTCAGGGAAGAGCTCTCTTAAAACTGAAAAAAATGTGTCTGGTTTATCTTTTGCCAGAAATCTATTCAGAAGACTGCCAAGTGCACATACTGAAAGGGTGGGGGGGAAATGCTGTGACCTCCTCTGTGATGTTGGGTTAGCAACATGATGCCCTGCCATTGCACTGCCCTTGTCTGCTGGACGTGTGAAATAACCCTCTGAGCAGAAGAATGGAAATAATTAGGTGATAAATTTATTTGGACACAGATGAGTTGTGTTATTCAGAGGAGGAAGACTGCAGGCATGATGTATTCAGGAAATAGAGTGAAGCAGCCAAAACTCAGAAGTTTGTGACGCATATTTAGAAGTCAGCATCTCTGACAAGTTCCAGTAGCTCATACTGTTACTGAAAATTAAAAAGGGCAAGTTTTTCCTAAACAGTCTGGAGGTTTGTTGGACACATTGGGGTCAGGACTCGGAGTTAACTAGATTTAATTAGTCTCTTCTAGCTTGGTGGTGCAGACAGCAGTAGCTGTACTGACAGTGAAATGTTGCAGATTGACACAAACTGTGCAGACAGAGTCCAACCAAGACAAACTCACATCATCTTCTCATGCATGTGCTGGTGTGTGTCCTCAGGTGTAAAGTTCCTGCTTTGGGTTAACAGAATGACTCCTCTTTCATTATGAACTTACTTGGATAACCAAGATGTTTTGAGGAATATGTAGACTTCTGAATTATAAACATCTTTTTGCCAAATGAAATGTACAGTAGTTACATTTCAGAGAATGCACTTTCAGTCATTGCACTTTATCAGGCCACGTGTTCATTCCAGGCCAAACACTATGAGAACTGTGAAAACTTATGGGTTCCTTTGGAGAAAAGATCATTCAATGTGGCCCAGTCCTTCACTGGCAAAATGATAACAAAAATAAATATTGATAATATTGCTATTAAAGATATATCCATTTTTAAGGGAGGAAAAATAATTTTTAAGGAAGATATTCAGGGGGAGAGGGTTCTTAAAACGGATCTCTTTCTGTTTTGGGGTGAGTGACTGGTGGTGTTTCTCTCACCTTCCCCAGTCCCCCTTCTCCTCCAGTTCCAGGCACTTAACTTTTCTTCTCACTTGATGTGACAGCTCTTGTTCAGCTAAACCTTTGCTCACAGCAATTCCTTTAAGAAATATTGATTTCTTTTTGTCTACTGCTGTGAGTCAAGTATCTCAGATTTAGAGAGGATCCTTTCTTTTCTGTGTCAGAGAGGGTGAGGACAAAGTAGCTGAAGAAAAATCTTGCTTGCATTCTGAAATCTGACATAATTTAGCATGTGAAATGTTGGATGTCATGTTTCCCCATATATTATATGGCAATCCTGAGGTGCTTAAGAGACCTCCCACTAGGCCATGAGGGGGGAGAGTATTTATCTTGCATATTGACTTTGGCAGGGCCTGAAGTGAAACTCTTACACGCAGGAGGAAAACAATTTCATAATGCTGAATTAAAAGAGCTTCAAGTGCTGTTAGCAGGCTTTGCTGAATCCATCTGAGCAAGGTTTCCTTTGGATGATGCCACTGTACCTGTCAGGACAGTATTGCAAGAGTCAAGTCTTTTTTTAATAATATTTTCACATAAAAAATACCCTAAAGAAGAGATGAGAAGACTCTTTTGGGGCTTTTGTCTGTTAAAGCAAATAGCATAACAGCTGGGATTCCCCTGAAAAGAACCTCCTTGTTCATATGACATCTAGTGTAAGATCTCTCATGGATCACAGTGGCACAGTATAAAAGTATTAATTATTGTAGCATCACCTGTTTGGGCACTACTGACTTTCCAAAAGCAATCTTTCTCTTAGAGTGGCACGGGATTTTCTCCATCAATTCTTTAGTTGTTTTCTACCCTGAGAACCCAATGCCTTCTCTCCTGTCCCTTTGTGGCATCACTTTTGCATCAGCACAAAGGTGGTGTGAAGTGCACCCTGACCCACGGCTGGACACTTGGAATTCAGAGCTTGCTGATGCTAACAGTGATGGATTGCATGGTGGGAAGAGCAGCCTGCGGGCATTGCTAGGAGGCAGTAATCCAGGGCTGCTGTCAGCCTCTGGCACAGTGTCAAAATATCCCAGAACTGTCATGCAGGAAGCCTGGTTGCCTGGCTACTCATTGCAGTCTGTAAGCTTCTGTTATTTTATACAGTAGGGTTGGTGATATAGTTTACTTGCTCTTCTTTTTTTAATATAAAATGACACAGTGTAGGGGAAATCTGGGACATGTAGAATTTTCCCAGCAAAGAGACAGAATACTGATGGTGGTGGTGGTTTACCATGATGTGGATGTTATTTGTCATTTATTTCTTGATCATTTTTTCTTCTCTTTCTAGCAGTCCCTGCGTGTAAGAGCATCAACAGTGGAGAAGTGAGAGAGAAGTTTGATTAACCATGAGAGATTAAAAGAGCTGCAGGACTCAAATTTGGCCACGTGGTTAAGGCACATCCTGAACTGAACAAAGACATTTTGGGTTGTCTCCAAGAGGAGGAGCTTCAAGTTAGGTAAAACAAACCTTCTGGCTGAAGGTCAGGAAAAGTACTGCAGCACAATCCCTCCATCCTTGGTTTACATCAGGAGCCCCTGCAGGTGCCAGCCCTGCCCTGTTGTGCCAGGCACAGAGGAGGGGATCACTGGGCCTTTCAAAGCACCCCAGGCAAGGCACAGGGCAGATACTGTTTTGGAGGAGCTCTGCAGGAGAGGAGGGATAGGTAGGATGTGCTATTAGGCCATGCAAACTTTGCTTTCTGTGACTTTTGGCTTAGAGCAGGGTGGGTGTGTGTATGAACTCCACATTATGTTTTTAACTAGCTCATGTTGTGTTTCACTGAACCCTTTTTAAATGTCAGGAGACTGAAAGCTTTTGTAATAACAAGCAGAGCCTGACAAACTGCTGAGGATTTGCACCTGTGGGATGGGGAGGACCTGGCACTGGGGGAGGTCTTTCCTTCTTATGTAGTGCCTGCTGCCCCAGAAAGCCCTAGGGAGAGGTTTGGAAGCTCCTGCTTTCCAGCCCTGACCAGCCTTGGCAATACTTCTCAAGTGACCCTTCTTAGATGTGTTACCTGGATACATAAATAGGTATATGTTTTTTTCATATATATATATATATACATTAAATATGTGCCTTGTTCCCCCATATAAATAAATGTGTAGTATTGGAATTGACTGCCTGCTAGAGGCATGTTCAATTTATTATCTGTTGCACTTCACTGTAGCTTCTTCAGAGGAGGTTGAAAGTTGATTTTATTTTATTTTTTAATTTCCAGCATCTCTGAGAACAAATGAAGAGTCTAGAAACATAGATAAATCACTGGATTGATTGCAAGAAATAGTGACTGGAAGGAAAAAATTATTACCTTTTTTTTTCATGGAATTCGGCTCTTCTTCATTGAAGTCTTTTTTCCTGTTTGCCTTCTGAAACTAGGTAGAAGTTGTTGATAACCTTTTGTTTGTTGTTTTTTCATCCAGCAATTATTTGCATTTGGCTTTAGGGAGCTCTGGAACCCACCACCTTTTTTTCCCCTTAACTTTGACATGGAAGAAACAAAGTAAATTTTGTGATTCTTCCATACATGAGAATTGGATATAATTTCTGACTAAATGAATGATGCTGGAATTCATGGGCCAGAATATCAGCTGATGACCAAACAGCATGGTTTGAACTAAAACCTTTATTACTGATTTGCTGCCAGCTGAATTGCTGTGACTGTGCTTTCCTAGAGCAGCAGCAGCAGCAGCAGCACTCAGCTTTAGTTGTGCTGTCTCTGCAGTGTGAGATCCAGGAGGGAGGTGACACGGGTGGGCTGTACTGAAGGGTGAAGCTCTGACCTGCAAGTATCTCACAGTGTCTTGTGCTCATCACCTCCCTAGGACAGAGGTGGGGACACTGAGTAGAGGGAGAAGAGCATTAATGTGCAAGGGAAACATTCTGAATTTCAAAATCTGCCATTACGGGTTGTGGGAGTCACTGTGTGTCTCTAAGTTGGGTTTTGACTTGAAAGAGGCTTTTGTCTAAGGGTGTGCTGGCAGGAGCAGGGGCAGTGTGACAAGCTGCAAACCAGAGCCATGAGGGGCTGCTCCACAGCTTGCCACATCTTGTGGCCTCACAAATATTGCTGAGGGCAGCAGCGAGGGTGACACATGGCTGCAGAATTGCTCAGGCAGGTACAGA
The DNA here is from genome assembly GCA_034509185.1 of Euphonia xanthogaster. Lineage (NCBI taxonomy): Eukaryota > Metazoa > Chordata > Aves > Passeriformes > Fringillidae > Euphonia > Euphonia xanthogaster. Next base: position 24,146,053 of record JAYDZK010000202.1, on the reverse strand, counting down.
ACATGGCAAGAGGCAATCCCTTCTTCAGAAGGGCATGCTGTACTGCCTTTGCTCTTCCCTCAGGCAGCAAAAAGCTGATTTCAGCATTAGGAGATGGCCAGAAGGCTGGAACGTGTGAAAGGATGAAGAAAAAGAAATGGGGTCAGGAGCTGGGAGTGAAAGGTTGATTGCTTGGGAGTGCCCTCCCCCAGCATGGACCATGGGCAAGCAGAAATAAATTGTGGGTGTGAATAGAAAATGGATGCTTACTGAGGAGTAACTTTAACTGAGAGTTCAGACGATGAAATCAGGAAAAAGAGATATTGGTCCTAATTTTAATCTTTGTTTATATTTACATAGACTTAGAAAAAATGTTCTGCATTTTATACCAGAGAACAAATTCAGAGGAAAGAGAACAGCTAAGTGCTCCGTGTCTCTGCCTGCTATTTTAACAAGAGGTCCTCACGCTGATATGGGTTTGTACCATCATTTGCTGAGGATTCTGTGCTTTTTAAAAAATTACTAGCTAGGTCACAAACTCATTTTACCTGTCATCTCCTGGATGAAGGAAACAGTATGATTGTTGAAATGATTGTTAAATGGCGGTGTTGGTGCCCCTTGGTCAATTTAAAATATTACTCTTACTTTTTTAGGGTATTGAGAGTGTTATTACGTGGATGGGCTACAGTTCTTCACTTGGGTTTGGTTCACTGCTTTTGTTTGTTGAAACACTGGCAAAAGATGCAAGTTTTTATTTTCCTTTTTTAGTATACAGAAAGCCCGAGTTGCAACATTCAGAACATAGACTTTTTGAAAATGTGATGGAGTCTCAGGGCAGGAACTAAGTTGGTTTCCTGCCAGATCTGAGCTGCTGCCTGGGGAAAACAAGCAATAGAGGAAAAGGCTACAAAGAGAATAATTTTTTTTCTTTTGACAGCCGGCTAATCTATCTGAATTTGGAAGGTCATAGTCAGAAGGCATAGAAGGAGTAATAATAGCCAAGTGTGTTTTAGAGAATGCCCTGCTGCTTTTTGGCTATTAGCAAAATACCACAGGAATGAATTTTTAAAAATAGCTCAGCATTACAGGCACAAGGGGTGTGACCGTGGCTGCAGGAAAATGTTCTAGCTTCTTTTTTCCTAAAGTCAAAAAAATCCTGTTTGCTTAATATTTATCTCGAGAAGTAAATTGGCCTCTCGTGCCAGAGAAAACAGTGTTTGGGTTCAGCAAGTCCTGAGGCAAAGAAACTTTATTATTGTTTGGGCAGGATCTGGAAAACGCTGCCAGGTGCAGTGCTTGATACCTAACTTGAATGTTCCTTGTAGATGGGGAGGCCTGAACTTGAAAGCATGCAGCTGAGGAGAAAGGCTTTGATAGCCTGCTTTTCATCAAACACTCACAACCACAGCAGCAACAGAAAGCTGGAAGATGGAGAGAAAAAGGTTGAGGTCTTGGAACAAACTGGAGGCTAAAACGCTTTTGGAGAAACTCTGAAAGCTTTGTGAGGAGGAGGAGGAAAAGTTAGTGGCGGGGAAGGGGGGGTGTGAGAGATCCCACAGAAGGTGAGAAGCTGTACCCCCCCCATGGTGTGCTGTGGTGGGCACATGCAGCTCCAAGCTCACACACACATTTACCACGGACAAGATAAGAAACACTCCAGCTCTGAGTTCACGGCCCTGGCTGCTCGATAAGGACTTGGTCATGCTGGGAAGCAGCACCAGTGCCCACTCACCTGCTGGCAGTCCAGGATACCCTCAGCATCCCCAGCTCCTGGGGCTGCCCTGGCACTGGGGCAGGGCAGGGCAGGCCTGATGGGCTCTGTAAACTCAGGTGCTGGTGCTTCATGGTCTGCCCAGCTGGGAAGGCTCAGAGGCAAATGGGAATTCTTCCAGTTTGATTTGTAGAGACTTGGTTTGAATCTGCTCACTCCTGGAGGCTCCAGCCCTCACTGAAGCTGGGGCAGTAGTGGCAGCACTGGGTCCTGCCAAGAGCCAGAGCCTCAGCTGGGGTTGGTAGCGAGCAGCACAACCTCTCCACCAGCCCAAAGCATTCAAATGGCTGGAGCTAGAGGAGGCAGCTTGAGGAGGCATTTTACAGGCTAGAGTGTTCAAGTGTAGTGTTTATACAATTGCTGGCAGCTCTGTTGAAGAGCTTTTGATAGGTTGATGTCACTGTGGGCTGCGCCAGAAGCTCTGCAGCAAAGTAGCAGTGTCCTGGAATGTGAGGCTGCAAGAGCTCTCCTTTGTCTTGTCCACATGGTGCCCTGGTTTGTATGGTGCAAATGCAGCGTTTGAAAGTCTTCCAATGTTGGTAGCTTTGTTTAATTGAAGAATCTACTCTGGAGCCCTTACAGTGGTCTGCACATGAGATAGGAATGACATGTTGTACCTAGGTAGGAAGAAAAGCAGTTGTGGTGCATGGTAGAACATGATAGGGAGGGGAGGGATGTTGCATTTCAGTTCTTTGATGTGGGCAAAAGAGATTGTTCATTTTCAGATACAGGAGAAATAGGATTTTAAACAGTATTTCTTACTTTGAGTAAAAACTCCATTTACAGCATCCACTTTGAACTGCTGCTTGGATGTTTGTTTCTGGAGAACGTACAGTGAATTTCCCAACTGCTTGGCAAGGGACAAGGGCCTGTTAAAAATTAACTGGAAGCTGAGATAAAGCACATAGAAATAGCTCAGGGAGCGTGGTGAATTCATCAGTGTCCAATGTACTTGCTGGTCCCAGAGCTGCCCAAGTTCCTTTGTAATATGTTTTGGGTTTCTTGGCTCTGAGATGCCCTGTCCAGCAGTTCCTTCAGGAGACAATGTCAGATGCATTTCTTTGAGCAGCATTTTAATATCTCACCTGACTCTGGTGGTGAAAAAGGTCCAGGCTTCTGGAAGTCTAAGACCTGTTTGTTAACAAAGTTTCTCCCCTTCAATAATGCTGGAGAACAGAAACCTTTAAATGTGCTACTGCTTTGAACTAGCTGCTGTTGCAGGTTAGGCTGGCTGACCTGAGTCTCTGTGGCTGAGTGTCAAGAGGACAGTGTGTGGCAGGAGAATTTATGAGTTCAAGTGAATGGCACTTACCTACTCTGGCTGCACCCTGGAAGCATTTGCTCACTTCTCTGATCTGTCATGTGGGTGGGTTTACTCACCTTTCTTGCAGCAGAATGAAAGAGGATGTGGGGAGGTGCACAGAGAAAATTTCTGCTCATCCTTGAAGGTGTTCAGGGAGCTCACAAGCAGCCTGACCCCCTCAGCTGAAAGGCTGGTGGGCAAGGCTTGAGACCACTGGGGGAGCCTGTGCCTGTTCTTCTGCAGCTCTGTGCAATTCCCTTATGAGTCTCCAAAGGGAGTTGTTGCCTCCAAAGGGAGTTGTTGCCACTAAACATGAAGCAGAGGTTGTATGTATTGAGCGTCAGGACAGAGCCATCATTCCAAGGATATTTTTAATAGCAAGGTTTGAAAATCCCCCCCACAAAATATTTTGAATGCTGCAGGATTACCTTGTAGTTGCTGTTGGCAGCCTCGTGTAGTTTGGAGATGCTGTGTTCCCATGCTGCCCCGGGCAGACTGGCTGTTGGAAAACTCACAAGTCTTTGTCAGTTCAGGGCCAGAAATGGAGTCCAGTTGTTTTGCAGTGTGTACTGCTGAGTGCAAATTGCAGGATTTCTTGCATTCCCCATTTGTGCCTCCTGTAGTTTCAAGCATAGCTGCTTCCTGAAGTGTCACAGTTGCAATCTGTCTGCTGCATCCTCAGGATGTTTTCTTATTTGGGGGAGTTTGTGTGGTTTGCTACCTGCAGACTCAGACACAGTTGCAGAACATGGGATTTCAGCTGGAGCAGCAAGTGCAGAGGGTGGTACAGAATGGGTCTCCTCTGGTGAGGGTCTCTCTTTAGGGAGGAAGCAAACTTCCACATCAGGGAGGGAAAAGCTCCTTTCCTTCATTAGGGCACATGAATGTTTGAATTTGCCCAGTGTCTTTTTAGTAGCCTAGCTGATACCTGTGGCAAAACCTGAGAGAAAAATGAAGAGAGTTCCACACGTTAGGGACCACCTGGTCACAGCCAGGCGCAGAGAGGGACAGTCATCATTTGTGTTTGCTGCAATGCCAAGCACACTCTTTGGACAAAGTGGTACCCTGGGAGGGGATGGCTGAATGAAAGATGAAGAACGGTGTCATGAAGAACTTGTGTGAGAGGCTGTGGGCTGGAGCTCTGTGGCCAAGCTGTAGCTGAATCCTTACAATTCCCATCCAGCCCCCTAACTGCCTGTGTAATCTGATCAAAGGCCATGTGGTGATGAAGGCATTCCTTGATGTACCATGTACTTTCTCTGCTTATTTTTTGTATGAATATGGTATTTCTTCAAGCAGTCACATATATTTATTTGGCAGGAAAAGTACTCTGAAAAAAACTGGCAGAGCAGTTCACAGTGAATTTCACAGTGAGTGTGCCAGGGCTGCTTGCTAATACACAGATGAGCTGCCAGAATGCCAAGGTCTCCTCACCCCCCACAAAACTGCCTGATGTACCTTGTGAGTAATTAAACATCACTCAGTTCTAAGACAAAACCTTCAGTAATAAGAGCTCGCCCAACTGTAATATCTTTAAAATCCAGACAGAACCAGTGGCATATGACAGGAGAGGGACTGAACTGCTCACAGTTTAATGACCTCTCTAATGAAATAGGGGTTCCTGGTTCCTATGTAAATTGATGTGCACCATAGAGTTGTGGACTTTATTACTAATGAGCAGTTCCAGTGGCTTCAAACCCTGTGTATTCATGAATGGCTAAAGGAATCCCCTAGACTGTTAGCAAGAATCATGCACATTTCAGAGAGAACACTCAGCACTGGGACATGGAAACTTTGAAGGGCTCCAACAACTTTGGTCCTCCAACTGATGCAGGAAACTGAGGTAAGACGCCAACATTCTTTGAGCCAACTCAGAACTCCAGAGGAATGAAGTCAAAGTGTCTGTCTTAGACACCCCTCTGAATCCTCCTAATCAAATTTCTTGCAATTATTTTCTTAATTTAAAATGTAACTGGCACTGCTCACTACTTATTTGCATTTAGCTCTCTACTTATATTGTGTTGGATGTCAGGATGGTCTTTGTTGGGGATTTTGGTGGTGTCATCCCCAGCTGAGGTGGCACCCATTGCATGAACTCCCAAGTGAGGAGCTCTTGCTTTTGTGCTAGACTCGAACCCAGGGGTGTGAGAATCAAAGTCAATTTTCATTGGAAGGCTTTTTTTCCTGTTCTTTGCAGTTCAAAGATGTTGACACTGAACAGAAATGTATGCATGCCACAGTAATCCTGCTTCACACGTAAGGAATTCTGTCTTGAACCATTATGATAGAAGTAAAAATCTGCTGACTTCACTTCTATATTTTTTTTACCTAAAATGGGCGCAGCGCAAAAGGCAAGTGAAAAGGTGATGTGGTCCCCTCTTTCTGTGGTATCAAAACAGTGATGGTGTCTTCCTGAAATTTCTTAAAAGTGTCAATCTCAAATTTTAGCACTGGTGTTGCATACAAATGCAGTAAAATCATTCTCTGAGTACACACTATACTTTGTCTTTACAGGTGTTTGGCAAACTCAAAATTAGTATCTCGAGTATTCAGGATAAGTGTCTGAAACGAGAACATGGGCTGCTGAAATGCATGGCAAATTAAAACCTGGGAGAAAAGTGTGACAGAGGACTAATCCTGGCCTCAAAAGAAGGTAAAAATTCAAAGAATTAAGTTAAAAAATTGACTGGGAAAGTGCTGTAGTAATGGTCAGAGGAAAGCAGGATTTGGCTGTGTCACAGGGAGAAGCATCCTTATCCTGTGTGCCAGATGGATCTTGGCTTCCTTGCTCAAACACTGAACACAGGTTTGGAGGAGGTCACACAAGTGCAGAATGAGAATTGGTAAGAGCAGAGCCACTGGAGTGTGATTTCATTCATTTTGGACTTACTTACAATCCTGAAAGCTTACATGGGGCTGGTTTCTGAAATCTAGAGGTGGTTCAGTCTGTACTGTTGAAAACTTGTCTTTATGGTCCCTGATGGTCTTTGGCCTGTTGGCATTTTAAACAAATGGAGCATTACAGACATTCCAAATGCACTTCCTCATGTATCCCTAGGTCTGCTTGATGCAGTAGGTGGGGTCTGAGAAAGGAATCTCCTCAAGCTTTGAAAGTTAATGCAGTGATCTTTCTAATCATTACTGGAACTCACCACTAAAATGTTTTGCATTTCTTTCTAAAGTTGCAGGTTTACACCAACACATTGTTCAACTTCTTTTTTTTTGTTTATAATTGATGTGGAAAATCTGAAGTCATAAAGCTCTGTGTGACTACAGGATGTCAGCATAAAACAGCAGGTAAGGAAGTGTTCTAAACACCAGGAAAACTTAAATAATTTGCTGTTTGAGAGATAGATCCATATAAACAAAAATTTGCATCATATGTAACTGGACCTCACCTGCTAATTAATAACTCTGTATGTGTACCCTTCACAATTAAAATTTTAAAGACAGCTATAGTTTCGTGTTGCAAATTTTTAACGGCAGATTGAACAGCTTTCAAGGTGAGTGTCACAATGCATTGCTAAAATCAAGAGACTTTAGATCAAGCTATCTTTCAGATAAACACTGCCTCATTTCTAAGGAGAAATAACTTCTAATGGGGTGTATAGAGAGACCCTGGCACAGGGGTTGGAGGCAGCTGCTACTGTGGCAGCTTTTCTCCAGCAGAACAGAGCAGGATGATGAAGGCTGCTGGCATAAATGTTCTTCTGTTCAGGGTTGTCTTCTTATGACTACCTGAGACTTATGAGGGTAGCTATTGTACTCTCCAACTATTGTAAAATCAATCTTGACCTCCAAGTCTCAGGTAATCTATTGAAGGAAACATAGAGAAGCTTTTTTTTTCAGAATGAATTGGCTTCACTAAAATCACTCACTAGTGATTTAATGGCATGGCTCTGATGAGAGATGAGGGCACTGTACAGAATGGAATCCAGAACTAAAAAATCTTCTCTTGGTCCCTTCCATTCTGCTGATTTTGATGTCAGCAAATTCATAAATGCACACTGCCACTGGTCCCAGTACCTGTCATTTATAAAGCATCTTCTTTTCATTCTCTTTGGGGAAAAGAGTTAACATGGCTTTTAAGAGCATTCAATTATAAACTGGCAAGAGGTTAACAATTTGACTTTTTTTTTTCATGTTAATTTAGTGTAATTTCTTCTGCTTGCTTACGTATCTAAGCAGGAATTTCTATTACCTATTTACTAAATCCAAAACTATAAACTACTTCATAGGAAGATCTCAAGCCATATTTTCATCCCTTTCTTGAGGCTCATATGGAAAGGTCTGTGTCTGGAGGGAGCTGCCTGAAAAGCACCTGGAGAGCAAGAACTGGAGAAGGATCGTCACAACAGAACCCCTGAGTGACCTCACCTTGTCTATCCAAAAGGTGGAGAGAAGGCAACACACAGAGACACAGCACCACCAGCTTTGGAGGTGAGTGACCTACAGCCACAGCAGCTCCCCCAGAGCTCAAAACCACTGTAAAAATGGCAAAAAAACTCACAGGGGTTCCATTTTAACCAGGGAATCTTAATCTCAGAAACCTGTAGTAATAAGATGAACCAGACTAAAATGTCTTAATCTCATATTCCTTGGCATCTAACAGCAGTTTGTGCTGGTTGAATCGGAGTGAGGAATTATGGTAGCTGCTCCTTCTTGTAAAATGGACGTCCAATGTTGCAGAAGCTCTTAAATTACCTGTGAGACTTCTCTTAAAGTTAGATTGAAAATTGCCATTCTTCCTTCTGAATAATAAATATAGTGCTTTCTTCATATTGTAGTGAAATGTATTTTGATTTTTAAAACTGGTAAATAAGAGCTATTTCACTCTGGGATTGTCATATTTTGTTTCATTTCACTGCAATGAAAATTGAGACTTTCTGTCTAGAAATGTAAACAAGATTCCCAGTTAGTAGCAAGTAACAGTCTCTTTTACTGATTACTTTAAAATAAGGACAAGGTATTTCAACTATTCACAGATATTTCTGACATATCACAAAATAACATAAGAGAAAAAGATCATAATCATATTCAAAGCAAAATAGTTTAAAATTTAATGTTTACAAACACATTGCTTTTTTTCTTTTCAAAATATTTGCTGATACAGTTTTGCAGGAGACTTTCTGTTTGATCACATACATTTCTGCTCTACACACCATATTTTGTCCTAGGTGATGAATGGGAAAAAATATTTCCAGACTTGTAGTTTGTCAGGAACACACAGGGATTTGGAATATGACCTCTAATGGTCTTGCAAATTTGTGTCTGTGAACTAGGTACAAGACTGAACATGCTATGCAGAGCTGACATTTATTTTACACTGCATTTAAGCATTCAGAAGAACTGAGGTTGACTTCTTCTATATGTATTTTTTGAAGCTTTAAGGCTGCACCACTAACAACATTTTACCAACCTCTTTGCCATTTTCTTAAATGTTACAATTACTTTGTCAATTTTAGAATTGCTAGCAGTGATGATGATGCCCACTTAAAAAATTCCAAACCAAACAGAAGAATTCCCTGGGAAACTGCACAGCACATGCATGATACATAACTATAAAATTAGGCCAAAGTTTTGATAAATACTTAGTTCCCACTAGAGCTAATAGTTGTTCTAAAGAATAAAATGCTTATTATATACAGAAGGTTGGGCAGAGTATGGACATTTGCCAAAGAGCACTGGAGGCATTTCAAGGTCTGAATGGTTTGTACAGTGTTAACACAGCTGCCCTTTTTTCCTGGTGCCACCTGTGGAAGGGATCCTTCCTGGCAGTGTCAACAGGCTCAACCTTACAAGACCCAAGTTCATCTTCTCCTGGCTGCCTCAGCTGAACCAGGAGCTTCTTGCAGGACTGAGAGCCCTTTAGGGCTTGCTTGTGAGCTCTATGCAAACGTGTAGAGCATTTTCAGATGCCAGTTTCCATCAGGTGAGCGTTCGGTCTTTTGCCTTCAGGACGTTACAACATGAAAAACTGCACCAGCATTTTTCAGTGAGCACCATTAACTGACTTTGATAATTTGGCATGGCCAGCAGTATTGCAGAAGATGCTGAACTCCTGTCTTGTACAAAAACAAAGTACAGCTGCCAATTACCCTGCAACTACAGTCTGTAAATACTAAAAACCATAAATATGTCAGCCGTACACATATACACAAAACACAGCAGCAGCAATATTACAGGATGCAATGCCTACTCTCTCTAACTGCTCTTGGTTAATACAGATGCAACAGCAAAATAAATGCTATTTCATATATGAGAAACCTTTCTTCAAAGGTCAGTGGCAGTAAGCCAGAGCTCAGGTCCAGGCTTTCACTAATCCAACGTGACTCACACAAATTAATCAATGAAAGACAGCACTATGGGATGATGGTTGCTGTCAGTTAACACAAACGTTGAGATGGAGCTTTCTTTTGCTACTGTTTGCAATTAATTCTCCCTTTTCCAGAAGTGCTCTTTCTGTTAGCACTCACCAGACTTAACAGGGAACAAAGTTATTACATACAATATATGATTTAGGGGTAAGGAGTAATAGAAAGAACCAGCCTGAGATTGGATTTCTTCAATCCTGGGAGGTGCTCTCCATGTATTTAAGTGAAATTTCCATGAGATTGCACTTAGCAGACCACTAAGAAGTTGTTGCTCTCCCACTTTTTCTTCTTTCCCATGCAGTTCTGTTTCAAAGTTTTGTAGGAACTGCATGAGAAGGGCAAGAGAAGATGACTGCTGGTCCATTGTCTTGGCTAATGCTCTTCAGAGCAACGTCCTCTCCTCAAGACCACATCATCTAGTCCAATATCCCCAGTTCTTCCTCTCCCTTTCTCGCCTCTGAAAATAACCTAGAAAGAGAAATAGAACAATTTGAAAATATTACACAGAAATATTATGGTCTTCATTCAAATTTTCCTCAGGTGTCCAGTAGACCCCTCCAAAATCACTACCATTTAGCTGCTTTTGAGTTTTAATTAGCTAGAAAATAAAACTTCCACGTTTCTTCCTGATTTCTCTTTGGCAGAGGCCTTCTCTGCTTACTTTAGAGGGTAAGTATCTGATCTTTGGATAAGTGTCTCAGTGGTTCAGGTCAGCAGCCCTGGCTGCCCACGCTGACAGCTACTGCCAGGGGGCCAGGAGAGGCAAGGGACTGTGCAAAGAAGTTCTGGGGACTGCCAGAAGTGAGAAATTTAGGGGAAAAAAAGGGTAAGAATATTGCAGATATACTGTTCACCTGTTACAAATGTCCTCATTCTCAGTCCAACATTCATTTACAGCTAACAAAGTCAGGTGTCTGCTACTGTTGATGAGGTAAATTTTCTAGAAAATTATCTGCAGTAATTACAGCCTTAATATTCATTTTAGAGCTAGACACTGTGTCTGTCTTGTAGCCTGCTCCCATCATGAACATTATGATGTATGAGCTTTGCAGAGCACCTGATATTCAAGACAAACAGGCCCTGAAATACCCAAACCACTTCTTCAGATCTGAAATAAAAACTACCTTCAGATGTTGAAGAATAGCATAGAGCTTTTGATATCAGTTTAATCACACAATGATTCTAAAATTTCCAGGTATTAAAAGATTCTCCATGGCACTTCAGGCAGCTTCTTTTGATTGCACTAAACCATTTTGTGCTATGGGCATTGTTAGGTCATCATTCACCTCCTCGGCCTGATCAGCTGCAGGCATGCTAAAGGGACTAAACCACATGTGATTGCATTTGTAATCTCCCTGCATTACCAAAAATTACTTATTTTCAGGATCTTTGCCTTGGTTTAGCCAGTTACTAATCCACAGGGGATGATTCTTTCTGTTTCATGGCACTGTATTATTCAAAACATTGCTATGAGGAATCTTGATACAGGCATTTTTTGAATTCTCTATAGAGTATGCCTCTGTCCATGAGGCTGTCCTTTTTTAGGTGGTGATTCCCTTAAAATGGGCTGTACCAGATAGCCCAGGAAATGACAGAGTAGCCTATACTATGAGTATGTTTCTATAGCTAGGATTTCTTTTTATTGTATGCATAAAACTAATTTAAAAAAAAATGCACAATAACTCTCATCTGTATTGTGATTCCATTGGCAGAGATCAAAGTAGTAAAACTGAACCCATAAGACGAACACTGCAGTGCTGCACCATTTAAACAGCCTCAGCTTTTTCATGCAAAAACCCAAACAGCAACACAATGATCAGTACTTACACTCTTGATGCCTGCTCCTGGTAAGGTTATGTGCGTCTGTCTCCAGCCATGGCCCCCATTTCTCCCCCAGACAGCTGGGCCATGAGCACCCGTTCTCCTCACAAACACCTGCAGGGCACCAGAGTGCAGCCCGGGCACTTTATGCCTGAAGGACAGGCACAAGTCCCCAGCCTGAGCCCTGTGACCCAAGGGCAGGATAAGATGTGCTACTCTTCCTTCTTTGCCCTTGGGATCAGAGATGGTGAGGTACTGTCCCCCTGCAGAGGAAAGAGCAGTTAGCTGGGGGTTTGTTTGGTGTTTTTAACACCAACCAGGACCGAACCCACAAGAGTTTTTAAAAATAAATAAAGGTACAACAAGGTCCAGAGAGTGTAAAATAAGTCATATAGAACCAGAACCAGTGCATCTGCCTCCTGCAGGATAAGATTTACTCACTCAGTGCTGCTCTTCTCTACATTACTACCAGGCTGCCAATCTAATTTCTTTTTGACCAAGTAAACAACACCCCCCTCTCCAAAACTAAAAGCTTGTGTATTCCATCATTTCTGACAACACCTTGATCACTGCATGATCTTAAACCCATAGTGACATTAAAGCACTGTGCAAATTCATGCACCTTTCAAGCTGCAATGTTTTGCAGTTGGATAGATAACAGAGACCAGAATAAATGCTATCATGTAATTGAGCTATGGCTCTGTCCCTTTCCTTTTGTTTGGGAACTGTGTTAACAGGGTAAATCTCAAAGCATATCCATTTGCAACCCTGATAGCCTCTTTTATTTGACTGTAATTTAAACTCTTCATCTGGATTAGACAGAGAAAGCAAGAAGCAGTAATGATTTCCACATGGCTGTTAACCCCAAATTCTAACAGTAGGAAGTTGTCAGTGAACATGCATACTCAATTCCACACCCTATTATTATCTCTTATTATGTATGAAGTAAAGGTGCCTTCCAGAAAACACTCAGAACATGAGAAGCTAAGGATCTCAGGTATCCATTAAATCTAGAAAGAAAAAAGGCACCTTTCACACCAACACTCAGAACTACACAAAATGAGATTTCACAGCTTGGAGAAAACCCAGACCTGTATGAGTTGTTTGTACTTTTCATTAAAACTTTTCCAAGGTGGGTGAAACCTTTGAAATCTAAAATGACGAAAGGGAAAAAGGTTCAAAAAATAAAAAAACAAAACCAAAAACCTTATCTTACATTGAATCTAAGAATATATTTTCTATATGTGATCAGATTTTACATATTTTTTAAATTAAAAAATGCCACCTCTACACCTTGAGTTCATTAAGAAAGGTGCATTTTTAGGCTCCTTACTTAAAACCAAAGATTTAGAAATAGTGGATGTTTTTAATATTGCTGACATACACAGTTAAACAGGATAGAAAATATTTTTAATTGTGCCCCTGTAACTACTCAAGCAGAACCTTATTTTTTGATAGCTTCTCTTTGAAAGTCACAATGTTTTCCCTTGAAAAGCTGTAAAATTTCATTACAATGTACCATGGCTTTTCACACATTTAAAAGGAAAGCCAACCCCTTGTCTCCAACTCACTACTTCTACATAAGTTTTTAAGTTCTTTAGTCTGAGATTTAACAAGGCAAAGTATTATTCTGCTGTCTGGGCCCCTAGATCAGCATTTAGCCATGAAGTGGGATCCATTTGTCCAAGGATCTGTTAAAGCCTTTTGGAGAGAATTTTGTCAGGGAGTTTTTTTTTTTCTTTTTTTATTTTTTTTTAATGCATTGCCTTTGCAGCAAGGTCACTAATTGCTAAAATCAGCATAATAGAGTTTAAATAACTGTACCTGTTTGCTGAAGATACAATTATACCACTCTGAAAGTACTGACTTATTAAGTGCATCGTTTTCAGATAGTTACTTTGGCTGAATCCAATCAATAGGAAACAGATTTAGGTAAGCACAAAGCAAACATGGCTGTAAGCAAGCCCCTGCAGGAAAAGGTCCCCTCAAATCAGCATTTTCTGCATGCAAGATAAGCTTATAATGCTTCAGCACAGCACCTTTCAAAATGCAGATTCTGATAAACCAACATATACCACACTTTGCAAGGTGAAAGCAAGCAGTCAGGAACAAGCTGTGAAAATAAATCCTTCCAACAAGGTATTCCAGACTGGAGGGCGTGGGTGGGTGACTTCAAGGGACTAGTTTTAACAGGTTATGTCAACAGCAGCAGAACATACACAGGAAATAAAAAGCTGAGTTTGTCCCTGACTACTGGGAAGCAATGCAGGGAAAAAGTATGACAAAAAAGAGCCAGTTAAAAATCGTAGTTCTGGAATTTAGTATGTATTAACAACAACTTTTGAGTAGTGATAATGAATATGCTTTGAGTGACCGACTTAGAAAAAATGGATTTTTAAATCTGTTGTTTCAAAAAAGGTATGAATTACATGTATTTTTTTTTTAAGTGCCACTCTGCAGGCAGGAGACAGCTGCCTATTTTCTCATCTGTAGGAAGAAGGAGCTCTGCTCTCCCAGTCATTCCCAAAGCTTTTCAAGTGTCACAAGGAGCTCCTGAAGTAGCAGAGCAGCCTGCCTGGGGGACCCCCGCCCAGGCAGTGAAGGCAGCACTTGCACTGAGCCAGCCAAACAGCCTGGGAAAGGTGCCAGCTCACCCGCTGGGGTGACAAATGCCTGCCCCATCAGTGGCCAGAAGCTCTGACAGGGTGGTGCGTGAGGAAAATCGCTCTCAGTGCCCTCACCCTGCCTCATCTTAAGCCGCACCACTGTCCCGCCTGAGAGTTTCCTTCCGCTGGCTGCCAGCCCTACATCCTGGAGCTTTGTGCACTTCAAAGGCTGCTCCTCGGGCACGGAGTAATCCCATCATTACGGGAGCCAGGGACGTGTGTCTAATCCCTGACACTGTGGGGGAAGGGCAGGCAGGCAAGGGCAGCAGCCTTGCATGCCACACCAAAATCAACAGGGGACAAAACGCATCCACTTCCCGGGACAGCACAGCTGGGAGACACGGAAGGGCTGTTGCTGTGGCCGAGCACCAGCGCTGATGCCAGTCTCCTGTCCTGCAAGCAGCTTCTGCAGCCTCCCCTCTAACCTCTGGTGTAATGTCACTTCTTATGGTCCCAAATAGTCCCTTCTTCAGAAGCCTCTGTGTTTCAGCATTTCACTTGTCTGCCTTCCAGTTACTTGACATTTTTCCTATATACAGATTGATTCTATCAAATTCTACTCCAAGCCACAGCAATCTGAGAGGTTAAACTAGAACATTGGATCTGGCAGCAAAACAAAGACTATTTCCAGTACCTTCTATAGTTTTGCTAGTGATAGGGAAATAATTATGTTTACATGGTAGTTTGAAAACAAGCTTCATTTCGCCATAAATAAAAGTTGTTCTCTAGTCCAAATTTTTTTCAGATTCCTTTAAGACAAACTTTTGCTGACTATATTTACTACTCCTTCAGAGACAATCCTATTGTAAAGATGCTAGCTATGATAAAAGTGTAAATTTTCAATGGCCCTTTCACATTGGGAATCCTCAGTTTTGCTTTTTATACAGAGAAAAGGCATTGGTGTGAAATATACCCCAGAACTAAAGGAAACAGAAGCTCTGTAATTTGTCCTCAGGCAGAACTGTCACCAACCTCAAGCCTTGGTGGCTCTTCAACTGCAGGATGTGATTGTGCACAGATCACTTACCTGATACATCTCTCACTGGTTCCCAGTGCAAGTCATCATCTTTGTCCTTGATCCATCCACACAGTCCACTGTCAAAATCACAGCTGTGCACCAGCACACCTGGCAGAACAGAACAGGAGGTGACAAAAAGACCCCAGATATTATTCAGATTGTTTTGGTTTTCAATTTCCCATGTGGCTGACACTAGCAAGTAAGTATGAAAATTAAATGTAGAAGGAGGAGCCCTAGGAAAAGAATCTACAAAAATACTAAAATAATAAAAAGGACCCTTGTATTATTAAAAATTCATGCTATTTTTGTGCTGAATTTTTTAGGAAATAAAACTGTAAGGTTCATGTAGGCAAAGGGTTGGTTTTACTTGGTTTTATAATGCATAGTTTAAAAGATGGGCATAAGATGTAAGAATCCTGAAAAATGTATTAACCAACAAGAAATCTCAAAAAATCATAAACCCTAGATCCTAAATAGGAGACATGGTCTTTACCTGGGTCATCATTTGCTTCAAATTCATCAGCTGTAATCCCTCGTTCAATTTCAAGTATTTCAAACAGATTATTGCTCACTCCAGGCTGGCGTGGAACTGTGAGAAAAAATGAGTGAGATAAGGAAGTAGGTCACTAATTTATCTCTAACAAAAACCAGCAGAGCAGCTCTGGGCATTGTGCTTTTCCTGGAGATTTCAATCCATTTAATTATATTCAACACAAAGTCTCATAAACTTTATGCCTACGTGATTTATGATTTGTGTTGTAACATTTACCGAAGCACTGTAAAAGGTGATTCCAAATCTCCTCCAGGCTCTTTGAATGAAAGCTCCTTTTTAACCAGGGAGGAAAGCTTTAACCTTGAAGCACACTATTCCTCTCCAAATGCATTTTCAGAGACAGTGGTTTATCAATAAAATGAAGCTGCATGAAAGTCCTCACACAACCCTTCCACAGACATTTACAGGAGAACCTCGACAGGAGGCAGCAGCACTTGGAAGAGGCCCCACGAGCACTTAACCTTTGAAACACAGCTGAAGGTACATCCATCAATCTGCAAAGGATTAGAGCTCCCAAAACAATTATCAGGGTTGTACTGGGAGTTGAGAAGGAGGAGCTCTAGTGGAAGCTGGAATTCAACTGTAATTATACTTTTTGCTTTCCAGCACAGCCTGTGCTTCAGCTGCTGTTCCCAGCTGCAGTAAAAGGAACAGCTCTCAGTGATTAAGAGGCCCAGAGGTTATTAGACATTCAGCATCCAGGACAACCCGAAATTTATGAGCTCTTTGTGGGAGTGATGGCTGCCAAAGTCAGGTGGCTACAAAGACTCCCACATATTTCTGAAGATGCTATGCCAGTTTGAGTAAGTTTCAAGCAGATTTCTTGCCTGACTGACAGCTGTCAGCCAGAGATAAACAGATTGCACTGAATAGAGCTGTCTTGGGAAATTCTTCTTTTAGAGGCAGGTCTAATGCATAATTCATAACAGTAGTAATGTGTTTCAGACATGTCCTCAGATTTTATAGGCACCTCTGACACCTAAGGTATTTGTGTCTTATCTGTTAAAAACTTGGCATGTTTTCCATTTGCAGTGCTAAAATAACTATTAATGTCTCCATAGAACAAGTGAGAACAAGAAGAATTAAGATAACTGAAAGGACTCTTGTTTTCAGAAAATCAAATCCAAGGTTAAGAAGGAACTTCTTTTGCACTAGGTCAACAAGAAAATAGCACTGCTACAAGAGCTCCTCTAAAGCCAAAAGATAGAAAAGAAAAAGAAATTTTGAAATTAGGACAAAATAAGCAAACTCCAATGTATTTTTAAGTACTATTCTAAGCTAGAGGTCTTGAATAAAAATTTTATATAACAAAAACAAATAGTGAAAAAGCTCAAAATCTGTAGTAAACTGATGAACTCCTAAATATAATAGTCATTATTTGAATCATTAAGTCTTCCTTTTTTTGTTTTCTTTTTAGTTCTTTGCAGATTTTTGATTATGTATATTTGCAGTCTAGGATATTAATGCTCAAAACAGATTTAAGGCTGGGAATTAGAGGACTGTTAATTTTTAAACATACCTTGATTGTAAATAGCATTTTTGCTGCTTCGTTTCACCTGGGCTGTTTTGCTTTAAAACCTTCAGTTTTAACATGAAAGAAAATTTATAAATGTGCACAGTCCACACGACCTAGGCCAATAATTGCCTTGCAGAACATCTATGCACAAATATTATATTCAGGGATATAAACCCATAGTTCACCCTGAACTATGCAGGTGGGGCAGTTGAACAAGCACATCTATGCTGCACACCCAGGGAGCACCACCTTGCCTTTCTTCACCTCACCTGTGCCAAGGGAAGAAGATACTGCTTGTTTTCTATGCTGTGGAGGGCAAGTCAGCTTCAGACCTGCTAAGCACAGCACAGCAGGCACCGAAGGCTCAGACCACAGGTTCTAAATGAGCACTGGGGCAAAGAGCATGAAGGAAACTCTCTGCCATGCTCAAAGGTTTGTAGGATACTCAGGGGTCACAGTTTTAAGGTACATGTCCTGCACATCCTCTTCCTAGTCTGTCACAGTCCTTGTTTATGGAAAATACTGCAAAAAATATTAGGAACTTATCTTGTAAACTACTTCAGTTTACTTCTTCAAGTACCACTTCTAATGCACTGATGTTTTCTATGAGCCTGAGTTATATCTGTGGACACATACAAGAATTCTCCAAACTGAAGCTGACATATCTGCCAATAATAAAAGCTTCGCAAACTTTTTTATTTTTTCAAAAAATTCCCTGAGAGTCCTTTCCAAACACTTTTTTTTACTAACTTCTAGAAGAATGTGTTGTAGTGCTTTAATAGAGTCACTTCAGGGCTTGGACCTAATTACAGGAATATGCACTCAATTTGAAACAAGGGTTACCATAAGAGAAGCAGGACTCTAAATATGACCCACATGTACACTTCTTTTTGCCACGACAACCAATACGTTCAGTGGTGATCGTGGGAGAAAGTATTTGGTACAATTATTTTCTGCAAGTTTTCCAAGCCCTTTGTGTGTACTTTATATAGTGTATCAGTGTGCTTTTCACTTAACTTCAATGGTTTGATAAAGCTTGTTAAATAGAAACTTGGCTTCTTTTACTTGAAGAATTTTATAAGCTCTGAGTGAGCCAATACACCCACAATGCCATGTTCTCAAAGTTTATGAGCTAACTTCTTCATAGATGCACAAATCCGGGGAGAAATATTAAATAACTGTGATTATAAAATAATGAATAAGAGTCTTTTGGGCTTTTTTAACCTCTGGGAAAGCAATACAGCTTTTTTTTTTTTTTTTTTTTACTTGCTAATTGCTGAGATTGGGAATATAAGAAAGTACATGTATATATATCAGCTTGTCTGCAATAAACAAATACTTGCTGTTTTGGTGTTACAAAACCAAGACATGGAGTGCAACTTCATGTTATTAGTAACTGTTATTACTATTAATAATGCAGTTCTCTGCCTCACAGAAAAACACCTGATTTTGCACTATAAGTACAATTCCACTCCACATAGTAATCATGACTAAGTAATCATGACCATTCACTAAAAACAACAACAAAAAAGGACAAAGATTTTTTGACTGAATAGTTACGACTGAAAGCTCTTAAATCCCACTTGCAAAAAATTCCCACAAGTGATGAGATCTCACACACAACTAGCAGAAAACAGCTAACAGTAAGTGTAGTCCAAAGGTCAGCCAGACTGAGAAAACAAGAATAAGCCCTGCTTTCCTCCAGGGAAGATATTGATATATGCTGGGCTAAAAAAAAGAGGCAACAGAGAGGCACATTTCACCATTTTGTTCAGACACCCACAGTGTCCAGAAAATATTCCTTAAAACTCTACAGATTCAAATTCTGCAGTAAGAGTTATTTTAGGAAGTGCTTTGATGGACTGTGCCACCCTCTCCAGCACTATTTACATATGAGGGGAGACACAACAGTGTCAGCATGCCACCACTCTGCAGTCCAATCTTGCATTTCTCAGGCAATTACGAGGCCTCAGTCAGTTTTACCAAAATCAAGCATCTTGGTATTTACCTTTGCAGAAGGTTTTCTGCAAAGCAACCTGCCTGCTTTTGTATGAACATCCATTCAGGAGGTGCAGAGTGCCCAGTGTGTTTCAGGGAAACACAGCTAAAACAAGGAGTGTACAGAAGCTTGCATATGAGATCTGGGGACAAAACTTGCTGGAAGATTGATTGAGGGTGAGACTTGCAAGACTCCTCAATTTCATGACTGAACTCCAGAGTACCAACAGGAACACAGCACCTATCACAAATGCTTAAATATAAAGACAAATACATTTTAAAAGGTGCCAGAACAGTGAAGACAAATGAAATACTGTTGTAAAATAATGCTACTCTAAGGATATCAAGGAATAACAAACCCCCTATTCTTTGCTTTTATTATTTCCCTTTTTTCAACAGCTTCAAGGATCACAAAACTGCACTTACAGCACTAAGGACTTTGCAGTCACTGAAAGGGAGAAAAGAAAGAATCCAGCTTAAATCCAATCTTTACATTTTTAATAGCTGTTACGAGAAACATTTCCTAACTCCAATCTTTTCAGCTCCACTAAGGGCTATGAAGGAAAACTGCTGAACTCTCTTTTAATACAGATAAGGCAGTTTGTTCTTGCTATGCTGATATCTAGTATTATGCTTTAAGTTTATGCTTTTAGTGCTTATCATCCAGAACCCAAGGGCAGCAGAAATTCACAGTCTTATTGAGAAGTTTGTTCTCTTTGTTAGAGACCTATAACTAGGAAAGATTCCTCTGTACTTCACTGTAGTTTGTATCAGTCCTGAAATAGTTAAATATTAAGCTATCACTGCATTCCTCTCTCATTGCCATTCCCCCCATATCCATATCAGGAGAAGATTATCCTTGGTGCCAGATTCCACTGTCTGCATCTGACTAAGTGGTTCAAAGGCCAAGTGTAGGAATTCCATGTTCAAAAATACAATTTTTTTTGTTCTTTAAAAAAGCAGCTCCCCAAAGTCACTGCAGGCTTTTTTAGAAAAGGGGTAAAGCATCGAAAGAAAAGCAACAATCCAACACCTTTCAAAAATTGCAAAGGGATTTCAATAAAAGTATCAGCATTTTTATCATTTGTGCTCTTTGTCACTGCTGAACAGAGCAATTTCTCTGATCCTCAGCTCATTCAAAGTTGAGCAGCACATTCAAGAGAGCTCTAAAGTGAAATCCTAGGTCAGGTTGACTCAGTGTGTTGGACAGCAGGTCAAATAACAACAAAGGGAGAAAACAGGGAGCAAGGACTCACCAAGGTACCCCAGAAAAAGGTTAACTAACAAAACCCTAGAATTTGAGAGATGCTTGCAGAAAAAAAGTCCATTTGATCCAAGCATCTTTCCTCTCCTGATGTGGACCAATCCTAGAGCACCAGGATTTGGTCCAGGACATCTGTGCAGCAGCCAGTGGCCCCTTTGCCATGGATTGCCTGACAGAAGTACCACCTATTCCATGGCAGAGCAAAGCAGTGCTGCTTCCTGCAAGTCTGGCTAAGGCTGCAGAGCCCCACGGAAAAAAAGGAAGGGGAATGTCTATGCATCCCAAGATAACCTAGCAAAACCACAGCTTTGAGGTCTTTAGCAGATGCTAATGGCTGGGAGCACAGAAGTGCCAGTGGTTGCTGGGGACAGTGCTCTCTAGGCTGGGTTCTGCCCAGCCCTGTGTGATAAAACACCACCTTTTGTGACTCTATGGAATACAACAACCCTTGGAGACACAGGAGGAAGCAGACGCCTAAGATGACACAAATTCTTTTGAAGATTTATAAAACTGAGGTTAAATCCTAGTTCATGACCTGAGTGGATCTAACATCGATTTTCTCCTCTGTTTTCCAAGAAAATAAGAGTTACAAGACTACTAATTGCTGCCTGTATTCTCTAGTGGGAAACAAAGAAAGGCAGAAAGGGCAAGGCTTTTTCTTCTCTTTCCAGGCAGGCATATGGGGACCACAGTGCAAACTATTTTTTGAGAACTGGCTTCTTTGCTGCCTCAACTGGAGAAGCAGTTGATGTGAGGAAATGAACTTAAAGAAGCTCAGTATAAGCAAAACAAAAATAGCTCATATCCACAACCCAGGAATATTACAAAGATGTCTGATGTAGGTGAGATTAAAACAGAAACAGCTTTAAAAAAGCTGAAGGAAATAGTTCAAAACTCCCCTTCCCTGAAGAAATATAGAGGCAAGTGAAAAATCCACAAATGTTTTTGGAGGTGGGAGGGCTTGGCACATCCACATAGCAGCTAAGAAGCAAGTTGAAGGTTAGCTAAATGCTAATATTTATTCCAGTTTGAAATCCTGTATTGTCTTAACACCATGGTTATAACCACTGTGTCTGGCTTTGAGGAATGATTTTGGAGTGGCTTACACTTGGTGGGAGTGCTGCTGTCCTGAGCTTGCAGTGCCTGACCCCGAGCAGCTGCAGCCAAACA
Source organism: Euphonia xanthogaster (assembly GCA_034509185.1). NCBI lineage: Eukaryota > Metazoa > Chordata > Aves > Passeriformes > Fringillidae > Euphonia > Euphonia xanthogaster. Next base: position 24,124,620 of record JAYDZK010000202.1, on the reverse strand, counting down.
GAGCCAGGCACTGCTCTCCCACACTCCTGGAGCAGAGGCAGGGCTGGCCAGCAGGAGCGTGAACTCAAACCCCCCTGCCCACAACATCTGTGAGCGAACGTGAAAGGCGTTTCAGGTAACGCACCTCCCCTCGCTTTGCCATGGGCCAAGAGCACTCATGCAGCCAGGTCTGCAGCCCAGCTAATGCCCAGCAATGCAGCACCTGGCAAAACGCTCCCATGCAGCTGAACCCTGGTGTGATGGCATCTGGGGATGTCCAAGCATCCCTGTGTTGTCCTTACAGTGCACTACTGAGGAGAGGCAGACCCAGGCTCTGTGCATCCCACTGTAGTAATGTATATGGGCTGTAACTTTTCTTACTGCTTTTCTAAATGTCCCACATGAGGAAATGTAAATTCTGCTCTTCCCCACAAACCTCTGCAGTAACAGGATTCAAGAAGCACCCTACTCTACAAGCAATGCTTTCTTTGAGAAAGCAGCACATTCTTCTGAAACAGAACTGTTTTGCACTAAACTGTAGTTTTCAAATCCTTAACAAATGCTTCTGAGCACTCCCAACACAAACACTTCTACACAGGGAGAGACTCCAGTGACCACTACCTAGATGATACTTTCAAAGTGTCCAGAAGAGAAAAGAGAGAAAAACAGAGCAGAAAGTGTGGAGAGAAAAAGATAAGAGAGAGGAGAGAAAAAGACACCAGCTTCACTGAAATTCACACTACTAGCATCATCTGGAGCACAAGTGGAATATGCTTTCAGTCACACATATGTGCATCAAGTATGTCTCTTGCAGGGAATAAAAATATTGCATGGCATTGAAGACAGACATCTGCTGACCTGACCTGAGGACTCTGTCCCTGTATTACCTGCTGAGGCCAGGAACAAGCTGGTGCTTGACCCGTGTCAGTCCTGCTGTGCCGTGCACTGAAGCCTTGGAAGCTATGTATGTATATCACACACCTCAGAGTGTGGCAGCTGACCTAAACCAACAGTTAATAAACACTTTGCAAAGGTCCTGTGTTTGTTACATGTACCATAATGTAAGCTGCAGTCAGACCAAGCCAAACTTCAAAGGCTTTCACTTTCCTATTTTCCAAACTCCTATATCTGAAACACATGTATTAAAAGCATCAGCTTCAAAATCCCTCTAGGGACAATATAGAAAGACTCATTGTAAATAATAAGCTTTACATAGAGGATTGTTATGACTTCACAAAAATTCAGAATACTGAACACTAGCCCTCTGCTTTAGTATTCCAGAGAACACTTGCAACATGAGACAGACACGTGGGAAGCATAATGCTGGAGTCTACAATAATTTCCACAAAATTGTATTTTTAACTGTTGGGTCCCATTAGATTAAGCTTTGTAAATCTTTATTATATTTCCTTTTAAAATTTCACTTAAACATATGTCCATATTTTCGATTGAATATGAAGCCAAATGTACACTCTACTAAGCAGTACCGGGGTTTGTCTTCTAACTTTTGTCAGCTTCACTCTCCATTTTCCAACTGCCTACAACAGATAAAACATCACAGGGAAAACTCTTTCACAAAGGAATAAAATATTTCACTGAGTAATGACCTGGAACAACAAAGCTCAAGAAATTACCACATAGATACCAAAGCAACCAGAAAAAAAACTCCCACATTGCTTGTGCACCTGCTCAGCAAACTTCTCCTCCTACTACATTGCTTCAGCAGCTTTATTGTACAACAAGCTGGAGAGCTGATCCAACACACCCTCCCTGTCTCTAAAATTAGCTGCAGAACTAAAGACGAAATCAGGTGTTGAGCATTTCTTGGCAGATATGCACAGCTCTGTAAGTGCCAGTAATGTCTCCTGTGGTATGCACTAAAGCTGGCACAATGGTGCTGTGGACTTCAGAGGAGCTCCTAAAGTTACATGTCTTCATGCTATGAGAATCTTTACTATCTTCAGCTTTCCATTTATCTCTTTCCACAGACATAGTCCAGAAAATTACCCTCTATGCTATTTTTATGCATTTTTCCCATTATTTAGTCATGAACATCTGAGGCTATTTAAACCCTTACAAAAAATGTCACATAGAAGTCTTTAGGTAATCAGGCATGATCCCATTTCTTTATCATTCTTAAAGCTATGGTAATACTTTGTTTAGGAAGGACTTTCAACTCTCTGAATTTAAATCCATTGACTACTTTATGAGTTTTGTACTTCAATCCTTTTCAATAAAATGTCTTTCATTTCCTAAAAACCTTCATCTGAAAGCATAACTAAGTACTTCTCCAGGACAATATACTCAATTTCAGGGGGAAAAAATAAACACTTTTTTGATTGATTCAGAACTTCCGTCCCAAGCTTTTGTTAAGTAATAAAATCAACTACATGTGCAGCTTTACCATACAACTATTTTCAGTTTCATTTCTCTGTTCTCAATGGTACAGTGTTCCAAAAATCCCAAACAGTATAATGCATGCCTTCATTTACAGCTTTGATAAGCCAAGGCATATGTAAAAATACTTACTAAACACATCTCCTCGGGGTTTCTGAGGATCTGGCTGGATCCTGTTGTCATCAATAACCCCTTGGGAAGTTGTAGTTTCAATGGGAACAAGTGCAGGCTCTTCAGTTGTTACCAGAGGAGTCCTTTGTGGTGGTAGTGTAGGTCTTACTGTTGTAGGCTGAGGTGTTGTTGGAGGTGGAGGCTTCACCACTGGTGTCGTGACCAGCCTTGTTGTCACTGGCACGTATCTCGTGGTTGGCTTGGGTGTCAGTCGAGTTGTCCTGGGTGCAGGTTGAGTTGGCCCAGGTGTGGGATGAGTTGTTGGCCCAGGTGTGGGATGAGTTGTTGGCCCAGGTGTGGGATGAGTTGTTGGCCCAGGTGTGGGATGAGCTGTTGGCCCAGGTGTGGGATGAGCTGTTGGCCTGGTCACTGGCCTTTCTGTAACAAAAGCAGGTACATGCAGTGGTCTGAGGAGTTGTGCCTTCAGCATCAACAATCCTGCTCATTCTATCCCTGCCTCCCTCAGGGAGAGTGCAACTGGCCTGGAATATGTGATATGGACCAGGTGGTTCAATCAGAACAATAGAGAATCAAAATGGGACCATAATGGACTTCTCAGCCTCTCACTCCAGAAACTTAATCTCTTTCATTGTGACAGAAAGACACTTGGATGATTTTTTTTTTTCTCCTCTGAAGGTTTCCGTTAGTTAGAAACATACTTTAGCATCAGCACTGCTAAATTATCACATCACTTTAGGTCGTACTTGGCACTGCAGCAGTTTAGAGATAATTTAGAATGACTGAAGGTCAAGACACTTCCATCCCACATCCTCTCAAGCGTCAAGTCTCTTTTAGAGTTGGCAAAACTTACACAAAAGCTTGCTGGTTAAAAAAGCGTGGTCAGGAAGCCATGGGTTAAGCCACCCTCTAAACTGGACAAGTTCATAATCAGGAGTGGAAGCAAGCTTAGTAAGATCCCGACATTACAACCATTTTGATCACAGATGGCCAGGTACCTTTGGATTAAGAAAGTTCTTGCAGACCTTTCCTTCTAAACATTTCTCCTTGTCAATAAGCAGAATTATTTTTGAGATCGAACCAAGTCAGCCTTCATTTAGATCCTTCTCTTTGCTAAACACCAGGAAACTAAGACATTTTTCAGCCTTCACAAAAACGAGGTGCTGGATTGAGTACCACGTTCACCCCAGAGACAGTGCCCACAGTACCATCTCCTCCAATGTTTCAGAAAGGACAACAAATTTTAACTTAGTTTCACAAGGAGAGTTTCTGAAGACATGAAACACAAGAATACATTTTCTTGTTTTCTGTTGGTTAATAAGCCTTTTATATCTCACTGGAGATCTTAGAAGGCTTGGTAAAAACTCTAGTCACATATTCTGTGTACAAGCATTTCAAGTATAGCACACAGTTAAAATTAAGAACTACTCTTTGTTAAACAGTGAATTGTTTGATGATAGCAGGTAAAAACGTTTCCCCTCTGGCCACTTGTTTATTACTATCCCTTTGAATACCCTGCAGTTTTGACATTTATAGTATATTAAAATATAAAAGACCCCTTTAGGACCATGTCCCAGTAACACACATGAAATGTGCCCACATACACTTGCAAGCACTCAGGATGTGAGAGAACACCTTTTACCATGACAGCTATAGCTGAAGGGGAAAAATGGTGCTGCTCTTCAAAGAGATCAGTGAGTCACCAAAGACCAGATCCCACAAAGGAATGCAGGATCCAAAAGATCCAGCAGATGTCACAGAGCTGCACACTCCTGTGGGACATCAAATATGGGAGAGCTCCAACACCTTATTCTGTACCAAGGGAATGACTGCTTCTCCCAAGAGAAAGGCGGCCAAGGGAATTTTCCAACAGCAAATCCTTCCAGAGGAATTCTCCCTCCTGGCTCTTCTCACATCTGGGAAGCAGCAGGGAGTGGATGGAGTGAGCTGCTGAAATGGGCCAATTGTGGAGTGTACATAACAACAGGGCATGAGTAATGTGCACTTTTTGATCAGACCTATCCTGCTTAGTTGCTCTCATCCTGAAGCAATCTCTAGAATCAAGCTGTGGATAGGGAGAGGTGAATTTCTTTCTAATTATGAAAATGTCTCAGGGAAAGATATTTTTACCAAGGCATGATAAGACCTAGAAAACTCCAACTACATTCCCTGGCCCCTTATTTAGTATTAAAAATAGTTA
>JAYDZK010000202.1:24102564-24119815 GCA_034509185.1 Euphonia xanthogaster | reverse complement strand
AGAAACTGAGTCTGACAGAGCTGTACCTTAAAGTTTACAAAATGGGACACATAAGCTTTCAGAATCTCTATTACAAAAGGAGCATTACATACGTATGCAGTTTGTTCCATTGTCTCTGTACCCTTCTTTACATTTGCACTTGTAGGATCCTGGAGTGTTGTAGCAGTGTGAAAAGCTGCCACACTGGTGGTGGCCAAGGGAACACTCATCTATATCTGCAACAGAAAACTTACATTAAAAAATCATTTGCTTCATAGAAACCTGAATTTCTGCTTATCCCTGCAAAAAACCCCAAACATCAATATCATTTTGATTACTAAAAAAAAAAATAATAATAAAACTTTTTCCAGTGGGAAAAGGAAAATAGACAGTCACAAATCAATGTGGTGATGCAAACATTAGGGAAAATAGGCACTATTGGGCAACTTTGGTATTGCTCAGCTTTTACCTTAGCATCACCTTCAGACATGTCATAGGTAGATTGCAGCTGAGATCATTAAGATCACAATTTTAACAACCATTTCTTAGAGGTGACAGAATAAGAATAAAACAAATTGAGTGTAGGAATATGTATGTTCTTAATCACACACATATTAAATCTTTTTTTTTTTTCATAAAATTCTTCCTATATCGTATGTCTGTATAGATATTCCTACATCAAGTAGAAACTGCTGGAAACATTTCATATGCCATATCCACATTTATTGTCAGTGATGCAAGAAAAAATCTCCAAATTCCAGCGCTCTGAATACAAATTTCTCTGAAAAAAAAAATACTTAAGCAAACATAAATTCTCTCCACATGATCTTTTTTTCAGTGAAAGAATGATAACCAGTTGAGACCCTGTAAAACTAAGGCAGAGAGACCTGGGAATATCTTTGTTGAAGGGCACACACCAGCTACATTCCAGTCTCATGTCCAGACAAAAACAGGTTATTTCCCGACTCCTGCCTCTTCCACACCTGTCTGCAGGGGAAGGAAAATTGGGCAGTCTGGGTTGGGAGGGGGTAGGGTGTGCAAATTTTCTTATCTTGGATCTTGGGACATGTTATGGAGCACACCAGTGTTAAAGCTTAGACACAGCCTAAGCTCATGCACTGTTCCAAGCCTACAACTGCCAGTGACAGTGAACCCTGAGGAAAAAACAACTTTGGAAAGGAATTCCTGGGGTCATCAGCTCTTCTCTCCCCACCAGCTTCCACATAAGAACCAGTTACAAGAATGTGGGCCAAATACATGCCTTTTCATTCACAGCCTATTTCTATAATCCACCCTTTCTTAAAATACCAATGCAGTACAAAACAACCTGCTTCAACATTTCAGCCATAATAAATAAATATTCCTCTTTGAGCATTAATTTAATTTTCAAACACACATCTCTATTACACACATGTGAGAAACAGCTTGTTATTACCATGGCACTGGTATTTTCCTCCAATGTACATCAGGTCAAAGCCTTTATGACACCTGCAAATGTAGCTCCCAAAGGTATTGACGCAGTGCCTGAATCGTGGGCAGAGAACCCTCCCAGTAGCACATTCATCAATATCTGTGGAAACAAAGGAACTGTATTATCCTTAATAACAGTTAAAATACAATGTATGCTGTCTAAATGAAACTGGTTTCACATAATGGAAAGCTAAAGAATAGACAAAGTATTTTTCATAAGGGCCCTTGGTCAGCCAGCAGTAATTCATGAGCACTTCTGGCTGTGCCCTCCAGTTCAGCTCTGGGTCACAGGCAGATGCCCAGGGAGCAGCTGAAGCTCACCCACTGCTGCTCTCCCTGCTTGGGGAGCTCTCAGATGAGGTCAGGCTGACACACAAAAGCTGCTTGTGCTGCCAGTCACTCTGCAGCCCTTGGACACCGAGCAGAGGCTGCTGAGTGCTCCAACACTAATCCTGCACTGAGGCAGAGACCTGCCATGCACGGCTGCTTCTGACGCACGCAGCTCCTCGTGTTTGCTGGTTATCTACAGGGCACAGTTCAAGCCTTTGCTCTGCAGCTCTATCAGGTTCTTGATCTATGGGAAAGCAAGATTTTGCTCTCCATGCAGTTCTTTTCCCAAAAGGAGCCCTTCAGCTGCCGATGTCAAGAGTGCAAAACAAAGCTGAGTGATTGATGCCCTGCTGCTCTTGTGAAAGAGGCCTGAACAAGGCAGAGCCTCTTCCAGTGCACAGAAAAAATGTTACTAAAAGCTGCCGGTTAGTTAGGGCAGCTACCTGAGGTGGGGGAGATGGAGCTTCAGCTTCTCTCCAAGCTGGGCTCCCACAGCCAAAAGAAGTGACTTAAAGCCATGAATTACTGGCCAGATGGGTCATCCCAGGAGCTCCTGCTGGCACTGTCCCACTCTGCATGAAGAATTACTGAGGACAGCAGGGATTCAACCCCTGAGCTCCCACACTCCTGGCCTGCCTGACTGCTCTCTCTCCATCAGGAGCATTGCTGGAATGGTGCAGCAAAGGCCTCAACGAGAAAGAAAACGAGGCCAATACTGGGCACCTCTCCACATGCCTGAATCTTCCTATAAATCTGTCTCTTGATTTGAATTTATTGTTAACATTTTAGGCTTTGAGTATGCTACTAAGTTTTACAAACTCTACCATGCTTCTTATTACAATTTAATCAACAAGTCACAATTTTCTATCCTTTACTAAAATATTATTTCAAGGCTGCAAGTTTAAGACTCCCAATTACTAAGAGTTAATTGGAGGTTTTGTTGGTTTTGGTTGGGATTTTTAATCTTCAAACCACAGCTTCAAAAAGTAGTTCAGTAAGAACAAGATTAGCCACTGAATGCACTTGATCATGGCATGGATTATGATCTTTAAAAACCTAATGTAGCATGTCCTGCTTCTTCCTTTGTTATATTCATATTAATTCACATTTTTGCAAATTCACATAAGGCAAAAATTATGTTAAATTATTGCAGCAGTGTAGTGGTAGGCAGTTATATGTCCTAGAGATACAGGACAGAACTCTTAATCAATACACTGTTCAAAACTGAAGCAAAAATATGGAAAAATGTAACAGCCTTCCACTTGCATATAATGAGAGGTGCACGGATACTCATTGCTGAAGGGAAATCCACTTTCTGACCAGTAGCCACTAGATGATATGCTAGTGCTTGTGATCAGTTTCCTGCAGCTCTCAAACAGTACAGTGACTGTGGCTTCTTTCAAGCCCATCTATGCCTGGACCAAAAGCTGTAGAGCTGTTTCCCTTTGCCTGCTGCAACGTTCTGTGGTTCATACCTGCTTCCTTTGAAAAGCAGGGCATGGAGAGGGGATTTGGAGCTCACCTCAGCATCAGGGAGCTGCTCCAAAGGCCCATGAGGCAGTGTGATGGTCAGCACCTAATGAGTGTGATGGTCAGCATCCACCAGAGAAGCAGAATTGCTTCTCTCTCTTGTTGCAAGTATGACCAGATTACCAACTCAAGCACAAAATAACTTGGTACTAATTTTAAAATTGCATAATTTTTAAGTTTACAAGGCTGTCTCTTCAATTTTCTAAACACACACAAAAAGGAAAGAATTAATTTTATAGTGAAAAATCATTATTTTCAGCCCTCAAATAATTTCAGAACGTTTGAAGATGAAATGTGTATATGGCTCATTTCATTAAATTAAAATCTCAATACAAAAACCTGGCAAGACCAATTGATTTATTGATTCAAGAGTCATAAATCAATTAATTAGCTGTTTAATCAATCAATTAGCTGTTTAATCCAATTCAATTTTCACTGAATACTTTGCTGAATTATTTCTTCACTTTGTTGTCACTTAGTTTATACGATTTACCTTTATAGCCAAATTGGTAGCTCTTTACTGATTGTCTGAAAGGAATATTTTAAACAAGGGAATGCTCAGCAAGTGTTAAACTAAGAATAGAATAATGCCCAGAGGAATTTCCACCTGTGCTAAAAATAGGCATTGCATTCCCAGCTGTCTTTCAGACTTTCCTCAAACAAGGATTTCATGAGCTGTAGGCAATACACACTTCAATTTTCTTACCACCACCTACACTTTTAATTTGTACTGCAGTATTATCCAGACCCTTGCTGAAGCCAACAACTTCCCCAACAGTGACAAGCTTGTACAAACCTGAGGGAAAAGCAGAGCCTTAGTCCCAAGTAGCTTCAATTCTTTGAGGTATTTACTGTAACTTGAACTTAATAACACAGAAAAACAGAAATAACACAGAAAGGGTGCATGTCGTAATCACTTCTTACCAAAAATGGGAGAACATTAGGTTACGATGCGGGAAGAACAGACATCTCTTGCTGTAACTATTTTCCCTGTATTCTACAAGGCTGCTCTGAAATTCTTGTGGAAATCTTAGAAATAGGTTATGAGGCCATTCTGAATGATGCATACCCAACTAAAATGTGGGTACACAGTTCTTTGCCTTTCTGGGGGTGGGGAAAAAAAAGACTTTTTGAAAACTGCACTGAAGAACTCAGAGAGCTTCATAGGACTGGTTTGAGTGTTAGTCTTGGGCATTAAAGCAAACTTTGTTTATTTCAAAGTATGAAGTTTTCCTGAATAGAAAAATGAACACTAGGAGAACATTGCAAGCTTTTTTTCCTAGCAAATTTCTCTACTTGGTGTAGCTTTCTTGAATTTGTACTTAAAATCATTCAGCTCACTATGGCATGGCACAAGTATCTTCCAAAGGTCTCTCTGCCATAATATCCACAATGGGATTTATCACAACTTAATCCCTTCAGTATGCAACAATAGTAGTTTTTTTCCCTCCTGTTCTTTCCATTTGTTTCCATACACAGATGTGCCAATCATGCACTTCAGAAAGCCTCTGACTGGGTGTGGAGCCTGCTCTTCTCATCAGAAGATCTAGAGTCTGTCCCTTTCTCTGCCAACAAACTTTTGTTCACCATGGGTCAGGCACTTGGAGAAACACCTACCCTGTGGTGAGCCAAGATATCCAAAGGGATGATTAGGACATCCCCATTTTCTTACATTCTTTCAGTGTTACTGATGGAATTGTTATGGAATTGTCGCACTTCATGGAATATAAATAATGAAATCACTGGAGCATCATATCCCCCTCAGGATGTACAGTTAACGACTGATGAAATCACATGTGACACTGTTCTTCAGACCATAGCAGAGTCTGATTTAACCATATGCACCTTTTCCATGTTCACAAACGTGGGAACAAAACATTTCACTTTTATACACTCTAAGCTCCTGTGTTTATTTTATCCTGGAGTTTTCACAATATGGAAGAAAGACAGCAAATCAATCCCACTAATACTGGGAACATGCACAGACCTTCACCTTGCCCCACTACAATATCAGTGATTTTTACAAATTATCCCTCTACCCACTGAGCTAGGCATCACCTTGTTGGGTAGGAGGGAAAGGTGATCTCCCCATTCCTTTTTTTATGCAGGCAGGTATTTTGGAGTTAGCAATAGTTTAAAATGATTCAGTAGCAGGTGTTGCAAGGGCCAAGGGCTTGGATACCAAGGAGTCTGTATGGGCTTTAGGCAGACAATGACACTTACAGGACTGAAAACACTGGTGATCTCTGACACAAGGGCACCTGAGCAACAGCCCTATTACTATTCTCATTATTACAACTTTAAACTGCCTGTTCTATGCATTCGAAGTGCCTCTGATAAACTCTCTTGAAATGCATTCTGTGCAAGGACAAAAGCATTCTGGAGGAAAAAAATTTAAAATTTTTAAATCTACACTTGATCACGTACCTACACAAGTCCTGCCATCAGGCCCAAGCTGCAGCCCTGGAGATGGACAGCGGCAGCGCACCTCCCCTTTCAGCACATCACAGCCATACTGACAGTTTGCCATCAGGCAAGAAAGGGCATCTGGAGACAAATAATTGAACACATTTAGATAAAGACTATGGTCAGTGCTACAAAATGACTGAGAATTTTGGAGAATTTAGACATCACATATTTATGATAAAAGTGGGAAAATGCTTGTATCCTTCAAAGAGGAAAAACGTCTGCTAGTAAATATTTTCTTTCCACAAACTACTTCTCTAAGAAAATAAAAAAAAAGAAAACTACCACAATTGTAGTAATTGAATGCAGTCCCCAGAATATAAAGCCTAATATGTACTGAAGACTCTCCTGAACAGTTACTGCCATTTTAAAAATGTGGTATCTCTAATTGAGGGTAATTTCTCTCCCCTTCCCTCTGTCCAGATATTCAAAGTAACTGTTTTTAAAGGAGCAAGTAAGAATCTCTCTGATCCCCAGAGAGATGGCAGTACAATTTTTATACCAGTCAAACAACCAACATCTGCAGCATTAAAGATTTTACGTTCATAAGGCCATAAGGCAGCAGAAATGCAGGTGTCTTGCTGCAATGAAAACTGCAAGCACTTGTCCTCAAAGGCCAATTAGCGGTGATTTACAGCACTGAACAATGCTCAGGGGGAAACTTTCAATAAAACTAATAAAAATCAAAACAATTGCTCCTGGTTCTTTCAGCCTAATTTAACTAGGAAAAAAAAAAAGAGCTCATCTTATGCAGCTGCCTAATTTCCAGCAGGATTAATCTTTTACTTGGGGACTTATTTTCATTTCATAGTAGTTGTCCAGGGAAACTCCAGCAGGGATTCTGGGAAGCTGGGAAAGAGCAAGCAGCGAGGCTGGCCGTACTTGAGCAGGTTCCATCTGGCATTAGCATGTAGCCGTTCAGGCAGTAGCACTTGTAGCTGCCGTAGGTGTTCATACACCGGTGCTTGCACGGCCGCGGCTTTAGTCCACACTCATTCAGATCTGAAATGAAGGGCACAAGGGAAGAGGGTGGGAGAAGAAAACACACCAGGCATGCGTGGCAAAACTGCCAGTTCAAGCTGCTGGAGAAGGAAGGAAAAATACAGCAATTAGCTTTTCATAGGCAGCTCAGCTGACAGCAAGCGTCCAAAACATCCTGCACGAAGCGCCATTCATCCCTCCAGCCAAGCAGCTTATTTGGCTTGGCTTCATAGATGTCTTTTCAAAAATGACAGTATTAGCATTAGCTGAAGTGCCAGCTGCTTCATCAGGCAACACACAAGCTCAGGCTGCCCACGTCTTGCCACTATTCATGTTGAAGCCATGTCCAGGACCAGGCAGCACTCGGAAGAAGGAGGAGAGAGAAAGCAAACATCACTCTGCAATCACTATCAGTGATTCTGATAGCAATTCAGTGATTCACTATCATGCTTCAAAATTAGTGGCAGAGGAAGGTAGGAAAGCTGATGCCAACTTACTTCAAATAACCTCATGGAGAAAATTTAATCCTTATCATTTAGAAAATACTCAAAGAAAACATCTGACATCAGCTGTATTTGTCAAGGACCGTCCATGAGGGCTAGCACTTCAGACTTAATGAATTTAATAGAGAGTTCATTGCTTGAACTGAAAATATTCAGCCTACAGTTTCTGTATTAGTAGACAGAACGTCAAGAAGACAATTTCCTTCAGAATTATCTTCCAAGAATGTGTTGATTTTGCCTGAGCAAACCAGTAAAATTTGTCATTTATTGTTGTTGCTAGTTATTTGCATATTGATGAACAAAGATGAGAACAAAGATGAAAATAATAAATCTATTCACAAATCCAGCCAGTGAGGACCTTAAAAAATGAGTTATCAACCATCATCTCCAATATTGCCCCATGCTGTCTAGCAGTCTCTTGCAGACAGAGAATTGCCATTTTTTTCCAGAAGTTTTCAAAGAGCCATCTCCCCATACTAAGCACCATCATATCAAGTGTCACTCAATCCACGAAGCAGAAAGGCAAGCCTTGAGGCTCCCATCATGCCATAGATACACACACTGTAGCCACCTCATAAAATGCCAGCCGAGGAGGTGATAGATGCCTCCTGTGGACTAGAAGCAAAGGCTCAGGGTTAAGATGCTGAACGAGAAAGATAAACACACCTCTGGTTGCAATGAAGTCAGCAATTTATTGATTGCTTTTCAGAAGTAAAGCAGAGAACTTAACTGGGTCTATGAAGTAAATGGAGTGAGAAAAGTTACATTCACTGTGGAGGTGAAGTTAGAGAAAACATTCATTCTACACAACTACACCTGGAATTTTACAAGTTCTTAATGCTTGGATTTAAAATTTGTCCTGAAACTATGTAATCCATTGGTTTGTGTGAGTAACATTCTTCACCTTACTCTTTCAGGCAAAATATTTTTAAATGGCATTCTAAAACTGCGAAGTATATTCCATTTTATTTTGAGTGGTAAAATGCAGAGCCATCAAGAGAAAAATACATGTATCACACTATAAGTCACTGGTGTAATCCAAACTCAGCTGGGAGGATGTTGCCTGTTTTGTCAGTGCTGTTCCTGAGAGCTCCTAACAGTGTCCACGTGTATCATCAAACTTGCTGTTTTCTGACCTACTTTGTTTCCATCTTCATGGGGTCAAGGAATAGCGAGCATCATGCAGGCTCGGCCCTCCCCAGGACCCTTCCCCTTAGGTCATCTCCCAAGGTCTCAGGAAGAACAGCCTGTTTAAGGACAAGAATGCTTCCTGCTCCCCTCTTCTGCAAGAGGGCAGTGGTAAGGGATGTAAATTTCCATTTCTATCTGTTAAGGCTGGACAAGATGTTTGCAGGAAACCTGAGGGGAAATACTTTCTCCTCAAGAGGTGAGGAAGATCAGGTGAGCCTAAGCAGGACTTCAGTGAGGAAAGATTGCCAAAATAAGGGTGGGACCTGTGCATGATAAAGAAGGAGTGATGACCACCTCTGCCATCTTCCTGGGGACCACGTGCTGCAGAGACAGCATCCCTTTTCAGCTCTCACTCTTTGGGAGTTGGAAAAAGTTTCAGCAATTGCAAGGACAGTATTCTTCTCACAACAGGCACCAAAGCCACACTCCCAAGAAAGTACCTTCTGGGTTTGAGAGAAACAGCTGTAGAAGGAAGTGCATTTTGTCCTGTGAAAGCAGGGTCTTCTGCTGGGAGTTGTGACTAAAGGTATATGCCCAGGCCAAATGGAAATGCAGCAGATGGTTATGCTACAGGGCAAGGACAAGTATTCATTGTGGAAATCTTTGTGTGAAAAAAAGGTTAACATAAAAATCTCCAATAATAAGTAGATGAAAGTTCACATTTTGAAAGGCAAACTTCTCTTGGCAGCACAAAAAAAATTGTTTTTTCTATTTTCTGTAAAGCATACCACAAGTAGGCAGTTCCTGACAGACATTGTAGCTGCATTAACATATTTATTACACATGCAGTGTGTCTGTTAAAAAAGTTATTGTTACATTCAAAAACTCTGTTAGCATTTGATTTCAACTCATAAATGTATCCCCAAGGAACCCATAGTACTGACTATACTGAAGTTCACTGACAACCATCATTTTGATGTAAGAGGAAAAAAAAGTTCTCTTTGTCTAAAATATCTGTATTCCTCCTATTTTCTACAAAAATAATCACTTTACAAAATAAAGGCATAACAGAGCTAAGTATAAAATACCTAACTAGAAGTAGGAACAGAATAAGGAAAAATAACACTGAAATTAAGTTGACGGGGCAGGATTTTAACAGTGCCTTAAGTTCTAGTGTTTAAATTCCACTGCACTTCAGCTCCTAAGTTTAGATACTCCTGACTGCTAAAGAACTGTTGTGCACTTACTTCCAGAGTTATGACTACAGACTCAAAGTTGAAAATAAGAATTTACAACTGTTCTCAGTATATCACCCTGCATAGAGTATAAATTACATTATGAGCCTTAAAACACTGGATCCTTTTACAGGACTCTGAATTCTACACCACCACTTGATACAAAGTATTCTTAGTACAGAAATGAAAGCCCTGGTACTGAGAAATAGACACCTATTAGTAACATACTATGAGAATACTATAAACTGCAACACTATTAAAAAGTTAAACAAATCCCTTTAATTTCTTTGTAGGGATGTCCAGTCATTGTCCTGCACTTGAGAATTTCATTTTTCAATATTTTAATTCCCCATATTGCCTACAATTGCACAGCCAATGCAAAACCAGCACTCTTGATTTCAAGTAACACAAGGCAGTAGAGTACATAAAAGCAGACTGACTGTTTTGGCCACCATGGGAAGCAGGTTTATAACAAACACAAGCTGCTAAGCACAGGTATTTTATATCTAAAGGAATTAAATGAAACCTGAGTGCAAGGGAAGGACAGAGCGTTATGCTGGCAAACCTGGATGTGACTCCTTCGACTGCTGTGCTGCACCACACATGGTCTTGGACCAACTTCAGTGCACACCCAATAATGGGCCACTTATTTCTAAGCAGATTAAATGGCCTTTATTTTCTTTTAATTAGCTTCTGCAGACTTCAGCACTCAAGACTTTTTCTGCCTTCTCTGCCTATCACGTAACTTGGATCAGGCAACAGTGAAGTTAAACATTCAATACCACATTTACCCAACTCTGAAAATAGAAAGCCAAGGACCAGAAATCAAGTAGAAAAATTAAACTGTTACCACCATAATATAAACAGTAGATCAGCTTTCATTTCCAGCAATTGCAATCACACTACCATGTCAACCTCATAAGAGATTTCTATCACCTGAACAGTCTCTTCACTTAGTCTGATTAATCAACAGCTGCCAAATTGAATTTTTTTAGCCCTCCTTTTCTACGACTTCCAACTTCATCTAAATCTCTAAATCACAGTTTTGTCTTTATCTAAGCTGATAAATAATTTCCATCACTATCACTTTACACAGGAACTCAGAAAAGAAAAAAAGGCAGGCTCTGAAAGAAGAGCAGAGTAGAGAAACAATGCAAGTGACAACCACAAGTATGGCAGAGTCAAAACTTTTCAAAATACACACAACAGCACCAAGGAAATACAACCAATTATTTGCTCTGCATGCTAAGGGCACTGCAGGTTCAGCTTTCACATCCCAGCCATTGAAGGGTGTATCAGCCTCCACTCTTTCCTTTGCAGGAAATTGCACTCCCGTTTGAAGCCGTGCAGAGAGGAGGAGCACAACACCTGAAACACAGGAGCACCTCACCCCTCGCTGCTACATTTCCTGCAGGATGATCCAGGGAGTGGAACACAAGAGCTTCCCTGCTCTGACCAAGTAGACTTGTGTACAGCTGCACATCTTCACAGGACAGGGAGAAGGCATAATAAAAATATGGCAATATGCATTACTTCACTTAATAAATATACATATATATCAAGTGCTGACAAGAATTTCGAGCAGTGAACTTTGCATCATTTTCCTAGAACAAGCAAGGTAAGAGAATAGAAAGTTACAGAAAAGCAGCCTTAGATTTTTAGATTTTTTTTTTTTGATTAAGACAACCTTCCCCAGCCAAAGAAAGTTAACCTGTATGTGCTTTAGCTAGCTAGCAAAAATTACACCTATTTGTATTTGTCTTACTGAATATTATCTGTATTTTCTTCAAGAGCAGCTACCAGAAAAGTGTTTCTGATGAACACATTTGGAAAGTATGAGTTCTGTGATTATCACTATAAATTATGAGAGGTGGCAGAGGGCATTTTCTCTCAAGTGGCTCTGTTTGTTTCTTCACTGCTTACAGCTGTAAAGCTGGGATCAAAAAGCCAGAAGGGAAACATGAAAGCCATTCAGGAAATACGAATGCTGTAAGGAGAACACACGGTTAGCTCTTGTGCAGTCACTGCAATTTGATTGCAGAAGGTAGAAACATAATTTAAAAAATATCAGGTAATCTTAACTTCTGAGTGATCTAAAGTGAGGTATGGATTGTCACAGCAGCTGCAGTACCACTGGAAAAGGACAAGCAAGCAGCATCATCACAGAGCCAGGGCTGAACAGCTCTGCTGTGAGGCTGGGCTGATCTCCTGGATCAGCCCCAGGAACACAGCCTGATCCATGGGGCACACGAACAGAAGAGATGAAAAGCCTGTTTATCAGAGCTTGTACTCAAAGAATGCCTTTCACCAAGAACATGAGCATACTTTACAGCAGAGAACCATTCATGCACACTAGAAACACTTCCATCTCTGCAGGGAACTCCAACATCTCCTCTGCCAACACTGTTACTCCTGTTACTCTTCTAGAACAGGATTGAGAAAATGGGCCACAGGCTGAACAGGGCAGGTGCTGTATTAAGATAGAAGAACATAGGTCACATTTATCCTGTGCCATTTGAATCTCCTCCCAGCAAAAGCAGACTCTGCATTCACTGCACACTTTCAAGTCTCATCCAAACACTGAATCAGCACATGGCAAGAACGCAGATCATGACCCCAGGAACAGCTCAAGGGTCTCACCATGCAGTAGAGCAGCAGCAGCCACCTGAACTGGTGCACATGTGGGGCACCACAGTCAGCTGGCATCTCAGAAACCTCATCCACATCTGCCAGGGCAGCTTTGTCAACAACACCATGCAAGAGTATTTCATCAATACTGCCCAAAGTGCTTCCTTTGATAACCCATCACATTTTTCCTTCTTTAGCATTTAGTGGCAAGTAAGTAGTTTAGTTCAAGACTGAAGCCTCCAGCAATTTGCAAAGCATTCTTTTGATATTGTTAAACTATTTACTACCTATAAAAACTGTTACACACACATCTAACTGTTAGTTCACTGCACTGTTTTCTAAAAAGGTTTTGGACTGACTAAAACATGTGTAGAATAAGATCATCATAACACATCCTTTAAATGTCAGCCCAGAATAGGAGGTAAAAAAAAAAGACAGGATAATATAAGAGATGACAGAAACTTTGGAGAAAACTGAAAAACACAACGCACATTTTCACACCAGTTTGAGAAGGATTAGTAAACCTGAAAATAAATACGTAGCTATTTTTAAAGAAAATAAC
Source organism: Euphonia xanthogaster (assembly GCA_034509185.1). Taxonomy (NCBI): domain Eukaryota; kingdom Metazoa; phylum Chordata; class Aves; order Passeriformes; family Fringillidae; genus Euphonia; species Euphonia xanthogaster. The sequence continues at coordinate 24,107,000 of JAYDZK010000202.1, read as the reverse complement.
TCAGTCTAAAAATCAACATGTCATAAGAAATTTAGCAACATCAGAGTACATCCTTGAAGAAAATCATTCTAAATATCACACCTTTCTACATGCACAAATTTTCCTGTAGGCTGAGACAACTGCAAAAGAGATATAATTGAGATATATTTGTGTGTGAACATGTCTTAGCCAGAGTCTAAAAATCACATATTACAATCCTCTAATTGTTTATACTCTATGACCTTTATATCATTACATGCTTTGGACATAACTTTTGAGGAAAAAACCCCAAACAATGAAATTTGATAATCCAGTAAGAGAAATTTCATCTTTACGCCAACCCTTTAATAGTTTAATACAACCCAGTTAGTTCAGGATTAGGAATACTAAAATGAGAATGTATTAATTATGAGTTTTTTAATTAAACAAATATTATTTCACTATTCAAATCTGAAAATTGTGACTTTATAAAAAACAATCCTGACAATAAGGTTTAAATAATTTGTTTCCAATTAAGGAGAGCAGCTAACCACATCCTATATATTAATCTCATTGATTTCTTCTGAATGAAAGCAACTTTTCCCCTGTGTCATCCCACTGAAGATGTCAATCTCTTTCCAAAAGTCAGTCCAAATATCAGATTGTTGCAGCAGTAACAGACCTGATAGATGAGTTCATTACTCTATAAACACAGGGGACACACACAGCATTGGTGAGGGTGGGTACAGAGATCAACAGTACTTCCATTATTTCAAAAATAAATTCTTTCTTACCTTGGTTGCAAGTTTTTCCAGTGTATCCTGGGTGGCACTTACACTTGTTTGGCCCAATGCATTCACCATGTTTGCACCCTGGCTGGCATATAGCTGTAAATAGAGGAATGCTCATTATCTTTCCACTCCAGTCACAGCTGACAGCGAAATGTCTTTGAAATTATCGAATATTTCAATAATTTGAATATTTGAATTATTTCAAATTATTTTGAAATAAACAGCAACTACCTAACAAATAGAAGTACTGTCTATGTTATATTCAGAAAATAAATACAGATCTCCAAGAAATAATAGAAAGCCATTTTTCAGCACCTCTCTCAATATGACACAAACAAAATTCATAAAACAAATTTTCAAAGCTTCAATAGCAAATAACAAAAGCATTGTTTTTGAAGAAATATAATAATTCATGCACAAATATATTTTTGCTGATGTAGGATTAGCCAACAGGAATATTTTCTTGTGAAACTGAAAAACATTTGACAGATGAAAATTTTAAAAAGCATTTCTAAGGCCTTTGCATTAGAAATGTTTTTCTATTATTAAACCTACTTTTTAAACCTACGGAAAAAAATGCAGTATTTACTATGCTCTAAGATGCTGTTTATCATATATGACAAAATGCAGATACACAATCCTGCTGAGCTCTCTGCTAAAGCAAGACAGACACCAAATAGACAGAAATCAGATGGCAGCATAACTTGGATACCCTGTAACCAGGATTTATCTATTTACCCCAGCTTAAACTTCATTTTATAAAGTAACAGGATCATTTGGAATTTGCAAGTAACTAACCAAATCCAGACACAATATTAATCTGACAACAACGGGCTGTATCATAAAACTGGATGTATTAAGGACATAATTCAACAGAAATCTCCCAGAATGTGCTCAAAAATGTAATTTGCCTTCTAGCCAAGCTGTTCACCAGGGTTAAATCAAACAATTTTTTTTTAAAAAAAACAAGATACTTGTTTTGGTTGTGGAAGAACTATCCAAGTTCTTCCACTATCCAACTACCCACTTTGATGTTCTGAAAATCTTCTCCATAAGATTCAAAGCATGCAGAACTGGCAACTCCCACAAATCTATCCAGAGAAGTAACTGTTAGCATAGAAGGAGTTTGCTCCAGTTTTAGGACTGCCTTTATTTAGGACTGCTTCAGTACTCCCATTATTATCAGGTATGTTTTTTGTTTAAGTGCAGTATATACATATAATCAGTGATATATCCTGACACCATAAAACCTTGTTTTAAATTTACAGCTCTGCTCCTGATGGATCTTCCTAGCATGATGGTGAAGTCTCTTTTCACAGAACTGTTAAGAAGCATCTTAAAAGGCAAGAGAAATGCAAGATTTTTTTTTTTCCCCCAACAAACAGTGTCTGGAAACAAAGAAATGAGATGCATATTTAGAAACACCTCTCAATGGAAGTCTAAGGGAAAGGAGCTTCTCAGGCTACTAAAAGAGTATGCTTCAGGAAGTCTGTCCTTGGGTAATGGACAGGTCTGACTGAAGAGCAACTGATCCACCATGAGACACTTCTAGAACACTGTACTTGGAAACACTTACTGCTTTTTTAATCACTATGGCCATCAACAGGAAAAAAGGATCTGCTTTGTTAAGAGTTCATTTAGATGCTGAGACTTTTGTCTTCCTGGCATCACAGACCCAGGTCTAATCAGAGGTGATGGTGGCAAACTGAGAACTATGAAGACCAACTAAATTACTTCAAAGCAACCAGGGAAAAACAAAAGTTGTGATCTAAACTACAGTAGAAAAAATGAAATTACTCTAAATATGCTTTGGAAACTTGCTTGAATTTTCAACTGCACTTTAAAGAAGATCTGTATTGTGAATTGGGATACACTTGTTTAAACCAGTTCTTTTTAAGAAACAAGAAGTACCATGGGATCACTTTGGTGTAAAGTGTAACAGTTAGAAGAAGTAAAGTGTAACTGTTAGAAGAACCTGGGGCAACTTTAGTTTTAGCTGAATTTTTTTATGCCTTGGTCCCTCCCTCAATTGCACAGATTGTACATTAGCAGCAGCTCAGATGAGAAAAAAAAAATCTCATACTTGAAGACAAAAATCTCTATTATTCCAAGGAAAGCTTCCAAATGACTAGCAAACCACTGTCCATAAAGTCAGTTATCAAAAAACTAGGGGTTTTGCACATTAAGTGGGTATTTGGAAACCTTTGTTTGCTGCCAAACACCGTTCTTGAGGAAAATCTGTTTATTAGAGTACATTCTATGAACTTGGGCTACTTCAGCATTACAAATCTTATTTAGACACAGCTGAAATTCAATACAATATTAAAACTGAAAAATTTCTATATACAGGAAAAAACTGCTTTGCAGTAGGCCCAACAACTGCAGCTCAGCCAACACCACAGATAAATCTGATGGCATTTCCTATGAGGAATCAAGCCACCCACAGGATAAAGCTTGTGCATCTTCCTATTAACTTTATTGGGGCATTGCAGGGTGCTCAGGACTAAAGAATCAGATGGTTCAGCCAAGTCTCCATGCCTGGCTGGGGTCCCTACTGTGCCCTTCCAGAAGGACCAGGCCCAGAGGGGTGGGTCAGCTCCAGCCCTGCCATCTCCAGCATGAAAATCCTTATTCAAAGGAGAAGCTGCCCATACAAGGCAGTAAATCCACTCACTGTCTCCCAGCGAGCTCTATTTGAGCACTGGCAACAACCAGATGCAGGTACAAAAATAAGCTTAAGCCAGACTTTCAGCATTTCTTTTAATAGCAGACAATTATTTCAGCTGTTTGGCACGAGTCTGAGCATAGACTACATGTGCTGATGCAACTGGGTCCTTTAATTCTCCACTCTACTTGTTTTCCTGCAAAGCTCCAGACACAACATAGTACTTCAGTCACTCCGTTCACACACAGACAAATGGAGTTTCTGGTAATGATTTTTTGAAAACAAGTAGACTCACATGTAATGGAGAAAAAAAAAAGTCTGCCAATTACTACTTTTTGCCTCTTGAGAATTTAAGAATTCCTCCACAACCAATAAACCATCATTTCCTTCCAAGTGACCCACATTTACAATGACTGAAATAACCCATGTCCCTGGATTTCAGCCTGTTATGTAACACTTGCTCCCCTACTCGGGAAGAGGAAATGTAGACAGAAGGGTTACACCAGGCTGAGAAAATCACTCTCTTACGAACTTAAGGCAGTGAAATCCAGAAGGGTCCGAAAAGAGCTGCCAAAACTCAGTAAAAACTTTCTACTCTTTATAATAGTAACTTTTGTAAACAAAAGTTAAAATTATACTGGCGTAGACAAGTGCCACTCAAAATGAGACTGCTAGTTTACTGTTGAACCAGTGTCAAAGCAGACCTACCACATCTCCAAGGATTATTCTCTGAAAGCTGTCAAGCTCAACTCCCATTGGGTAGGAATGTGGATTGACATGGACAGAAAAAAAATCCTAAGTACAGCAATTTTCATCTTTAGTCAAGTCTTGTTTTTTTATCTGTGCCATAGAATAAACTATAACTAAACTTTCCTTTTCACTTTATTGATCAATTCATTCAAGAGATAATCAGCAAAAAACCCCTCTGGTCTCATGATTATTCACTTCAGTTGGATCATTTAAAATGCTTTTTTCTTGGGTCAGATGTGAAGATTTGCTCTCAGTTCCCATTAACTTCAAGG
>JAYDZK010000202.1:23983572-24041820 GCA_034509185.1 Euphonia xanthogaster | reverse complement strand
TTTACATTTTGTTCCTGAGGCCTCTCAGCTTCTCAGGAGAAGAAATCCTAAGGAAAGGATTTTTCAGAAAATATCATGGCTACATTTATATCATCTTAATGCAAGGATATTTGTTCCCTAGTACATGAAGGTTTTCAGCTCACAGCTTCATAAAAAATATGGAATAAAAATAAGAATGTTATAACACATTTAGGGCCTTAAACATGTTACACCCAGTCAGTTCAGTTCAAATGTGGCTACTCCTGTAGTACAAAAGAGGTGAAAATGTTAAACCCAGATGTGACCACTGAAGAATGGAGAAGAAGGAGTGCCATGGACAATGTGGCCACTGTTGGAGAGAAGCAGCAGTGACAGGCAGCTTGGGGAGAAAAAGAGGGATTTAGAGGAGAGGGAAAAGACCCATGCTAGCACACAGCTCCTCACCAGTCTTCAGGCACCTGAGAGAACTTGGCTCTTTGCAACAGCAAGTTCCCAGCTCTTGGGACCGGACCAGAGCCAAGGTAAGTCTTGTCACTTAACCTGAACATCTGGACTGACTCCAATCCTTGCCTTCTTACAGAGTGATCCAAAAATATAAACTAGAGGCTGTTATGACTACACTGTTTCCCCCTGACACAATGATTAAATTGTCATATTCCCTGCTGGCTGAAATAAAAAAAGCATTTCTAAAGTAATGATTAGAAACTTCCCAGAGTGTGGATAAACAGTTAACTTTTTTACTAGAACACCCACCTGTTCAATTTCTATTAAATTTCCAAAGCTGTATTTGCAAATTTATACAGTTCTACTTCCCAATTCTCCTTGTGTCTTGACAGAGTCTCAGAATGTATCGTAATAGAAATCTACAGCTAGCATAACCTTATTCATTGCGACTATAAACAAATGAATTACAGCATAATGTTCTCATCAAAAAAGTTTTGGAAATGGAAGACTTCTGGATGTCTTTTTAGATCTCACTAAAATGAAAGATAAGAGAAATTAATTTAAAATGGGAACTGGAGTGGGTGACAGACAATGTCTGGCTAACACATGGCAACTTTGGCTGCTAGCCAATAACCTGTAAAAATTTATTAATATGAAATATAAAAACACATACAGCTAGCTGCATAACAGAAGTTATTTATAACTAGGATTATTTCAGGCACCAACCAGCCTAGACCAATTGTACAGACTCCCATGATACTAAGAGCACTAATATTTTTTAGCCTTATCTTTGACTCCTGTGCCCTTCTGCAACACAATTAATAAAATTCTGGAGCTTCTACAGTATTGACAAACCCTGTGATTTAAATCTCCATGGTTTAACAGATTAAGAAGAAATTCACTGAGTTGCAATGAGATTATACACACTACCCTAATCTAGGCATCCTTGACTTTCTAACTGACACCATCTCTCTCTGTACTCTCAGCAGGTTTAATAATGCTAGTAAATAATTTCTTTCTGAACTGAAACCCGAGTTCCTTGAGATTATGACACAGAGATGCTGAAAGGAACATTAATCATGGGAAAAAATAATGGTGGCTCCAAATCCATCGTGTGGCTTTTGGCATCTCAATCTTTGGGCATTTATTACCTGATAACTGAACTTCCCTTATAAGATGGCTAGAGATTTTCTGAATTTTTAAAACTCCCTCTAATTTAGGGATTAAAAAGGATAATCTCTATTTTCCTGCCACATACATTATCTTTGCACTGCCCACTGTTTCCAAAAGCATTTGGATATTACAAATATCCTCCTTTGTTTCCATATTTCTGTTACAAAGAATTATTCTGCACCTCCAAAAATCACTTCTATATTGTAAAAGCCAAGAGTCCTGTCTAGGATTTGAGCTGTAAATTTACATAACCTTGCTTCTCTCAGAAGGAAACGTTTTTTCCATGCCACATTAAGTGCCTCTAACCTTCAAATTTCGAGTTGCTCATCACTAACTAGTTTAAACTCACAAGACAAAACTTAACAGATCAGTACCAGTTTTCTGCTGCCCACTTCTCTGCTCTTGTCCTTTTCTACTCTCCTGTTACCCTTCAATCTGTCAGATCTGTATGCTTCTTCAGTGATAATTTCTCCTGTGTTTCTCAGATTATCTCCACAGACCCCAGCTGCTCAGGGTCAAAACAAACTTTAATGTTTTAAAAATCATTTTGAACAACATTTTAAAAGCAGTATAAAATATAAATACTCCATTAAATTCTTGCTGATCTGTTTAAGCTCTTCCCACTTACAATTTCCAATGTTTTAGACATAAATTAGGGGAAGGAATCCAATGTTTATTACAACAGTTGTATTTAACATCTAAACAAATTGGTATCCTGTAATTTTTAACTGGTACACATTGAAGTACCTTAGGAATGGCTCACTTATACATTATGACAAAAAAGATGGGTTTTTTTGTGGAGAAACTACGTAATTTTGTTGAAGAAAAAAGCCTTTAAAATGTATGGTGGAGAGAAAACACAATGGCACCTGCACTAATAATGAACATTTCACATAACACATGCCCCTCCTTGCAATTAGAACATAACCACTTATATTTCATTTGATAAGATGACCCAGTGAAATGCAGGAAACTGAACATAAACATCTTCCCCCTCTGTCCTTTTACATACCTTGTAGGACAAAATTTCTTTGAACTGATGACTGAAAAAAAAAAAATAAACAGATCAATTCAATTCACATCTGAAAACAGCAAAGGTGGAAAACAGAAGCAATCATTATATACTTGAACACATTTAAAAACCCCACCAATATCTTCATCATACAGAAGAGCTTTAAAAAATACCAAAACCCATTACAGTTCCAGTTCACTAGAAAAGTGTATTCAGTGGTGTTTTTTCCTAGTGTTAATAAAAATTCTCTCTTTAAATCATTATAAATGCTAACACGTACTTACTGTGGTTTTCTCACTGTCCCACAAACACTTTACATATATTTAATAAGACACACATATACTTTGTATCACAAAGCTAAAGGGTCTTTACAATGGAATTGAGTACAGAACACGGCCACTATGGGGATACGGCCAGGCTATCATGTTTTATAATCATATAACATAAGGGAAAAAAGAAAAAGCAAACCCTAAAATGTAGCTGAAGACCAGGCTGATAGTTTTTCATAGACTTAGGAGGTTAGACTGAAAATTTCAGCAAACACAAATATTCTTGCAACATCCACAGCAACAAAAGTTTTCAAAGTGATCATTTCCAGTTTTTGTGGTCTAAAAATGTAGCTGGTGAAAAGTTAAACATTAACCAGCCAATTTTAAAACAAATCTACTGAGAAAAATGATATACCTGCTAATTTTAGAAGGCTTGGAATTTTATTGCCTCTTCATTAGAAGACTCATTTGTTTTATTGTGTCACAAGAGAAAACAAAAGGGACACACAAAGAGATGGAAGTATCAAATTGACTAAGAAGGAACAGTAAAATGCAAAGGTTATCAAAGTTATAAAGAATTGCTTTCTATGCCTTCTATGCCAGAACACTTTGATATTATAGAAAAGTATGAAAAATATTTCACATGAATGCATAATATCTCTTTAGATTTGTTGATACCTTTTAAGACTTCATGTTTCAGTTCCTTATTTTAGCAAATATATACTTAAGTCATTGATATAATTCCTGGTAGAATTAAATCTAATTCATCTTGGACATCTAAAATGCAAAGCTCAGTTTTATGAACAAAAAAAAAAAAGCCAATGAAAACACAAACCTTTCCCCCACCTAGTTCTGACTCAGAAGGCTGTTTAACCTCTTATCTTCTGGCACTTTGATATAAATAAAATGTAAAGGATAAGCATAAAGGCATTAAAATTCCTAAGCATAAGATATATTAGTACCTCCCACAAGGCAGATTTGAAGACAAAATATGTACACAAAAAGTATTAAAAATATGAACTGAAACACAGGAGAGCTTATCTACTTGGGAATAAATCAAAGGAGTTCTACAAGCAGTAAACTGTGGTATAAAGCAGACCCATTTCTTTAAACTGACTGCTTACATCTTCCTCCATCATTAAAATGTCAATTCCCCTTCTTAGAGTAATTTTCATGAGTTTTCTATTAACTTTGTGATTTTAAGGTAGAAGGTCTGAATCTAAGGTACTGTATCTACTAAGTTGATTGTATAAAGTCTCCTGAACCATGAATAGATAAATCAAAAAAAAAAAAAAAATCCAGGAATTGCCAATCTGCCTGTGAAGATGGGTTGGCAAACAGGAGGAAACAGTTTCATTGTGAGTGTGAATCAGCTTAGCCTGGTCACTCTCAATGACCCTCAAATGATTAATTCTATACTCTTCTAGGATTTTATTCCCTCACTCAAGTTGATATTTTAGGACTTATCTTGCAAGCTTTAGTTTACCTTCGTGGATATTTGAACTTGACTGTATTTTGAATGAAGCCATAGCAGCAGGGGGAGATGACAAAGGCTGCCCGTGCCCTGAGGCAGTGCTCAATCACCATGTCTGTGGCCACCCCGCAGGCGTGCAGGGCCACCTACAGCAAGAAAAACAACCAAGGAAACAGGAAAATTCATCACTGGAACATTCTAAATACAATCCAGTCTTTTTGGTTGACTTAGTTAATGCATGAGGAAGTTTTTGCAACTAAAGCTGTTACACCAAAGGCCTGGTCCTTAATTCTCCAGTTTTTCATTCCTCTCCTTCATATCTATGTTGAGGAAAATTTAGGGTTTATTTCATTAACAAAGAATCAACACTGAAGAAGGGTCACTCACCAAAAGCACTCAAAAGGCAGGTGCACTTCATTGTGATCTCAAATGAACTAAACACAAATCTCCAGAAAAATACTAGTTGTGGAATACATAGTAACAGAAAAACGATGTGGTGATTTGTAAAAAGTTTCTGTCAAGCAAAAAGGACTCAAAAATACAAAGAACTATGTCAAAACTGGATTTCAACCAAGGAATATGAGAAGAAACAGTTACACCTGAAGGTCATATCTAAAGGAAAAAATTATGCTATTATGCTACAATTATGCTAATATTATCTAAATTTAGATAATTTGATTTTCAAGTACTGAGTAAAACGAAACAAACACTGGAGCTGGGGGAGGCATCAAATACAATCAAATTTCCTTTAATTAATTTTTTTCCTCTCCTTATTCTTTTATTTATTTTCCTTAGTGAGGGGCCCTTCAACTAAAACTAAAATAACATTTGATCACAACTACCTGCAAGCACTGACGTGTTTGGGCAACACACAGGTTGCACCCAAATTCTTTCTGCTCTCCTATAGAAAAGCAAATGACTGCAGTACTCAATATACTGCAAGGAAACACAGGCAGCTCTCTCCTATCTCTACCTGGGATGCCAAATGCACCACTGAAAGGGGGCCTTACCTTCTCTGCCTCCTCCCAGGTGCTCAGCACCTCAAACAGTAGGCCTGGTGCATACTTAAACTAAGGACGTTTTTGAGGCACATTTTTGATTTTATGCAGCGGTGTGGATTTATAGAACTGCATTGTTTGCTTTGCTTTTGGTTCACTGTACATTTAGAGAAGAGGTTTAAGACTGCACAGCTCAGATTTCAGGGTTCAAAGCTGTTTTCCAAGGTAGAGCAACTGGAAGATAAAAACTTTGCTCTCAGATGTAGATTAAAACAAAGTCTTTTTTGTTTCCAGTCTGCTTGCTGTAAGCTCAGCTGAGGAGACCATTAATCATCAACTGAACTGTAATTGCATACAGATGGAAACAAATCTTCTTGTCTCAGGCAGAACACTAAAAAATTAACAAGAAAATAATTGCACAATGAAATTTTCTGCTCATATGAATTTAACAACAAAAATAAAACTAGTTTAACATCAGAAATAGAATCTTAATATCACGGCTATCAGATTATCATGGAATGCAATTATAGTTACTTCCTCATCTATCCAAGCAGAAAACAGAGCTAGCTCTCTAGTTTGCTTGCAGAAAAAGAGACCTTAAAATAGCAGTAGATAAACCAGTAGCTTTGCTGAGCCTGTGTGACCTGTTACACCAAGTGATTTCTTCTTTGGCTTTCTGAAAACCCATTTAGCTAAGAAAAAATCCCAAACAAAATTAAAGACAAAGCTTTCTCAGTATACCTTATATATTGAACTCACTGTCTGAAACAAAATAAAATGTGAAGACTAATGCAGGTATTTGGGAATGAAGGGCTGGAAAAGATGAATTTCCAAGCAAACTCTTCTGCCATATACTTCAATATCTCCCTTGTCACAAAACTTGAAAGAGAGAATATAATACCTTTTTTATTAAATAAAAACTCCACAGGGTTAACATTGTATTAGCCTTTAAAATGGGCCCCCAGAAATCAAGACAGGAATTCCAATGACCACAAAATTGGAGACTCACTTCATAAAACAACTATTAAGCATTTCACACACACAATTCAGAGTATTATTCATGAGATCCTGGTATTTTGAAATGGCTCTCTAGTTCACCCACTGAGATTTATATGACAATGCAGCACAGAAAATAAAGCTAGAGAATTGGAAATTTACACTTGGAAGGACTCAGCTAAAACCATCTATTCTCTCCTCTTTCTCTGCACTGAATTTTTCCTTTCTTAAATACACCAAGCAAACAGTTAAACAGCACTGTTCATGTACCATAAACCTTCAGCACTACCTATCCTCTGCTATAGACGAAACAGGCTTTTAGATGGATGATTTAAAGAACAGTCAGTCTTGCATGGAAAGCTTGCACCTTGCCACAGAGGCTCATATTCTGTTAACAGCATAAAAAATTGGGTGACATGAATATTTAGAGAGCTACAAAATACTATTTATGCCTTACGCTTCACTAGGGCTGCAAAATTCTAGACAGAACATTAATCTCATTTACTTTCACAGTCTGTAAGGACATCCAGAATTTTATTCTCTCATGTGTATCAGTTGTTTTAAGAATAATTAATCAGACACTGAAGTTTTGAAGTGGAAAAGTTATAATCACTTACCCCAATGTTAAAAGTCCCATTAAAATAGTCCAAATTTGCTTGAATGAACCAAATGTTGTTCAAACCTAGTTCATCACTTCTGTCTTTAGCACGGATCAGAGACAACTCCTTATTTTCTATGAGTACCACCTAAATTTCACACATAGGAGAAAGTAAGGCAAAATAATACTGAGAAATCCAAGTACAACATTACCAGGCAGAAAACTTTGTAGTTTGTTGAGAAAACCTCTGAATCACTTGTGGCAGAGTCTGAGGTATACAAAATGATTAGCTGGAAATCCGGGAACAATCGAAGGCATTTAATACTTGCCAATATTAATCAGCTTGCAAATATTTTATATTTTCCTACAACTTTTGTCTTCTCCGGAAAGCATCACACACATTTGGGGATTATGCTAAAAATTTGCATGTTTCAGACATAAGTGCTCTACTGAGACAACTGTCACTTCTATGTGCTCTCTCCACACGCATCTTTTTAAGATGATTACCAGAAATCTTTTTATTGAGGATTTACCTGACATGATGGCATCATATAAGCAAGAACAATTCCAACATGGCCCTGTGAAAACAAAAACAAACAACAAAATCTGAGTCACTTTTCAGTGTTCCCTGTTGTTCACTCATTATGTGATGAGCATCCCCATGCCAATGAGCGGACCCTTGAAAGCAGCTAAAATTTCAGCATCTGCACATCTGCTTTTCTTTGTGGCAGCAACCACCTAGCACTGCAAAGATGAAAGCTAAAAGAAAATGCACCACATAAACAAAAATATACATTACCCCTCCACTGCAAAAATCCACAATCAAATCTCCAGGTTTCGCGAGCTTTGTCACTGCTGCTACCAAATTGTTCAGCTGCTGCTGCTTCCTGAGAGCCCGGTCTCGAGACATCTTTCCTGGGGATGACAGAGAAAATGCCTAAGTAGTGATCAGCAGCTCTCAACACTGACAATTTTACATGGGTAACTGCAAAGCACTGCAAATGCAATTTATAGCTGGGATTAAAAACCACTGGAACACTTGCACATCTTAATCCACTTCAAGCTAAATTCATATTTAACATATTAAATATTTGGTAGAATCTTCTCCAAAATTAACTTTCTAGTTGTTGCTGTTAATGTATCCTTAGGACAAACTCATATAAACTTAATGTAAAGCAACCAAACTCATGTAAGCTCCGGCCTAATTCTCTTCCAATCCTGTGATTCATGACCAGAGAGAGAGATCAAACACATTCACAATAAGGTTGTCAAAATAAATCCTCATTTACTGTATCTATATACACCATCCTTAAGCATTTTGGTTTTAAAACCTGTACTCTTTTTACTGCCAATTTTTACTTTTCACACTAACCAGCCCTATTTATTTAAATGACTGCATGTGCAAGGAGGTACTTCTCAAAGTGACTATTTCTACATAGCAAAGACTGGCTTTCCATCACATCTGTAACAACCAGAACTGGAAAAACTATTAATTTCTTTCAAATGTGCTTGGAAAAGTCCAACACAGAGTTGCTTCAGATACAATGAATTTGTTGAGTCAACACTTATGTATTTATAAGGCTGTGTTTTGTCTCAGTGGGGCTGAGTGCTGACAGACCTATTAAAGACTCCTTCTGCTTGTTCAGAAAGCAGAGTTTGACACAGATTTTGACAGCTCATCTTCACTATAAAAAAAAAAAAAGTACTGAGATGACTCTTTAGTATTAAGTATAACTCATGAAAACGCCATCAAATTTTCATACTGTGCAAAATTAGCAAATAGATTCTAGGATTCCTAAAAATCAAAAACTAAAATAGGCACAGATTTCATCAGCAAAAACAGATCCACTACTTAGTACTCAGTTAGTCAACCTCAGGAGTATTATATCAATAAGAAAAAGAATTTTTTAAGAATTAGCCTACAGTCCTCAAAAACTCTAGCAATTAACTCTTCATGGTCACCAACTAACAAGGTTCGTCCTCCTTTACTGTGCAGGCAATAAGCAGTAAATACTCCCTTGAAAGATGGATAAAATCAAGCTTGAATCAATAGGACTTTTGCCAGCTCTACCTCTGTGTTTTGAGCTTGGTAGCCAGAATTACAGAAACACAGCAAGCTGTGATGTGACCTGCAGATAATGTTAGTTAGCATGGCTAACTAGTCCTTAATTGCAGCAAACAGGAAACAAATTCAACCAAAACTTCTGCATCTAAAAATACTACAGTTCACTTTGCATCTCACGAGCTCTGTGATTGTAAACAATGTTAATTGCTATCTTCAAGAACAGTAGGAAAAAAAGCAGTTTCATATTTAGCCCTATAAGGCAAAACCTTGAACAACTTGACACTTTTATACAATACACTGAAAGGCCCCCATAAAATTATTTGCTTCCTTCACTGAGAACCCAACCAACAGATTGCCATACAGCACCAGAAAAATTAATTTTCAATAAATGGTCACAACAAAAATATTTTATTTGGCTTCACAAATCCAACATTACTGTTCATTCAGCCCACGTCAAGCGGAACTTTAAGGTTTCTGTGGCATTCAGAGGTCTTGCACTTTGGCACAAATAAATATCAACTTTTCAGAAGGCAAAGCCCCCTTTATTTTTTTATTACCTTGGTCAGCATTCAAGTTCATATATTCCTTTAGTCCTCAAATAATTCTTTCATATTTCTGAAGTTAAAGTTGAAAAGTCACTAAAGTACCCTTAAAAAAACCACACCCCATATATCACCTCTAAGAATTTAACCCTATCCAGCTTCCAAGTCCTACCACAGTACATCTGCAGATGCAGCTACCAACACTTACATGTAACACAGCATGTGCATTCTCCTATTACGTACAGTAGGGTTGCATACTTCTATTGTTTCAGCACAAGTATCTTTTTCATTCTACATAAGCCTTGGTTAACTAATTCAAATGACAACATTTCTACTTTTCATGGAAATTCAGGGGAAGTGTATTCATTGCTATACTGTTTAAGTACAGCAAAAAGGTTCAGTGACCACAAAACAACAGATACTGTTTTATTCTGAGCTGAACAAGTTTTTCTGAAACCAATGCTTCTTTTAATGGTAGTTCCTTACGATAATTCAGGATATTCTAATTATTTCCTAACACCCAAAATATCTTCTGCTAAACTCTTTGATACCTGTTGGCAGGTAAGGGGGTGTTATTTGCTTCTTCATTGTGATGGTTGTTGTACTTCTGTGTCATGGTGTTTTGTGTCTACACAGAGTATTAGTTACATTAATACAGTGGTACAGTGGTTCCCACGCAACCACTAGAAAAAGCAGAACTCCAAAAAGATGTAAGGAATCCAGCTCAGCTGACATTTATTTACAAAGAAATACTCTCAACAGTCAAAAATAATACCACCTTCTTCCAATGAACTCTGCCAAATCTTGCAATAAATACAATTAGCAAAGCCAATAACTTTGCTGAGGTCCATTGGTCACCTTGGCTACTTGAATAATGTTCTTCTTCAAATTCAGCTGCTTTTGTTAAATCTGTGTGGGCCAGTGCTGAAAGCTCAAGATCTGCCCTCCCCATCTCCAGCCTGGGACCACATTCCAGCAGTTCCCTTCCCCTCCTCCCAAGCATTAACCTGTCAGCTTTCAGCAACATCTGCTCCCTACTTGTTGCATGACCACACCAGAGGAGAGAGGGGAAGTATCAGGAGATGGGCCAGCTAGCCTCAGCATCATCTCCAAGGATGCCCTGGCAAAGACCCAGTGGAATCACAGTCTGAAATACACACTACATCAAAAGGCCAAGAGGCATGCAGGAGGCAAATGTGTCTCAATTCTCCTCTATCTTTTTTAACAGTGGAGGGAGACAACTTTGACTGGGAGAAAAGGATGATTATACTTGCTGAGCACTACTTGAATTCAATACAGCAAATAGTGTGTCTGTGGCTTCTTCACTTGGGCATAACTCAAAGTAGGGGACCCAGCAAGCGTGGCTGTTGAGAGAGAAGTTGGACCACATCCTATACTTGGACTTGAATACCTCCTCATTGACATAAATCTGTCCATTTAAAAACAAAAAGTTACATTCTTATGGCATCAGCTTTGGTATTAAAGCAGACTTTCACTCCAGAGTAGCCATAAATCAATTAACACCACAAAATGTCTCTAACCAATTCCTCAATGCAATCTAGATTGTAGAATGACACTGACCTTGGCTCTCTACTTATCAGGTTCAGTATAAATTGTTTTCCTTATGTTCAACTCCATGACTGTTGTCAAGTAATTCAGTCTGGCTGTCTGCGTGCTAGTGGACTAAAAAGTATCTGTCACTGGGAGTCTGCCTCTTAGTTACAAAGAATATACTTCTTTACCATGTGTGTTAAGCCTAAGGGTCAGACTTTGAGCTCTGACCTGAACGCAGAATTCAAAGGCTGGCCTCGAAAAGAGCAGTTTTAAAAAACCTGTTGAATTTGATCATTAAAGTCTTTCTTAGAATGTGGGATACCAAATCCGCTGGAATTCACAAAGAAAACATCATCAAATTATCAAAAAAGTTTCACAGCTTTTACATTTTCCGCTCCATCAGAGTCCCCAAAATCTAATGCAACTAACTTACACGGTAGGTGAAATTTCAAAAATCACTCTCATTGAAAAGTAAATGGAAACATTTAACTCTGAACAGCTTCATGAAATTTTACAGTAGGTATTTAATCAGCATTTTCATTATGTTGAGATAATATTTCTGTTTAACCTACCTTCAGCAATGTAAAAGTCTAATTCATATTCTGGAAGGCCAGAGGGAAAAAAATCATCAGAAAGAAAAGAAAATACACTTTGAAGCATCACAAAATACCAACTATCCCAGCAGTCAAAGCTCTATGCTGGACTTCGTTTTTTATTTACAGAAAACTACAGCAAACCTTGATTTTTTTTCCTTTTTCATTCTCTTGATCTTGTTGCTTTACCAAGACTTGAGCCCCTAGGTATACCCAAAAGGAACCTGTAGGTGGGAAAGCATATGCTTTCTGGCTCTGCAGAGAATCTCAGAGCTACCATGTGCTATGAAGACAGAGGGGCTAGAGACCCCTGCATACCACCAGGAGAACTAAATGCTCACATCTTTCCAGAAGGCACATCTGTGAGCTGCAGCAGAAAGATGCAGTTAACACAAGATGATGCGGCAACTCTGCTGACTTTCTGAGCAGTTTGAGCCCTGTTACTGCAGAGGTAAACAAAGAATTCCTTTCTCTACCATTCCCTTGTCTGTATTACTACTTCTAGGGATGTCCAGTTCTCTGTGGGGTGCTACACCCCTCCATATGGTGTGGGTCTCTCATTGCTTGTTGAGCTACATCCCAGAGCTGCACTCCATATGCACACAGCATAGGTACACTTTAGCTTCCTCATTGGCCTTCTCCAGGCACCGTGACATTGGCCCAGAAAGCCAAACAGCTTTTGGCTCCAAAGAGAATAGTTTTGTACTTACAAAGCGAGATTGTCATAATTCTTGTAGGTTTTTTAAAGCACATGGTCATGAGTGAAGCCCTCAGAGTGCAACTCACTTCTTCTCTTTAACCAGGTATAAACTCCTATGCAAGGACTAAAGGATATGCTTTATTATTTGTATCACCAAGAGTCAACATTTACCAACCTTTTCTTTTTCCCTAAACTTGGATATAATATTAAAAGAATTGCAAGGTACAAAAGGAAGCTTGCTCACTGAACAATAATCATGAGAAAACATAGTGTAAAGCAGAATAGCACCTATGGTAATTGCCTGCTTCCTAACTCTGCTAACACAGAAGACTCAACAATCTATCATTACATTTTAGTTCTCAATGAAATAGAAGTCTATTATATTATAACTAAATTGATGTGTTTGTTTACAAAGGCTAAAACATTTGTTCAACCAGATACAAGATCCGATAGCTTAGGGTTATTATTGATTCATTTGCTCTTTCTTTACATTTGAAAATTGCTATCTGGTCTCTCTTTTAACACAGTGGACATGAAAATATCGATTTCCTCTTAAAACACTTTTCTGATTTAAGTTCAAAAGTAATGGAGTTGGGGAAATTAAAAAACCCAAACCATCTAGTTCTGATTGTGTAAGTATTTCCTTACTTTTGCATCAGAGTTTTAATGCATTAGTCCTACCATGAAATATACCACTTTATCACAGACATTAAAAAACCCCACCCAGCAACACTAACCAAAGGGCTGTGCTTTTATGACGGTCCTCCAGACCTCATGTCCTCCCATTTTTAAGTCCTCTCTCCATCCACTCTTGGAGAATTGAAATATGAGCTAGAGATTAAGTGAAAACACTGTTTTATAGACAAGGCTGCAATGCAGAAAACCTAATTTTCCTTTCTTTTTAATACTACCTTTTTGTGGAATAGCTTGTTTTATTAATATGCCTGTTTGAAGCAGAAGCATATCCTGAAGGCCAGAGGGTATTTTTATGACTAAAAGCAATCAGCAGTCACATTTATCCACTCAGTTCAGATGTAGGTTGTTGGGCTTTTTTTTTGTTGCTTTTGTAAGCTTTTTTTCCACCCTACTGGATGTTTATCAAAACATAATCTGGAACTATAAGGTTTGGAAATACCCCACATGCTATTACTAGTTGGTAAAAGGGCATGCAAATGCTTACTTTTTTAAGAGGTAACAGGCACATATGCCAACTCTGCTGCTTCACATACTTCTAAAAGCAGCAATCTCTATTAAATGAACAAAATTGCTATTAAGCTGTCTTGGCACACTTGGAATGTCTATTCACCATTTCCCATGAGAGCACTGCATTAATTTAGTTCATCCCAACAAGTATTAGACTTTCAGGAAAGTTGTGTTTCATTTTTTAACTAACCTCTGAGAAGCTTGGGACTAACAAATGGCCAACATTTTTTGCCTGGAGCCTCCTTACAGCTGAGAACACATGGCTACTCTGTACTTGGCAGCTCAGAAGGCATCAGTTCCATTCTGCAAAGACCAGACTTGGAACACTTGAATGTTCCTGAGAAGCCTCAGAGAATGAACAGCATTCCTAAAGTTATTCATGTGCACATATTGTAAAAATGGCCTTAGCATTCACTGGGCTGGGGGAAAACAAACAAACAAAACCTCCTAAACAAATGAAGCCTGTAATCTACCCCTCTGGAGAATGTGCAGCATGCACCTTGAGTCAACAGGTAAGGCCAGAAAAGAAAATCCCAGAGGCCACATTACTTTTTATTACATAAAATTTTTTATGATGAAATGTGATGATGTTTCGGCTACAGCCAAGGGAGTAGGAGAAGAGAATGCTACGATGCATGATTTAAAATACATTGGGCAATAATCAAAAGGACAGGAAAGACAACTGCACTCCATGAGAGCATTTTATTGGGTTTTTTAAATAGGAGTCCCTCCTGATGTTACTAACCAATCTGCTCTTTATTAAGGCAAGCTGTGCAGAATAGTTTTATCACTTCAGGCACAAAACCCCCCTACATCTCACACACACTATCTTGGTGTAGTCTAAAAAGGTCAGACAGCTATGAAAACTGACCCTTGACAACCTAAGCAGGAACTTGGTCTGCTTTCTTTTTTTTTTTTTTTTTTTTCCATTAAAGTCTTTTAAGCAAGAAAAGAGTAAGGCACCTTTAGAAACCATAAAGACGTACAGCCACTAGTAAAAAGAAATGAAACTTAATGTTGAGGTCCCCCCGAATGTAACTATGTTCTACTTTAAAAAGACTTGTGGTTTGGTTTTTTCCCAATTAAATTATCTTCAAAACTTTTCTTCTAAATATTCTGCAAAAAGCAAACTAGAAAACAAAGACCCAACATAATGTTAACACATTAATCTACTGTCTACACTATTTTTAAACTATTTTGTACTAGATTATGAAGTCTCTATATGTACTTAATGAGTGCTATCCACATTAGTATGTTTTTTTCTAGCCATGCTCTTCAAGTTTTTCACATTATAATATTGCCAACAGCAATCTTCACAAAAATCATGTGTCAGCACATTTCCCAAAACATTAGATTAGTTCCAAAGTTCTCAGCTCCTACACATTTAAGCTAAATGACAATGTCTGTTCACCCTTCTTCTCATTCTGAAGCCTTTGAGATTCATACTTCCAAGCTATTTTTCTAGAATCCCAAAGATTAAGGAATTTTTTTGTTTTTAAAATATCATGACAGAATTATGGGCAGAAACAAAAGACTCTGCAGTCACCCTTCTTCCACTTCTTTACAGATGTATTCATACACTCCCTCTCTCCCACTCCTCTTTCTTCACCTTTCTGCCTTACCTTCACTCCTTTAGGGTCAGGATTCCACCAAGCCAGCTATTTTGCCTGTATCTTGTGCTCCTTAGGTGCCCAAACCCACCTATCACTTATGGTGAGGTCTTTGAGACGTGAGGTGAAAGCACAGCAATACAAAACTTAAAAAGTGAAAGATGATAAAACATTTGGGGAAGAATAAAGGAGAGGGAAAAGCAGCCTGTGCTGTACTAAACGTGGGAAAAGGTCTCAAACCCCAACAGGAGTGCTGTTCTACCTATGCACAGTATTATACCAAATGTCAGCAACACCCAGGCTTGGGAGGCAGGGGTTGCTCACCTTCTGCAAAATATCTATCCTCAAATGAAGACGTCACTGCCTGACAAGGAAACCAGAATCAAATGTTTTGTTTACCTCTCACAAGCCTAATATACTGATTAACAGCTACTGTCTTGCTGAGAAAGGGGAACTGAAGTCAGTTCTCACCGGGGACTGAGTGCTTGTCCTTATAAAAACAGGAGAGCTCCTTCCCCAGCAGGCACCAGAGGCTGCTGCCGAGGTCAGAGCAAGGGCCACAAGCCGCAGCCATTCACACTCACAGCTGGCCAGCAGCAGCTTGCCTGCAGGGAACCAGCTCTCAGCAGTTAAGAGGCAGCAGGAACAGAGATTTCCCTTTCTGAGCTCCTTATGCTGAATTGTTTATAACTGATTGTTAAGGAAAAGGTAAGGACTGAGTTGCCTCTGTACAGGAAGTCGTGAATTGCAGAATTAAAGGAAAGCCCAAAAGACCCCTTCTGACATATTGTATAAACACCAACTCATGAATTCCCATCACCACCTCTAAATAAGAAAAAAATAAATATTAGCTATATTGACAATTTGGATGATTCCTGTCTTTGATTTGCTTATCAGAAAGAGTGAGAGAGCCTGAAATAATAAATCAGAAGCAAAAAAAAGCTGCTTGGAAGACAGACATGCTTCATTTAGTCCTTATGTGTCAAGCAATTGGACAACTGGCTGTAGGACAAGCAACAGGACTTTCAGCTTAACTTCACACATAATGCTCGTTTACTTTACAAAAATGAATGGCTGGAGGAATTCCTCCAGAACATCCTGATGAAAAGGAGCTTCATCCTTGAAATTTCATCCTGAATTTCAGTCATTACAAAAATTAAATCCCACACTGCAACGGTTTGATGACATTTCAACATGCAAATAACATCATTTCACAATGGTTGTATATAACTTCCAAACAAAGGCATCCAAGTTGCACGTGGAAAGGCCAAGTTTACACATTTCTCCATTCCCTGAATTCTGTCTCATCTACACACTGCACTTATTACAGCACTTATAGCTTGAGCCTGTATATATCTGGAGTTTATGAAAATTTTAGGAAGTTCAATCAAATTTACTGTATGAAATGAGTGTCTTTGGTATTCATGTGCTTTATGTTACCTAAAAGGGCTGAAAAAACATTCAAGAGTTCAGAGGAAATACAGGAATTACTGAACTCCATCATAAGGTTTTAATTCAGTAATAGTAACTGCTTGACCACTCAGCTTTTTTCCTTTCATTTCTTTTTTTTTTTCCTAATTAATTTTTGAAGCAAAGTTGGGGCAGAGTGGAGTCAAAATGAACTGCAGATTAGATAGCAAACACAATTATTTCCTTTGAATACATAGCTAAGCAGGATAATTCTATAATTTAATTGAGCTTTGGGTAAGTGTTCTTTTAATCTCTGATGTTGAATATCAGGATCCGCTTGTGCCAGGTTACCAGTTTACCGCTGTAAATGCTGATGATCAACATTAAAGTTTGTTTAACTCCAGAATAAATAAACTTTTGCCATTAGTAGTTTGCATAACTGAATTTAGAAAAGCAAACAAAACTACCACTAACAAAAGATTTCAACCAGCATTTCTCTTTCCACACTCTTTTCCCTCCAGTGCTTTCTCAGACTATGAAGGCACAATGAGTAAGCCCCAGGTTGCTGAGATGGCAGTCCCTCAGCCACAATTAAGTGCCTGTTACAGGATGCCCGCTGTGCAACTTTGCAGGTAGCATGCCACGGTCAAGTTCAGCTCCTAAACTGCCCTTTAAAATGTCTATGGTGCTCTTAGTAACCAGTTTGGGTTGAAACCAACATGTATCTCAGCATTCTCAGCTTGGAGTAGTGCTGTAACTATGTAGAAAGAACCAGACCACTTGCTAATCAAGACAGGCATTTACTACAACAGAAAATGACCCAGGCTTTGTAACAAATGTATTCCTAAAGACAGCCAGGCCATCTGTACCCCACCACCTTTAAAGTTGTAGCAGATATTTATCCACACTAACAGAATCAGGGCATTCTGCAGAATGCTTCTGCTCAAAGTGCTCCTTTTCATTGTTGTCAGTAATCCAAACGGCCCATTCAAATCCTGCCAAGTTAGGTAAAGCACAAATTGACAATAATCAGCACAAACAAATTATGATGCAGTGGAAGACAAACTAATGAAATAAACAAAATAAATATCCACTCCTTTCCTTTTAATATAAAAAAATGATGGTGTGGTCATCTGGATCATATTACATAGCAAGAATCACCCATTACCAACTAAAGCTACTTTATTGCACCCTTTATGTGAGAAAGATTGTGAAGTTAAACAATCTTGCCATAAACAGAAATTCTTCATGACAAGTCAAAAACATGCAACATGAAGACAGCAACATTTTACATCAAGTTTAGAAGATGAAAATTTAACAAAATTTCAATGTGTTTTAATACATTTCTGAAGGACTACACACTAAAAAAAGGGGGAAATGCCTCTGAAATAACACAGAAGTGGTCAGCTTATGCTACACAACCCATCACAAATACATTCCTAGAAGGTTTTCAGAGCATGCATAAAATACCAATTAAGAGACAAGTTGATTATATCAATTCAAAAGCTGCCTAATGGTGGATTTTTTTAAAAATTCTGGCTAATCCAACGAAAGATAACCTCAGAAACACTGATGAAAAGTTAGTTGTGCACACAGTTCTCCACTACCTACATACATGCTTGACCTAAGTGCAGAAGAGGGTGTTCTGTTATTATAAGAAATAAAAGTACCCAAGCTTGAAAATACTGTCACAGGTTCATTCATTTTACTGAAATCCAGAGCAGAGGCAAAAGTGAGTTTCCAAGACAACAAATACATAAAATTGGCACTTGTTGCCTAATCAATGGTTCTAATAACAAAAGGCTCCTTTTTCTTGTGTTGTAAGCAGCTTTGTGCCAGGTGGTCTTTTGTATTATTCTTACCTAGTTTATGAAAGCAAATAATCAAGAAAATCCATTAATCCCTTCAACCATCTTTGAAACAGAGACAACAGAGACCTGAATTTGAATTGGGGGGGGGGGGAAGTTAATGAAACTGTGGGCACCAGCCCAGTACTGCACTCCAGCCCCCAGGCTTTTCAAGCGGGAGCATTAGGAAACAAAAGTCATGACTTCATCTGGCCCTTCCACAGCAAGCAACTTGGAGCAGCTGGCTGCAGACAAAGGGCAGCACTTTCTGCTTTACACATCGCTTCTGTTTACTCTACAAACCACCAGCATACTTAAGGCCACCTAACTAAACAGAAAGGTCACCCATAAATTTATCTCCCACACAAAACCTCTGTACTAATTAGTGAAGGGGAGAAAATGTACAACAGTATTCCCTTCATGTACTCCTTTCGTTACTTTATAACAGTTTTGAGAGGATGGAGAAAGAAAAACTGCGCAGCATGAACCAAAGCGAATTCAAACAGCTCCTTGAATTTCTGTAAATTGAAGCCAACAGAAATGAAAAATTATGAACTCTTTTCCAACAGAAATTAATCAGCTCTGTCAACTAAACAAAGACTCAGGCTAAAGAAATATCTGCCTTCAGAAACTTAAAAAGAAAATATATCTCCCACTAACTGCCAGAAGGCATGTTCATGAAACATCTGCCTTAATGAAAAAATGCAACTAAACATGGACTTATAAACCTAAGATATTCAAACAACAGATAATTATTTGTAGCTTGTTGTGTAGCAAATGGGCTCTGACACAAACTTCATGTGCCAGTATCATGTCAAAGGAGCCAAAAGCTGGAAAACAAACAAAAAAGCCCAGCACAAAAAGTCATCCCAGCAATGTTTTTTTGAGTAAGACCTCTGGAGGCCCTACTGCCCTTCTAGTGCAAAAACCATCTCAGAGCTCCTTTGCCTTCACCATCACCGAATGTGGATAAAGAGTTGTGGTACTGGAGGTCACACGGACACATCTACTCTGTCATCATCCTTTAATGCTGATGCAGAAACTGATCTGATAGGTAACCAAGTATCTGCAGCTACAGACCCCATCATCACCTAATAAACTGTGAGGGGGGATGTCTAGCATTGAAACAAATGAATAGTTTGTAGACTTTACAGCAGTACCTGTTGAAGAAATGCCTCAGTAGTGCATCTGCTAGGCACTGCCTCAGCTAGCAGCTCTTAAACATAAAATCTGTTCTAATATATATAAGCACGCATTTCTGATAAATGACTATAGGAATGCTTCACATCATTTAAAAATGAGGACATGCTAAAATCACTACATAAGGAGGAAAAGAAAACCGCTATACTGTAAGGATTATGTGGTATATTTGAACAAATTTGGCCTGTCACATGTACACACACACAGGGCTTAAGCAAATGCTTATCAAGTTCAGACAGCAATAGTCCCCTCCAGAATGGGGTTAATAGTTTGCATGTCCTGTTACCCCACTGTCCTAAGTCTTCCTATTGACAAACTCCACACAGAAGAATCTGCAAAATTCCTACTGCATCTCATTCTACATACAATGTGCACACTGCCAGCCAGCATTCTTTCTCTGGACTTATAACTGTGCAGGGAATTGAGAAGTAAAGATCCCAGTAATACTGGTCTCAAGGAAATAAAAGCTCCCCTAAGTAGGTGAAAGGAACTGATAAACACGGGGATCCTTCACCTTTGCACGGACCCCACCTTTGAGAGCAGGGCACATCCACACGCCTGTTGGGAGCTCTGAGACAGATGTTCTGCAGATGCTTGAGCCTTTATTTACCCAGAGGGCAAAGGAAGCATTTGGAGAACAGTAAGCTAATGGGGTATGGATGTTGTGTGCAAATTCTCCTCAAGCCAAGGGGACAAAACTGTTCTGACAGTAACTAATGCAGCACAGCACAAAGCCTAACCCACAGCAAGAAGGTTCATCAGTCAAATCAATAGTGTTATACAAATAAAATCCTTAAAATGGGTGTTTCTGCTTTAGGAGTGGGATTATTTTGAGGCATTTTGATGGGATTATTTTACTTACATTAAACCACTTCTAGAGTAAACCAAGCTGAGAAGATCCAAAGTCAGAACAAGCATACCTATAACAAAAATTATATTGCAATTACACGGAAAAGTGTTTACTACAAAGGAGGAAAAAGACTGTATGGGACTGCAGAAGTATCCTTAACAGAGTATTCAGTAATTTTAAGAGGTATTTTTAATACAAAAAGCCATGAAAACCTGAGCTGCAAAACAGTAATCACAACCTCCATTGTGTACCTGCATAATGGCAAATAAATTTGGCAGAAAAATGCAAGAAAGGCTACAGGCATTGAAATTTGAAGATGGAAGAGAATCAATGGTTTTCCATTCAATTCCCCTCTTAAGTACAAAGGAATTCAAGATCCTTTGATAAATCAAAGTCTGTAGAGCCCATTTCTTCTCTTGCAGCTTTATACAAAAAATATAATAACAAAGTATGCTTCTAATTTTACTCATGCAGCAGCCACTGGATGTCTTACAAATGGACAACAGACCACATTCTATCAGATTTGAATTCTCCATAAAGCTGTATTGAGTTAATAACTAAAATATTACAGTGCTGGGGTTTTTCTTTTAATTAATTAATTAGTACTGACAAAAATTCAGAAGAATTAGTTGAGCACTGTGCTGTGTCCCTCTCTGACACACAAAATAAAATGAAATATAAAATTCCTGCAGTAGGGAGCACTCATCCATGTATCATAGTTCTGATACAAAACAAATAACTAGTCTTAATGCTTGCTTCTTCAGCATTGTGTATACTACACAGTAGCAAATATGAGTCATCCTAATGAAAAATATAAAATTAAAAAGTCATGATTCTACTGAAGATCTTGTTGCTCAGTTTTTACATAACCTCAGCAGGACTATTTCTTCTCTGAAAGAAAGTACAGTGAGGTTCCAGTGAGGAAGAGTAAGCTCTACAAGCCACGGCAAAAATTAAATTTACTAAATAAAAACAAAGTCAAAAGGGTGTTTCCTTATATCTATTTAGCGAGCTTAAGAAACAGACAGTTGTAAAGCGGCTATTTCCATATTTATTAAAATTATCAACAACTTATTCAAAAAAAGCTCTACATTCAAAAAGAGTCTTGAACTAGATATTAGATACTACCTAATTATGCAAGATTAATTTATCCTTGCAGGACTTTCAGGAAAAAATATACCACAAAATCTGCTCATCTTTCCAACAGCACGATCATGAACAAGTGTGTCCACCTAAACCTGTATGTTTTGAATATGACACAAACCCAGGCAAAGTGCAATCTACAAGCAACTCCAATGTTCTGCAGAAAGTTACTCCTGTGATTTTCAGCCCCACTACTTGTCATTGCAACAACCTACCAACCTGATCTTTACATGAAATTTGTGACCTTGTGGCTCAAATAGGAGTTCAACATTGATAATCTCTGCCATATGTTCTACTTGCTCCATACAAGTGGGATTCAGATGTGACCATGATCTTCATGGCACAGTTAAAAACATACAGATGTGCAAAATGCATGCATTAACCACAAAAAAAAACCCAAAACATTGGGGAATTGGGCAACACAAACAAGGACAAACTAACCTTTGTTTACAAAGCAATTAAGATGCAAAGTGTCAAGAAAGCCTGACTGAAGGTATGATTTATTTTCTGCATTATGCCTCACCTAACATCATCCAGCTAAGTTACAGAGAGCTTATAATGCCAATTTACATCAAGTGAGATCACAAGTGGGCCAAAGCATCCGGTAACAAGCGCAAGCAGAGGAATGTCAAGTACGTGCTGCAGATAAGATGGAAAGTAATCCATTTGGCAGATGTTTTTGAGTAGCATAAAATAGAGGATTAAGAACTGTTTTGTCTCAGTTCAGGTTGGGTTTTTTGGGGGTTTGTTTTGTTTTTAGAGAAGCAGATTATTTTAATGAAGAAATCATTTTCAGGCTTTCAAAAATGATGAGAGCATACTGAAGAAATAATGGCAGTGCTTCACAAAAATTGTCAAGTAATAGACTGTGCTCAAAAAATATATTATAGAACACTAACAATTTTGAAAGATGGCTATATATCCATTTATGTTTGCTTTCATAATCATATTCTTCAATACTCAGCATTAGCACATACAGAAAAGCTATACATGACGGGTAAAGAAACAAATTAGCTACAAGAATAAATTCAGGAGCCAATAGAGAATAAATTCAAGAGTAAACATCCTTTCTTAACCCTCGATTCTAAAAGTTGCATACAAAACCAAAGCAAACCTCCTGGTTACAAGACTTTTCACAGTACTTACTTACTGTTTTGTAATAAAAATATGAGGCATAATTCAAGATATTATATCTACAAATTGACTTATTTCTTGCACAAAACTAGCAAATATTGTGCAAGTAAAAGCACTGTGCTGTTTGCTAAAGAAACTGGTTAATTAAATCCCCCTGAACTTGTACCAAAACTCGTGACCCCATCCAGGATGCAGCATGAAATGCCAGCTCATGGCAGTCCATGACATGCACCAACATTTCTCCCTGTTTCAAGCCATAAAGGACAGAGAAACAAAACCAGTTTCCATATGCAGCCTTGAACGTTACATATCCAACCTATGAACCATTTACCACCTGAGCTGATGTCAGTGCAGCCTTAAAGATATCAGGTACAAAGTTTTGAACAGCAAGGAGTGTTTGTATCAAACAGCAGAGTTTCGGAGTCCATTTTTACTTTTGTCCAGCATACTCTGGTTCCTAACAAATTCAATTCTGCAGAAAACAGGCAATGCAACCAAGAGCCAAGGTAAAAAGTTTGTCCAGTTGAGCTTCATGGAAGCACTCAGAAGTATCTTAAACTTTGAGGTGAGAGGACATTCTTTTGTTTCTTAATTCTTGTCATTAAAACACCAGAACAGATGGAAGATCTGCAAGTGGGATATTCAAGAGCATTTAAGCAGATTTAAGAGCCCTTCACCAATCAGATACATCAGAAAATTCAGGGAGTGTGCTGATGGAATGACTACATTAATGATACCTCAACTGGTCTACTCACACTACTTACACGAGCCGTTCAAACACCAGCACAAAGACCAACAACTCCATGACAGACCTGCAAAACTTTTAAAGCACAAGCTGAAATACAAGCACCATAACTCTCTCCCTTATCTCTGGATGCTTAGATCAATATTCCACACTAAGAGGAGACAAATTTTATTGCTTCAGATTAGGTTTGACTCATTTTAATATTGAGATTATTCTCCAATTCTTCTACGCTTACAGAATCATTCTACAAACAGATGAACTTCCTACTTGCCTTTGCTCTTCAATGCTTTAAAAGTTTCTAAAGGATGTGAACTCCTTTTGATATTGCTATGGTAAGATGCCAGAAATTTGACATGAGACATGAGCCAAAAATTAACTTTTCAGAAGCATTTCCAAACCATCTGGAGAAGAGGCATTTAGAGTACAAAATAATTAATACCACCTTCAATAAAACTCTAAACATACAGTAGTCTGGCCTTTCCTTTGTGTAATTAAAATTTTTGAAAGCATCAAACTACTCAGAACAGATTATGAATCATTCAAAGTAATTTTATGGGGTTTTTTTTAACACTATGAGGTTTGGGGTTTTTTTCTTAAACACAGCAGTACCAACTTCCTCAAAACTGCTGATTAGAACAACTGTGCATAGAAGTTGCCTTCAGGAAAAGCCAAAATCAAACTTGTGACCTTATCCAATGTAAAACTGTATCCAAATCAAGTAATGCATTCATGGCTCTTAACACGAATACCCAAAACCAATCAAAGTGCAGATGGAAGCCATAAGCAACTCCAAGAGGCAGAAAAATTCCTCCCTAACTCACACTTTGTCACAGTTGATTTATGGTTTGGAAACGAATTCCGTACCTCAACTCTGCAACACAGCAAGCCTGGGGGAGGGAAGAAGGTGAATGCAGGCCCTTGCACAGTGCTCACCTTTGAGCACCAACATTATGTTCAAGGCACATCTTATGTGCTGGGATGAAATATCCTGTGATTCATCAATTCCTTATAAAATGTCAGTGAAGAACTCCCAGAAATTCACAAATGCTGCACAAAACTTGACAATATCTTGGCAATGATTCTGACGTACTCTTCTATACTTGCAATGTACAAAATCATGAAGATGGAAAATAAGTTGTTCAAAACATTTTTGCCTACATTTCTGCAGGAAACTGCTTCGTTTAATAACCACAAAATAAAACTCCATTTTATTTACTATGATAATTTATGAATGCACATAAAATCTGGACAACCACAGACCCTGGAAACTACCAGTAGCCTTAGAAATAACTACTTAAGGATATTAAATACTAAGTAGGAGAGATTAATAGAGTTTCAGTAATCAGGTGAAATCAAAACTGCAAATTAAGAACACAGCTTGAGTTATCTATTCAGAAATAATCTAATGGGTTCTCCAAAGATCATTACAAAAAAAACCCAAAACAATTAAATCATCTATGAAATATTTCAACTTCCAGCAAGTCCTACTTTTCCCCCAAAGAAACAACAAATAATGTTTTTAAAGGACTTAGCCCCAAAACAAAATATTAGTGTCAATAAACTTGAGTGAGAACATAATTTAAATTCTTTTGATGTCTTTGCACTATTTTGTCACTAAGAAAGAGAAGGAGACACACTTGGGCTCAGTTTCATTTGCTTTCTAGGTTATAATCTTTTCTGTGCATAAGCACAGAGACTATACCTTCCTTCTCATACTTAGTCAATCTGATCTTATCCTCTGTGTAATTTCCCAGTACCTTTATTTCTGAAAGCAAGATTATATCAGGAAGAGAATTCATAAGAGGTTCAATTAAGAGAGAGAGAATCTTTTTCGCCTTGTTTCTGGGGCTCGTTTTCAATGTTTTGCTCCTGTGCAATGTTTAGGCCACACAGCTTTTCACATTCTGACTTTTCTTTCCTTCTGACTTCCACTTCTACTTTCCTCCCATCCTAATGAGGATGGCCACATATTTTCCTGTGCTCAGAGTGTTGCTACAAAATAAAAAATTAGTGAGTTACTGGTTAGTTCCTTTACATCCTTTCATTTGTCTATTTCTTCTTCTAACACAGTCAATAAGTTATTTCCCTTTCCTCTAAATTCCGGACATAACCCAGCCTACGATGCTACCATGTTTTTTAATTCCAAAACATTGGCCCTTGAACTATTGCAGTGTTTATTGATCAATTTAAAAAAATCTCTTTCATAAATCTCTGCATATTGTTACTTGTAAGCCAGAAAAAAATTTCCAGAAATTTCCATTAAGCTCCTCATTTCCTCAGAAATATCTTCCCAGAATTACTCCTTTTTCCCAAAGAATATAAAACTCCAGCAGAAGTTGAGCTGATCAACTTTCTCTCTCCTTCACTCCCCGCTCAGCTGTTACCTCTTTCCTCAGACTTGAAAACTTTCAAGGCAGAAGTTGTTACTTTGCTATGTGCTTATACAGCCTCATCCATTATTGCTTTCAGGTGTACTCCAGCACAATGAATGTGTCAACTGTTAAATCACCAACTCTAATTCAAAGAGGGGGGGAAAAATGTTTTAAATCACTTTTTACAACAGGTGGTCCCAAATTTTGGGACTAGAGATTACTGAGCTGAAAACTGCCACATAAAAAGCATCTTTCTCAAGGATGACTCCTTAGTCCAGGGCACAGCTCCATCCACCCAGGCTCAGCTCCAAATCCAAAAAGATTGTGCTGCCCTCCTGTGGTTTGTGAAGATTTTAAGCTCCAGAAGTCACCCACAGAGCTGAGAAAAACTCTGATTCTGCTCTTCAAAGACGGACTGCATAGCTAAACATAACACTTTGAAGAAAGTAAAAAAGCCAAAGTGCTGTTGCAGGGGTGTCAAAGGTCTCCTGATGCTTCTGCCTGAAAGGACAGCTTAGGCTTTGCAGAGGAAACAGATCAGCCATGTTAAAACTCACCTGTCCCTCAGTTACAATGTGCAGAAAACAGCAATAGAAGTGACCTACAAAAATACTGCAAAAATGGGTAAAATCCCCATAAGTTTAAATCCTTGTGTTGATTATGCCACATAGGTGAGGGAATGATGAATCCCCACACTCTGGGATACGGCAAATGGGTGACACAAAAGAGCTAAAGGACACAATCTGTACACCCCTATCATTGATGAAACTGGGATTTAAGTCTAATGACAAAACATACAGAACAATCTTCAAATAAGCAGTGAAGACATTTTACAGCAAGAAATACCAGAATACTGAAGCAGATCAAATATCCCTTTTAAAGTCAAGATGGGTGCTACAGAAAATCAATTTAAGTTTTACATTAGCTGGAAATATTAAGATACTAGTAGATTCTGGAAAAAGATTATGAAGAGTAATGTCAACAACAATTTAACATTTTATCCAATTGCATATCTAGAATATTTGGAGACAGAAAAGTGTTAACTTCCTCCTCCTCCTCCTAAATCTTTCTAATTAATACAAATATGATAAAAATGTCAGCACTGCTTTCTCTACAAAGTGACACTCTGTAGCACCACATCACTCTTAAGTACACCTTATTGACCATTAAAGGATATTAATTTCTATATTTCTATTCCCCAAAAATACCTCTGATGATGATTTTAAGCCATGTTCAAAAGAAAATGTCTTTTTGAATCATATTAATCATAATATGCTGGACACTGTTCCACACCATAACTGCTAGAATGGATCAGCATTCCTTCACTCCTCAGTAGTAATCTTCCACAAAAAATGACCTGCACCTCCATGCTGTGGAGTACTTAGTACAAATGTAACCTCTAAAGTTCTCGTTTAAGACATGAATAATGTAACTTTGGGGCTCTGTGATCCCATAAATAAGGAACACAGAATTATAAACGGGAGAAGGAAACTAGTAAACTCTACTACAATTGTATCAGGAGTAAAAGAAAGACCAAATAGTTTAAATGAAACAAAGGGCAGAGTTACTTAGCAGGCTACTTAACATTTATTAAAGATTTTTGATTAAGATATGAAAAATTAATTTAACAACCTTGTTAAAAATATCTGCTAGGCACCTATGAGTTAATGGTTTTGGGGTTTATGCCCTTCCACCTGTCTAATAACTTCAGAGACAAAAGAGAAAAAAAGCTCACAGTCTAACAAATAAAACTTATTTTTCTATACAGGGCAGATCACACTCTAATTCTATGCAGGTGAAGTCAGTTTAAGGCTCTGACTATGAAGTGCTGACATTCTGTCAAAGTTAATTGTGGATTAATCAAGAACATGCTTCAGCCATCAGAATCAAGACAACTGTGAATTTACAAAAACAAATCATTATGAATTGTCTTCAGTGCTCAAACCATAAATCTGTAAAACATTGCAACTGCCACACTGCAGTATTTAATTCTTTAGTATGTTCAGTAAACAAACACAAACCACAACAGGACTAAAAAAGCCTACACTGAAGTTTATGTACAGTACTCTACAAAACAAATCTCTCCAAAGCCTAATAAACTCCCAATTAACAAGGATATGTGAACTGTAAAAATCATACCTCCAGCAATCAGACCTCACCAAAACCTGAACTTTTGTTGTAAGAGATATTCAATATGAAGCATTAAAGCTTCAGTAATTCTCTGAAGGCTTACACCTACTCCACAGAGCAAGGCATCTGAAACAAAGGTGACACCTTCCAGTATGACTGTCAGCCACATGAAAGTCCATCAATCACCCATCACAAGAGGATTTTACAGAGCAGGCCAAACACCAAGGAGAATGTGTCCTCAATGGAATCAAAATGCAGCTGTTAGAACTTGGTATCATTCTTTCTAGCGTGATTTTTAATAAGATACACTAGCAACTGTTGTTTTTTCCTTGCAGATTTTGAATATTTCAGAGGCTGTAGGCTTGTCATTTAGATTAAAACATCACTTAAAAAAATGCAACAGACTTCAAGCAAACATAAATATACTGAACTTGTATTCCTTATAATGCATATGCATTGATTTCTTGAGGCATGGAAACTAGCTACGTTTCCAAAGAGTATTCATTTTAGTAAATCATTGTGCCTAAAAATCATTACTACATACTAATTTAACATGTAATAGCTTTTCCACCTGTCTCCAAATAGGCATTATAAAAATATAAAATAATTCATTCCCTTCCCTTGTTTTGCTGGGTAACCCAAGACAATCACAGAAGAAAAAGGGAGGAAGAGTACAGTAACAGTAGGAACAGTGTACATTGTTATCCATGAGTTATCTGCTTTGGTGACATGCCTAAGTTATTATTTCCAGTTAAAGCTGAAGACTTTTTTGTCTAAAAATTAGTAATTGCATTCAAACTTCCATGCAAATTGTCCTCAGGCCAACTACACAATGTTAGATCTTTGAACAGTCAAAAGATCCTAAGAAGTCACATATGAAATAGAAAGTTTTGCAAGAACAGTCTTTCTAAGGCAAGCCAGTAAAAGATATACCAGTGTTGCCTATATTACAAAAATGAGCATTTTTGCTCTCTCTTTGTTACTGACAATTATTTACTTCTCAAGTATGTATCAAGAATGTGAAGCAACCTGGCTGTATTGCCATGACAGGTTTTCCAAATCTTGAACTGCAAAATATAATGCACACACAAATGTGGTTTAAACTTACTTAAATGAGTGCAGCAAAACTGTAACTTAAGGGGAAGTTAATGAGAAGCAGCTTCAGTTGAATTTCCCTTGGATTGTTACACCCATGTGGCTTGCAGGCAAAGAGCTCTCTGATATGGAAAGATCAGCTGAAGAAGAAGGATGAGTTCCTGCTTCAGGATGCCTGAGTCACTGAAATAGGCTAAAACACTATTAAAAAAATCTTCAAAGTCTTTCAAAGAGTTCTGACAGGCTTGAAAGGGAAATAGAGAACTTTCAAGTGTTTCTTTAAACTCTTTTTGTTTTACAGAATAAATGACTGTCTGGATTTAATTTAAAAAATACAGTTGCTTTTAACTTTCAAAGTAAAATACACAATTTGCATATCTTGATTAGCAAAAGATTTCATAAAATGTCAAGATTCCCTAAACCATCTTTGATTTTTAAGCATAATGTATTCTCAACTCAGAAAGCATCTTTCAAGCCAAATATTCAAAAGGTAATACCAATAAAAAGAGCAGAACAAAATAAGAGTGACCTAGCTGCACAAAAAAATCCCAGAAACAATCTGGATATACTGAATCAATTTTGATCATTTCAAATCAAATAGCTCTGCATCTAATACACCATTTATTCCACAATTATCATATTATGCAGTTCTATGAGCAATTACAAACAACTTTAACATGGACACAAAGTCACAAACTTTTATATTGGCTAGAAGACAATTACATCATTAAGTGTTATTCCTTTCATTACAATTAGTTTTGTTTATGATGAGGGTTAGAAAATTTTCAACACTTTCTTTTCTCTGTTGAGAGGCCCCACTACAATAAAGTATTCTTTACTAAATAACAGTGCTGGAAGATGAAGCTAAAACTGATCCTTCAGGATTGCTGTTTGGTAGCCACCAAGACTGTTTAATCAAAACACCAGTTAATTCCACAGAACTGGAACACCATGCTCTGTGTTA
The DNA here is from genome assembly GCA_034509185.1 of Euphonia xanthogaster. Classification (NCBI taxonomy): domain Eukaryota; kingdom Metazoa; phylum Chordata; class Aves; order Passeriformes; family Fringillidae; genus Euphonia; species Euphonia xanthogaster. The sequence continues at coordinate 24,011,720 of JAYDZK010000202.1, read as the reverse complement.
CCATTCTAGCCAGTGTTATTCAAAGGTACTTAAATTTCAAAGATGTTTCTAATTACAAATGTAAACACTGTTTTACTCTGTAAGTAAACACCATCCCATGCATACTGCTACTGAAATGATGGTTCATTTCAAATCAAATACCACAAATAAAGCACTTCTTTTAAGTTTTTTTACTTCCTGCTTAACAAGTATTTCAACTCATGAGAAAAGTAATAAAGTTTTGTAAGACTGTAGGTCAGTTACCTCTCATTCTTGAATTTCACAGTTGGGTAAGAAAAATCAATTAATAAAAAGCTGTTTTAAAGAAAAAAAAATCCTGTTTTTAAAAAAATCTCTTTTTGTTTCACAGTGAACACAATGTTTGATGAAAAAATGTAACAGTACCAAAGGCTTCTATCTCCATATATCCTCAGAGTAATAAAGCAGCAAATAACAAGGATTATCACTATCCAACCCTACATTCACACTTTCCCCTTCCCTTTAATGTGCTTTGGATTAGCCTAAAGGAAGCACTTCTAATCATCTCCAGCCAAACTGATCTCAATACTCACAAAGCCTTTGCAGGAAGTAGGAAATGAAGCTGAAGACAATGAATCCATTCACACACACAGGACCAGGAACACAAGCAAAATCTCCATGACTGACTGAAGTTCCAAAGAGGAATGAAACCCCCTTTCTAACGCTGCCTTATAAAACCACAGAGAAGATGTTGCATTTCTTTGTTGGTCACAAATTAAATATAATCTCCTCTTTTCCAAACCTCACATGTAATCAGCAGTTGCATAGTATTTCCATTCAACTATCTTATTTCAACAAGCCCCTCTTCCCAAAATTTTCAGCTTCTGCCTTGCTAGGGAAAAAATGAAAACATTTCCTATGGTGACATACATCAGTACAGGGAAATAATCACATGATGTATCTTATTTTCATTCTGCCTCACATTGTGACCACCTACACTTTTACATACACTTTTCTTCTGACCTGCCACCCTCTTTTTACCATCTCTACATACTGACAACTACAGTAACTTTATTCCTATGGAAGGTATCTATGGATGCCTTTACTTCTATGGAAAACTCAACACAACCAAGCACTGAGCTTGGTTAGGATTTTTGGGTTGTGTCAACTGCTGACTGAAATCAAGGCCAATCTTTTGTTCCCAGTTTGGTCATCAGCTGTTGATGACCTGAGGGAAGTTAAGTCACCATATGTCACAAACAGACCGAATTTTAATACAGATTTGAAATTGCTTCCCTGTCTTAGCTCTGAAACATACCGAAAACTGGCATATTTTCTTATGAAACAGTTAAATAGCTTCACCAGAAGAAAACCCTGTTAAATACACACACAGATATACAAACTCTCACCTTCCCCAGGACTGACGGCAGATGGAAGACTGGTCCAGTCTAGGGTCCAGCTGGGGCATGGATGAGGAGAAAACTTTGCTTCAATTCCATTTTCCTACATGAAAGAAGGAAAAAATAAGTTAAGACCATTTACCCACTTAAGATGGTATCAAAATTCTCACTAAATTTAACAGCACCAGATCAAACTGCAAGACTGTCAGTTTATGTGCAACTGAACAGGCAGATGACTCTACATTATACAGCATTCAAGTTAGGTATTTCCCTCATTCTCACAAAAAAGCCCTCCTAAGTTTTTTTAGGAAATGCTGTCAGCTTCTATGCAAAAAAATAAAAACCGAACCCAGCTGAAAAGGTTGGATAATGAAGCCAAGCATAAAAGCAACAGTCTTCTGTCATTCTTTATATAAATATCTTTAAAAGAGAAATACAATATTGCAATTCAAACAAAAAGTTACTTTGATTATTCAGAATTATGGATAGGGCTCCAGCAGTCCTATTTTTGCCCAATTCCTGAATCAATCAAATATTAGAAGAGAAGAAAAAAGTAGAATCACTTCTAAGTCAATACGTATCAGATTTAAGACAAACAAAGGGTATTAAACTGTTTAGGGCTGTCAAAATTAGCTTGTACAATTCTAATAAATTCTACCTACTCCAAATCAAGCAAATGTGGCTATAAAAATAACTCACTAAAAAGCTTAAATTACCATTAACTTAGTCATGGTTGGCCTTGGACCACCTATAAAATGATTGGCTTCATGATCCTCTTCTAACTCATCAGGAACTGAAGCAGAGTCCTGTAGCTGCTCCTCAGGAGCAGACGCCAACTCTGGAAGCTGGAGAAACTCCATGTTGCATTTGCCAGCAGCTTTCTTTACCCCAGGTACTTCTTGAACTCTTTGATACCAACTGGATATCAGTGGCAAGTTTACCAGATTTTTGCCTTGCTTCTTGCTGGAAGCCTAAAATAATAAAATGAGAAAGTTAGTGGCTACTGTAAATTTCTTACTACAAGCCACCAAAAGGCACAAACTACAGGAGTAAACTCAGCTCCATGCTGAGCACAAGTACTGACAGCATGACGGCAATCAGCTGGTTCAGAGCTCCAGGTGGAATTGCCAGTTGGCCATTTAGACTTTATCTGCAATTCCCATTTGCTTAATAGGATGAAAAGGTTTACATGACCAACTTTAATCATGATTTCAGTCAGTAACAGGAAAACTCCATAATAATAATACTCTTAAATATGTACTATTTCCTAACATAGGAACGGTTAGTTTTGGTCATTAGACAAAAAACCCCAATGCAGTAAGTTGCAATGAATACTGAACTACAAGCATGACACTATGGCACCTGAATGGTCTTCCACCAAAAGCTGTTTTGCTGGGAACTACAAGCCTGAAATACCTATGTGATAACAGGCATACATTACCCTCAGTCTTCATTCAAGTCTTTGCACTACATCTGCGGCTTTTTTTTTTAATTAGTATTGAATACTTATTTTTAATCATGAATTACTTTTAAGACTCTTAAGTTCATATTTTCATACCATAATGGTAACTAGCATATTTATTTTCTGAACTAAATGTATGTGATTATGAGTTAATGTAGAACAGAAACTAGCATTTTAAGTGTAAAAAAAGAAATAAAACACTTCCTAAGCAAGAATATGTTGCACATATTTAAAAAAAATATACCCAAATCACTTTTTAAGATGAAGTCCAACTACTTTTAAAAAGGATGCACTTAATGAAATTAAATAACTTTTGTTTAGATTCCCAAATGTTCTGGAACAATGGAGATCATCCTCTTACAGGAGAGGTTGTGAAGTCTCCTTAGAGACACTCAAAATAAAACTGGACATGATCCTGGGCAACTGGCTCTAGCTGGCCCTGCTCTGAGCAGGGTACTTCGACAAGATGAGCTCCAGATGTGGCTTTCAACCTCATCTATTCCAACGTCAACTATTCTGTGATGCTGTGCCTCCTTTAAACAGAAAATTAAAAATCATGATTACAGGAACAGGCAGAAAATGCCACGCAAAAACAACATTCTTCCCCAGAGCTGTCCAAAGAACGGAAATAGAAATCGGTAAAGAACACCTGAAATTACACAAAATTTCCAACAGCTCTCCTGCATGCTGTGTTTATAATATCCTTAGGGTAATCACAAGTAATTAGCAATAGCTAAAGGAGCAAAAGGATGAACTGTGCAACTTTAGTATCTAATTTAATAACCTAACAGTAACACGGGCAAAACCACATTAATTCAGCTAAGGAAGAAGTCTTTTGGAAAGCAATTCTAAGAGGCACTGTTACACTTGTTATCAAGTGTTCTAAATTGTATTTTAAAAAGTGAATAGTGGTTTTTTCCCAAATGAGGATCTGAGCTTTTGTTATACTCCTGTTAATTTTCAACAGTTACAACTAATAGAAGGCATAACAAAGGTAACCTCAAAATGATAACAGCATTGAAATGAGGTAATGAAAAACAAGCCTTGAGCTTCATTTTCTTATTTTGGTAATTATAATTACAATCACCTAGTCAGGTCTCCTCATATTTATAGGATGATATTTTCCAGACACATACTCACTTAAGACTTCATTATTATTCACACCCTTAATTCAAAGTGGAACTGCAACTACTGTGATTTTTTTTAAACAGAATCCAGGAAGTCCAGTTATACAAGTGACAAATAGCACTTGAATACAGAATTGAACTCTGGGACTTCCATCAACAAGAGCAGTTTCAACTCACGGCCTGCAAGAAGCTTTCAGATGCAAGTTCTTCAATTCTGATGACAACTGTAGGCATCAAGGTATAATTGCTTAGAAAATTATGTCATTCACCAGAGAACAGAAATAAACAAACATTATCCCAGAGCTCTTGTAAATTAGGTAGAAATGAAATTGAAAGCCAGGTTTTCAGGGCAATCCTTGGTGTGAGCTAACATAAGTGTACTGTAAAATACCTAGTTCATGAGCTGCAGAATACCAGAGCTCAAGTGTAACATATAAAAAGTCAATAAATACAAAATTCTTGGCTGCTCACAGTACATCCACAGAATGATCCCAACTACGTTGCTGAAATCAATTAAGCACCTGATGCAAAAATCTTCTCATGCCTAGCACCAGTAAATCAAATACTATTCTAAAAAGTTATGCTCTTATTTAAAAAGGTCTTGGAAAAACAAAGGCTGAAATACATTAAAGTTTTTTAAATAGTAAGAAAGCATTTTGTCTTAATACTTTTGTTTAATATCATCCATACAGAAATTGCTGTTCACCTCCAATTATGTGATTTGCAAAACAAACAAAGCAGATGTGAATTAAGAAGCATTTCTGTAAAATAAGTCATCCTCTCAATTCAAAGGCAGCATATTGCTATCATCATACAGAAATCCACTGAGGATGATGATAATGGTTAATGAAGTTATAAAGTGGACATTTGTCACATTATTAATAATTGATAGTCATTATCTTTATTTTCGAGACTGTTACCCTCAATCTGACTAACAGCATCTTCTCCAGGAATTCCATTTGTTTTCAAACACCATAAGGGAGATTTGGCAAACCAACTTGCAAAATCAAAATGCAAATGTTCCTGGAATAGACACCAGCTTAGCTGTAAATCTCATAGAGTAATTGCAGGAATAGAACTGTAGGAGGCAAACTCATTCTATCATTTTACTGTGATGGGAAATAAAGACATAGTTGTAATTTCCTTAAATATCTCCTATGCATCTATCCCCATAAAACTAAATACACAGATTGTGCTGAGCAAGATTCTTGCACAGTCTTGCCACAGAAGTTTTTTCCCACTGTAGAACTAGCTTTTAAGTTGAGCTCAAGTCACCTGTACTAGTATTTTTAAATTATTATTTTCTGGGCAAATTGGTGCCAAAATATTTCAGTATAATATTTTAACAGTTAACAGAGTTTACTAAACATTGATATGCTTTGTATCTAGAAGTAACTTTAGTGACCTCACCAATTCCTGTTTTTTGTGTTTGTATAAAAACAAGACAAATCTTTGATTTTGGGTTCAAGTCACTTTGGAAACACCACGATATGTTCAAATTAACATATTTTACAACTTTTATGTTCTTAAAAAACATACATGTACACTAATTGATATTTGCAGAATTTGTCAGCTTACCAAGAACTGATGGATGCATGGCAAAAGCACTAGATCTGCCACAGTAAAATAAAGCCCTTCTGCAAAAACGTGGTCCAAGAGTGGAAGGTCAGAGGTTTTTGTTCTCCTGATGTGAGGGGCCTCCCTGTTGATTGTATCTGGTGCTTCCTGGGCAAGTAGTTTGGAGAAAGCTACACTCAGTTCCAAACTTGAGGGTGGATGTTCATGGACTTCTCCTGGTTTTAATTCCTCTGTTGCTTCTTCACCAAGCACAGGCACTGCAGCCTTGGCACCTGCCTTCTGTTGTTGAAGTTTCTGCCTTCGAATTTTGTCATCATTATGTACTCGGACAGGTTCTCCAAGCTTCCTTTCCAGCAGTAAAATGTCAGGAGGAATAGCCTGGCAGTGCTCAGGAGAGGCTGTCAAAAATCTTTCAACAGCCAGAGGTATGCTGATCTCACAGAGCCTGGTCCACTGGCTAACCTGTCAAATACATTTACTTAATTAATGTCTCTACAGAAAGAGAAACAAAATCCAGGGTAACTTTTGGTTACTTTGGTTACTCAATCACTTCAAGCAAAGGAATTCTAGCTTTAAATACATTCTTTCTTAATCTTAGAAGCTCAAGATATTTCTGTATTGCTATTACAACAGCAGAGTTAGGAAGCTAAATCTTATATGTAACAGAACGGTTATCCAGTACAGCATATTTTTATTTCCTTATCATTGACATAAAATTAGGGTGGCTGTGTCACTCATAAGAAACAAAGCTGTGAACTGAGTGGAAGGCACGGTGATCAATGTCAACCATGGAAACAGGATCATGCCAGGGTGGAGTTCTGCCTCCTGAGAGGCATGAGGAAGGCAAGTCTAGATGGATGAGCTGCCAGATGAGCAAACTGCTGCATGATAAATGGACTGACATCTCAACTCAACGGGCAGTGCTGGTTAACAGTTCACACTCTACCTGAAGGCCAGTTAGGAGTGGAAATCTTTAAGGGTCTATGCTGAGGCCTATCCCATTTCATCGTCTTTACCTGGAGGGGGGAGATGGAATACACTCCCATCAAGGATGACAGGGAATTGAAAAGAGCAAACAACAAATTCCCAACAAACTCCAAGGTAGAGCTGCTATTCACACGAGCCTGCACAGACTACAGAATGAGCTGAGAGGAGCTGATGTGAAACTCAGAATATCCCACACTTAGGAGGGAGTTATCCCCTGGAATGGTACAGGCTAGGGACTGACCACCTGGCCAGGTAGCCACTCTGCTGAAAAGACACTGGACAACCTGGTGAGGATAAGCTAAACACAAAAGCCACCTTGACAGTGAAGGCTAACAATATATAGTGCTCTTGAAATCAAAATCAGCAAGAAATTAGGTATTTCTTAGTTTACTTCAAACTTTATAACTCATTTATACTGCAACACATGAAGCAAAGTTCTGACCTACTTTTTAACATTAAGGTTCTTTTTGTGCTGCTAAAAAGTAGTATCTTCAAAAATAATTATTTTTCATCTTTGTGCCAAAATACAGGCACTTCTCAATAGAGAAAATTGCATTTTCTAAGCAAATTAATATTTTACTAAACAAAATAAAAATATTTTACTTGACATCAATATTAAGAGTCTACTTCAGACCATTTAATGCTTATTAAAAAACCAATCAATGTATCTAAGAGAGAGACACACTCACTTCAGCACAGGCTTTTAAGCAGGTCTTCTTAAAGCCCAAGAGTTCCAAAACCTCCTTTTTAGATGGATCTGCCTCAAATGTTTTCTGTATTATATGTCTTAAGACCACAGAAAGCCCAGCTCGGCAGAATCTGTCATCTTTCACGAGAACAGCAGGCAAACTGCAGCTCTGCACAACCACTGGAAGCTGACACCTGGAGATTAAGTGGACCTCCAGGTCGCCAGCGAGGTTTTTTGTCACACACTGTTCACCCACATCTTCGCCAGTTGGCACTAAGAAAACTTTAAATAATTTGCAGTCACAGTAGGATAGCAAAAACAGTGAGATAGATGTATGAAGAGGGAAGATACTGTCTCTGTACTGATGAGAAAAAGCCAAATATAAATGTTCTTCAGCGACATTATCTTTCATCTTCTTCCTGAGATGAAGTTCCTGAAATAGAAATCAGAGTATGACATCCATAAAAGAATACAGAATTCAAAAAAAAAGCTTTAAAAAAATTTAAATTACTGGTTCTTCCACTATCTGCTACAAGTGAATTTAACATAAGACACTACTAAAGACATCTTGCATGAATAATTGACAGGTCCCTTTCTGAGAGAAAAGAATGATTTCACATCTACACTGTCTCTTCACATACAAGATCATGGATAGGAAAATTATCTCTGTAAATTTTTTTTTTACATTTTAAGATATTTCTGACATCAACTAAAACCTATGAAAGAAAATGTTTCATTTTCAATTTTTAAGTGCATACACATTTTAGAGCAAGGTTGTTTTTTTTTTTACATTAAAATCTCCCACAATATTAACCATGCATTATTAAAAAAAAACCAGTTCCCAAGCACATATCTACAACAGCCAGTTCCCTAATACAAGCATTTGTCTTTTTGTAACTGCTAAAAGGCATTTATAGCAGGTATTTAGGCCATGGGAAATAAAATTGGCTTCTGTATTAAAAATTAATCTAGAGTTGGGTGAGATAGAAACAGAAGGACTCATGAACATTCATCTCATAATACTACATGAACATCTCAAACACACAACTACTTTAAAACAATCCAATTCAAAAGTAGCAGAGCTGAAATGAATATCTTCTCAGTATATTAAAAACTCACATTAATTTTCCTTACAGTGGGTTGAAAGCTACATTTTTCCTACTACAGGATTCCATAGGAGTTTAACATAAGGCACTGATGCAGTAATTTTTCTGCTCCATCACTCAGCAAGATTGCCCATTACGTGAGAGATGACAGGTGGCACTGAAAAGCCTCAGACACTAGATGGCCCTCTTACCACAAGTGACACAGGCCACAGCTCGAGCAGTGAGGAAGAGAAATGTAAATGTTGCTGAGAGGCCAGAATAGGGTTTTATATACATCTATATAAAGCACAAGTGACACTGAAAGAGCATCAGTCTTTCACATAACCAGATTAATAAGGTCTTTGCACAATTACAATTGCTTGGATTTTTACAAATGCAAGTATTTTAAAATAAAGTTTTAATTTGATACGCCTTGATTATTCAATTTATTTTTTTTCCATATAGACATGTACATCACACTTACTACTCTGCATTACCTACCACAAGACCAAAACAAATTGTCCAAAAAGAGGGAGTGGAAGAATAAAATCAAGTCCACCTGACATTAAGAATACTAATGTCTGTTACAGTGACACATTTTTAAACCATTAAATGACAAGAACAGTGGCTGTGCTGCGAGTACTGTTGCTTTTCTTTAATTAACACACTGCCACACAAAGAACAGGACAGTAAACAATGCCATACTTCACCACAAGATATCTTATTTGGGTAAATCTTGACAGCATGGAAGTTGAGACAGACTCTATATCCTAAGTACACCTCTGTGGTAGAAATCATCCAGTGAAGGCACTGCCAGAGAGGTAAATCAAGAAGAGTTACTGCTACTATAGTCACACCCCTAGCTTCTAGCATTTAAACTGCTATTCCCAACTACAGTATCTCTTCCAATATTAAAAAGTACTCTTATATGCATTTGGGTTAATATTTTTGTTCTCCATGGGAACTCAAAGAGCTCACAAGTCCATCTTTTGCTGGGCATGCAAACCACTCAGACATGCACATTCACCACATCACTCAATTTTTTCTTCTAGTTGATGTTCCTGGACACAGTCAGCTATTTTGGTCATTTTCATGCTATGTAAAACTGCTAAATATTTTGGTAAACTCTGACAAAGTTTCTATTTCCAAAGTATATTATCCTATAGTTTCCACCTATTAATCACCCATTCTCACCATTTATTTTTAAAAACTTCTTACAAGTAATTTTAACAAACTGGGCTTCCATAATGACTGCAATTTGCTACTTTGGTCATTATGGATTTATTTGAATTGTTAGTTATTGCAAACATTTCTATGTCCCTCCACCATACCAGTAACTGAACATCTCACAGACTTTCCTCTCAAAGACCCTTGCAAGGTGAAAGTTTCCTGTGTTCCTATTACACACGTGAAAAAGCAAAAGCACAAAGAGAATTTATAGTTCAGTGTCACACTGGAAGGCTGTCCTAGGGCAAGCCAAAAATTTGGACATCTTTCCTTAAGGGCTTTGTTGTTTGGTTGGCTGTGAGATTCTGGGGTTTTTAAGGTCAGTCTATGACAATGAAAATTACAGTCAGGCTAATTTTTTTTCTCAAATCTCTCACAGAAGCGAAACTAAAATAATCTGTCCAGAAGTTCTATAAGTGACTTTACCTCTGTTTCTTCAGTGTTTCCTGTGAGAAAAAAGGCCTTGAATCATCACTTCAACTGAGCTGTACACCCTTACACTGCCACACCCAACCCCTCTCCCATATTTTACTTCTGAGAATTCCTCCCAACATTTTGTCTCTAAGCACTGACATTATAAAGTCGCTCCCTATATTTTTTGTTTCCAATACAGGTGCTTTTCTGCACTGGTTCGGCTCTGCAGAGTCTATATTCCTTGTGGATTTATGCACAGATTTTCAATTCAAAGACTTAACAGCTCACCTGGTTGCCCATTCTCACTTAAGTCTTTTCACAAAACTACTACCCATCCATTAAATGTGTTTATTAATCCCTTGGCAGCTTACTGAGACAAAAGCAGATGCAGACATACCCAATGAAATGTGCAATACAGAACTAACCAAACTTAGTAAGACATTGCACTATTTGCTCACAGTATTTTTCCCAGCACTTTTTTCTCTAACTGGACCATAAATTCTGCAGGAAGAGATGGATTTTTATTCTATTGGCTGTATTTACAGTAGCCACTGTTTGAAAGGGGGAAAATGATAAACAATAATCAATACAGGATTTACACCAAAACTTAAGAGACAAAGATAAATTATGTTGTCTACCTTTGGTATAAAAGACACCTACTTAAAAATTATAAATATTATGTAAGTGTAACTTTCACTAGCAGTGCTGCTTTTTACCATTTTCTTTTCCCTTTCAACATGCTCTAAACACAGTTAAATTTTAAGTTTCACTCAGCTGCCCTGTTAACAACATAATAAAGAAAAACACTGCTTTAAAAACAAGTGTTTTCCATAAAAAATTAAAGACAAATAAATAACTACATAAACATCCTCTTTCTTTTAGTCCCTGAAAAAGATCCTATTCATTTGCTGATTTCTACACAGTAAAATGGAACTTCTGATAAGCAGGCACGTTAGAATTCGAGAAATGTTTAACACAACGCCACTTAAAAACGCGGCATATATTTAACTTAGCGCAAAGCATTATTTGTGCTTTAAGGCACATAACTTTAGAGCCCGGAGTTACATTTCTATCCAAGACGATCCATTTACAGGATGCGTTCAGGGGCCACCCCTGCACAGAAGGGGGAAGCACAGAAGAGCTTCGGACCCGAGCTTCAGGCGGCTCTACGAATGAAGTGAAAGTCGGGGACGGTTCTGGAGAGCCAGACACGGACGGGACACGGACGGGGCACGGACGGGACTCGGGGGACGGAGCCGGGACCCGACTCGGGGGACGGAGCCGGGACCCGACTCGGGGGACGGAGCCGGGACCCGACTCGGGGGACGGCACCACACGCCCGAGCTCGGCTGCCGCAGAGAGCGACACCACCGAACCAGGGCTCCCTCGCAGCCCCACTCGCTAAAGGCTCTGCTCCCAGATGCTCTCGTTGCCCAGGCACTGCTGCCAAACCAGCCCCAAGACTTTGCCACCGCCACCTTCCCTGGGTCCTGCCCTTTCTCCCGCTCCTTTTCCTTACCCCGGCCCGGCCGCTTCCGCCCCGGCTCCGCCCCTTCCTGCGCCGCCCCGGCCCGCACGCACCGCCCGGAACTGCCGCCCGCCGCCCGCGCTACGCGGGGGACTGCGGAGGTGGCGGACCTGCCAGGGCGCCTCCGTCTTCTTCTTCCTCCTCCTCTTCTTCTTCCTCCTCTTCTTCCTCCTCCTCCTCCTCGTCTCCGGTGAGACACCATCGGGGGGGAAGAGGGCACTTGAGAGGAGGAAGAGAGAGCATCGGGAAGAGGAGGAAATTTGGGGTAAGGAAGAGGGCGACTGGGAGGAAGCAGAGAGGGACTGGGAGGATGAAGGAAGAGGGGAGCTGAGAGAGGGAAGAAGGGCTTTGGCAACAGGAAGAGGGAATTTTAGGGTTGGGAGGGGAAGAGGGGCTTGGGAGGAGGGGAGGAAGAGGGATTTAGGAGGAGGCAAAGGGGTTTGGGAGCGGCGAGGAAGAGGGAGATTGGGAGAGGGCAGAGGGGTCTGGGGAGGAGAAAAGGAATTTGGGGGTGCGGGGAGGAAGAGCACGTTTGGGAGCGGCAAGAGGCGTTTGGGACGAGAAAAAAGGGTTTGGGAGAGGACGGTAAGGGTGAGTTTAGGTGGGAGAAATAGGGTGTTTGGCAGGAGGGAGCAAGAGGGAGCCCTCAGGCACACCTGGCCGCTCTCCCTCGGGCCCCGGTGTGTTTTGGGTGTCCTGCGGGGCCCGCGGGGAGCGGCGGCCGCGCTGTCCCTGTGGGACACGGGGGTGCCGAGGGACGGCCCCTCTGGGCACACGGCCCTGAGGAAGTCCGTGCGGGGCAATAATGGCTGTAACAGGGCATTCTTTTGGCATTCTAAAAGTTCATTCTTTTGGGCATTCTAAAGTGCTGCTTTCAGGTGAGAGGCCTTTCCTTCCTTCCTGGTAAAAAGAAATCCCATGGAGAAATTTGCAGCGAGTAGGCTGCGGAGGGTCATGTTGTGGCTTTTGTGTAACTGTTTCAGAAATTCGTTTTTAACTAAAGTTTGCTTCTCTCTCTGATAAATTACCAGGAGGATGATACCCAGGAATCTGTACACTTGATAAGTTTCTGTGTTGACGTTGAGTAATGCAAAGGTGAAAACAATAGTGGAGGTGTACTCAGTGTACCAGTGGCTTGAGGCAATGAGCAGTGACGTGTTGAAATGTCTTCAGGTCCATTTTCTGCAGAATATTGAAGCTCAGTGGTAGCAGCAGGGCTTAGCAAATCTCAGTTGGGCAGGTACAATTATCACAAAATGCCCTGAGTTGAAAGGCACTTGCAAGGATCATGCCATTTATCAGGAAAAGGATTCACAAGGAAAATATGTCACCACTGCTACGTGGAATGTTTGTTAGTGACAGCAGTCCAGATACGGGTCGAATAGGTGATGTCTTCTTTGCCACAGACTTGACCTGTAAGATCTCCCAAGGCCTTTTGCCACAAGGCAGAGCTTAAGGAGGGGAGGAGCTACAAGTTGTGGAAGAGGATTGAAGCAGGATTGTTTCCCTGATGAGTCCATAGGCCCAGGTAGACTGCAGTCAAGGGTGCCAGCAACTGACAGTGTCTTCACAAAGCTGCTTTCTGTCATCTTTTAAAGGCCATGAGACTGGGGAAGATCCCAAAGACTGGAGAAAGGCAAATATTACCTTCATAAAGGGCAAGAAGGACAAGCAAAAGATCTACAGACTGGTCAGCCTCATTCCTTCCTGCTGTGGAAGGATCGTGGAGGAAGCCATTTGTGGCATAAGAAGGTAAAAACTGGGAAGAGCCAGATCTACCAAGAATAAATCATGCCTGATCAATTGGCGTGTCCTCTGTGACTAAATAGCTAGATCTGGAGATGGAGGGAATGTTGAATACCATCTGCTGTGGGCCTAGGGGGATATAATGGAAGTTTTCATTTACCTGAGGATATTATTGGGAAGATAAAGCCAGTCTTTGTACTCACATGAACAGTGGGAGAATGACAGACAGCACGACTTAAAACCTCCAATTCAAAGCAAAGAAATAAGGACAGTGGGGCACTGGGACAGGTTGCCCAGAAACATTTTTGCATTCCTGTCTTTGGAGATTTTCAGGATCCAGCTGGAAAAGTCCTGAGCAAGCTGGTCTGAATTCAGTGTTGACTTTGCATTGAACAGGAGGTTGCAGAGGGTGACCATGTGGGGTCCCTTCCACAAGGAATGATTCTGTAATCCTGAAATAATTCACTGTTTCTGTGAAGAAAACAGCAAATATAGGGCATTAGTGTAATTTTTTTAATATTGGATAAGCTGGTTACTGTGATATTGATTGGAATACTAATTTAAAAGAACATTATAAAATATGTTGTAGAATAGAATGTAAAATTAAGGATGCCAGTACTAGTAACTCCATAGCAGGAGATCTTATACGTGTCTCAAAAGATTCTTTGAAGATGATGACAAGGAAATTAGAACTGATTAATACAATTGTTCTCATTAATACAGTTATCCAGACTACTGAAGTGCATGAGTTTTGAAATGTCCCTTGTGGAAAGTTACTGAGAAATTATCCTGTCATAAATCAAGTGCTGATTAAGATACTTAAGTAGCAAAAACTGAAAATAGAAGTTCATTTTTTTCTGCTTTTGAGATTTTCCGTGATCTACTTTCTTAAAACTCATCAGATCTGAAAGTGACCTGTAAGAGGCATTATTGGAAAATAGGCAAAATCTGCCACTGTCATTCTTAATAGATGTAGTCAGGAAGGAGGTAAATTCTGAGGAACAAAAGGACAGGGAAAAGTGAATTGATTATATGGTAGTAAATGAAAAACAATGTAATGAGTGTGTTGGAAGGAATTATAAGTTGTTGATTCATGTGACTGTGTTTTAAGGTAACTGCTACATATCTTGAAGGTAGCTGAAAAGGATATATGAGTGAAAGGCCTTTTAATCATAAGTGGCAGTAAAAAATAAAAATATTGATGAGTCTATAAAAGGATGGCATAATAGCAGAAGTCCATACATTGCAATGTAAATAGAAGAGGTGTACTTTCTTGGAAAAACATCTTTAGTAGTACACCTGCCTCAGAAAATAATAGGAATAGGAGCTCAGAAACAGATGGTTGAAAATATGACCCTATCTGAAAATGTAATGGAAGAAGATCCATTTCACTGCAAGTTATGATGAATAAGATAACACATGGGCAGGTATGCAAAACAGTAGATGGCAAATGAATGAAAAAAAGAAGAGGGCTCCTACACCCTATAAATTCTAAGTTAAAACCCTAAGTTTTAAATTGGAAGACCATGTGTTCTGTAGAGTGCACAGTTAAGGTTGATTGTATTTGGCAGAAGACAATAGTATACTAAAGAAATGAAAGAATCCTAAACTTCTTGGATATTTTAAAAATAACAACTGACTGAATGACATCTATGTTTCCCCATATATTTAAATCACTTAGAGTAGTCCACCTTGGGAGGTAAAAGAGACCGAGGTTGAGAAAGGTGCTTTCAGGGTTAGGCTGATGGGGGAATACTGGGTTGCAAAAGGGTCTGCTTGCTTGGTGCAAAGCCTGTTCTGCTCAAGGATCAAGGGTTTTAACACAGCCCTCTGATCTCACAACTGCATTATCAATCTAATGCAGAAAAGACAGTGTCATACTCACTCTTTTCTAAGTAGCACTAAGATTCCACTTCAAGAAAGTCAAGGAGGTCTGTCTTGCAGAATAGCCTATGGCATTGTCATTGAAACACTCTGCTGTCCTTGTCTCAAGGCTGTCACGTTGCTGTATGCTGACTTGACTGCCAGAGGAGCAGTTTGTGCATCAAAACATGAATGAATGAAATTGGATCTTAGGTTTATAAGTGTCAATCCACTGTTTGATACTTAAAAACAGTTTGAGCTGTGAACATCTGTAAAGGGCCACTACCAAAAGCAATAATTTGCCTTTTGGACCAGGACAGACATTGTTAGTAGCCTTTTTGACAGCAGTGTTATTATGGTCCCATAAGGAGAGCATAGTTATCAATTTGCTTTTTTCAGATGATGCTGTTTTTAAGCCAGTTAGTGATGTATTCATCTTTGAATATGCTTCCCTTCTCTAGCTCACTAATAGATTTTTTATATTTGGAAATACGTTCCTAAACTGAGCTTACTTGAACTGTTTACTAAGCCCAGTTTCCTCTCTTCTCATGAGAAATTTCTTGTGATATCTTAGTCGTAAGTGTAGTAGCCTGAGACATTATAATTGTCCTCAAGAACAGAGAAAGAATTGCTGCAATTACATAGCAAATAAAGGAATAAATATGGAGAATCCTTTTGAAATTTGGGGTTTAACAATTTCTTTCAATACATGTCTTTAAAAAGCTAGAGCTAGAAACAAATCTAGGAAGTGTTACCTTCAGAGAGATGAAAATTCAATTATGTTTACATTTATTCTCAAAATATTAGAGAATGCCTGTGAATGGCTGTTGAGGCTGCCTGTTTCTCATGTACACAAGTATATATTCCTAGCAGAATTCTTCTTTTGCTCAGAGAAGAACTTGAACAATTTTTTTAACAGGGAGTTCTACAAAATTTCTGAAATTAGTGTATCGATTCTGAGGTTTTCATTCCACAGAGGGTTTAGCAGAGTCCTGGTTTAAGAGTGTGTGGTGCTGACACTTGGAAGGCATATTCACAGAACAAAGAAATGTGGGACATAATCTACCCACAGATCTCCAGAGCAGCCTGAACATTTATCAGAGGTAGATGGATAAAGAAAAGAGGGTATGTGCTTTCTGTGCTCTGTGAATTCACTTTTTGTCATCATCAGAGAGAGACCGAATTGCCGGGACGGGGCTTGCGCTGCAGTCTGTGCTTGATCAGTGGTACAGCCGAGTAGCTGGTGGGTAGCACTTCCTGGCAGAAGTTCTGTGACCACCAGAAAATGATTTGTCAAGTAGCAAAGATTAAGGAAGAGAGAGGAGGCTCTTGAAGAGGTTTCTTAACTCTCTGCTGGGTCCATTGATAAAATCCCTATGAAGTTCTGTACGTTGAACTCCTTGATGATCTCAGTCAAGTGATTCTCTGGTGTCTCGTGAAAGCTCAGCATGAGATAAAGGTTCCTGGGGACTTGCAGGCAGGTGTTGAGGGAGCAGCCTGCCAGTGCTGGTGTTTTGGCCAGAGAGGTAAAAGTTCACTGCCATGAATATAAAATGGAATTCATCAGCTGAAAAAGCTGTCCATACAGTGCTTTTGATGAAAGAACTGATGAAAGGGTTTTCAAAAATGTCTTCTGGATTATTGTAGGTGAAAACGCAAACCCACAAACATCCTGATGTGTTTTAAATGAGACTTTAAGGGATTATTAACAATAACACTTCTCATACATTTTTAGAAAAGATCAGGAAACTTCCCATGTTATTTCCTAAGTTATTAATTGTCATTTACTGATTTAGGTTAGCTATCTATCTTACAATTTCTGGTGTAAATGCTGTTCCTTAGAGTTTTTTTAAAGAAATTAACATAGTGCTCCAGAGTGCAGGAATATATTACTATGAGGCAAACAGTTTTTTAAAGTCATTGTAACATTTTCCTCAGTTTATTCTATTCGTGGACACTGTGGCATCTCGCAGCTCTGGATAGTCATTATCTGACATGACACTTAGATTGTCACATGAGTATGTGGATAGGTCACAATCTGAATTACAAATGTTTTCACTGTTTCAGCTAAATTTAAAAATGTATTTTTCAGCTATTTTATATATATATATATATATATAAATATACTAGCTGTTTATATCTTACATGCTACAATGAGCTGTTCTTTTCAGAAGTTTCGAAAGTTAATTTTTCTACAAGTAAGATTTTTCCTAGTTGCTCTTAAATGGTCAACGAGTTAGAAATCACTGTATGTGCAAAAAGTGTTAAGGAGAAGGGTGGTAATTGCTTTTCTTGAAGTTAATGTTTATTTTGCAAACTTTTCAATAGTTCTATGTATGAAATATCAAGAATATGAATTTTTTTTCATTTACGTAAGTATGATGAGTTTCATTTCTGAATATCATTTATGCCAAAGAATGCATTTGACATTTCAGATGTCCAGTCATATTCTAAGTTCTGCAGCACTGAAGTTCACAGCCATCTCCTAATGATAATTAATTCCCATATAAGCCTTTCTGTGGTTTAATATAATTAAATTTTAAAAAGAAAAGAAATCTTCTATTTGCCACATGCTGTTTGAATTATGCTCCATGTGAATAAAGTTGTCATTGTTTTTCTTTTTTCTTTTAACTCACATTGAAGACACAACTATGGCTGCTACAGTGAACTTGGAGCTGGATCCCATTTTTCTGAAAGCCCTGGGCTTTTTGCACTCGAAGAGTAAGGACTCTGCTGAAAAGCTGAAAGCACTTCTTGACGAGTCGTTGGCCAGAGGAACTGACTCAAGCTATCGTCCCTCTCAGAAGGTAATGGTGTTGGGGAGCATGGCTCCTTTCTGTGTGCCTTAATAAAGCTCCTGCTATTCCTCTTTTACAGCTGGAAAGTTAAAAGAGAATCAGAAGTTGAGGAAAAAGTAATTATGGAGTGCTCATGTTCATCATTCCCCTTTTCCATACAGCATAATCCTTTCAATTAATGGAAGTTAATGGGAAAAAAATCTCTTTACCTTGTTGATCCACAAGACTTAAAAGAGATATTCAGCATTATATCAGACATGCTGTGTAAGGTGCACCCAAATTTACATATTTCTGCAGTTACATTTCAGAGCTAAAAGTTCTTTAAGATATAGATTACATTTGCCACAGAGAAATAAGAAACGAAATAAGTTATTTACCAATAAAGCTGTATCTCTTTCCTTGAAATTCTGTTGATGAAATCATAGGAGAAAACCACCAAATGGTTCAACGCAGAAATTATTTGCAGGCTGAAACCATTGCTGTCCAATGGACAAACATTTCTTTTCATCTACTGAAAATCACTGAACACCTGCTAGAGAGAATATTTGACTCTGAAATGAGCATATGGAAATAGCCAAGCGGGGACATCCTCGTGCTGCTGTGTATTGCCATATGGATAATGAGGTCTTGTTCTCCCCTAGGATGCCTGCATGTCAGCCTGCTGTGTTCTAATGATGGTCTGTGTGCTGATACATTTGCAATATTTCATTTCTGCGTGGCTCCAAATAACTGAAAGGCACTAGGACTGCTCAGCATACACCATGATTTACCGTGTTATCTAACTCCTTTCTGCTAACTCCCTGAAACCTAATGCAGGTCTCAAAACTCTCAGGTGCCCTTCATCTCAGAGCTCAAAAAAGAAATGTGTGGTTTAAAGAGGAAGCAGGGGGCAGAATAACAGTGCAAAGAGGCTTGGGAAGCCAATTCTAATAACAGCTTGGCTGGAAGTCACCTGCCCTCAGGTGAAACTGAGGCTCAGGCCAGAGGAAGAAATCTTTTGTTCTCTTTTCAGTATATATCCAATATCAGCAGGACTGCAAAGGTCAGAAATGAAAAAAAAGCACAAGCATTCCTTTCCTTGCATTTGCAGACTGCAGGGTGAATTTGTGGTTGACCGTGAAATCCAAGAAGAGAGTAGGGAGCACAGGATTACCACAGTCAAGTCAAGGAACTTTGGAGGGCTGAAGCTCAGGGCTTAGGACCTGTCCCAGTATACAGCAGAGAATTGCTCCCATCTTACCAGCTGGGAGGGGGTACCTTGCTCATGCCCATCAGTGGGACTGTCACTCATTTACAGGCTCTCCTATTATCCATTTGCTGACATTAATGTGTCATTAATGAGAACAGTTGATTTCTGTTGATATCTAAATTTATTAATCTGATAGGCAAATATGGACTGAGATTAAGAGGAGGTCAATATTTCTCTCCACGAAGGAATGAATTATTGATTGGTTATATCAGTTGTTAGCTCGTGTTTTTAGCTTATATTGAATTTCATCCTTAGAACTATCTGAAAATTCATGTTCATTACCTCTTTGAATTTTAAAATTCAATATAAGCAAATAAAATTTGCTTTTAAAGTAATGTTCCAAAGAGGATCTGTCTTTGGAAAAGGAGTACCTTTTCCTCAGAAAGGTGAGTAGTAAGGGAAGAGTTTATTAATTCTCTGCAATTTAAACACTAATTTGTTGATGTGATATGAAAATATTTTAAGAAATGTTTTTTTCATAGAAAGTGTATATGTAGATGATCAGTGTTGTATGGCATATTGTTTGCCTGTCCTGTTATCTCACTCATTGCAAATTAGGTAGGAACTCAACAGCAGAATTTGGCTTAAATTTTTGTTTCTGTTTCCAGGAAGTAGAGCAACCAAAAGTATCTGTCACCAAACCCATTAAGCAAGAGCCTAAAGCTTCATCCAGTTTGCCTTCTGGCAACAACAATGGCAAGCCCACCGCATCAGAAAAGGTGAAAAAAGAAACAGAAAAGAGATCTGCTGATAAAGTAAGTTATTTTTGTTCTCTAGTGAAATAACTTGGTTAATGAACTCAAAGGTGTTTTAGACAAAAGTTCCCCTTTTCAACTCATATTCTCTTCAACTCGTCTAGCCTGTGAGCTACAATAGCCAGTCACGTTGCCATTTAGGCAATCTAATAAATGTCTTCTTGTAATTATTCTGTGATTGTTTTCCCTGCTCATTGTGGGGAGGTTGGACTTAAGGGATGCCTTCCAAACCATTCTGTGTTTTAAATCCTAGGAGATTATCTCATAAAAGATTACTAAAATGTAGCAAGTTCAAATGTGATATTCCCAAAGCTTTTTCAAGGATTTTGAGATGGGAGTACAAAAAGGGAGCTTGAGCTTCTAGTTCATAAATATTTTGAAGAAAGTATGTAATTAAAGAAAATTCGTTGCATGTATGCTGCATAAAGTGCACCTTCTTACACTGCTCCATTTTATAACTGTTATAACTGTTCCATTTTAACTCATTTTAATAATCTGCTAGTTTGTTGCATTTTCACATTCTCTGTGTGTGTGTTTAATAGACAAAAGGGGATCCTGCTGAAGGAGCTGATGCACCAAAGAAGCCCAGGGTAGAGAAGCAAGAGGCTCGCTCCTCTCCTATTACAGTTCAGACAAGCAAGGATTTATCCATGCCTGATTTATCTAGCTTTGAGGAAACCAGTGCTGATGACTTTGCCATGGAAATGGGGTTAGCCTGTGTTGTTTGCAGGTAAGTCAGCATTGCTTCTTTCCAGCTAGGTTTAGTTACCCTTTTTTTAAATTGAGTTAATACTTCTCTAAGTTTTTATTCCAGAAATAACTTAAATCACTTAATATCCAAAATTAACGCATTTAAGGCCCCTTTGTGAATAAGAATGGTTTCTTGAAAATGGAACTTTTAGACAGTGAACCAGCTTTTCTTCTGCAGGAAAGGACAAGTGAAAATAAAAGTAGATAAGATGCAAAATCCATCATGACAAATACATTTTTCAGTTATTGAAAAACAAAATATTAATGGCGAGCAATAAGCATTTTTTAAAAAATCCGTTCTCATCTGAAAGCACTTTTAGGTGGTATTAATATGAGATCTGTATTTGTTGCTCTTCTTTTCCTAATCCTTTGACATTAGTTTACACATAGCCATGTTTTATCAGCAAATATATCTTGCAGTGAAGACAGGTTGTTTTTAGGTTCCAGTAAGGGCTCTAAATCTGGACTTATTAACATGGTACTAGCAGTCCATTTATTGTTAACAGATGTACAAAATACTTTTGAATAGCCACCCTAGGATCAAATCACTCACACCAGGATTTTGTTTCACAGATCATTTATATCCTTGTTAGGCCCCAGTGCTGCCAAAAGGAGCAGTTTGGCTCTCCCAGTTTTACCTCCTGCCCTGGACTGTTTAGGGGGGTGTATTGCCAGTACAATTTGTGATCAGCTGAATCAGCCCTTGGATCAGCTCTCCACGTGGGTTTTTCAGTAGGTTTGGGTTTCAGTCAGCTCAGTAAGAGCAAATGCTTATGCTGGCACGTGTGTGCAGAGCCAGGACAGAGAAGAGGCACAGGCCTTTTGGCAGCAGTATGTATTTTAGCTCAGCTTGAGTCAGTTGGGAAGTGGTGTGTTGTAATAATATTCTTTCATCATTTCCATGGTTATTCCTGTTGTGAAGATAGGGAAGTGTTGTCAGTGCACAGAGGATAAATGTCTGTAGTTACAGATGATTATACCAGTGACCAGTTGGGGTCTGATGGGATTTCATGTTACTCCTATGTATTAGATCAAATATTTAGTTTCTTGTTATAGACATTGAAAAAAGAAGAAGTATATGAATATCTGAACTTTACCTTTTTTCCTGCAAATTTCATTTTTGCTGTCTCCTAAAAGAGGCAAAGCCCCATTCAGTGGTATGTTAAAATGCTACTAAAAATAGGAAGGTATTACCTTATTTGGCAGGAAGGGAAAAAGAAGTTTCGTTTATACAGTCTTGACTGCTGTGGGTGATTAATTCTGTGTCTTCCCTGGCAAAGAAAAACACTTGCAGGCATAATGAGAAATGCCTGCAAAGTAAGGAAACAAAAGAAAAAAATGCAACTCCTGTGCCCAGTGTAGCTGAGACTTTGAAAGGCACAGGCCAGATACATGGCTCCATTAGCTGTTCCACAATCTGTGTTTATTTAACCTGGCTGCTGAAGCTTTGCTTCTACCCCTTCATGGTCACCAATGTGAGCGTTCTTGTAAAAGATGTGTCTACCCTGACTAACTAAGATATCTCTGATGCCAGACAGAGGGAGAAGCACTGCTGGGGAAGGAACAGCTGGATTGTTTTCATTTTACATGGAACCTGCTGAAACTGATGTCACGTGGTTGTCTATGTCCATGTCACACTGGACTGGATGTTTTTCAGAGGGCTTGTGCTTTAAAGTTCTGAATCCACATTGGTCAGACAGTATTCCTCTATTTATTGCACCCTTTTTGGGGTAGTACCTTGAGCCAAAATAATAACATCCCTGTATGTTTTTAAAATTACATCTTTTAATAACTCAGTCATTCAAACGGTTGAAAGTGAAGTGAAAACATGAGTGAAAACATGTCAAATTGCAGAGTAGGTAGAGTTCATAGCAAAAGAATTTATATTTATATTGCTTGAGAAGGCAAGCTAACAAGAACCCAGCTGTGGGTTCACAAATGCAAAAAAGGGGTTTTGAATATTAACTATTCCTTTTTAGAGATGTAAAAACTAAAGCAGAGGCATGAAATGTTTCTTCAAGATTTGCCAAGTGTCAAATGTATTTTCATAGTGATTAGGAGTAATTAGTGTTGATGCCTGTGGTGTTTTTCTTCTTGTTCTTTTATATCAAGTTAGTTGTTCTTTTTTACTGAGTTAGGCCTAAGGAGGGGAGGAGTATTAAAATAACTTCGTCCTCTCCAGTACTTGTAGGCTGGGAAAAGCAGGACAACTCACCAGTTATGGAGGCTCCTCACTGGCTCCTCAGTTGTACAAAGAGGAAGTACTACAGGAAATACTACATGAAATTTGTAGATGACAGCTAAGTTTTCCTCCCAAAAAAATATTTTTAAAAGACTGGTTTGGAAATAACAACCTAATTTTCAATGAATACTTGTTTGCTTGGTTGGTTTTTAGGTTTCAATACTTGTTTGTTTTAAAACCTAAAAAATCATTAAGTATGTTTCGTAGTTCTCTTATAATTTAAAAGTAAGTGGTTTAACTTGTTTCTGAGCATGAAGAGTTCATAGGTTTTTAATCTGTTGGGGATTGGTTTTTGTAGTTTTAAAATAGGGTGATTCTCCCTCCTTGAGACTCTTTGTTCTGATCCAGTTTATTTAGGAATAAAAAACAAACAAAGCATCTTCTAAATATGCTGAATGTAAAATAATGGACCCTAGAATTTTGGAAAGGTTTCCCCTTCTGTTTTTAAGTAGCCTGTTTAAAAGAGGAATCTTTCTTAGAAAATGTTCCAGTACTTACATGGACAATACCTTCAGACTTTGTTTTTCTGTTATATAAAGAAATAAGGGATTACCTTTCCCCATCTATCTACAAATAGAGTTTCCATGGTTACCTGGGTACCTGCTCCTCAGGGATATGAGCAAAAGCAGCTTAGCAATTAAATAGCTTGATTTGTCATCTGAAAGAAGGAATAGTTAGGAAAATGGTATTTGGGTAATTCACAGGCAGACTCCCAGCCATGTATATATCACTAATGTGTCATTTATACAGCGTGATTACTTTCAGCAAGGCCCACACAAAATGAAGCCCCCATTACCAGCTTGCATGTTTGCTTCAAGGCAGGACTGCACAATTAATCCTTTCTATTCCATCTCTCCATGATTCTGGTATTATCTCAAATTCCACGTGTCTGTTTATGGGGTAGAGACCAAAGGGATGGCTAATAAAACATCTTCAAAGTAGCACAGAGCTTGGCTGATGATGCTTTTAAATCCTGCAGCAGAAAGCACTCCTACATGCTTGTCATTGAGAAATTATTTGTTCTTGAACTGTATTGCTCTGCAGCTGACAGCAAAATTAGCCAAATGGAGACTGTCCCTCTTATGCTATTATAATGAGGGAGTTGTAATTGGTGTGCTGTGATGTATCCATAAAATGCCCAGGTGAACCAAAGCAGGCAAGACTTACATCTCTAAGCTAAAAATCAGACAGGGAAATCAAGACTGTCACATACACGTTTAATAGAATGGAAGTCTTCAAATCTCTTGAAAGAAATTGCCTTTAAAAAATATCAAATTTCTAAAATGTTAGTTCGGAAGAACTGATACAGGAAGAAAATGAATACATTCAATTTGCCACAGGTAGAAAATATATGTGAAAGGAAAAATATTTTTATTTTTTATCTTAAGCCTTGCAAAATTTTCAGCAATTGGATAATCCTCTAAGTGCTTTCTCCCATAATCTGTTCTTAACTATTTGCTCTGCAGGCAAATGACAGTTACTTTTGTGAATCAGCTAGTGGAGTGTCAGGAGTGCCATAATCTCTACCACCAGGATTGCCATAAACCTCAGGTGACAGACAAGGAAGTGAATGATCCTCGACTTGTCTGGTATTGTGCCCGCTGTACCAGGCAGATGAAGAGAATGGTAGGAGTCAGTTTTTTGTCTCGTGTGAGCACTATTTGAATACAGGAGGCTATTTCTACCATGTGAGAATATTTCCTGGGTTAGACAAGTCTTAGGAAGCACGTTGGAGAACCATTTTTCTCAGCAGTTGCAGCTGTGGTTTTTAATGTAGCATCTCAAGGAGTATTCTGTAATGCACTTCTTAAACAAAGCTTTTTAAAAATCAGAAGGTGAGTGAAGAAGAGTGAATTAGGATTGTTTCCTGCTTGGCAAGCAGAAGTTAAAACCTCTGGGTTTTTTTATTTCAGGTGATACTCAGCTTTTAGTAATAGCTCTGCAGTTTCAGTGTTCTTCTCAGCTTTGGATATGAATGGTTCTTTTCCTGTAGGACAAGACTGCCAATTTCAATCTGACGTGTTGAATGCTCTCAGGGTCAAAAATAAGCTGAGGGTAGCACATTCCACTTAAAAAAAAAAAAATTTAAAAAAGCCTTTATTCTTATTTATCTGCATGACTGAACAATATCCTACCAGATTCCCACTCATCTCATTATGAGAAAGAAACATAAGAGCTTTGAGTGCATGCAACATTGTTGACTTTAGTTCTGATGTTTAAAAATCACACCCAGAATACAGAAAAATACAGCTGAAAACATGTTTTGAAACTTTTCTTTGATAACTGAGTAAGTGTTATCTGTTGAAACGGCTCCACTAAAAAACAAGGAAAGAAGGTGAAGTCAGATCCTGGCCTAGAATGTACCAACACCGACTGAAATATATGATTATTGTGATGATCATCAGGCCTTTGAACTCAGAGGTGTGTTTGCTTGAGGTCAGTTCCTGCACAAGGTAGCTAGTTTAGCCATTGAGCAGTTGCCTTCAGTATGGTCTTTCCTTTTTTTGTTTTGGCATGAATTCTGCCATTTTGCCTGCCACTTCTTAGCAGGCTCTTGCAGCCTGCATCCCAGTACTGCTGGACTATGTCCTTGCCTTCTGCAAGTTCACCTGTCTTTGCCTTGTTGCTGTAAAGGCCCAGTGCTTTCCTGCTCTCCAAGTGTCAACACTGCCACTCTTTCCACACTGAAATAGCAGGCTCTGTTCAGGTTGCTTTTTGGCCAGACCCTGTCCTCAGTACCATACCCAGCACATCTCCACATCCCCTGTTGTCTCATTTCTCAGGGACTGTTAAACCTGAAATTGTAAAGGCTAGATTGCAATCTTAAAATGCTCATGCTTTTGTTAACAGTCAAAACAGTCCATGTTATGTGGCCCCTAACTTATTCAGGGTGGTTTTTCTCCTACCTACTTACACAGGCTCAGAAGACACAAAAACCACCTCAGAAACCAGCTCCTGCAGTGGTTTCAGTTGCACCAGCTTTGAAGGATCCATTGGTCAAGAAACCAGAAATCAAGTTAAAGCCTGAGACCCCACCGGCTTTTCTGGCATTCAAGAGAACAGAAGTCAAGGTAATGTCGTTTAAATTTACCAGAGGAAGAGTTTGTTTCACTGCACAGATAATAGGATTTTTTCAATTAGACCAATCTTTTCACACAAGATCCATAATTGAAAATAGTTATCAGTACACTATGTGGACTGAGTAGTACCAGAGCATAGTGGGTTTGCATGAACACTGAAAGATCGGGGGGGAAAAAGTCTCACTTCATGTGTGGATGCCCCATCCCTGGAAGTGTTCAAGAGCAGGCTGGGTGGGGCTCTGAGCAACCTGGTCTAGTGGAAGGCATCCCTGCCTATGGCAGAGGGGGGTGGAACTAGATGATCTTCAAAGTCCTTTCCACAACCTGAACCATTCTGTGATTTATGGATCATATAAAATGCATTATTTGCTCTCTCTAGCCAGGTAACTTATGTGTATTTTGACACTTTGAAGGCTTTTTCTCATGGCAACAGTGGCCTTGACAGTGCTGGGTTTGCACTTTAATTTGGTGATCTTGAAGGTCTTATCTAGCCTAGGTGGTTCTGTGATTCCATTGTAGGGAAAGTGTTGCTGACTCTGTGAGATTTAATTTAGGAGCTTCTTAAATATAATCTGATCCAGGGGCTGGCATTCCTGCCCATGGTAGGAGGGTTGGAACAAGATGATCTTTAAGGTCCTTTCCTGCCCAAACCATTCTGTGATTCTCTTCTTTGATTCTGTGTTGCCTCATGTTTCTGTTTTTCCAAGATAAATTATTGTCAAAAGGTCAGATTGGTCAAAGGTGGTAAACCAGAAGCAGTGTAATAAATAACAGAGTAGTCTAATGAAGCATGACCCTTTCTTAGGAAAACACGGCTTTATCTGAAAATCAAAGCAATTATTCATGTGCTCAAAGTTATGTTTGCCATTGCTCTGCCTGGATGCAAACCATCGTGAATACTAGGATGGGTATTGCTCTAGCACTTAGGCTTGTGAATGACTTCTTTCACCTCAATAGAGTTATTTATGTGCCTAAACAGATTGTAAGACCTGGGGCCTGATTTCTTCCATCAACTTTACTGTTCAGAAGTTGAATGGGTATACTATAAAAGGAGTATTACTTGAATAGAGAGGTTTAGTTTTTGTTTTGACTCTGCCATTTGATCTAACTCTGATTTAAATCATCTGATTTTACCATCCTCACCTGAAGCCTGGGGATTGTAGGGTTAAAGGTGTGGGAACTTGGTTCCTGTGGATAGCACAGTGCTTCACAGGCAAAGGGAGCCCATGTTTGCAGAAAGTTTGTCTTTTGCAGTACCTGAATGGGAAAGACTATAGGATAGTAGTTTTGTTTTTTTTTTATTCTATCCATGCTACAAATTGCTAAGAACTAAGAAGAAAGGAAACAGTTCAGATACTGCTCCTTTGAGAGTTTCTTAAAATAAATGCAATACTTAATTGCTCAGTGTCTAATTTTTGTCTGAGCATCTGTCAGCTTGTTGAAAAGTGACACCTGGTAACAACAGTAAACAAATAAAAAAGAAGCCAAGCAACCACCTTTTATATAGTTCACAAATTTGGGCTTTTATTGTCTATGGAGGGATCACAGTGCTGTGTGGTAGTCTGCTAAGTGTACAGAAGGAAGGGGAGAAGGGATACTATGTTCTGTGTGCCTGGAAGATTGAAAGTTGGCTGCACCTGGCATCCTTTCCTGTTCTTGTTAGTACTTTTCAACTGTGGTGACCAGTGATGAAATATTGTCCACTGGGTGTTCCTGGGAAAAGAACTGAATCAGAGGCTCAGTGTATTCCTGCTGTGATGTGTTACACAAATAGATGCTGCTATAATAAGAATGCTTATTTATTTTAGACTTCAGCAGCAGTTTCGGGGAACTCTGCCAGTACAAGCGTTTCCTCTTCAGCAACGAGTGGCCTTACAGGATGGGCTGCTTTTGCAGCCAAAACCTCCTCTGCCAACCCATCAACTGCCAAGCTGGGATCGACAGCACAAAGTGCCGGCGGGAAGCCTGCAGCTTCTTCAAATAACCAGAAACCCGTGGGTTTGTCAGGGCTGGCGACTTCAAAGACGGGACTGGGGGCCAAAATAGCTTCTGCCAACAACAGCGCTAACCCCGTTCAGCTGAAGCCTCCCCCGCCGCTGACCCTGGGCAAGACGACGCTGAGCCGCTCGGTGAGCAGCGACAACGTGAGCAAGGCGGGGCTGCCCAGCCCCAGCAGCGCCGCCCCCAGCACCGGCGGCCCGGCCGGCGGCG